>OX336393.1:450094277-450694277 GCA_946902985.2 Meconema thalassinum | reverse complement strand
CACGCACCCTCTGCTGCGTGTCACAAGCCCTTGAGGTTACACGCACGCACCCCAAATGAGAGCCAAACACGGACTCCAAAGCCCACATTCAAAAACCCACACCGTTTATCCGCTCTATTGATTTTACACTTATCACGCGCTCATGTCCTTGACAGTTCTTGACCATTAAGAATCAATTTAAACCTCCACACCACGCGAACTTGCATCTGGGAGGTCAGAGATGAACGGGGGAGGCGATATACAGCGTGTTCCAAAATCCACTCTATGGGACAATTTCGGAAGTAGAGATACAAATGTTGGAGATAAAACGCAATATTTCAATTTACTCTAAATATGCCAAACACATCATGGACAATTCGTTTCCCAAATATGAAGCTGGTTCTGTGCATATGTTCTGAGATATTTAGGTCTAGGATTCAAAAGTCGTGGTATCATCAATACATATTTGGCAGCAACGGTTACATCCCTTGGGACATACATTCTCCTTCTTCTTTTTCTTTAGCGTTTGTCCCGCCTCGTGGCAGGGTCCGCTATGTGAATCCACTGTCTCCACTTTACTCGGTCATGGGCCATGTCCGGATGTAGGTTGACGTTTTTCAGATCCCTGTGCAGTGTATGGGCCCAACGTTGTCTCCGTCGCCCCTTTTGTCTTTTCCCGGCGACCTCTAGTGTTTAGCCCTGTTTTCCAATGATGTCCACTCCTGACCGTAGCACGTGCCCAAACCATCGCTGACGACCCTCACGCATTTTGTTGTTGATTACCGCGACACCAAATCGTTCCCTTATTCTTTCATTGGGGATGTGATCCAACCTAGTAATGTCAGCTGTCCATCTAAGTTTCTTCGTCTCCATGACACTTATCCGACCTTCTGCTTTCTTGGTGTTAGGTCAACATTCAGTACCATAAAACGCCACGGGACGAATGACAGTGCGATAAATCTTTGAGTTTAGGTGGTCTTTCATCTGGTGATCACACATGACACCTGTCGTTGTTCGCCACTTCATCCACGCAGCATTAATTCTTAAGTTGACCTCCTCGGTGAGACGACCTTCAGTAGTTATCGTAGAACCAAGATACTTAAATTTTGTCGTTCGAGGCAGGTCATCGCCGTCGACTTGGATTGTTCCAATTTCACCTGAATCCGATGTCTTGTATTTCGTTTAAGCTTTGTTAATCCGCAGGCCATATTGAAATAAACGATCACTCCATTCCTGGACTGGATGTTGGAGATCCAGCTTGTTTTGAGCGACCAACATAACGTCATCAGCGTAAAGAATGGTCCAAGGTAACGGTTGTTGTAGATCTGCAGTAACAGTGTCAATGACATGCATTTAATATACCCCAAAATTTGATTTTAATCCATAGGTTTGTGTGGAAGTTACACGAATTTTATAATTACCCTTATCTTCACGCGTGGAATTATCTTGGCGACCTAATAGGCTTGAGTTGTTCAAAATGAATCTGCATTGTTATGTTCCACACATGAGTCAAGTTTGGAACTCATTCCAAAATATGCTGCTCAAAAAAATTAAACCACCACTTTCTTCAAAGGCCACCAAATTTTGAAAAGTTGATCCCACAAGCTCGAAATCTCAGTATGACGTTTGTCCAGACGCCTTCCAAGCATATGATTCAGCACAACTCCCCAATTTGAGTAGTTTCGTGGTAGCGCCACCAAAACCAGCCCATTTTCGAAAATCGCAAATTGAAGTTTGCGAAAAACGCTGTAGGACTTGTCGCAGGTTTTCAAAGCAGTCGAAAATGAATTAGTCTTGCTCTTAAATGTTCCATAAGCACGTTGAAGTCGTTACATTTGACGTTTGGGCATCTTCAACCCCCTTCATCATCCTCTAAACATGGAATACCATTGGGGGCGTCTGAGAAGGTACCGGGTGTGTTTAACCACCTGCAAACCTGCACACCGACCTCAGTTGCTGATTGAAGTAAGTTCTTAAGGCCTCAGGCAATATTCACCTCCTCTAACACCATCAACTGGCATGGGACCAAACCACCCCGCCCCTATTTACCCCTAAGGAAGGTTTTAATCGAGATGTTTATCAGTGCTGCTAATGGGGAGGTCTTCCCCTAACGTTTCAAAAAAGGAGCTGTGCCTGTGTCACCACCCCTTCCCCTGCTACCCCCTGTTGTATGAATTTTTGGAACCAGGCCCTTTTTAAGGGCTGAAATGAGTCTTAATCGCTGCAAGGCCTGTAAAGGTCCTTTGAAGTAGTGGTGACACAAATCAACCCCTTCCGATCGTTGATTGACATACCATCCCCCAAACTTGAAATTTTTGCACCCTAAACCCTTCCGGTCTGGACGCGTAACGCGTCATGGCAGAGTTTTCAGAGTTGGATGAAAATGAAGCTTATTGCCTGAAATCGAGCCCAAAACAGCAAGTTGGATGGGAATTAATCGGTAAGGTGGCAAACGAGACCAAAAAGTTCTCAAACAAGTTAACAGCCCCTAGTATGTACGCCCATGCATAGGCAATGAATGCCGTTTTGTTGCTTCGCCAGCTATCGATTGAAGTAATCCATTGTCGATCATAGGCAACCCGCACGCACGGACGTGATGTGGGTTGCCTATGTACGGGCGTACTTACTAGGGGCTGGTAACTTGTTTGAAAAACTTTTTGGTCTCGTTTGCCACCTTACCGATAAATTCCCATCCAACTTGCTGTTTAGGGCTCGATTGCAGGCCATAAGAATCATTTTCAGCCAACTCTGAAAACTATGCCATGACGCGTTACGCGTCCAGACCGGAAGGGTTTAGGGTGCAAAAATTTCAATTATGGGGGATGGAATGTCAATCAACGATCGGAAGGGGTTGATTTCGTGTCACCATTACTTCTAAGGACCTTTACAGCCCTTTAAGTGATTAAGACCTCGTTTCATCCCTTTAAAAGGGCCTGATTTGAAAAATCATACAAGAGGGGTAGCAGGGGAAAGGGTGTTGACACAGGCACAGCTCCTTTTTTGAAATGTTAGGGGAAGACCCCCCCATTAGTAGCACTGATAAACATCTCGATTAAAACCTTCCTTAGGGGTAAATCGAGACGGGGTGGTTTGGTCCCATGCCAGTTGAAGGTGTTAGAGGGGGTGAATATTGCCGAGGCCTTAAGAACTTACTGCAATCAGCAACTGAGGACGGTGTGCAGGTTTGCAGGTGGTTAAGCACAATCAGTACCTTCTCAGACGCCCCCAATGGTATTCCATGTTTAGGGGATGATGAAGGGAGTTGAAAATGCCCAAACGTCAAATGTAACGATTTCAACGTGTTAGTGGAACCTTTAAGAGCAAGACTCATTCATTTTGGACTGATTCGGCAACCTGCGACAAGTCCTACAGCGTTTTCCGCAAACTTCAATTTGCGATTTTCGAAAATGGGCTGGTTTTGGGGGCACTACCCCTAAACTACTCAAGTAGGTTAGTTGTGCTGAAGCATATGCTTGGTAGGCGTCAGGACAAACGTCATACTGAGATTTCGAGCTTGTGCGGTCAATTTTTCAAAATTTGGTGGCCTTTGAAAGAAGTGGTGCTTTATTTTTTTGAGCAGTTTATATTGAAACTAGGGTTCGAAATTATATAGAGCATTTATCAACAATTTGCAGTCCTGGTGACTCTAAAATATGGTAAATTACCTATGTTAATGTATACATTGCACATACAAAATTTGGTAGCATGGTAGTTACATGCAGTTAAACATTGAACACATCAACAAACGCAGAATTTATGTAGGCAACACTATCATACAAGGGTTGCTCAAAATCAATCTGCATAGTATGGGCTAAATGTGTGTCAAGTTTGGAACTGTTTCCAAACTCGCGTATTAAGATATCCAACGACGGGTTCAAATTTCAACTGCGATTTTTCAGCAGTTGGCAGCGAAGACGTAATTTTAAAATATGGCGCTGAGATTTTCTGGGATAGATCTTTACTCATACCAAATTGACTACCGATAGCTGCAGCCGTTTAGGAAGTGATAAGGGGAAGCCGCAAACAAACAAACAAACAAACAAACTAACAAACTAACAAACAGAAGGACAGGCAGACACACACACATTGCCTCAGATTGATCTCGTAAGACTAATGTTTCATCATTTTTGAAATATGCAAAATGTAGACTAAAAGAAGATTTATAAGCGCACGATTTTTACACAACACGGCATTTGGAACAAAGAAGGAACAAGTAGTTCCGTGATTTACTAAACAGCCTATTTTCATATATCCTACGTATGTTAATTTTCTCTATCAACATACAAAATTTCAGTTTGATTGCTGTAATAGATTCGTTGATATTGAGAACTTTCGGATGGTTGCCATGTTGGATTTTTATATTTGTAGGCCATAGAGTTATGTACTATTAAATGATAATTATTGCGTAGGTTCATTACTCAAACGTTGACTTAAATCGTATCACTAGGACAAAGGAAATAAAAATTTAATTTTAAAATTTCGCACAGCCGCCATCTTAAAGCTATGTAAATAATTCAAGTAAATAACATGCCAATGCATTACAATGTGTATAAATATTTGCTGTACCATGTTTCACTGCGCTTGGATGCTTAAATCGCGAGAAAAGTCTATTTAATTGTTTCAACTTCGCTTGGCCACCATGTTCATTTTGTACTTGAAAGTCACATAGGTGAGCTTCTAGTAGTGCCCTTTATCATCATACAAAATTTCTGGGTGATATCAGTAAGAGTTTCGGAGCTATAGAATGCCGGAGAAATATTTCGGACAGCCCCATGTTGGATTGGTGCGATAAATTAAATTTTATGGGCACGGTCGGGGTCAAACAATACAGTACTATGACCTTACCCAGTTTCATTGAAATCGCCCTAGCCGTTTAGAAGTTATTAGGACACACACACACACACACACACACCCAGACACACATTCGCACACACATACACACACGCGGTCAAAAGGTGATCCCATAGGTCTATTTTCTCATAAGATGAAAATAGGCTAAAAATATTGCAGATCATTCCTGTATCTTCCCCGACCCAACGCTGTGAACACGTGGTGCATTCTGCTATTCTATACCTTGTGTGTGTGTTCGCGAGCTACCCCACAATTACTCCCGAGGGACGTGTTATGATACACCCCACCTCTCCCCTTGTACAATTAATCTTTCTGTTTCCACGCCATCATATTAACACCCTTCTGGCTTTGTGTTTCTGCTTCCTCATAACTGGAAACAAGTCTACGCTCCGCCGTGTCTTGGCTGTTTCCGACGTTCCGTCTGTCTGTCTTCAGCTACACGTCCTGCCTCAAGATGACATAATTACTTTCACTCAGATTTTTATATGAGAGATAAAATAAACCTGCTTCATATTTACCAGCGGAATTACTCCTTGAATTAATTTCAACAGTTTTTACGAACATTTTAAACCCTATGAGTAAAACTGTGATTTCACACTGCGTACATGATATAAAACCCATGTAAAGTCAAGGGTCATAACGCTTTTCTTAGGGAAAAAAGGTATACGGCAAGAGAATACAGTTGAGTTTCGATATAGCGACTTCGGTGGTGTAGTTGGTAGCATGCTGAGCTTATATGCCCAGGATCGCGGGTTCAAACCCGGTCGAAGTCGTCGGCTTTTGTAAGAGCGTTGAAAATCCCTCAGTATGCCTTCCTTAGGAGAGGAAGTAAAGACGGCGGTCGCATGTCCTAGATTAATGACATAAAAAGAATCTTCCACTAACTACACTTGTGGAAGCTAAAATTTGTAGGTTGGTTTGATAAAGCTATATTGGTTCCAACGATCGCCGCCAGGTGCTGACTGCGATGGCATTTAGTAGCTACGTCTGCAGCTAGGTGTCGTGGATGGTAGCATTTGGTAGAAAAAGTAGGAACTCCTTGAAGAAATTTATCATCTGCAGTCCTTCTACCTGAATCACCGATAACTCACACTAATACAGCCATCACAATTAACACCGGTTATCAGACCGATTCTACACACACCCAAAGTACACGGGGCTACACGACCGCGTTGTCGCGGCCCCTAAACTGAGGAACCAACTAACCATCGGTCCCGTCCACCTCGAAATACCGATCTGCCCCCTACGATTATGAGTGGAGTTTCAAAGTATATTCACAAACACATCTGATTTAACAATATCCTTACTAATTGATAAACTTACTTCTATTGCTAGTCCTTTGAAGTAGATTTAGTATTTCTCACAAATACTTTCTTGAGAACTTTTAGTACTAGCCGATGTGTTGTGCATAATTCTTTTCTAACTTCCAATTCTAACGCATGAAATATAATAATTTATTCTTATTTATTTACTTATGTATGTATTTATGTAGGTATTTATGCATTTATTTATGTATTTATTTAGGTATTTATGTATTTATTTATTTACATGTTTATTTATGTATTTTTTTATTTATTTATGCATTTATGTATTTATTTTTTATTTATATGTTTATTTATTTGTTTATTTATGTATTAGCCTACTTCCGATTTTTGCAAAAAATGAAAGTAGACTTATGAGATCACTACAGGGCGAAAAAAAGTGTATCTGTCTGTGTGTGTGTATGTGTGTGTGTGAGTCTGTGTATGTGTGTGTGTGTGAGTGTGTGTGTGTGTGTGTGAGTGAGTCTGTGTATGTGTGTGTGTGAGTGTGTGTACTCTGAATGTCTGTACTCCCCTATCAATTCGAACACGGTGAGAGCAAATTGAACGAAATTTGGTACAAAGGTAGCACTAGCAAAGGACACCTCAGTGTCATGTGTTATATCGCCGCCATCTTGACGGAAACGTAATGGCGGCCACACAAATGTTCAAAGCTTAAATCAAATTACGACTAACCTAATCATCCGATCTCTACCAAATTTTGCAACAACATACCTTTATGGAGGGATCATCCTTTGACAAATCTAATAGGTCATTAGCCTAATAGTTTGCGGATGGCGGCCATCTTTGTGTCAAAATCGATTACCCCTATTATTTCGAACACGGTGAAACCGAATGGAATGAAATTTGGTACAGAGGTAGTACTAGCAAAGTGCAGCCCAGTGTCATATTTTATATCGCCGCCATCTTGACGGAAACGTAATAGCGGCCACACAAATGTTCAAAGCTTAAATCAAATTACGACTAACCTAATCATCCGATCTCTACCAAATTTTGCAACAACATACCTTTATGGAGGGATCATCCTTTGACAAATCTAATAGGTCATTAGCCTAATAGTTTGCGGATGGCGGCCATCTTTGTGTCAAAATCGATTACCCCTATTATTTCGAACACGGTGAAACCGAATGGAATGAAATTTGGTACAGAGGTAGCACTAGCAAAGGGCACCTCAGAGTCATGTATTATATCACCGCCATCTTGACGGAAACGTAATGGCGGCCACACAAATATTCAAAGCTTAAATCAAATTACGATTAACCTAATCATCCGATCTCTACCAAATTTTGCATCAACATACCATTATGGAGGGAGCATCCTTTGACCAAACTAATAGGTCATTAGCTTAATATTTTGCAGATGGCGGCCATCTTTGTGTGAAAATCGATTTTCCCTATTAATTCGAACACCGTGAAACCGAATGGAACGAAATTTGGTACAGAGGTAGCAGTAGCCACCCAAATGTTAAAGGCTAAAATGTAATTACGACCAACCTAATAATCTAGTCTCTACCAAATTTTGCAACAACAAATCTTTATGTGGGAAGCATATTCTGACCAAACTGCTAGATCATCAGCCCAATAGTTTGCAGATGGTGGCCAAGTATGTGTGCAAATTGATTCCCCCTATCAAGTCACACACGGTGAAACCAAATTGAACGAAATTTGGTACAGAGGTAGCACTAGCAAAAGGCACCTCAGTGTCATGTTTTATATCGCCGCCATCTTGACGGAAACGGAATGACGGCCACCCAAATGTTAAAAGCTTAAATCAAATTTCGACCATCCTAATAATTTGATCTCTACCGGATTTTGCAACAACATGCCTTTTTGTGGAACGCATCTTATGACTGACTACAAGGTCATCAGCCCAATAGTTTGCAAATAGCGGCCATGTATGTGTGCAAATCCATTCCCCGGATCAATTCAAACACGGTGAAACCGAATTGAATGAATTTTTTTACAGAGGTAGCACTAGCAAAGGACACCTCATATTCATGTTTAATATCCTATAGCACCTTGTATTCCAACAAGCTACTACAACCAACATTCAATTATACTCCTTGAAAAGGACCAAGTGGTATAACAATACCCATGCATTTAGGAGAAAGTAGGCTATATGTTCTTTACTGAACATCTTGTTTGTTTTTGTATTTATGTATTTATGTATTTGTTTATTTGTTTATATATTTTTGTATTTATTTATTAATTAATTAATTAATTTATATATTTATTTACTTATTTATTGAAACCTTCCTGTAATAATAATAATATTAATAATAACAACATATGGCCTTGGGTGCCGGGTGCAACCTTTGTTATTTGACACCCAAAGGGTAGCTTGCATACCGAATTTCGTTGTTCCTTGAAGCACTATGATATTCAAGGAGGTTAGATATCTAAGCTCCTTGAACACTATAGCGTTTTCTAGTAGAGAAATGAGGAACTTTGTATCGGCGGAAACTCCCGAGATTAATTTTGCTATTATGAAGACGGCCTACTGAATTCTAATGGATTATTTGACATGCCAACATCGTATGACATGGTGTCGTAACTTTTGCCGCCTTTCAAAAAAATCACTTTCCACGGCCAGGAGCGAACCTGCAAGTAGGCAGACACGTTGACCACTCACCTACCGTGGCAAACACCTTCCGGTGATGTCTACGATAATCGTAAGAGCGACCATTATTCTGCTGAGATCGTATTCAATAATAATGAAAGCTATTCTCACCAGTCTCGCTACAAGTTCGTCAAATTACGTGGAAACCATATGTGATGATGATTCATCCCCAAATTCACTCGATCCATCTTATGAGGCATGGGATTGAATGAGTTTAAGTTTTTGGGACGTTGTACCGATTAGGAAGCGTGCACCGAACATTCTTGTATACACCGAATAATTGGTCTACAAACTCCTCTTTCCTTAGAAAATATCTCCAGTGGGAGGACCTTAGACGGCTGTTTAACTTGCATAATACGTTTCATCGCCTCCTGCACAAATTAAAAAAAGCGACAGTCAGTCTGAAAGACTGGACTTTGTATCATTTTAAATGCTACAAATGCAGAAAAATGCTAGAAAGGCTGGAGGCTTCACTCGAAGCCAAAGACTCTTGACATGTTAGAAAATTATCTGCACAATACTTATCTTGCTTTATAATACTTTACCTTGTTTCAAATTACTCGTGAACGGCAATTGCAAACCAAGGGCAAAGCAAGGTCAAGCGCCCGGGGACGTGCCCTTTCCTTCCAGTCTAAAAACACTTATAGTGGGCGATGTATTGAAGATAGAGATATGCTCTCGCGGACTTTTTTGTATAACTTTTCATGCTGACCAATTCTTACGCTCATAGTATATAGATATTTTTAACGGTTTGCCCAGCGTAAGCTTAAGAAGCGCACGGACTCCAAGTTTGTTTTCGACTTTTTCACTGAAATCGTTAGCGCTTGGCTTCCTTTGGTGATATATAAATTATTTTCTACAGAATCTTTCCTCGAGATATCCTTTACAGAATGGTGAATACCGCATCAAAATCCATCCAGTGGTTCTCGAGATTACCCGTGACATCCAAGAATCGGGGATTTTTGTCTTATACTAACGAAGTAGAGATTGTCGGGGAGCACATTCACCAAGCGGTACTATGACGCCACACACCTCAGTGAATCTGGGTTCATTTCGTCCAGCCACCGTAACGTAACGCCAGACCCCAGCGTAACGACGAAGTCGACAACATCATTTAAAATGATAATACCTTTCACTTTAATACGTTAAAATACAACCATACTAGCATTGAGATGATATAAACGCATAAGTTGTGAATTTTCACGCAGCTACCGAGAGTAGTTCATAATGATAAATAGTTTCCGAATGGAATTTCTTCTTGTAGTTATTGTTGTGATCAAAGTTAGTGGAGCGGCTTCGGTGGCGTAGTTGGTAGCATGCTGAGCTTCTATACCAAAGGGCGCGGGTTCAAACCCGGCCCATGTCGTCGGATTTCTTAAGAGCGTTAAAAATCCCGCAGTATGCCTTCCATCCGGCGGTCCCATGTCATAGATTTATGGCATGTAAAACAACCTTCCACTAATTACACTTGTGTGAAGCTAATTTATACGTTAGATTTGACTATAGCTCTTAGTTTCGAAGGTTCGTCACCAGGAGCCGACTGCGGTAGCATCTAGTAACCGAGTTCAGAACTAGTTGTCGTTGACAGTGGCGTTTGGTAGCAACCGTAGGAAGTACTTGAAAATTGAATGTCTGCAATCCTTACTTGATTTAAAGACAGATAACACACACCAATACAGCCATCACAATTAACACCGGTTATCAGACAGATTCTACACACACCCAAAGTACACGGGCCTACATGGCCGCGTTATCGCATCCGGTAAACTAAGGAACCAACCAACCGAAGTTTGTGTAATGCAGATTAATGAGCAACAACTGTGTACTCTGTGTTCTATCTGTTACTTCCATTCTCAGTTCTCCGTATATCAAATTTCAGTATAGTACCAGCAATTTCGATCATATCAGCATTGACTTCGTCATCTCCTGACGAATTTTCGTAATTCATTCATTTCTGATTGCATATCCATAATGAAGAAACCAGAAAGTACACATCATGGCCCTCTAGTATTGATCCTGTGGTCTGACAGTTCCGAAGTAGTGTTCTACAGTGGTGTTAATGTGTAAGCATTACTGATTCATGCTTCCTTGTCACCTGGCCCGATCATAGACCTGAATATAGATAATTTAAAGCCGGAGCGATTTATGACACCTTTACATGCACACAAGGGTTTGATATTTTCCTCACGATCGCAATGACTAAAGAAGGTAACAACATTTCATGACACCTGCGGGAAACAACCCAGCAAACTGACACCTTTGCTAACGAAACGATCTAACGCGACACGAGAGACAACTCTAGTCAAGTTGACAATATGTGCAGAGGGTGCTAACACAAAATTACTCAATGTACATAGGGTTGAAAGTCATATTGGTCAATCATTATCAAATCTGCACCCCTAGGGTAAACGGAAGCTGTTTGTACAACCTTCAAGTGGTGATTCCATAGAAGAAAACGAACAAACGAATTCATACGAACAAATGTCCAGAAATGCGCATTGTACAATTGATGAACCACTTCATTCTCGCATAACAACACTCAGAGAATATTCCAGGATATATTTTAGGCTATCCTAGCGGTCCGGGCAGTGTGTGCCAAGAGCCCGATGATGAGCCTGACTTGATGCATCTAGACGAAATTCCAGACACAGCCTAATAATCTAAAGGAAAGCAATATGTCAACGATCAGAGTGTTAGAAATCATGTTCAAAGCGGCGATCTCAGTTCCAATCACACAACCTGCAACAGAAATAAGGACATTGTGAGCGTTATTATGGAGGAATGATGCGGTTCATCTGTGCCATCTACTTTAGACAATATGCATTTGTGGTCTCATGTTCATGTGGAGATATTGCTCTGCTGCCTTGTGGTTGTTTGAGCCTTCTGTTTTTTTTGAGTGGATTGATGCAGCTCTCCATGCCTCCCTGTCTTGAGCTAATCGTTTCATGTCATATAGCTACCTCACCCTATATCCGAGGCAATCTGTTTAACGTATTCTAACCTTGGTCTACCCCTACAGTTCTTGTCCACGACACTTCCTCTCATAAATAAGCTTGCTATTCCTGGATATCTTAATACCTGTTCTGCCAACCTATCTCTTCTCTTCATTAGCAGTCGTCATAAACATCTCTCCTCTCCCACTCGTCTTAATACATCTTCGTTTGTAACTCTATCTACCCATCTGATCTTCATCATTCTCCTGTAACACCAAATTTCAAACGCTTCAATTCTCCTCTTTTCTGCTGCACCAATAGTCCAAGTTTCATTTCCATAGAGCGCCACGCTCCAGACAAATGCTTTCAAAAATGACTTCCTAATACCTAAATCCATATTCGATGTCAACAGATTCCTTTTTTTTTTGTAGAAATGCTGTCCTTGTCAGAGCCAACCTACCTTTTTTATATCTTCCTTGCTTCGTCCATCGCTGGTTATTTTGCTTCCTAAGTAACAGAAGTCTCCTACTGTTGCCATATTGATAATAATATTGCAACATTTCAGTCCGCTAATACAACATAATCCCAATTACCGGGACACGTGAAAAAACTACCTGAAACATGTAGTTCCGTGAAGAACTAAACAGCCTATTTTCATATATCCTACTTATGTTAATTGCCTCTATCAACATACAAACTTTCAGTTTGATTGCTGTAATAGATTCGTAGATATTGAGAACCGAATTATTATTGCGGATGGTCGCCATGTTGAATTTTTATATATGTAGCTCGTAGAGTTTTGTACTGTTACACGAAGATTATTGTGTACGTGTGGTATTCAAACTTCAATCGTAAGATAAGGACACAAGAATTGCAACCGAGAATTTAAAATTTCGCACAGCTGCCATCTTGTGGTTATGGAAACAATTGAAAAAAATTAGATGCCAGTGGATTAACATTTGTATAAGGATGTACTGTACCAAGTGTCACTGCACTCGGATGGTAAAATCGCGAGAAACGACCAAGTGAATATTTATACTTCGCGTCACCACCATGTTGGATTTGTGATCACCAGGTTATTGAAAATCCTATAGGTGAACTTATATTGAAATCCTTCTTAATACTTCGGATAGTCGCCATGTTGGATTGTTATATGTATAGGCCATAGAGTCATTTACCATTAAAGGAAAATTATTGCGTAGCTTCATTATTCAAACGTTCACTTCGATCGCATGATTACGACACAAGAAATAAACACTTCATTTTAAAATTCGCACAGCCGCCATTTTTCAGGTTATGTAAACAATTAAACTAAATTAGATACCAGTGCATTACAATGTGTATTAACATTTCCTGTACCAAGTTTCATTGCGTTTGGATCATTAAATCGCGAGAAAGGTCTATTTAAAATTTTCGACTTCGCTTGGCCGCATGTTCGTTTTGTAGTTAACCGGTGTTTGAATGTCTTATAGATGAACTTCCAGTAATGCCCTTTATCGCCGTACAAAATTTCAGGGTGGCACCGCTAATAGTTTCAGAGATATAGAATGCCGGTGAAATATTTCGCACAGCCGCCATCTTGAGGTTATGTAAACAATTGAACGAAGTTAGATGTCGGTGCATTACAATGTGTATAAACATATATTGTACCAAGTTTTGTTGCGTTTGGAGGGACAAATCGCGAGAAACGTCTATTTAAATGTCGCAACTTCGCTTGGCCGCCATGTTGGTTTTGTAGTTACCAGGTTTTCAAAAGTCACATAGGTAGTAGGTCTAGTAGTTTCCTTTATACCGTAACGTATTCCAGGGTGATAAGGTAAAAGTTTCGGAGATATTGAATGCTGGTGAAATATTTCGCATAGCCGCCATGTTGGATTGGTGAGACGTAACAAAATTTGAAGGGCACCGTCTGGGTCGACCGGAATAGTGCTATGAACTTCCCGAGTTTTATTGAAATCGCTCAGGCCGTTTAGAAGTTATTAGGGAGGACACACACCATCACAAACGCACACACAGATAGACACACGGACAAAAGGTGATCTCATAAGCCTATTTTTTCTTAAATGAAAATAGGCTAAAAACATACATGTGATTAAAAATATACTTTTGTTATAGACTACAGAGGAGGGAGAAATACGGATAACATGTTTCCCTCGTTAAGCGAGCATCATCAGGTCCAAGATATAAAAGACATATTAACATCTAGCGTTGTTGTGACTAACATACTTGGCTATCGCGCCGGAGGGCTGGGATCGATTTCCGGTTCAGCCAATGAATTTAATTCTGGCCTGAGGGTTGTACCGGAGTACACTCAGCCTCCCGAGGCACAATTGTGAAGACGTGATATCGATTCCCACCTCTGGTATTCTGGAAGTGGTTTCCCTTGTTTACCTACTTCTACTTCAGGCAAACACTGGGATGGTTCCTGTTACGTCTGCCTTCTTCCAAATCCTAACCGGAATTACAAATACACACATTAATACAGCCATCGCAAAAACACAGGTTATTAGACAAAAGGTCCACTCACACCAAAATACGCGGGGCTGATTTTCCACGATGTCCAAACCTCTCGAAACAAGAATACAAAATAGCTCTACAGAACACTACCACACCCTCAAACTGTCGCTGCTCTCCATAAACAAAAAGCATGATAAAAGCTTGGAAAGTGTGGCAACTATCCATACTAATACATAACAAGAGGTTCCGTGAAGAACTAAAGCCTATTTTCATATATCCTACTCATGTCAATTGCCTCTATCCACATATAAAATTTCAGTTTGATTGTTGTAATAGATTCGTAGATATTGAGAACCATCTAAATATTTCAGATGGTCGCCATGTTGGGTTTTTATTTATATACTTATACATGAAGATTATTGTGTACGTGTGCTATTCAAACGTCAATCGCATGATTAGGACACTTGAAGTAAAAACATGATTTTAAAATTTCACACAGCTGCCATCTTGTGGTCATGAAAACAATTGAAATAAACTAGATGCCCGTGGATTAATATTTGTATAAGCATTTACTGTACAAAGTTCCACTGCACTCGGATGGTTAAATCGCGAGAAACGTCCACTTAAATATGTATACTTCGCGTCGCTGCCATGTTGGATTTGTCCTCACCAGGTTAATGAACTTATGTT
Organism: Meconema thalassinum; assembly: GCA_946902985.2. Lineage (NCBI taxonomy): Eukaryota > Metazoa > Arthropoda > Insecta > Orthoptera > Tettigoniidae > Meconema > Meconema thalassinum. Next base: position 450,679,426 of record OX336393.1, on the reverse strand, counting down.
CATAGCCTCTATGAACATTAAAAAAATCAGTTTGATTGCTGTAAATGATTCGTAGATATTGAGAACCGTCTAAATATTTCGGATAGTCGCCATTTTGGATTGTTGTATGTATAGGCCATATAGTTATGTACCATAAAGAAAAATTATTGCGTAGGTTCATTATTCAAACTTTCACTTCGATCGCATGATTACGACACAAGAAACAAAAACTTAATTTGTGCGCCTCTGGTCGCACTACACACATCCATCTCTTTCCACACACGCTCCAACATGTCAGTGGTAATGGTGTTGAAGGCGGCTCGGATACGCTGCTTCAGTTGCAGAATATTCGCCGGTAGAGGAGGAGCAAATACCTCTCCTTCTCTTTCCTCTCCCCTTTCCTATCCCCTTTCCTCTTCTTCCCTTTCCTTTCCCTTTTCCTCTTCTTCCCTTTCCTTTCCCCTTTCCTCTTCTTCCCTTTCCTTTCCCTTTTCCTCTTCTTCCCTTTCCTTTCCCTTTTCCTCTTCTTCCCTTTCCTTTCACTTTTCCTTTTCTTTCCTTTTCTATTCGTTTTCCCTTTCTTTTCCATATCTTTTCTTTACTTTCCCTTCCCTTTCTTATACTTCCTTTCCTTTTCTTCCCTTTGATTTAATTTTATTTTCAATTTCTTGTTATTTTCTTTAATTTCTTTGTCTTCCGTTTTCTTTCATTACCTTTTCCTTTTCTTTTCTTTTCCTATAATGTAAATACATTTGCCATTGATAACAAAATGTTTGCTGATATCTGTATTGATAGGTAAATTCTAAAGTTTAAAATATACGCCATTCAATACTTGAATTCAAGAACTGCTTTGTGTGTATTTCGAACTTTAGAATGTTATTTTCCTTTCCTTATCTTTCCTTTACTTTTTTCTTTTTCAATTGCCTTCCTAATTTTCTTTTCCCTTTCTTTTATTTCATTATTTAATTTAACTTAATTTTATTTTATTTTATTTTATTTTATTTTATTTTACTTTATTTTATTTTATTTTATTTTATTTTATTTTATGATTCCTAACTCTATGATCCCGTTAACGACCGGTACTTGTAGCTTGTCAGTTAGTAAATGTACTTCTATCAGCAACTTTACTGGAATTATGTGTTATGGGAGATTTGGAAACGTTGTGATGTTCCCGACTCAACTCAACGGAATTCAAAAATTTGTCATAGGATCCCCTTTTTCCTCCTCCCCTTGAGATCGAGAGTCCATAGAAAGCAAGGGAGAATGATATATGTGGAGAGAGGGTGGTGAATGAGAGACGTCAAGGGGTGTTACGAAGTAGAGAGAGAGATGGTTTACAAAAGAAAAGGGAAGAAATATGAAAGTATGAAATAAAATAATGTCCAGTCTGAAAATACGATAGCCAATAAAGGAAGGATATGAAATAAAATAACACGCCGGAACGAAGTCGTGTGTCCGCATCAACAACAGATACGTTATGAGGTCTGACACGTATTTATTAGAACCTTCAGCACTGGGTAACCATAGATCCATTACCTTCAGCTTAGTGTAACTACAGATTCCTTGTCTTCAGCTTAGTGCAACCATAGATCCATCACCTTCCGCTTAGTATAACTACAGATTCCTTATCTTCAGCTTAGTGTAACCATAGATCCATTACCTTCAGCTTAGTGTAACTACAGATTCCTTATCTTCAGCTTAGTGTAACCATAGATCCATTACCTTCAGCTTAGTGTAACTACTGATTCCTTATCTTCAGCTTAGTGCAACCATAGATCCAATTCCTTCAGCTTATTGTTACTACAGAGCCCTTACCTTCAACTCAGTAAAATTATAGATCCATTACCTTCAGCTTAGTGCATCTACAGAGCCCTTACCTTCAGCTTATTGTTACTACTGAGCCATTACCTTTAACTTAGTAAAACCATAGAGCCACTACCCTCAACTTAGTGGTGTAACTACAGAGCGCGTACCTTCAACTTAGTAAAATTATAAATCCATTACCTTCAGCTTAGTGCAAATACATAGCCCTTACCTTCAGCTTAGAATAACCATAAATCCCTTACCTTCAGCTTAGTGAAACTACAGAGCGCTTACCTTCAACTCAGTATAACCATAGTTCTTACCTTCAACTTTGTGTAACTACAGAGCGCTTACCTTCAGCTTAGTATAACCATAGATCCCTTACCTCCAGCTTAGTATTAGTATAGAGCCCTTACCTTCAACTTCGTGAAACCATAGATCCATTTCATTCAGCTTAGTGTAACCGCAGAGCCCTTACCTTCAACTTAGTAAAATTATATAACCATTACTTTCAGCTTAGTGTAACTCTTACCTTCAGATTTGTATAACCATAGATCCATTACCTTCAGCCTAGTGTAACTACAAAGTTCTTACCTTCAGCTTAGTATGGGGGGCGTGGTGGCTCAGCGGTCTAGCTGTATGCCTCTCACCAAGGCGGTCTGGGTTCGATTCCCGGTCAATGCATGTGAGATTTTCGAAGTGAAATGCCATGTCCTGTGGTTCGGATTCCACGTAAAAAGGAGGTCCCGTGGCTCATAATCACAAGATTCACAGTCACGTAAAACTACAATCTTCCTTCCTTTTTTTTCAGCTTAGTATAACCATAGATCCATTACCTTCAGCTTAGTGTAACTACAAAGTCCTTACCTTCAGCTTAGTATAACCATAGATCCATTACATTCAACGTAGTGCTACTAGAGAGCCCTTATTTTCAACTTAGTAAAATTATAGATCCATCACCTTCAGGTTAGTGTAACTATAGATCCTTGACCTTCATCTAAGTGTAACTACAGAGCCCTTATCTTCAACTTAGTTCACGTGGTTCACAGATTTCAAGCAATAAGCGCCTATAATTGTCAAAATATGAACTACATCAGGCACATGAAGAAAAACATGTATATAACTTAGGACATTTCAAGTATTGAGAAATCCTTCTCCTAAGTTTAATATTTAATGAAATATGTCCTAAATGTTTATAATAGGCCTAATATTTGCATAGCTCGCTGCCATAGATGCTCTTGTTCAACTGTGAAATGTTGACGTTTCTGTGTATCATGGGTACCTAAGAATTAAGTTTTTAATAAGCAGATTCATCTCTGCATTCTTTCCTTCTGCTATGACAGAGTGAACTATTAATCCTAGGAAAACAGCAGTCAGTCGATAGGCCATGCATCTTTGTTTTTGTTTGACTGATTGATTGTTCTGAAGGTCTGAAGAACGTTCACTCAAATACAGGGGTTCTCTTTTTGTCCCAGTAGCACGCACATCCTCATATTCGTGCCGTAGTAAAATATCGTCATATACAATATAACACGAAAGACTAAGTGTGTAAAATATAACATCATCCATATAATAAAGGTCGTTGTTAGAGGCATAATTATTGCAAGATATAGTGTAATATTATTCTACTCACGTCACATATACGGTATGTATTCTGCTGAACACATTAGTCCGCCCTCCTCCTGTCATATCAGCTGTTAATCAGTTCTAATAGAATTTAAATGACGTGTCCTTTTAGGTGATAAGGTGATTGGGGGAGGGTTTGACTGACAAACTCATATTCATCATCCCTTGTTTCACGCAACTGTCGTCTAAAGTTCACACGTACTATGTATGTTTAATGTCTCCACACGAAGAGTTCAGTTCTACAGTGAAATCCTTCTCTATAGAACGGAACCTCGCAGGTGCAATGTGGCGGCAGAAGCACTGAAAGCAGCAGGCTGTCAAGAAAGTCATTGGTGCTAGCAGCAGCGTAGCGCCCAACTAGTTCAACACATTCACACTTTTTAACCTTCGACAAGGAAGTGTGTTATCCCCTATACTGTTTATAACTGTCATGGATGAAATCCACAAGAGTGTGAAACGAAGAATGGGAATCAAGGAGGCTAAGGCCTTACCCTTTGCAGACGACATAATAATATGGGAAGGAAATGAAATAGAAGTGAAAGAACAAGTCACTGTATGGAATCAAGAGATAGAGAAACATGGAATGAAAATGAGTGTGGAGAAGAGTAAGACTGTAGTGATGACAAGAAACAAGAGAGAAGGAAGACAGAATATTGAAGTCAATGGAAATCCATTGGAAATGGTAAAAAGCTTTAAGTATTTGGGGAGCATACTCACAGAAGATGGTACAATAAATGAAGAAATTGGAAAAAGAATCCAACAAGCTAATGGGTTTTACCAGTGTGTGAGAGGTTTAGTATGGGACCAGGAAGTCCCAGAGAAATGCAAGAAAGTTCTATTCTCAATGTATTACACACCAATTTTGACATATGCAGCAGGTACTTGGACCACAACAAAACGCGATGAAAGCCGAATCCAAGCAGCCGAGATGAAGTTCCTTAGAGGAATAATTGGGAAGTCACGGAGGGATAAAGTCAGATATGTGGACATTAGGGAGACAAGACTGCAAGACAAGATAGTAACCAGTAAGCTGAAGTGGTACGGATATATTGAGCCCTTTATCCACAGGCTATATAAAGGATTCTAATAATTATTCATCATCTTTTGATACATTTATACTGACAACAGATATGAGAGCCAGACGGTGTTGGGAAATATTGAGAAATCAGTGGCCGAGAGGACACAATGGTTTAAGCTCCTGTGGTATTTTAGGTGGATGCGTTTATATTCTTGGGACACAGGACAGGTGCAACTTTTAGCGCGAATGTTGGCGTGGGCACGCACATTATGGCCTGTTGCTAGGAAGATTGGCGCCAAGAAGGAAATCGAATGCTACGAAGCAATTGGTCTATCATCATGTTAACTGCTCCCTACTGCTGGAAAATATGTAAAAGCGCGCAAAGAAATACAACAGTCTGGGCCAATAATATCAAGACGCCTTGTCTCAGCGGGAACTCGGCTTGGGAACGCGCACTGGTAAATTAACGCGGGAGTTATCTACAGATTAATTCCACGATCGATTCGAGCCGGCTACAGCATAAGCGTAACCTCCACACTGCTACGAACTCAATGATACCGATCGCATGCTAGTCTGATAGTTATAATGGAATATTTTTTAATATATCCCCTTCCACACCTACCCTAGTCAGTGTCATTTATAAGGATCCAAGATGCTTCGAGGATCATTACTCACCACTTATTTCGTGCGTCTGAGGACGTAACGTCGATCACTAATTTTTGTACGTCTGAGGACGGAACTCATTACTTATTTCTATGCGTCTGAGGACGTAACACAGAACACTCATGTTTGTACGTCTGTGGACGTAAGGTTCATACTCTGCATATTTCATGTTAGTGAACATAGAACAGCGTCGTCAAATTATAAGTGTGACTTCAGTGATTTATTTATAGTCCCAGCACTATCAGTAGGACCAGTTCATCGAAGTAATTCACCAAATAGACTGTCAAGGAATATAGTACTTGATAGGTGAATATAGTTGGAATTATATCGTGTGTGTATCTGACAAAACTTTATTTAATTCAGCACGTGATGACGTATAAGAACGAGAATGGATCTGGGAACCAGCAGGACATTTGCCTGAAGATGTCAATGACCAGATAAACATCTTAGAGGAGATGGCTGCAGACGTATTCCTGGTGCTGTTTAAAGGATTGAGTACCAAATAAATTTATTTTATTTATTAAATCAGCTACGGTGTTATGGGATACTTTTGTAAATATTTGTTTGCTTGCTTGGTAATGTAGATCATTAGTTTTTGTTTTACTTACACATTAAATATGGGACTAGCCGAGCGTTGCGTAATTTATATATTTTGTGATTGTATTTGGTTTAACTTTACGCGGGGACGCGCAGCCGATGCTCGCTTTCGCTTGCGTAAATCGCGGTCAAGCATTATTATTCGGAGGTTTGCCTTACAACAAAAATGGAACTGAATTAATTTTGAGATTAAAAATAGAATTTGGAGGATAAGATTATTTGTGAGTAGAATTTTATGACGGATCAGGATCATTTTGATAGTTGCTTTCCAGCAGATTTGGACGGGATGGCACTTTGCACCCGATTTTTTGTTGTGTATTTTTTGTTAATGTGTCAATGGACGCAGTATCGTTGATCTGTTTTGAGCCGACCCAGTGTGTGTGTTTGAGAGTCAGTCCAAGCTATGGGTGCGTAATGTGATTTTTATGATGTGCTAGCGAGAATATATCATGGCGATTATTCTGACTTGCTCCACGTCAACCCAGTTCATGTCCTCGCGAGGCTGGACTTGTGGTATATATTTGTGTTTCTCGTCATCCAAGGGGATGGGCGAGATCTGTTGACGTTTCCAGTGGGAAACCTGCACCTAGCTTGCCAGACTGAGAGAGGTATTTGAAGGGCAGCGTGAATCATACATGTAGGGGAGCGCTCAATCAGATAACGTGTCTTGTCATTAAGAACAGGCTTGCTTCCTGTACTGCAATTTAAGATGTTGTTTAAATTCACAAAAAACCTGATCGGTTATAATGAGTACTGATTGATTAAATGGGAGCTGTCCATAATTGTAAGGTAGCCACCGAAATTTGTGTTTGTCTGGCGTTTCATATAAATGTAAACATAGTTTTTCAGCCGTTAGGCTTGTATTTTGTTGTTGTTGGTTCAATTTTTGGTGTGTTTATTTTTACGCGTCCTTGACCCGTGTCAAGTTAGGGTGCGCGAAGCTATGTTCCCAAGTTGATGAGAGCGGTTTTTTTGGCCTATTTCAGGCATGCTCTTTTTGTGTTCATTATGTGCTCCTGCACCAGTTAGGATCTCAGGGAGATTCTTCAATTATATTATTAGATCTTGCATGTGTCAGTAATAGTTATAGTGTATTAATTAAGGGCGGGTCCCATAGCCGTAGTGTGATTTAAAAGATGCAACTCCGTAAGCAACATGTCTGTTTCAGTTGTAAACGGACTCGCATCAGTACTCAATTTATTATTAATGAACAGTACACCACACATTATATAACTTCTTGACCAAAAAAAAAAAAAAAAATGGACTTGTATCCATATGTTGTGACGAGTGAGTTCTTACCGCTCAAATGCTTATGTTATGATTTTATCATTTATGCGAAGCTTCATTCACGTTGTCTTGTTGTGACGAGCGAGTTCCTACCGCTCAGTGTTATTATTTTTATTTATTAAGGGGGTGAAAGTCAGGGAGGATTTGTTTTTATTTATTATTATTATTATGCACATACCTTTTCAGTCAGTAAATTTCTTTGATTCTACTTGTTATTCATTTTATTTCTAGTATAGCCTCTGTCTTGAACCTTTCTATTCATTAGAGCATGTTGTTTTAAGCGAACTTTGCTGTGTAACGCAGTCAGGACTGAACACGACCCCGTAGACGACTCTCGACAAAACCATGCTTTATTGAAGGGTGCAATATGATGATAATGGAAGAATATAGAGTACCAAGAGGAATATATATGGAGAAAATACCAGAAAGAAGACCACGAGGAAGGCCCAGAAAGAGGTGGATAGATACGGTGAAGGAAAGAATAGAGAAAAGAGGAGTAAAAGAAAAAGAAGTATTGAAAGAGGGAAATGAAAGGTGGAGGGATAGACAACTGTGGAGGTCCTTGATTCGCAACCCGACCCAGGGAACTGGAAACGGGAAATGAAGTGGAAGAAGAAGAATCATCATTACTTACTTGAATTTCAGAGTGGTTGCTGGAAATGATGTCCTTCATTTTCTAAACACACATTGCGCCAAAGTAGGAAGTTTTGTGTGCGATCAGAAAGTCAAGTTACGTGAGGGGAATATAAAGTATAGCCTATTTTCTAGCCTATTTTCATTTATGAAAAAATAGGCTTATGAGATCACCTTTTGTCCGTGTGTGTGTGTTCCCCTAATAACTTCTAAACGGCTGGAGCGATTTCAATGAAGCTCGGCAAGGTCATAGTACTATTTCGGCCGACCCCCATTTTATTACGTCTCACCAATCCAACATGGCGGCTGTGCGAAATATTTCACAGGCATTCTATATCTCCGAAACTATTACTCATATAACATTGAAATACGGATGCTAACTCGAAAGACCTGCACTCGGCCTCTCTGGAGGCCACACGATCATTCATTTACCCTGAAATTTTATACGGTGATAAAGGGCATTATTAGACTTTCGAAAACCTGTTAACTACAAAACGAACATGGCGGCCAAGCGAATTTCAAACATTTAAATAGATTTTTCTCGCGATTTAACCATCCGAGCACAGTGAAACATGTTACAGGAATTGCCTATACACATTTTAATGCACTGATATTGAATTTAGATCAATTGTTTCATAGCCTCAAGATGGCGGATGTGCAAAATTTAAAAATGTAGTTCTTATTTCTTGTGTCCTAATCATGGGATCGAAGTCAACGTTTGTATAATGAACCTACAATAATCCTCATCCAATAGTACATAACTCTATGGCCTTCCGAAATATTTACATGGTTCTCAATATCTACAAATCTATTACAGCAATCAAACTGAAAATTTGTATGTTGAAAGAGGCAATTGATATTATTAAGATATATAAAAATAGGCTAAATAGTTCTTCACTGATTTATTCAATCTTTTGAGAGTTAAGTTCGAAATTTAATTCGGCAGCAGAGGGGTTAATATCTACAGATCGACCACCAGCGTATTCACTGTGCCCTTATTTCCTAGTATATAGAATGTAAAGTAAAGGAAATGTATTAACGTCACACCAGTTAAATTGTGGCTACATATTAACATGGTGTGTGGACAGCATGACAATTTATGAACGGTTTTGTGCAGATTCTTATGCAACGAGATTTATTACCATCTTTCAATAATTTAACGAGTTGTTTTCCTTTGTAACTCCCAAGTTCTGTGGAACGCTGATCCGTATATACTTCACTTCACCGAAGTATGTGTTGGATCCAGTGATTTATTGGTATTTCTGAAGAAAATACGGTGGTCTCCCAATTTCTTCTACAACGCATCAAACGTATAATAGCCTACGTTCATGAAAATAAATTGTCCAGATAAAATTTCTCGAGTCAACTGTACCGGAAGACACCTAAAGCATTTCCCTCCCCCTCACTACCCTTCAAAGCATTGTACGTCACACACGACACTTCCCTCTCCGTCCTTACCTGTTCGGAGTAACAGAGGAGGGAGAAAAAGTAAAGGAAATGCGTATTCTCTCTATCTCACCCGCTCACCATTCTATCAAAGAGGGATAAGAAGGAAGAAAGTTTAGATTTCTTCTTGGCAGTGCGGATCCACCCTCCTTTTCAACTGATGTTACGCTAGTTCGGTCACTGGCACATGACCTAACAGAAAGGGAAGAACTCATCCCGTTGCACTTCACTTCTCGCCTCAGTAGTTGAAGCTGATTGTCGGGATCTTGCTGCTGTATCATGGAATTTAATACAGAACGAACGAAATTGGTCTGCAAGATTGAAGCACCCTGCGTGACTAGGTTCAAACTCAGGACAATTTTCTTTTTAGTTTTTTTTCCTTATCTTAGTTTGACGTCCCACAATCAATCCAAAATTGGAAATCTCTTCTAATCATCAGTTCGAAACTCCTGTAGCATAAATGATTTAACTTACAAACATAGGTACATCTGAAGGTTTATCACATCTCGAATGCAGCTTTGAGAGAGAATCTCTACTTAGTATAAAACAAAACAAACAAAAAATGTCACGGGTTATCTCGAGAACCACTGGATGTATTTTGATGTGGTTTTCACCATTCTGTAAAGTATATCTCGAGGAAGGTTTCTGTAGAAAATAATTTATTTACGAAGCCAAGCAGTAACGATTTCAGTGAAAAAGTCGAAAGAAAGCCTGGCGTCCGTGCGCTTTTTAGCCTACTTTTCACATTTTGCAAAAATGAGGAAAAAGTAGACTTATGAGATCGATCCGGGAAAATGTGTGTCTGTATGTCTGTCTGTCTGGCTGTGTGTGTGTCCCCCCCTATCAACTCCTAAACGGCTGCAGCAATCAAAACCAAATTTAGTATGAGTAAAGATGTGCACCGGAATATCTCACGTCCATATTTGAAAATGATGTCAGTGCTACCAACTGCTGAAAAACCGCACTAGAAATTTGAGCTCTATGTTGGATATCTCGCAAGGTAAGCATGCGAGCTATTCCAAAATTGGCACACATGTACATAATACTATTTCAGTTTAATTTCCAGGAGGCCAACCATGACAGTGTTGCCAAAACAATTTTAAGCCTTCTGATAAGTCCAATGTTTAAATGCATATAACTTCTACACTATCAATTGGAATTCAACCAAATTTTGTATGTAATATCTATATATAAACAGATATGACTGAGCATATTCTTAAGGCCCACCAGGGCTGCCAACTGTTAATAATTGCTCTCTCTATCTTTTTATCCAAATACCAATATATCAGAAAGTATGCAAGCCAACAGCTTTAAACTATGCATACGTATATTCTGACATTTTAGATTAATTTGGAGTAACTTATATACGTCAGTTCTACCTACATGATTATAAGCCTGCTGATAGTACCAATTTTTAAAAACATGTAACTTCTATACTATCAGTTGGATTTCAACCAAATTTCATATGTTCTATGTGTACCATAACAGATATGACTATACGTATTGTTACGAGCAATCAGGGCTGCCAACTGTTAATAAATGTTGTCTATATATTTTTTAACCTAATATCAATATATCAGAAAGTATGCAAGCCAACAGATCTATACTTTGCACACGTATAGCACCTGACATTCTAGATTAATTTGGAGTAATTAATACAAGACAGTGCTGCCAACATGATTCTATGCCTGCTGATATGTCCAATTTTAAAATGCATTTAACTTCTATACTAACAAATGGATTTCATCCAAAATTGGCACAACAAGATATCATAATATTTCAGATTATTTCTGACCAGCACACGCATGGTATTGTTGGCAACATGCTTTTACGCGTGCTGATAGATCCAGTGTCTAACTGCATGTAACGTCCATTGGACTTCAACCAAATGTTTTATTCTGTGCCTTAAGAGATGGAACTAAGAATATATTCAGTCACCAGGGCTGCCAACTGTAGTGCTCTATTAGGCTACATTATACCAGATATATTTTGAACTAATTAGATATTTCGATATTACCATCTTAATTTCGTCATTATTCTAGATAGGTTCATATACTGTAGAATAATCATTGGCATGAAAAGTAGGCTGTATAGTTCTTCACGGAACTTCTTGTTAAGCATACGCTGGGCAAACCGATAAAAATATTAATATACTATGAGTGTAAGAAGTGTTCAGCATGAAATGTTCTACAAAAAAGTCCAGGAGAGCATATCTCTATCTTCAATACATCGACGACTATAAGTGTATATATGTTTTCATTTCTTCCACCATCTCAATTCAATTTCTGAGCGACAGTTCATATCTGGAGGGAAAACGACTAATGTCGTATACAAGGAAATCTTATAAGACCTCGGTTAAAAGTGGCCTATCACCTTGCATCCATAACTGTTCCCAGGCGAAGCATGGGCGGGTTGCTAGTATTAAATGTTTTGGAGTAGTACCCGTACATCGCCATATATTACACTACACAATTCACCTAGATAGCCTTCAATATGGTGGCATCCATGATATCATGGGTGACACTAAAGTTTTAAACGATGCATACATGGTAAATACTATGTGTTAATAAGGCTTTACATACAAACACAAATCAAACCTGGGGCTTCCGCCGTCGACATTTCAGCCCCGTGAACTTGCGTGTGTGAATAATTTGTCTGATAACCTGTTTATTAAGGTGTCTGCATAAGTGTAATTGTAATTGAGGCAAGGATTCGGAGGGAGGCGTTCGTGGCCATCAGTTAGGAACCAGTAAGTAGAAGTGGAAAACCATGAAAATACACTTCTATTGGGCATCCAGCGTTGAGAAAAGACTATGGGTCTTACGGGCTTTTACTTTTAACGGACCCTCTCCCCTACACTGGTTTTGATAAGTCACCTTTTGTCATGAAGGAACTCTGTGAACATATATATCTTTCGTCTTAATAGCTTTCTACAATTATCTGCCAATTGATTACCTTTGTTATTGCATACTAGTATCGTTTATAATACGTCTTAGTCATTTAAATATTTTCGAGGTTAGCACGCTGGAAAGTTGAGCCTCATCCAGTGCTGCATGCTCGCCCAGAGTGGGGCACGTGCTCAAAACCGCCGGCAATATCAGTTCTGAAACACAATCCGTCATTGGTGTTACTGATGTGTGTCTGCCTTATTTTCTGTTCGATCGAATCAAGGCTGCCGACAGTGGGGTTCGAACCCACTATCTACCGAATGCAAGCTCACAGCTGCACGCACCTAACCGCACGGCTAACTCGCTACAATATTATGAATATTAATCTAAACATAGCAACAACAGGAAAAATTTGAAAGAAACTAAATTATAGCCTAACTAATAACAAAAATGTGATGATCAACAGTATTGCTGACGTAAAAACTCTTAATATCGTCAGCATACATCCGAGAAGGAAGGATGGGTTGTGATCTCGACATCAGTCAATCAGTAATGCGTCATATCACAACTAAATGACCGGGTGAGTTAGCCGAGGTCGTTGCGGCATGACTGTTGGCAGTCGCTCACATCCGGGAGGCGAGGAGGTTCGAATCCCCCCGCCGGCAACCTTGAAGATGGTCTTCTGTGGTTTCCCATCTTCCTTCCAGGCAAATGCCGGGGTTGATCCCTAACTATAGGCCACAGCCGCTACCTTCCAACTCCTCAACCCTCCCTTCCAACTTTCCTCCCCAACGGTACTTGTAGCTCACCCATTGGGTGTCCGTCTCGAAGCAGCTACAAAACTGGCGAGCCGAACATGTCCTCGGACACTCCCGGCACTAAAAGCCATACGCTAAAAATAAAAATAAATCGTTATTGATTCTCTTAGAGTATCGTATCCTTAATACTAGTCCAATCCGTTAACACCTGCATTACTGCTCCATCGTGGGCGTGGTCTATCTCAGGTAGCTGCTGGGGTTGTGTTGTGTCGCAAACTTATGAAAGCGCAGTACTCGAGGCGGGTGGCGATAACGTATGACATCAGTGCTACCTCTGCCTAGAGTTAGCAACACTGTCGCCATAAAGCTCCACAGTCTTTCCTCAACGCTGGATGCTCTATAGGCTGGCTGAGATGCAGTTCTGCTGAGTGAACCCCGTTCCAGCCTTCAGACCAGAATTAAATATCTTGGGAGAGCCTGGAATCGTTTTTTGTAATACGGCACGAGGTGAACTTATTAAATCCAACAAAGCTATCGACCCATTAAGAGCTTTATTTATAGCGTTTATCCCGCTATACAGGGTCCGCTGCTTTGCTGCAAGTCCTCTATTTTAAGAGCATTCTATACTAATTCCTTTTTCAACGTTTTGCAGGGAGATCGATCCATCGATAATGGACAGATGGTGACATCATTATTTTCTCTAATTAGGTGGTGTGTCGTGTATCTCTTTCATTGTACGGCTCAATCGCTTTGAGGCTTACACAGTCCTTCATTATGACTAAGATAAATAATTTGAGTAATGAATGGCCAACCGGAGTTAATCCGTATTGCGATGACCCGAACGTCAGTAATCCCTTTAGGTTGCTCTACGACTAAAATGCCCACCCTCAGTGCTTAATAAGCTGGAAGGCCTATTGTTGCTAACGACCAATTCATTATGTACCAGTACAACTGAAAGTTACATTCCGAAACGACATAATCTCATATACAGGGTGTTATTGAAATGAGAAGCTTCCTTGTTGGTCAAATGGTAGGGTGTCGGCACCATAAACCTGAGATCACAGGTTCGATACAGACTGTTTTTCCACACTCTCTCCAGACAAATAGGGGGTTAATACCCTACTTTAAGTCCTGGGGCACCTACCCTTATCCCTGTCGCTAATACAGTTGTTGTTGATTTTTTAGAGGCCAGGCAACATCCTGGTCTTATAGCCCCATGTACTTGGGTGTGTTTAGAATTTGTCTGATAACCAGTGTCACTGTTTTTTTTTTGGTACCAGTGTGTGTTTTTCGATTGTCATAACCGTGAGGCCTAGAAGGGCGACATTTTGCTGCTGTTGCTCTATTAGCACACCCAGAGGACACGTGTTGGTTACTCAAAGGTTCATCTCCCTCGCTCCGCCTGGACCAAACTTAACAGGATACGTTGTGGTGTTGGAAGAAGGGCTTCTGTTCTCCACCAGTGGGGTTGGCTGAAGTCTCCTACTTGTGACTGTGGTTCTGAAGTGCAAACCATCAAGCACATTGTGAAGAACTGCCCTTTGCGAGCATTCTCTGGATCCATCGAAGACCTTCATCGTTCAACCTCTAACGCAATCACTTGGTTGGAGAGACTGGACATACGTCTGTGAGAGGCTACCTCATTGCTGAAGCCTTTTTCAGATTTCTTTCTTTTCCTATATATATTTATATATTTTGTGACCTGATTGTCAATTGTAACATCATACGCTAATAATAATAATAATAATAATAATAATACCAGTGTGTGCATTTGTAATCGAGGTAGGATTTGGGTAGGAAGCAGCCGTACACTTAACCCTTGAGGACTGGTGCCGGGTCATTTTGACCAATAGTGTATCACTCCTTTTTGTCGTAGTCGTACGGATTTTAATGAAGTAATTTTACCCCTGGTGTCTTCCTATGAACTATTCCGAATAAAAAATGAGGTTTATGTATATTTTCTTTCGTAGAAATGCTATCATTTCCAGAGCCAACCTAGTTTTTATATCCTCTTTGCTTCGTCCTTCACTGTTGATTTTGCTTTCTAAGTAACAGAATTCTCCTACTTCCTTTAGCTTTTCACCTGCCAATGTGATGTCCATAGAGGTTTGTGATTTTTTCGGCTCTATACTAATACTAAGCTGAAGGTAATGGATCTATGGTTATACTAAGCTGATAGTTAGAGCTCTGTAGTTACACTAAGTTGAAGGTAATGGTCTATGGTTATACTGAGTTGAAGGTAAGCGCTCTGTAGTTTCACTAAGCTGAAGGTAATGGATCAATAGTTATACTAAGCTGAAGGTAAGCGCTCTGTAGTTACAATAAGTTGAAGGTAATGGTCTATGGTTATACTGAGTTGAAAGTAAGCGCTCTGTAGTTTCACTAAGCTGAAGGTAAGGGATCTGTGGTTATACTAAGCTGAAGGTAAGCGCTCTGTAGTAGCACTAAGCTGAAGGTAATGGATCTATAATTTTACTAAGTTGAAGGTGAGCGCTCTGTAGTCCCAATAAGTTGAGGGTAATGGATCTATGGTTTTACTAAGTTAAAGGTAAGGGCTCTGTAGTTGTACTAAGTTGAGGGTAATGGATCTATGGTTTTACTAAGTTAAAGGTAAGCGCTCTGTTGTTGCACTGAGCTTAAGGTAATGGATCTATAATTTTACTAAGTTGAAGGTAAGCGCTCTGTAGTAACAATAAGCTCATCAGCGGGCTCTTGGTGGCTCCACCTGGACCCTCACAGGATAGCGAACTGCGCACTACCTCTCTTTTTATGAAGCGCACCTGCGCCCCTTCACTGCGAGAACTAAAAGCGCATGAAGTATTTCCTCATGACGGAGTCCATACCGTTCAAAAACTCATCCAATTCCTCAGGCGTGTCGGCCAAGATGACTATGTCATCGGCATATCTCAGGGTTGAAATTGTTTCTCCTTGAATCTTCACTCCAACTTTAAATTTTTCTCCTATTTCCTTCATTGCTTGTCCAATGTAATCCATTAAGAAATACATAGAAATACAGGGTGTTTCCTACAAAAGAATCTGCGCTGCCCTTTGTGTTACGTAAGGAACAATACCGCAATTGGATTTTGGGAGGAAGTTTTTCTTTTCGAGAACATGAATTTACTTTGTTACTTCTGTGCACGGGGTTCAAATTGACGGACTCACCGTATTTGCTGGGCCAGAGCGCAACCTGCTGGCTGATGCAGTGTTTCAGGGAAGCTGCGTGTGGAGTAAGATAGAGGAAGACAGACAAAATACTCGGCGCGATTGTACTCTACAAGTTTCCTCGTGGTCTTGTCAGCATTCATACATTCTTCTGACTTCACACACTTCTTTTTATATAGCGTTTTCTAATTGTTATTATTGTTGTTGTTGTTGTAAATTTATTTCAGGGATTTGGGATGAACAGTGTTTTGTACTTGTCAAAACACCTCTTTGTAGCTAGCAGTACGCTCCCGCCAGATGGCTGCCGCCGCCGCACTGCCCTGCGCTCTAGCGGTAGGCTCACCTAGCAGCACGCCGCGCTCCCGCCGCTCTGCTCGCCAGGGCACGGTGCTCCCTTTTTAAATGTACATTTTTTAAGGTATTTATATAATTGTGAGGCATTTAAAGAGGAAGTGAGTGCGTTTCGGGCACACATGGGGTTATGCGGAACCTGTAGGTACCCCATATGTGTAGGTTGGTGTTAACAGGACCTTATTTTCGGTACAAAACCGGAATGGGAACTTAGCAGAATAATATAGGGAGGATATGCATATGGTTGTTAAAGCACCAATCAAGCCACATTTTACCATCAGCTATGGTCAACAGCGAACAGTCAAAAATATGGTTATTGTCGGCGCGTGGTACTGCGTAACGTTTGAGTCACCGGTCGTTAACGGGGAAATTTAGAGAACTGCATCTGAAGTTATATTTATTACCCCGCACGGCTATGTTGATGAGTTGAATATGAACCATTTCCTTATAGGACAATATAAAAGTCGGTATAAATGTATGAACCCTGCAATCAGTCTTGAGAAGACTGACCGCTATCTCCTTGACCATCCGTCTCTTCACCCTCACAAGAAGCTCTGAGAAATGAGCTCCACTCAACACTAGAGACTCAGCCGAATAGCCTCGCTCCTCGCCCCCTGAAGATATCTTGTTCGCATTTTAACTATAGTTCTTCCAACAGGAGATGGCGCCACTGTCACTAAATACTGTAGTTCGTTATTCCTACTCGACAGTGCTATGATAATGCGGGATAAGTTGTCAATACTACTAACGCCTTCGTGCTTTCCTCTTTTTCATTGCTTTTGAAAGTTCCATTTTATATGTTCAGGCTTGAATCGAATTCAGTCAGCCTGGTCAGGTGTGTGTGTGGTTTCTTATTTATTTATTCGTTTGTTATTTACTTATGTATTAATTAATTAATTAATTGTATTGTGTTTGTATTAATTATTTAATTTGGTTGGTTGGTTGGTTCTTAAGTTTAGAATCTGTCTGACAACCGGTGTTAATTGTGATGACTGTATTAGTGTGTGTTATCTGTTTTTTAATTTAAGTACTGCAACTTAGAATTTTTCAAATAGTTCCTACTTTTGCAGCCAAGCACCACCGTCAACGGCTACTAGGCCAAGTTCAGAACTTAGCTACTAGACGCCACCGCAGTCGGCTCTTGTCAACGAACGTAGAAACCTAAGAGCGTTGTTTACATTCTTAACCTATACCAATTTACCTTCACACTGGTGCAATTAGTGGAAGGTTCTTTAACATGCCATAAATCTATGACATGAGACCGCCGGCTTTACTTCCCCTCCGAAGGAAGAATTATTTAATTTATTGATCTATTTAAAAATGTATTAATTAATCACTTTATTTATTTATTTATTTATTTATTTATTTATTTATTTATTTATTTATTTACTTATGAATTGAAAATCCACAGCCTGCTTCCAGTCGACCGACCGGGTCAGGGATTAAATGAATGAAGCCCCCATCTAGCGGCGAGGAAATGAACTGTGCCGGCTCCCGAAGCCTCTCGCACTCCTCTGAGGCAATAATTAAATTAATGACAGATGAAATGAAATGATAGGGGAGAGTGTTGCTGGAATGAAATTGTTGACAGGAAAAACTGGAGTACCCGGAGAAAATGTCTGGCTCCGTTTTGTCCAGCACAGATCTCACAGGGAATGACCGGGATTTGAACCATGAACCTTGCGGTGAGAGGCCGGTGAGCTGCCGCCTAAGCCACGTAGGTTTCTTACTTTTGTATATATTTATTTATTTTATTGTATATCTGGACAATTAATTAATTAATTAATTTATCTATTTAATTGTGTATTAATTAATTGCTTTATTTATGTATTACGAAGCCTCCGTGGCTTAGGCGGCAGCAAGCCGGCCTCTCACCGCTGGGTCCGTGGTTCAAATCCCGGTCACTCCATGTGGGATCTGTGCTGGACAAAACGGAGGCAGACGGGTTTTTCTCCGGGTACTCCGGTTTTCCCTGTCACAATTTCATTCCAGCAACATTCTCCACTATAATATCAGTTCATCTGTCATTCATTTAATCATTGCCCCAGAGGAGTGCATCAGGCCTCGGCAGCCGGCACAGTTCATATCCTCGCCGCTAGATGGGGGCTCCATTCATTCCATTCCTGACCCGGTCGGAGACTGGAAGCAGACTGTGGATTTTCATTTTCATTTATGTATTAATTCATTCATTCATGTATTTATTTATTCATTCATTCATTTATTTATGTATTTATTTATTTATTTATTCATTTATGTATTTATTTATACATTCATTCATTCAGTCATTCATTTATGTATTCATTCATGCATTCATTTATTTATTTATTCATCAATTCATCCATGTATTTATTTATTTATTCATTCATTTATTTATTCATTCATTCATTTATTCATTCATGCTTTCATTCATTTATTCATTCATGCATTCATTCATTTATTCATTTATTTATTTATTTATTCATTCATCCATTCATTCATTCATTCATTTATTTATTTATTTATTTATTCATTCATGCATTCATTCATTTATTTATTTATTTATTTATTTATTTATTTATTCATTTATTTATTCATTTAATGCATTCATTCATTTATTCATTCATTCATTTTAGTATTTATTTATTTATTTATTTATTTATTTATTTATTTATTTATTTATTTATGAAGGCTTTTTCAGAACGGCTTTTCGGGTTATTATGCCGTGTATGAAATTTCTTCATATCTTCTGAAGTTTCGCCAACAAGTTCGGTTGGCATTTTCAAAGAATTGCACTGATAATTTAAAGATGCGCTACCTGAGGTTTATGAAGGCAATTGGAGTGTTCTCGAAAATACATGAAACTTGAGCGGTTTCGGGCAGTTTCAGCTTGACAGTTCTTTGTTTCAGTCCCGTATGGAAATGTTAATGATATACTCTTGTGTGATAGGTTGGCTTCAAATCTGAGACTTAGCACACAGTTTATTATCCCTTCAAGGTCCTGACACGGCAAAAAACTAGAAGATTTTCTGGAGTTTACTTAATGTAGTAGGGTTTGTTTCGGTATTTAAATTTGTTTATCATCCATATTAATGAACATAAAACACTTAATATTGAGCCTGAAAACATATAAAAGTTTACTATAGAAATTCGCTAGACTTAATGTCCTGTGAAAGTGCGCAACCAAGTGTGATTTTGGGCTACATCGACAAATTGAAAATCTCATTTATTAGGTCGTACGAAATACAGATGGAATTCAAAAGGACCTGTGACATGTTGGTCATCAGACAAGTACATGGAGCTGTCAGCCCCAGGATTCCAACGTTCGCTCTCCGGGAATGTTGCAGACCCCACCACAGTGATGTGCGCGAATTCACGTGCATACCTATACTGCAAGGTAATTCAATTTTACTAGTATAAGAAACATCACACATTTACATTGCAATACATTATATTAAAAATACGCCAATCAATACATAACTGAAACATGTATAAATTGTGCATGTTTCAACTAGCAAAGATTCCTTCAGTCAACATCAAGTATACATAATTAAAATATTATTGTTATATCTAAGTCTAGTAACTAATGTTGGATAAGTAAGAATATCTATATATATTAAATATAGTAATTAAACGTAAAATAACGTAATTAAATGGATATGCTTACAAAGAGAGTGCAATTATCAATACCAATGTATAACAAGTAGTTCCGTGAAGAACTATACAGCCTATTTTCATATATCCTACTTAGGTTAATAGCCTCTATCAACATACACAATTTCAGTTTGATTGCCGAGATGGTTTTGTAGATTCCGAGATATTGAGAACCGTCTAAATATTGCGGATGGTCTCCAAGTTGGATGTTTTTATATGTAGGTCTTAGAGTTATGTACTGTTACATGAAGATTATTGTGTACGTGTAGTATTCAAACTTCAATCGCATGATTAGGACACAAGAAGTAAAAACGAGATTTTAAAATTTCGCACAACTGCCATCTTGTGGTTATGGAAACAATTGAAATATATTAGATGCCAGTTGATTAGCCTAACATTCGTATAAGGATTTACAATACCAAGTTTCACTGCAATCGGATGATTAAATTGCGAGGAATGTCCATGTGAATATTAATATTTCACGTTGCCGCCATGTTGGATTTGTGTTCACCAGGTTATTGATGTCCTATAGGTGAACTTATGTTCATGGCCCCTATGAACATTAAAAAATTCAGTTTGATTGCTGTAAGAGATTCGTTGATATTGAGAACCGTCTAAATATTTCGGATGGTCGCCATGTTGGATTGTTATATGTATAGATCATAGAGTCATGTACCTTTAAAGGAAAATTATTGCCTAGGTTCATTATTCAAACTTTCACTTCGCATGATTACAACACAAGAAATGAAAACTTAATTTTAAAATTTGCACAGCCACCATCTTGAGGTTAGATAAACAATTGAACTAAATTAGATACCAGTGCATTACAATGTGTATAAAAATTTGCTACCAAGTTTCATCGCGTTTGGAAAATAAAATCGCGAGAAAAGTCTATTTAAAACTTTCAAATTCGCCCGGCCGCCATATTCGTTTTTAAGTTAACCGGTTATTTCAGCAAGAAATATGCAAATCACAGTATGCCAGCATTGCTCAATTCGGGATTTTTCGGGGCTGCGGTAAGTTCTCCCACTCTGTGACTTACATATTTTGGATTAAATAGAGGATACACTTGCAAAAAAAACAACAAAATCAACTCCTATTTTAACACATTTAATTAATCAAAATTATGGCGCTACAAACAATAAAACAAATAAACTACTGACCAACATCTTTCTACTTGTTCAAAGTGAACAAGGAAAAGCATAAAAATAAAACAAATATTCTCTTTAAACACATGGTTTTCTTTAAAACCAACAATTCATGATTATTTTTACTTCCATAAAGTACCTATCTTAAAGTTCCATATAACTACGAGCTCCTTTGGCTCGATACATTCCCATAATAATGGTGTCATACTTTTGTACACCTCAAGAATTATTTTTATCTTTTCTTATCATCAAAACAAATATATAATTACATTTAAAATTACATGTTAATTATTCACTTCAATATTTGGGCATTTCACATATTCTCAGTATTTACCACCTCTCTCAAGTTTTGCAAATTCACTACGGTGATCGGGAAACTATTTGTGTACTCCAGAGTTATAAAGATTACTTGACAAAGTCAAAAACTATGATTACTCCCGAAATCTAGTTATCTTCACAAAACTCGTGGATTCCTTATTTTCAATACAATATTACAACAGGGATTTTTATTTAATTCATTTGTCTTATAAGAACATTATCACATAAGAAAACTACGATCTGAACTGGTAAGCGATAATATCAATCTACAAGGACCTCGGTTCAACGCCCGGGTCATAAACAACTTTAAACACTCACGGTGTATTTAGCACTTCTTACAAGACGGTCTTTACCCACCCTCGCTCTATGAGGGTCAGGCCATTATACTCGAGCGAGATTTATGACAGGGAGAGCGGCTCCCTGCCTAGCCTATGGTTGGAGCTCTCTTCAATGCTTTTAAAACAAACCATTATTATATTTTCAGTTCTATGGAGAGACCTGGCATTTTAACTTCTCTTTTCACTTTCAACAATATTCTTTGGCTCATAAACCACTCTCGTAATCTTGGCATTTATTAATTATGAAGGGTCCTCGTTGATTGGGAAGAGTAATACACATTCTACGACGAATAATAAGGGGCTTCAACAACAAGAGGATTCTATGTTCGAATCTCTTAACATGCCTCTGGAACCATTTCCACATTGGAGGACTTATACAAGACGCGATTTAGGGTCTAGCCGTAGCTTACAGGACCTACGCTCAATAATACCATACATTTGCTCCCTTTTATATAATAACACACACATGGCCTCGTGATCTACGTCACAATTAGAGGACTTACAACATATCTCAATTCAATACAATCAACTACCCCTCATAAGTAATTTACCAAGTACATTTAAATTCTACGCATTCGTAGCGTGACTTTTATTTAATTGCGTTCCATTTCGCTACACATTACTTTACGGCCGAATGTCTTCCAAAGAACTGATAAATTTCATAGTAACAATTGATACATATCTCAATTCTTATATTAATATTTTCCGTTGACAATAAATCGCTCCATTTTTAAGAACATGCATTCACATCATGTCTTATACATTTGTTAAAGCTCCAACGCTCTATATTTTTTATATCATTCAATTTAATCTTTATTTAGATTTCTTTACCTTGTTATTCCCATCATGTCTTCATTCCTTACAAAAGCTCAAAAGCTATTTCTTTCATATAATTCAAATTTACCTTTATGTAAATATCTTTGTTATAATTATTATTATTACGCTTGCTTTTATAACATTCGTCAAATACACTGACATTTTATTCCATTCATTTCCTCTACAGGATTTATTCTTTCACATAATTATTTATTATTACTTAAAACTTTATTTTTGTTCAGATCGCGTTCTTATTTAGTTATTATTTATTTAAAAACATCCCTTTTATTCAAAACTCCGGTGGAATTGTACACAAAAATTTCCCGACACCCAAAACATAATGGAAATCTTTACTCACATGTCTAAGGTCGTTTTCTGACCTTTATTCTCGTTCGATGTGTCATTTTGGCCCACCTTCTTTACTTACTCCATATTGTACAAACTCATCTCATGTACAGACATTTCTTGACACATATTCAATACATTTAACACTGACAACATTTTTAATACACTGGTGTATCCGTTTAGAACACACATTAAAACACTAAAAAATATTACTCTGGTACATATTATAACACATATCACTTTGCAAAAAACGCTTTCACTTTACATAAAACACTTAAAATGATCCTCTTATTTTTTTTACAATATTTACACTTCACTTCTATCACACGGGCGTATCTCAACGATTTTGACGATTTCTGTCGGCTGTTGACGATCCCTGATGTGAATCCTATCGACCTGCATTGAACGTGTGATTTTACTCGTTCAAAGTTTCTCTCTCCTACAATGGAAACTACTGGTTTCAGTCTCTCAAAACCGCTTCTATTGTCTATTTCTCGGCTTCACTTTATCTGTTTTAACTAGGCGATAAATGTCTTTACTTTGCCGTCACCTCTATTTATATATGGTGGTCTATCGCTCCCTATAGTTTCTATATCTTGGCCTCCCTTCGAGGACCGTACACTGTCTATCGTACCCTATAGTTTCTATATCTTGGCCTCCCTTCGAGGACCGTATACTGTCTATCATATATTTTTTGACGTTTCCTCACTAGAGTACGTTTTCCCTCTGGTTTTGAACCTAAGTTCCTAAGTTCCTTTTGCTAGAACTTCTATCTTTCGCGATCGTAATTACTGTTTATTCTTGTCCTTTACAGGACTTGGTGTCCTTAACAATGTCTTTACTAGACATAACGCCGTTTATTTGTTGGAGTTCTTATAACTTCGTAACTGTGTCGAACTAGTGTTCTTCTGGAACTCGAAGTTCCCTACTGATCGCTGTATCTTACTTTGGCGATATTGCTTTAAAGTCCGTATATTTAGTGTTCTTTATAATTTAGGACTCTTCAGAGTCTCGAACTGCTAACCATCAGCGTAGCGTACTCATATCGTAACTGGTCTACACTCGGCGAACTTGTAGCATAGCCTCCCACAGGAGTCTCTTGTCGAACTGTGTTTTTGAATTAACTACTTGAAATTGCAGCGCGAATGGCCTACCTCAAGACGTGCTATGACGAACTGTGATCAAAGTAACCTCCCTCAGGTTCTGGATCGATGTCTGATATAGCTTAACGCCCCTCTGGACGGTCGGAATGACTTCACTGCTGGTACAGAGTGACGCCCCCTTACGGGCTGTCAGAGTAACTGCCTTCAAGATGATAGTGACACAGTGTCACGCCCGCCGGCTGACAATAACTGCATGATTATGATGCTCCAGCGTCACGTCCCCTGGACGGACTAGTAACTGCCTGTACGATGTGTGATGTAGCACAGTGACGTGCCTTCCGGCCGTTTGAAACTGCATGTACGATGCGATGCAGCACTTCCGCTCACGGAATGCTTGTAGACTGCATGATTGGCTTGGTGAGGCCAGGAGTTTTATACCTTTTAGTCAAAAAAAGATAAAATCCTAGTCCTTTTCGTGACCAACTTTTGAACTAATTGTCGCACAATTATAAAAATTATATCTCCAGAAAGCTCGTCTTCCAAACGTAAAATAATCTTCCTGTGCATGGAAATCGATCGTGCATTTCCGAGATATTAATTAATTCTTCGTCCTCAACTGTGTGGGTGGTGCTGTTCATTTTTAATTCTCCCCCTCCTTGGGTCCCGGTGAATTCCCAATGACGTATGCTGCATTTGCACTTTTCTCCTGGACTATTATTAAAAGCTTTTTCTTTACTTAGAAATCTTTAATCCGAAATGATTCACCGTACTGTATTTGTTTACTTATTTTTATACTCGTAAACGGGTTAAATTTAATTATTCTTGTTGTGACTCAGCAGCGAGGTTGCCGTTTTCCTGCAACGTAAGAGCAATTTCCGAGTCGAGCTTCTTCGTCTTACAGTCCAAACTATCCACTAGTTCTATTAATATCCATGACTGGC
Source organism: Meconema thalassinum (assembly GCA_946902985.2). NCBI lineage: Eukaryota > Metazoa > Arthropoda > Insecta > Orthoptera > Tettigoniidae > Meconema > Meconema thalassinum. The sequence goes on along the minus strand of OX336393.1, from coordinate 450,654,576 downwards.
TCCTTATAAATGTCAAGAGGCATGAGCTCATCTTAGGAACACCTGGTCCCAGCGTTTGCACAATGTTAGGCTAGAATCCTGGCTTGAAATCTCTCTCCGTTCCCTTAGAGACTGTATGATTCTTTCATTCCTTTCTCAAAATACATGGATTCGACCCCCTTTGAGGCCATGGTACATGGGTTCAGTATATGAACATATACTGTACCAAGTTTAATTTCGTTTGGTTGGTTAAATCGTGAGAAACGTTTATTTACAAGCCGCAACTTCGCTTGGTCGCCATGTTGGTTTTGTAGTTACCAGGCTATCAAATATCACATTGGTGAGCATCTAGTAATAGCCTTTATCACCGTACAAAATTCCAGGATAATATCGGTAATAGTTTCGGAGATATTGCATGCTGGTGAAATATTTTGCACAGCGCCATGTTGGATTGGTGAGACGTAACAAAATTTGAAGGGCATGGTCGGGGTTGTCCGGAATAGTGCTATAAACTTACCGAGTTTCATTGAAATCGCTCCTGCCGTTTATGTTTTATTAGGGGTAGACCCACACACGAATCACACACATTCGCACACACACGTACAGACAGACACACGGACAAAAGATGATCTCATGAGCCTATTTTTTTAGCCTATTTTCAATTTTGAAAAAATAGGCTTATGAGATCACCTTTTGTCCGTGTGTGTGTGTGTGTGTGCGCGTGTGTGTGTGTGTGTGTGTATGTGTGTGTGTGTGTGAGGTGTGTGTGAGTCCCCCCCTAATAAAATCTAAACGGCTAGAGCGATTTCAATGAAACTCGGTAAGTTCATAGCGCTATTCCTAGCGACCTCGACCGTGCCCTTCAAATTTTATTATGTCTCACCAATACAACATGGCGGCTGTGCGAAATATTTCACTAGCATTCAATATCTCCGAAACTATTACCGATATCGCCCTGAAATTGTGTACTGTGATAAAGGGCACTACTAGAAGTTCACCTATGAGCCTTTCAAAAACCTGGTGACTACAAAACCAACATGGCGGCCAAGCGAATTTGAGACTTTTAAATAGACTTTTCTCGCGATTTAACTATTCAAACTTAATGAAACTTGGTACAGCAATTTTTTATACACATTGTAATGCATTGAAGTCTAATTTAGTTCAATTGTTTACATAACCTCAAAATGGCGGCTGTGCGAAATATTTCACTGACATTCTATATCTCCGAAGCTATTACAGATATCACCCTGCAATTTTGTACGGTGATAAAGGGTACTGATACAAGTTTACCTATGTATATTTCATAAACCTGTAAAGAACAAAACGAACATGGCGACCAAGCGAATTTGAAATATTTTAATAGACTTTTCTCGTGATTTAACTCTCTGAGCGACGTGAAATGTGGTACAGTAAATGATTTTTCAGTTTGTAATGCACTGCAATCTAACTTAATTCAATTGTTTACATAACCTCAAGATGGCGGCTGTGCGAAATTTTAAAATTAAGTGTTTATTTCTTGTGTTTTAATCATGCGATCGAAGTGAAAGTTTGAATAATGAAACTAGGCAATAATTGTCCTTGAATGGTACATAACTCTATGGCCTATACATATAACAATCCTAAATGGCGAGCTTCCGAAATATTTAGACGGTTCTCAATATCTATGAATCTTTTACAGCAACCAAACTGTTTTTTATGTTCATAGAGACTATGAACATATGTTCACCTATAGGACTTTCAGTAACCTGGTGAGCACAAATCCAACATGGCGGCAACGCGAAGTATAAATATTTAAATGGACGTTTCTCGCGAATTAACTATTCGAGTGCCGTGAAACGTTGCACGTTAAATGCTTATACAAATGTTGATCCATTGGCATGTAATTTATTTCAATTGTTTGCATAATCACAAGATGGCTGCTGTGCGTAATTTTAAAATCTCGTTTTTACTTCTTGTGTTCTAATCATGCGATTGAAGTTTGAATACCACACGTACACAATAATCTTAATGTAAGAGTACAAAAATCAAAATCCAACCTGGCGAATCTACGAATCTGTTACTGCAATTAAACTGAAATTTTGTATGTTGATAGAGGCAATTAACATGAGCAGGATATATGAAAATAGGCTGTATAGTTCTTCACGGAACTACTTGTTCATAAATGGAAATAGGCTAAAATGAGATGGTGTGTGTCTGTGTATTACTTAATCAGGCAAGAACCACTGGTTCGATTTATATGAAATTTTACATGGAAGTAGCTGATTTACCAGATTTTGATTTCGATACTTTGCACTATTTAATTATGGCGACCTTTTTAGTGACGTCACTACACTCTTTGGCTTCAAACTTTCTTATTTCCATTTCAAATAAAAAGAGAACGCTAAGAAATAGAAAACTTTTGATGGCATATGCGATGTTTAAAATGTAATCTTCTATCCGAAAGGTCCTTATCACTTTTCGTTTATCTCCAACGGTTAGCGAGTAAAACCTAAATTTGTGCTGTAAAACATGGTTACGCCGAGCAGTGTAGTTGGACAAAATGTTCCATCCTTACTCTCCCTCCACGCAGCACCACGCCTATCGCCTGTTTTATCTGCCACCTTCACATTTAAATTGATTTATGACCCGCAGCAAAACACGGGTACATCATCTAGTGTCAATATGAAATAGGGTTTCTCATGAAAAAATCTAAAATCCAAATCAGGTAATGTATAATATCAAATAGATTATCATCCAAATACGTAGCTAAAACTGCAAGAGAAAAATTAATAATTTAGAATGTTAATGTAACTCTTTAAGGCTGTCGCAATGTGTGACCTGCAGATGCCAACCATTGAACTGGAAGCGCATTATAATAGGGATAAGTGCATGTATTTAATTTCCAGGAAAATTATTAATTATGATAATTATGAAAGTTATCGTGTTAATATAATGTTCTAGGTTTACCTTACACAATATCTGCAGTTGCGACCGACGCACTACTTGTGTAATGCACTGTAGAAGCACCCCTGCATGTCGGCTCTTAAGCAGTACAGACGCTTTGGTCCGTAGGAGGCATTCAATTTCCGCCCACAACACGCATGTCTGAGTGGCATTCCTGTCTATTCCACCACCTGGCATGGTAGTCTGCGCTGATATATGGGCGTCTGTATAGGGTATAGATCCCCACATCATTCTGACACATTGCACTCATTGATGCAATGATGATGATAATAATAATAATAATAATAATAATAATAATAATAATAATAATAATAATAATAATAATGATAAACGTGTCTGTGTAAGATGACTCTTGCTGGAAAGGATGACCAACAGCTATGATTATTCGGCACATTATATCAGATGGTAGTCATTTCGCTGGCACTGAATAGGCCTATAAGGAGATGGTCATGTAGCCCCGTGTACTTTGGGTGTGTGTAGAATCTGTCTGATAACCGTGTTAATTGTGATGGCTGTATTAGTGGATGTTATTAGTTTTTAATTCAATTAAGGACTGCAGACATTCAATTTTTCAATAGATACTACTCTTTCTACCAAACGCCACCGTCAACACCAACTATATTTGATCTTGGTTACTAGATGCCACCACAGTTGTATCATGGCGACGAATGTTGGAACCTAAGAGCGTTAGTCAAATCTAACATATAATTTAGCTTCACACTGGTGTAATTAGTGGAAGGTTCTTTTACATGCCATAAATATATGAAATGGGACCACCGACTTTACTTCCCCTCCAAAGGAAGGCATACTGAGGGATATTAAACCCTCTTAAAAATCCAACGACTTTGGCTGGGTTTGAGCCCGTGATCTTGGGCATGCTACGGAAGACGCTCCTATAAGAGGAGACATGATTTTGTTGCGAGGATAATACTTGGAAATCTGGCTATCCGACTCCCACTGCTGAGTAGAGGGAAAGTACGGTATTATAAACATACTTCATAAAGTATGCCGAAGAAAATACGCTACTGCATTAATAGACAAGTCGTCCGAGATCAAGAAGAAGGAAGGAAGCTTGTAGGTTTACGTGACCGTTATTCTTGCGATCATGAGCCACGGGACCTCCCTCTTTACGTGGAATCCAAACCAGAGGATGTGATATTTCACTTCCAAATTCCCACATGTATTTATCGGGGATCGATTCCAGTCCGCCTTGGTGAGAGGCAAACAGCACAAAAAAACAAAAACAAAATCGAAAACAAAGAAAAAATGAAAAACGAAGAACGAAAAACAAAAACAGAAAACAAAAACAAAACCAAATAAAAAACCCAAAACCTAAACCAAAACCAAAATAAAACCAATCCAAACACAAAAACCAAATTCAAAACTAAAACAGTAACCAAAACGAAACAACTAAGATGCTCAATCGTGGTGTTGGTAGTTTTAAGGGGTGTAACATCTCGGTAGCCTAAAAGAAAGCAGAGACTTAGTAGATACAGCAAAGCAAGATAAGCTGAACTACAATATAGAGGCTTATTTCTCACAAGGTATTTGTCGCTTTATCATTCAATAGCCACAGATAAACAAATATAAATATTTTAAACTTGGCAAAGAACGCCCTTTCGAGAAGTAACCATAATATACGAACACGGTAGTTCTTGAGCTAGCAACGAGATTTTTATACCTCAGAGATAGGTGAATAAAGCAAGATCTATTTTTCCGCAACATTTTGCTGCTGGAGATAAGTTTTTCGTAGATCTCCGGCCAGTTGTCTAGTTGGAGAAGAGTGAACTTATCGACACTCACTTAATTTGAATATTGCTTGAGGATCTACTATTTAGGTCCGCTCAAGTTCTACCGCGCTGTATACTGTTATACTTACAAAAGAATAGAAGACGTTGAGAAGATGTTAATTTATTGGTTACCAACACCTAAATAATTACAATACTCTTTACAGGAAGCCTAACTTGCTTGCCGTGAGGCAAAGCGTACACAGTATCTATATAGCTGTCGTGAAGTGTGACCACATGGTCTGCTGTATGGTTATGAAGAGAGCATGTCTCCTAGAGAGACATCTCCTTCGAAGTGATTTGTTATGAAGAGGACGATTATGAGCTGTGCATCAGTATATAAACTATAACTTTCTCTGGAGAGGGAAAAGCTGTCACATGTAGAGAATCACCAATGGCGTGTATCTCTAGTGGTAAGAGGGGGGTTTAGCCAATCAAACCATAAGCGTTGTGGTTTGGTTGGGCTGACCTTAAAGTTGTTGTGGAAAGCTCAATACTGAGAATTATTATGAGGAAGGAACAGAAATATGTGTTCCTTGTGAAATAATGGAGACAGTCTGGAAACTTAGAATGTTAGCAGTGGCCAACTCTGAGTTCTGTTCTTCCGAGAAATATCTAATGGAAATATGTTCACTTAAAGTGCTTTTGAAAGAGCAAGCTTTTACATGCTTTGCCTGTGGGCTTGGAGTGGACTCTTATAATATTCTGACTTCCTGAAGAGAATATACTTCGTATCTCCTGGACAGTAATAATAATAATAATAATAATAGTAATAATTATTAGCCTCCGTGGCTTAGGCGGCAGCACGCCGGCCTCTCACCGCTGGGTCCGTGGTTCAAATCCCGGTCACTCCATGTGAGATCTGTGCTGGACAAAACGGAGGCAGACAGGTTTTTCTCCGGGTACTCCGGTTTTCCCTGTCAAAATTTCATTCCAGCAACACTCTCCACTATCATTTCATTTCATCTGTCATTCATTTAATCATTGCCCCAGAGGAGTGCGTCAGGCCTCGGCAGCCGGCACAGTTCATATCCTCGCCGCTAGATAGGGGCTTCATTCATTCCATTCCTGACCCGGTCGGAGACGGAAGCAGGCTGTGGATTTACATTCATAATTTATAATAATTATTATCATTTAAAAACCAAAATTAGTAAGGGATGTCTCTTGGTCATGGCTAGTAACGGGTTTACTGGGCAATGGACATGACTCTGGTAGTGGCGGACTCTTTAAAACGCTCAGCACAATGGGTGGAGAATGTCCCTAGCGCATAATCGCTCCACTCGGCTTGAAGTGTATAGCGAGACTAATGGCAAGGCGTCTGAATGATAGGCAAACCTTTAGACATGTCTGTGTGACGGGATGAAAACTACCAGCCAAGAGGGAGAAGGCAAACCGGCTTTATATCACTTTCCGCGGTCGAAAAAGACAAAAGTCGCCTTGAAATGTCAGAACCCTCCACACAAGCCATTTGAAATGCATCCCCAAAGCTATTTAAGTCTCTGGTTACTTCCATATTGGTACGCTACACTGAAATGTTGCTTGGGTTTATAGGTTATTATTTTGACTATTATTATTATTATTTTACATTTGAATTGAGCCTCTATGGACTGCATATTAACAATATACGGTATTTATTTTGTGACTAGATCTTGTTCTTCTACGAGCCTTGACATCCTCCCAGTATTGCTTTCTTTCGTGTCTCTCCGTCTTCTGGGTTCAGGTTCCATTAATATTATAATGTGGTCCACCAGCCCCTTATTTTTTTGGAGGAAGGCAACCCAACTAACGCGTATATCACAGTCATCCTAAAAACATTAGTACCTGCTCCTTTACGTCCATTGTACAACTTTACCGTTGAGTACATCCTCGAGAATATAGTAGAAATCAATAGTGGCAGTGTTCTTTCAATGACCTCAAATATAATGCATGATTGAAACGATCAGAGCTCCGAATAACACCTTCTGACGTTTGGACAGGAAGTGTCTACGAATAGATTCAATAAGTGCAAGCAATACGCCATAGTTCTCGGTAGCTGTGGTGGCTAAATCAAGAATTGCAAGAGTAGCGTCAACGAAGTCGCATTGTAGTAGGTTCGAACTTTGAACTAGTCCTTTTTTTTTTTTTTTGCTTAATGTCGTTTATATGTATTATGGACGCATATCTATCTGTTCCAACGAGTGATTTTTTATTTGGTCCTCAAAAGGACCGCACTAATCCGATGGTACGCAGCCATATTGGACGACGACATAATGATCTGTAGAACGAAAGCAAGGTATCCTGTATATTCAACGTAGCAAGTGTTCGAAATTTTGACCACCTTTGTTTAAAGGAAAACTCCGACTCACTCTGACGACCCACATAACTAATAGATTTGTTATGTGGGTAGGCTCACGAATAAATACATCAGACCGAAACTATAATTTCTTTCAACGGCGTCTGTGCGTAAAGCGCTTGCTATACACTTACAGTAATAGTTAGTTAGTGATGTTTTAAGGGTCGGAACTACGAGGTCATCTGCCCCAAACATGCAGTAAATACAGATAATGCTAGCATTATTGGTTTTACGTCCCTTTTAACTGCTCTGGTTTTAGATACGCCGGTGTGCCGGATTTTGCTCAGAAGGGGATCCTCAACGTGCCAGTAAATCTACTGACACGGCTCCCTCGCAATTGCGCACCCTCGAATGCCAGCGGACTGCGCCAGGATACGAACCTGCAACCTTGGGCACAGCAAGCGAGAACGTTACCGCTGAGCCTCGCAACAAGGCAGTAATTACAGAACGTGTCATATTATTATAAATATTGAACTATTAAAATTCTAATTATCACGAATCGAGTCACCTCCGTTGCGTAGTGGTCAGCGTGATTAGCTGCCACCCCGGACGTCCTGGGTTCGATTCCCGGCTCTGCCACGAAATTTGAAAAGTGGTATCAGGACTGGGACGGGGTCTACTCAGCCTCGGGTGGTCCAAATGAGTAGAGGGGATTCGATTCCCACCTCAGCCATCCTCAAAGTGGTTTTCCGTGGTTTCCCACTTCGCCTTCGGGCAAATGCCGGGATGTTACCTACCGTACGGCCACGGCCGCCTCCTTCCCTCTTCCTTGCCTATCCCTCCCGATCTTCCCCTCCCTTCCCATCCCTCAAGAGGACCCTGTTCGCTTTGCAGGTGAGGCCGCCTGGGCGAGGTGCTCATCCCACCTCCCCAGTAGTATCCCAGGGACGAGATGTTTCAAGCTACAGGACACTGCCCGTAGAGGCGGTAATGATGGGATCCCTCGCTGAGTCCGTGGGAAAACCTAACCGGAAGGGTAAAATAGACTAAAAATAATAATTATAACGAATAATATCCATCCATGGTTTTGAACAGTATTTAGGGAAAATAGCCTATTAAATGAGACAAGAAAATAACTTTCCCTATCGTCTTCGTAGATAATGTGAACAAAACCAATTTGAAATCTTGCTGTACGAGGTATGGAGGTTATAATAAAATAGTTAAAAAGAATTTAAAAAATCTTCCGTTGGATAGTCTTGAACCCGGGATCTTCGAAAGTGCGAGCGGACGCAATAACACTTGCACACATTTCCTACACACTCTGGAGGTTTTTATTGCGCTTCTTATTAACGCGTATGGTAAAATAATCAATTATTACAGTTAGATCTTAAATATTGATTGGAATGCATTCATTCAGTACCTGGCATGTTTTCTAATTTATTTAAAGCAAGTTTCTTGACCGCTTTACATTAATAAGGCGATAGAACTGCAAATAATGCCCTCAAACGACAGCCCTTCGGTTTTATTACATACAACTTAGCGTCCAAAATGCTAGCGTGTGATACACTTCGGTCATACAAGCAGGTGTACTGACGAAGAGAACAGAATCATACAGGATTTTGTACCAACGATCACAGCAGCTTCCTTGCCAGAGTGTGTCGTGTGATACGGGCCCAAGATATGCTATGACTTTTTGTTAAAATTTAATAACAAAACAAGATGTTCGGTAAAGAACATATTGCCTACTTTCTCCTAAATGCATGGATATTGTTATAACTCTTTGTCCTTTTCAAGGAGTATAATGAATGTTGGTTGTAATAGCTTCTTGAAATACAGCGTGCTATGCGGATATTATACATGAATATGGTGTGCCCTTTGCTAGTGCTACCACTGTAAAAAAATCATTCAATTCGGTTTCACCTTGTTTGAATTGATGTGGGGAATCGATTTGCAAACATACATGGCCGTTATCTGCAAACTATTGGACTGATGACCTTGTAGTTCAGTCAAAAGATGCTTCCCACAAAAAGGTATGTTGTTGAAAAATTTGGTAGAGATCAAATGATTAGGTTGGTCGTAATTTGATTTAAGCTTTTAACATTTGGGTGGCCGTCATTCCGTTTCCGTCAAGATGGCGGCGATATAAAACATGACACTGAGGTGGCCTTTGCTAGTTCTACCTCTATACCAAACTTCGTTCCATTCGGTTTCACTGTGTTTGAAAAGATAGGGGGAATCTATTTGCACACATACATGGCCGCTATCCGCACATTATTGGCCTGATGACCTTGTAGTGTGGTGAAAAGATTCTCTATACATAAAGGTATGTTGTTGCAAAATTTGATAGAGAACAGATTATTAGGTTGGTCGTAATTTGATTCAAGCTTTTAACATTAGAATGGCCGCCATTACGTTTTCGTCAAGATGGCGGCGATATAAAACATGACACTGGAGTGCCCTTTGCTAGTGCTATCTCTGTACCAAATTTCGTTCAATTCAGTTTCACCGTGTTTGAATTGATAGGGGGAATAGATTTGCACACATACATCGTCGTCATCTGCAAACTAATGGACTGATGACCTTGTACTTCAGTCAAACGACGCTCGCCATACAAGTATATGTTGTTGCAAAATTTGGTAGAGATCGGATGATTAAGTTAGTCGTAGTTTGATTTAAGCTTTGAACATTTGGGTGGCCACCATTACGTTTCCGTCAAGATGGTGGCGATATAAAACATGACACAGAGGTGTTCTACGCTAGTGCTACCTCTGTACCAAATTTCGTTCAATTCGGTTTCACCGTGTTCGAATTGATAGAGGGGGCAGACATTCAGAGTACACACACTCACACACAGAGAGACACAGTCACACACACACAGACAAACACACACTTTTTGGATCTCATATGTCTACTTTCATTTTTTTGCAAAAATCAAAAGTATGCTAATAATACCATGGGAATTTCTAATTAATACGTATACTTCGATGCAAGCACTGGCGATCAGAATATCCTTCGATATGTTGTTGTTTTGTTTCATTTGAGGGGCTAGAACATCGCGGTCACATAGCCCCGTTCACTTGGGTGTGTGTAGAATTTCTCTGATAACCTTAGTTATTGAGGGCTTGTAATGATGTGTGTATTTGCAATTAAGGATTGGGAAGGAGGCAGCCGTGGCCTTAAGATAGAATCCGTCCCGGAATTTGGCCGGAGTAGAAGTGGGAAACCACGGAAAACCATTTCCAGGGTGGCTGAGGTGGGAATCAAACCCACTTCTTCTCATATTTGCTTCACGAGGCTACGTGTACCCAATTTCAGCCCTCAGACAAGTATTACATTTCTTGGCAGAAATTTGAATCGAACCCGGACTTCCGGAGCAACACTTCGATATGTTATGTTAATATTCATGCCAGTTTTTTAATTTTCTGCCATTACAGTTCACGTTGCATATCGTACCAATTCGATCGTATTTTCTTTATAAATCATCAAAATTCAACGTACTCTTCACAAAAATGAGTCGTTAGTAGTTACATCCCCACTAAAATGGAATGTGGGCTTTTGTTCAAAAAAGTATGCCTACCACTGGATTCGAAGGAGCGTTCTCACCGAGCACGCCCACCACGTACGGTCAGGCTTTAACCCTCGCAGCCACCAACACATGGCAAATACCGCACGCTAAACGTGCTATAGTTACTGTAGCCGTCCCACCTCAAACGTTTAAGTCCATCTCAAAGTCTTCAATCACGGTTTATGGTGTTGATTTAACCTTTTACTATGATAGATCACGTGGCGTAAGCTATTAATTCGATCATAGTACGTGTATGTGTGTTATTTCAAGGAGCAGTAAGTCATATGTTAGTAGAATGGGCCATAGTATTTGGCGGGGAAAAGTTTAAGGTCGATTTTTCTTTGCTAGACCCATGACCCAGTTACATTGCTGTCACACAGTCAGAGCGCAGAGCAATATCGACCATCGGGAGAATTGAGATGTTAGTTGGGTTTCATAAAACTAAATAATAAGGGGCGGGTGGACCACACTGTATATATATAATGCGTTTGGCCCTCTAAGGAGCACGTAGAACCATTAGTTAACATTGGTCTTCTTGTTCTTCTTATCTTCCCAAAACTACCTCATCCTTTCGCTATGTGCCTGTCTTCTTTCTTGTGTCCATGCAGCTTTAAGTTTCAAATTCTGTCCCGTAGGGATCTTGGGTGGAAACTTATACGAATTTACTTTTTGTCTATATGCAGTCCGCGTCGTTGTCAGTGGGTCAATATTGATTTCAGTGAGGTCCTTTTGGGTGTCTGCTAGCCAGCGTACTTTGGTTTGTCGGTTTCCATTGACTATGAGGAAGATTTTCTTGGTCAGTCGGGAGTTGTCCATTCGAGCTATATGTCCGTAGAATTTCATGCGTCTTTTACGTGCGAGTGAGGCGAATCGTTCAGTCCGTGAATACAGTTCGTCTGAGCTTTTCCTCATCCAGATACCGTCCTGAAGCTTTGGTCCAAAGATTTTTCTCAGTATTTGTCGTTCTATCTTCTCAATGCATTTGATGTTTATGGTTAACGATGACGTCTCAATCGCATAGAGTGCCTCTGGGAGGATGACTGTGTGGTAGTGATGGAGTTTGGCTTTAGTGGAAAGTGATTTCTTGTTGTAAATATTCCAAGTGATTGTGTAAGCTTTGCGTAATTTTTCTGCACGTGTTTTGTTAGCCATTCTTTCGTTACCAGTGTTCCCGATAATTTCACCTAGGTACTTGAAGTGCTTAACTTGTGTGATGTCGCCATATTTGGTTGTAATTGATGCCAGGTTTGTGCTCTTGGAATCCATGTACTGTGTTTTCTCGTAAGAGATATGGAGGCCGGTTCTGATTGATATCTCATGAAGCTTCTCGATGGCATGTCTGGCTTCTTCTGTAGTCCGGGTAATTATTGCTAGGTCGTCAGCAAAGGCGAAGCATTTTATGTTGATTCGTTGTTCTTTTGTTCCCATACTTATTCCAGGTATTTCTTTCTCCCATGTTCTGATGATCTTATCTAGTACCAGGTTGAATAGGAGTGGGGACAACCCATCACCCTGTCTTACGCTTGTTCTAATGTGAAAAGGTTCGGACACTTCACCCATAAATTTAACTTTAGAAGTTGTATCTGTCAAGGTCTGTTGGATTAATGTAGTTGTTTTGTTGTCCACACCATATTCACGAAGTATATTAAACAGAGTTGCGCGGTCGATTGAATCATATGCTTTCTTAAAATCTACGAAGGTGACAACTGTGCGATTCGACTGGCGATGTTGGAGTACCATCTTGAGGTTCCAGATCTGTTCTGCACACGATCGACGCGGTCGAAATCCCGCCTGATATTCACCGATCATGTGCTCTGTCTGTTGCTCCAATCTGGTGCGGAGGGCACGTGACAGTACCTTGTAGGCGATTGGCAGGTGTGAAATGCCTCGGTAATTATTCGGATCTGTCTTGTCGCCCTTTTTGTGTAGTGGGTGAATCAAAGCAGTTTTCCAATCAACCGGTATGGTGTCACTCTCCCATATATTAGCAATGATGTTTTGTAGTCTTTCAGTCAAGATTTCACCTCCAATCTTGAGCACTTCGGCGATTACACCGTCTTCTCCTGGTGCCTTGTTGTTTTCGAGATGTAATATGATGTTTTGTATCTCATCATATGTTGGTGGTACTGAGTCCTGGCTTGTGGCAGTAAAGTGGAGTTGGAGATTCTCTGCAGGTGGTTCACAATTGTGAAGCTCCTCGAAGAACTGTTTCAGGATATCACAATTGGCCTTTGTGTTTGTTTCAAGTGTGCCATCAGGGCGGCGAAAACAAAGACTGGGCGGCTTGTAGTTCGTCAGTTTTTCCCTAAATGTCCTGTGGAAATTTCGTGTGTTGTTCGTCTTAAAGTCATTATCGATTTCTTCCAATCGTTTGAGGTGGTACATGCGTTTAACTCGTCTGATTGTTTTGGATGTTTGCTTCTGCGTTTCTAAAAAGTTCTGCCAATGTTCTGGTGTTCGGTTGCTATTCCATGTCTTCCAGGCTCGGATTCGGGACTCTAGGGCTTTATCACAGTCTATGCTCCACCATCTGTGTATTCGTTTCCTTGGAGGTTTGCCGAGTTTTCTTGTTGATTCTTGGATGGCCTTGATAAGTTCATCCCATGTTTCCGTGTTAGTCTGTAATGATTGTGTAAACTCCTGTGCGTGTTCTTTTAGGTATTCCGGATCTATGCGTGGGAGTTTGGAATTTGGACGCTTTTTACGATTGGGTATGAAGCGGACTTTGATCTGCGAGAGATGATGGTCGGACTCTACGTAACCTTTGCGTACCCTCACGTTCATGATTTATGGAGAGAATTGTCTGGTTATTGCTACATGATCTATTTGATACTCCCCGATGTGGTTTATGGGAGATTTCCATGTAGTCATTTTTCGTAGTGGTTTCTTGAAATGTGTGGACATTAGTTGTAGGTTGGCCATTCCACATATGTTGATTAAGCGAAGCCCATTCGCATTCGTCTTTTTGTGTGCCGAGAAATTCCCAATGATATGTCTGTGTTCCCGTTCTCTGCCAATTTGCGCATTGAAATCTCCGAGGAGGATCTTAATGTGGTGTTGAGGAATCTTAGTAAGTGTCCGTTCAAGTTGAGACCAGAACTTCTCAACTTTGTTTTTGTCAGGATCATTGTTAACTGGAGAATGTGAGTTTATCAATGTATAGGCCTTATTGGCGCATTTAACTGTGAGTAGAGAGAGACGATTCGAAGGTGATGTGAAGTCTATCACTGAGTTCTGGATACTGTTGTGCACAAGGAATGCTGTTCTGAACACATGTAAATTACTATTTCTTAGCTTAGTTGCTGGTTTTCCCTTATAGATACGGTATCCACCGGAGTCGAAGTGATCACAATCACGGAATCTTGTTTCTTGTACTGCCAGTATGAGAATTCCGAATCTGTCGCTGGTGTCCGTCAGTGTCTTGAGTTTCCCAGTTTTGGTCAGCGTCTGTACGTTTAGTGTACCAATGAATTGCGTTCGCTTAGGTTTGAGGAGTTTTGGGAAGCTCCGATCCTTCCCGGCATGACGTCCTGGTCCCCCAGAAGCCGAATGACCAGGTTCGCCTTCGCTCTTCTTAGCTCTGGCCTGAGGTAGTTGCTTTTTTGCTTGTGCTTCCATCATGCTAAGTTTGTGGTTGATTTTAGCTGGTGGGCGTGAGCCCAGGGCGAGTGAATCGCTGATAATCCATAAAATTCACTCTCAACGTAAGGATTTTTAGTTCATACGGCAGCTGATGTTATGCTGTGGTTTACTGGTGCCTCTTGGTGTTCTGGGCTGAATATTATTTTACGGCTTCGAGCCAACCCTCCTCCTTTACCCGGACTTGGGACCGGAAACAGCAACGACTGAGCTACTCAATCCACCCAGTAGTTGCTGCAGGTGGAGTTCATTAATATTATTATTATTATTATTGTTATTATTATTATTATTGTTATTATTGTTATTAGTATTATTTTACATTTGAATTGACCCTCTATGGACTGCATATTAACAATATATTATTTTGTGACTAGATCTTGTTCTTGTACGTGCCTTGACATCCTCCCAGTATTGCTTTCTTTCGTGTCTCTCCGTCTTCTGGGTTCAGGTTCCATTAATATTATTATTATTATTATCATCTAGGTTTTTCATTAACGAAAGTCTAACGTCATTTTACAGAGAACTACTATAGAAAACTAAAAATCAGGCCAGAGAAAATAACTGGAAATTCATTTGGGTTAAAAACGGCAAAATTCTAGCGCGAAAAAACGACGAATCTGGTATATTGAGAATCTCCCGTGAGGAAGACATTAACAAAATTAGGTAAGCCCCCCGCCAAAAAGAAAGAATTATTATTGAATTATTATATTAATTGATATTATGAACAGTTGGGATAGCAATATAAATGTTTCTGGAATACAAAAGGAACTCACATTTCTCAATATACCCGATTTCATCGAAAATGGTAATAAGACTAGAAATAATGCTGAAATCAATATCCTTTCTCTAAATATTCAATCTCTATTAAAAAACTGGGAGTATTTAACCATAACCTTAGGCACTAAAATTAATGATCTGGATATTATTTGCTTAACAGAAATTAACATACTTGAATCTAATAATTACCTATTTACTTTGGATAATTTTAATGTTGTATTTTGTAATAGAACAAATCGTAAAGGAGGAGGCATAGCCATATATGTAAAGAACAGCATGGCTATTACACACAATTCATACATTTCCAATACTCATGAATCAATGGTAAGAGAAATACTTCACATGAACAAAAAGATTGGATTAACATGCATTTACAGACCACCTAGCATTAACATAAAAGCCTTTCTTGATGAACTGGAGACACATATAACACAACACACCAGTAAGTACAGCGAATACGCCATTTTAGGAGGTATCAACATTGATACTTTATCTAATGACATCAGTCTATCAGCTATCAAATATACAAATATTATGGCAACTCATGGTTTCCTACCCCTTATCACTCAATGTACTCGTTATGATCCAAATTTAGACTCGAGAACATGTATTGATCATATATACTATCGTAGCAGACTAGATCAATATACTTCTGCAGTCATACAATCAGATATCTCTGACCACTACATAACATATGCAGGTATTTGGCCAAAAAATTATAAGACACAATTACAAGATAATGAATCGTACATTATGCTAATGAGCGATACTATAATAGACACAAGCCTTAACAACACAGACTGGACAGGTTGCCTTGAATTAAAAAATCCTAATGACATATATAACAATATAACAACCAAATTTAAGGAAATCTACCAAAAAGCATCTTACATAACTACACGTAAACACAGAAAAAGCAAACAATGGTGCACTTATGACCTAAAAATACAATGTAAGGAGAGACAGACTTTACAAAACAATGCTCAGAAACAAGGATAATATTACAATAAAAATGAATACAAAGCTTTCAGAAACAAATTAAATAAGCTAATAAACAAAACAAAACATCAATATTATAAAAATAAGATAAATAGTTACAAAAACGATAATAAAGGAATGTGTAAAGTCATTAATGATATAACAGGTCGGAAAACACAAACTCTCAATGAAGTCATAAACAAACACTTAAGATTACATTATACTAACGAAGTGATAGTCAATAAATCCAACAATACCTTTAATGAAAAAATAAACAGCCTAGCTCATAACTGTAGTATCAACATATGGCAATTAAATAGAAACACATTAATGAATTCCTTTAAATTACTTGAAACTGATGAATGTGAAATAGAAAACATAAATAAGGAATTAAAAGCAGACAAATCGCCTGGGGCAGACAATATACGCTTGAAAGACATAAAGGCAACATCCAAAAAAACTATACCAATCATAACACATCTCATAAACAAGATATTCGAATCAGGCATAATACCAAAATATCTGAAATACACAATTATTAAACCAATATATAAGAATGGCCATCACTTAGACTTTGGCAACTTCAGACCAATATGCATTTTATCAATCCTGCACAAAATAATGGAAAAATGCTTGGATAAGAGATTGAAGAATTTCCTAAATAAATATGATATTTTAAAGGGACACCTATACGGTTTTAGGAAGGGAAAAATTACTGAACTACTCCTGGCTGAATTTGCCAATGCAATAAATAATGCCTTAAATAAGAACAATAACATAAAGGTACTTTTTCTTGACTTTTCTAAAGCATTTGACACAATAAATCACAATAAACTACTTGCTAAATTACACGATATTGGAATAAGAGGCACGACTTACAAACTATTTGAAAGCTATCTGAAAAACAGGGAAATGGCAGTTATGGTCAATAACACTATCAGTGACGCAGTAGAAGGAACACAGTGTATCCCTCAAGGCAGTATTATTTCACCTACCCTATTGTATAACCTGTTCGTAAATGACATGAATGAAGCCATTAAACACAGTAAAATATTTATTTATGCTGATGACACCACTATATATACCATATATAAAGACTCTAAAACAGCTTTTGATAGACTTCAAGAAGACTTCAATAACATCACAAGATGGTGTCATGACAATAATTTGTATATAAATACAACCAAATCTAAAATAATGCACATCAGAGTTGATCACTTCACACAAGAATAATACAAACTAACGCACCACAGCATATCATGCATACACCAAAACATCCTGGCAGGTTGCAAATGTAACACCTTCATAATTAGTACTTCGACACAAAAATACCTAGGAATTACCCTTGATGAACACTTTAAAATGAACACACACACAGTAAACATAATAAAAAACCTAAGAGCAAACCTCTACACCTTCTAGAATCTCCGATTTTATGTAGATAGAAAAACTTACAAAACAATTTATAGTGCTCTGATTGAAAGCAAATTAAGATATGCTATAGCAGCTTGGGGAAATCAAAACACAACTTTAATTAATAATCTTCAAGATAGTCAAATCAGGTTCTTTAAATTTTTCACTGATATCCCTTATTTTAATATTAAAGAGTTGTTCCAAATTACTGTACTGAATCTCTACTACCATGATCCAAGATTCAGGCATAAGGTCTCTCGCAACATACAAACAAGAGCCATAACAAGTACTAAATATGTAAAACCTTTATGTATAAATAGCTATGGTTTCAAGAGACTAAATTATATTATACCATCACTACTTAATGAACTACCACCTGGATTGACGAACATTAACAGCATTAATGTGACTTATAGCTATAAGGCGCATTAAAAATATTACTTAACCAAACATTAACTCATAACATAAATTTATTAATATAACTACCATAGTGTAACCTTTTGTGTCTTTAATTATTTACATTAATATTTTATCATTATCATTATCATTACAAAAAAATTGCATGCACTCTTGTATTGAAATATAATCTGTATATATGTTGTAAATAATAATTAATATGTCTCACAGATAATCTGTACTGTCATCAGATTCGTGAGACATATCACAATAATGTAACATAAATAGTATTTAATAAATAAATTACATTAAATTAAATTAAATTAATTATTAATATTATTATTATTACGGTATTATTATTATTATTATTATTATTATTATTATTATTATTATTATTTTATTATTGTGGTGGCCATGTTTGACATACAGTGTGCTTGTGTGGTACTGGTGTATTTATCGAAAAAAATGTTAATCGTGGAAGTGAGAATTGTATTCCAGCTTGGGAACAGGTCAGTGCGTATCGTAGTTCATAGTTTAACATACGGTGCTCACTAAATTGTACTCCTCACATCAACTTCTTCGAGTGTAGACTGAATTTGTTACATGATTTTGGGGTTACATTTTATCGTGTACTATTAGCCCATAGAGCATCAAGTTTCCTCTGTGACAGGAAGTGACGTAATCTAATCGTTTTATCCAAAGCCATCTGAGCTTAGATTGGTAGTATAGTCAACAGAGCCTATAGGTTCCGTCGTCAGGGGGCAGTACGAAGGTCTGGCCTACTTCGGCGGCCATTAGAGCCCCGCAACCTTGGGTACGAGCTTGATAATAGAGGGAGGGTCTGGACTCTTTGGAGTCAGCGCTATTTTCTTCCCACACTACTGGCCTGACCTACGCTTTACCAGTTTCGGAACATGGATCGTCTTCTAACGAACCAAGAAAGAGATGCGAACTGGAAAAATGAGGTATGGCCTCGATTGTCTAAGGTGAATATAACGGGAGAGTCATCGAGTGATGGGGCAGTAGCGGAAGATACAATACTTCTCCCATCCCAGCATCTTGACAAACTGAGGAGAACGGAAGAAGAGGCATTGCAGAAATGCTATAATATTATTCAAAAGATGAAGCTTGTTGCGGCGAAACAGAAAAACATATCCAAGGATGTGAAGGATGGTATTGTGGAGATGGAGGAGGCCATTGACAGCATTGACTTCTGTAAGAATGCTAGGTACTGTCCCCGTTTACCTGGATAGTAGGCTGTCAGATATCCGTCCCCTCAATCGGATTGCCAATTATCAATCACACCGGCACAGTTACATCAATGAAAATGGCACTGACAGATACTATCGAGATAAGAGCACAGAAGTTCACAGGAAATCATTGTGGAACACACCAAAATAGACGGGGGTTCATACTTACCGTTACTTACCTCTTAATTATCTCGGGGTTTGAGTTGACAACAGGATCACTAAAAGTCTGTTCACACAATAACCTCCACCATGACATTTAAAAATGAGCCAAAACGAAGACGAGAACTTTGAACTGTACAAAAGCTTTATTTCTAATAAAGGGTATGATTTTACTAACACAACAAAATCAACGTGGCTATCAGTAGCCCAAGTCAATCTGACCACGTCCTCCAGTAGGACTTGCAAAAATTATCATACAACATGATATAAAACATTTTAGCTCCCAAGAGCTCCAAATAACGTAATATTCATAACACTATTGGATTGGAAAAGGACATCAGGGTGTGACATATATAGAACATTTGGTTTCCTTTTAATAAACATGAGAATGGTATTTATAGTCGCAAGGCCGAAGTGCGGACGACCTCACTCTCTGTGAACCAGATGTTGGCCCAGCTGCGAGCTACCCTCGAACCTGTTGCATACTGGTCAAATGCATTCCCTTCTCACGAGCTATATTACGTAAGAATATAGCTTGCTCTCTCAAGCTTTTAAAGGTCTACAAGACAACTCACATTATATTTACGCAAATCTTTCAAGTACTTTGCTCACATCCTATTGAATCATTCTGTTAATTTCTTAAACTTGTTAACTTCTCATCCAATTGTTTAATTAGCTCTTAAATGTTTATAACAAAATCACATAAATTATTTATAACAATTAGAAATTATTTATAATATTTGTCAAAGACAATAAAAATATTATAAGCACGCCTTTAACATCACTTTCGTTCTACATTATTTTCAAAAATATTTACAGCAATTATTTACAATATTAACATTTTAATTGTTTAAATTATTAATTTAATAAATACATTGACCACATGTTCATTCGGTTGATAATTTTCATAATCGTGTTTAATATAATCGACCAATGAAGGTTAGTTATACATGTTAATGTCACAATCTGGTTTAATAAAGGTTTTAATAATGATTTGTGACGGCAACCTTCATTCAAAATCTTATCTCAAATTCTTTCAAAACTCGTGTTAATTATAACAGTAAATCACTTGATTTATTTTCAACGAACTATGACAATCTTACTCCAGCGGAAAATCCTTCGCTAACAAGTTAATGCACAAACTGCATTAAAAATATGCCCAAAATCATCATATATTAATCTATATGGTATTAAACTTCCACATAACTTACAAAACTTCCACAAATAATTCTTTAACATTTATTCCTGTGGGAACTTCCTTCATATTCAAGGGCATTATATCTCAGCGACTTTCAACACGCGCTGCACTAGCGATTATACATTCATAGTTCCACTTAAAAATTTTTATAATCATTAATTGTTTCAAAACTGTTTTTCTATTTAACCTTCGTGGATTTCATTCATGAACCGAAATGAAGTCAAAACTTGCCAATCACAAACAAATTTAATAGTGAATACGCTTATATACGCCTGTCTGGTCTATCAAAATTTAAGATTAATATCTTAAAAAAAATTGTAGTATGAAAATACTATCTTCAAATAAAGTGCGACTAAAAATGCAAAGTAGTCGAATAGAATCCAATTAGACTGGGGAATGCAAACATCGTTCTATAAATCTCTAATTGAGAAAAACTCCTAACAAAAGTACTTGACTTTAATGCATTCAATAATTCATTATTAAAGTTACTCTTTCACAAAAGTGTCTATGATGCAATGTTCATTCATAACTGACGATAAATGTCTGTGTTGCAATCAATTCAAATAACGACTAGTATTTCCAAGATCGTCGACAACGTAAGAGATTTTAACGCTCTAAAATCATTTAAATGTTCTTCCTTCTTGATGATGACAGAAAATTGGTCAAAGTAATTAAACTGGGGTAGAATTACTTTAATAAAATGACACGCTGTCTGAATTTAAATCTGCCATAAAAATCATTAACTTACAGTCAAATCGTGACTACAAAAATATTAATTACTGAAAAATCTAAATATCAGTCTCAACTGATCCAAAATCATTAACTATGCCCATGACAAAACAATGTCTTAATAAATCGTCGAAAAATGCAAAACTCATCAAGGTGTACTGAGAATAATAATCTCAACAAGAAAATAGGGCAAAAACACATGAGGATAAAAATATGGGAAAAATGGTTGCTCAAACATCATTAGTAAACTCAAATACAATAAACGTTCACGACTACCTTATCTGCCGATTGACGTTCCAGAGGAAAATTCCCCAAAGAAGACTGCTGATGGATCCATTTCACCACGTTAAAGCTGAGCTCCATCCTCGAAATAGGAAATAGCACCCTCGGAGAATCGAACTGCTTCCTTCTCCGTGAATCGCTCTGCTCCTCGAAGACGAATAGACATCCTTCCGGCAATAATCTTCTTTGTGAGTCGGGACACCCCTGACCTCTCTTGAAAAATTCCCTGAAGTTCCAGTAGACAATCGCCATGAAGTTTTGTAGAAATTTCCGAAGAAATTATTCATATACAGAGTATGAAATTGTTTCTATGGCCGTTCGATGGTATTCAGCCTTTAATTACGAAACATGGGTGTAGATGGTATTCACCGCATGTTCGCTTGTGTGGAATAGCAATTAGCGAAGTTCCATGTCGCTATCTTACTCCGTTGAAGTATGTCCCAATTGCAATAAGCCCTTAGCCTTCCATCTGCTCTTCGGTTGTAGTGTCAGAAGAACAAACTGCCGTATTCAATTGCTCCATTATACTGTATCGTTGTGTAACCAAGTAATCTGAAGTCTTTCTATTCCACTCGCAGCGTCAGCCGTTGCTTTGATTCTGGCTATACAAAAATGCTTCTCTTGTGGCGAGATAATCACTTTTGTCTGTCGTATAAAACTGCTAATATCTTTCGAACTAATCGGTCGAAATTGTTCAGCTTTTCTCTATAACTGCATGTAGCACTGCATAATACAATTAGCTTATCGGAGACCGCTAACTGTTCGAAGCTAAACTTGTAGAAGCTTTCTAAGGTCCGTTTCAACTTCACCTAGTTTGACTTGGATCTCGTTAATATAGTGGCCTCGCCACGCGTTATAAAGACGATTCTCTTCACTGCTGTTCACTTCGACGTCTCACTATAATGAATGTATAAGAAAAGAACTTTCACAAATATACTTCGATGCTCTGAGAATGAGATCTCAGAACAATCAGAGAACGAAAGAGACTCCTCTCTTCTGCGCAAGCCCTTTTATTAACTTCACGAGGGGCGTTTCCATCCCTTCCAAAGCGTGATACTGCGTCATCGCTAGAAGTTCCAACTTCGTTAATACATGACGGATTTTCAAAATTCAAAAACTGAAAATAAATTTCACCAAAATTCCAAATCAATGCTATTACTGCAAATGGATTTCCACAATTCTGCATTCCAAAAGTAATAAAAATACCATAGTTTCAGCAATCTCCGTCTTCCTTTAAACTATCGTTGATTGGTTCATGCCTCTCCTCCAATAGCATAGTTTCTTCCTCAGCCGAATTCCTCGTTTCCTGCGACTGCGTCGTAAATCTTGGAACATTCTCCACTAAATGCTGACGTCACTGAGAATCTCAGCTCAAGTAGCCTGCTGGTATAACATTTACGTCATCCGTGCTTACGTCATGACTACCCACGTCATAACTATGACAACCATAACTTTCATTATAATTTCAAATATAGCCACCGTGGTCTCTACATAATTCAATTACGGGGGCATTCTCCTCCCACCACGTTTTAAAAACAGTTGCAAATTGTTTTTAAACTCAAAGTTACAAGTATCTCAACTCCCTTGAACACGAAATTGAATTATTACTGGCTTACTCTAGGATAGTATCTTTTTAAATTTCCAGCATTGAACTTGCCGTAAACGACATTATTCTCATCATCGTAGAGTTCATAACAGTTGTTTCCATAGGCGTTCGTAATCCTAAACGGCCCCAGGAACACTAATCCAAATTTGGGGTAGATTTTCTTGGTCATATCAGCCTTGACAGGTCTGCGTAATAATACAAGATTTCCAACTTGAAAGGGTGTACCAAAACGTTTTCCAGCTACTCTCTTTAATCGTTTCTCTGCTGCTTTCTGGAGTTGTTCCTTTGCCTTGTCAATCCTCTGCTGCCTTCCTATGTCGGGATCTCTCGGTATGTGGTTGAAAAGATTATCCCACGGCCTTTCTGGGTTTCTTCCTAGATGAAGTCGCATTGGCACTTCTCCTGTGCTCTCCTGCACTGTAGAGTTCAGACATTCCTCAATAAGGGGTACAAATCTCACCCAACCAGAATGATCATTTGGACAGAAAATTCGACAGAATTTCGAAAATTCAGCCATATATCTTTCTGAGGAATTCGATTCAGGGTAACGCACGCTTGAAAATAAGTGCTTAATGCCAAGCCTTTCCATATCCGCTGCAAATTCCACGGACGTAAACTGCGTTCCATGATCTGACAGTAGATATTCCGGTATACCAGCTTTAGGAAATACAGCATTTTCCAGTCTGCTTACTACGTTCCTCGTGTTAGCTTTCTGCATGGGACTCATTGTAACAAATTTTGAGAAAACATCCACGGTCACCAACAAGTACTGGTTACCCTGGTATCCCTTCGGACAGGGGCCAAATATATCCGTCGCCATAAGTTCGTTTGGCTTAGAAGGAATCATCGCCTTCGGTTTTCCCTTTAGTAAAGCAGAAGCATACTTTGCTCTTTGACATTTGTCACAGGATCTAATGACCTTGGCAATGCTGGAACGCATGTTAGTCCAGATAAATCTCTCTTTAAGTGTATTAAGAGTTTTATCTAAACCGGCATGTCCAGTTGCATGATGAGCTACCCACACTAAATTGACAACAAGTTTAGGTGGCACGACTATTCGGAGTTTTGTATGCGCAGGGTCAGCATACTTGCATACGATGTCTCCACTCAAGACAAAGTGTCGTGAATTTCTCCGTGTAGCTTCATAGTCAACATCCGTATTGTCCATGTAACCCTTGAGGAACCTGTACATTTTCCTTATTGGAGCGTGTCTCTTCTGTGACACACCGATTCGGGCTAACCTCCTAACGGTTTCTTCATCTTCTTGCTCCAATTGTACATGGTGTATCTGCACATTTTTAATAGGGTTACGTGATAGAGCATCAGCCAGTAAGTTATCTTTCCCAGGCTGGTGGACGATAGTAGCGTTAAACTGTTGGGTGAACAAAGCCCAACGTGTCAATCTATCACTTGACATGTCAGTTTGCAACATAAACTGTAGTGCTTTATGGTCAGTAATAATGATGACCTTATGTCCCAGCAGGATTTTCTTCCAGGCTTGTAAAGCTGTCACAAAAGCTAACGCTTCAAGCTCTGTCGTGAAGTAGTTTTCCTCGTGTTTTTTCAACTTCCGACTAGTGAACGCAATGTAGTGCTTGTTGCCTGCCTTGTCTTTCTGGTATAAGACTGCACTAATGCCTATTCTCGATGCATCAGACTCAATATAGAACACCTTCTCAAAGTCTGGGTACTCCAGTTTCACATTATTTTTGAGCATCTCTTTTGCTTTCTCAAAAGCCTCGTCTGCAGCGGTACTCCATTTCCATCTGTTGTTCTTCTTGAGTAAGTCATACAGAGGAGCCATAATTTCCGAGTATCTTGGACAGTGGCTGCTAATAAATTGGCATGCACCTACAAATTCTCTGACTTGTTTTACCTTAGTTGGCTTTGGAAATCTCGTGATCGCATCTACTTTTTTCATGTTTGGATGATATCCATCTTTATCAATAGTATGCCCCAAATAATTTATCTCCTTCTTCAAGAATTGACATTTTCCAAAGTTCACCTTGATGTTGGCCTCCCTTAAATTCTCGAACAACTTTCTCAAGTGCACTAAATGTTCTGCGGCGCTGGGTGAAGATACGATTAAATCGTCAATGTAGCAGATTACATTTTCTTTCACTTCGTCAGTGAGCTTACTATCAAGTGCTCGAATAAGTGCTGGTCCACTGTTAACCATTCCAAAAGGCATTCTGGCAAAGACCCAAGACGTCTGGTCAAATAGGAATCCAGTGTACTGCATACTATCCTCTTCTAGTTGAACTTGATAAAATGAAGACGCCAAGTCGAGAACGCTGAAACAAGCTCTCCCTTTGAATTTCCGAAGCAGATCTCTAATCTTGGGTGGTCTGTCATTTTCTGGAAGAATCTTCAAGTTAATGGTCCTGGCATCGAGACAAAGACGTATTTGACCATTACTTTTCTTCACTACTGTGATGGGGTTTATATAAGACGACGCCTGTTTTCTAATAATCCCGTCTACCTCCATTTTTCTGATTAACCCTCGTACTTCTTGATAGTATTTCTCAGGAATGGGGTATATTCTTTTCTGGTAAGGGGTTTCATCTGTCAGCCTTATCTTGTACTTATAATCCTTAATCAATCCAGGCTTTTCATCAAAAATGTCTTGGAATTCCTTTATCAGATCCTCAAATTCCCCCTGAATTTCTTCAAATCCTTCAGTTTTTCTACTGGGTATTTCTTCTAAATTTTCCACTTCATTAATGATTGTATTCAAAATTTCTTCCCTAAGGTCTATTTCCAGACTGTTTTTCACGTCCTGTTCTTCTATCTCTTCTGTGATTATGTACCCATCATTAAAGCTAATACTTCTGTTCTTCATGTCAATAACAGCTCCGACCTTCGATATAAAATCGATTCCAAGCACCATATCAAAATTGATCTTGCTCACCACAATGAAGATCTGTTCATAATTCCTTCCATTGATCTCAAAGTTCAATAACACTTGAATCTTGAATTTCACTGCCTTATCTTGGAATATCCCTCTCACTTTGACGGTAGAAACAGGTAGAACTGTCATGTTCTCTCCTCTTAGCAGACTTTGATAACATTCCTCTGAAATGATGGAAATAATAGCACCAGTATCCATCAGGGCTTTGTACTGCTGTCCATCTATCCGTACAGCAATAATAGGTAAGGCACATGGTCTTTCCTCTTTAACAATACCCCTCTCTTCTAGTAAATCTTCATCGGTAACTTCGTATATCTCATTAATCGTAATCAGGTGTGGTGTGGCAATGTATTTACAGGTTCTCACTGACGTTGAGAAATCGGCGTTTTTTTTTGTGTTACCGACCTCAAAATTCTGCTGGCTCGTAGAAGGCCCAGGATCGATTACAACATCCTGCCTTTTCTTTTGATTGTCAGCTTCTTTATCCCTTAATTCTTTTAAGTATTGCTGGCTTTCCTTCTCTCTTTGCTGATACTGATCAGGTGTCATAACCTGACCTTGAGTATTCTGGTTTCTATTTTGGTTTTGGTTATTCCTATTATAGTTACGGTTATACCCATTATTGTTGTAATATCTGCCTCTTCCATTGTAGTTTCCTCGGTTGTAGTTCCAACCTCTTCTCTGTTGATACGGTCGGTAACCTTGTGATCTGTAATTTCTAAACTGATTATTCCTGTGAGGACCTACATTGTCAGTTTTCTCCTGCTCTGGCTTGTCAGTTTGTTGGACTTGGTCCATGTATACCGTATTGATTTCCTTAAACTCCTGCCTTTGACCTTTCTGGACTACGTTAGGCATTGGGCTTGTGTAGTCTAACCTTCTTAGTAATTCATCCATGCTGGATAAATCCCTGATGTTGGACGAAATTATAAGTCTCCTCACCTCAACTGGCAGCATACGAGAAATCGCATCTATTAGTTGCTCCGTGGACAATGGGGGTTGCAAAAATCTCAAGCGGGACAACTGACTCGTAAAGAAATCAGCGTACCTCGTTGGAAGAGTACCTGAGTATTTTCTTGAATACACCTCCGCTCTTAACGAATTCTGCGCTTCTATAGACCAAAATCGCTTGATTAATGCCTCTGCAAACTCGCCAAAGTTACTGAATGTGTATCTAAATGCGCGAAACCATTCAAGGGGTCCTCCAATCAGATATCTCTCTACTATCTTCATCTCTCTCTCTTTGGGAATGTGAGCTTCGATGAAATAATCTTTGAGATTCCTTACATACTCTATAGGTGTCAAACTATCAGTGTTACTGAATTTTTGTGGTTTGTCTTCGAAATTCCTGATGACCGTCACGTTCCTCGGATATGAATCCGGATAGTTTTTCCCACTATCTCGATAGTTCCACTCAGGTTCCATATTCCTCTCGTCATCCTCTTCTCTGAATCTGGATACACGTTCTTCAGGAGTCACGTCTCTTTCTTCTGGCTCTAGGTTATGTCTTCTAGCATAATTCCTATTCAATTCGCAAGCTAAGCCTTCTGTATCCTTGTCGGTGATTTCTGTTAAGACTTTCTTGACTATCTCTTCTTTGTAGTTCTCCATTAAACTAGTCTCTCCTAACTTCAAATTTTTCAGTTTACTCGTCGTTTCATTTACGTCCGAGACAACTTTATGCATCTGTTCCTCTAATGTAGATTTTAAAGTTTGCATATCCTGATCTAGTTGTGTTCTATCGTCAACTTGTTTTTCGGATAACGAATTTATCCTGACGCTTAAATCTTTCCTAATCTGTACTACTTCATTGTTAATTTCTATCTGCGTACTGGCAAGTTTTCTTTCAATCCTTTCCTGAATTTGGGTTACATGTTCCCCACTTGACTTATTCCACTCGTCTTTCCATACCGCTACGTTTGCTGTTAACATTTCGGCTATGTCTACTTCGATATCCTCTTTTAATACTCTATTGTGGTCTAATACCTGTGTTCTCATGACCTCTACATCATACTTCAACTCTGCTAAAGACGTTGTTGTTCTAACTGATTCATCGACTAACCTAGTCGCTAATGCAGTTATATTACGCGTACAAAGAGTTTTTGAGTTTTCGATTTCTTCCCTGACTTTATTTACATCAGTTTGGACTTTAGTAATATCTACGAAAACTGTGTTGACCTCTACCTGAATCTTAGTTATGTCATTTTGCACCTCAGTTATATCCGCATGAATGTTATTAATGTCTACCTGAACATTGGATACATCAGTTCTAGCTTTTTGAATTTCTTTTTGGACTTCCTCGACCTTGTCTTGGACAGTCGCTACATCGTTTTTGACAACTACAACTTCGGCTCTAGCACAAGAAATATCCCCTCGGACATTAGCTACATCTAAATTTAACATTGTAAGGTCTTTCTGTACCTTAGACACATCATTTTTAACATCATCAACACTTTTATGCACAATAGACACATCTTTATGAACATTAGACACGTCTGTGCGCATGTCCGTTACAGTATTTTCAATTCCTAGGGTATTAATCTGTAAACGCGACATATTATCCTCCAAATTAGCAGCACTAGTCTGAATACCCTTCAAACTTTCATCCATGCTAGCTTTCAAATTACTAGCATTCTCCTCCATTCGACTAGTATTCCTAGCTTCCATCTCCTTCATACTACTATTCAAATTAGCAGACAAATTACTATTATTCTCCTTCATGCTTTCATTCAGCATCTGCTTCATACTATTGTTCATGCTAGCTTTCAAGTTAGCAGACATCTCCTCTAGCATCAACCTCAAACTTTCATCTGCCATTACAATATTATTCAAAAATGGATTGCTGTAGGGACATACATCAAAAGAGCAAAATAACAACATTTGAGCAACACTTTTCACCATATATAATTTTGATCAATTTTCTGTCTTAAATCTAACTTATAACTACCTTATAATTAATCTTCGAAGATACTTCATGTTGAAACAAACTCAAGCACATGTTCAAATTTCTCTGGCTCATTTTAAAATATCCTAACACAAATAATTTACATTTACAATCCAAATAATTTAAATCTATCTTTAATATGACTGAAATGTCATAAGCCGGTCAAATAAAATAAGATTCCAGATCATAGGCGATTTTTCTGAGTTTCCAGCCTATTTAACCTTTCCCAAGTTATATAAGATCTGATCTTTTCTGAGTGTAATTTTCCTAATACAATACAACATTTAATTCCTATATAATCACACTCTTAAATACTACAATTGGCCTAGACATCTGACAAAGAATCAACCTCTTTATTTGAGTCTAATCGAACCTCACGTTTTAGGTTTACCACTCTTTCTGGCGTTCAACCTGGTAATCCAGTTTTGTTGAATCGAGCCCCAACGTTTTAGGTGCGCCAATCTTTCTGTCCCCGTTTACCTGGATAGTAGGCTGTCAGATATCCGCCCCCTCAATCGGATTGCCAATTATCAATCACACCGGCACAGTTACATCAATGAAAATGGCACTGACAGATACTATCGAGATAAGAGCACAGAAGTTCACAGGAAATCATTGTGGAACACACCAAAATAGACGGGGGTTCATACTTACCGTTACTTACCTCTTAATTATCTCGGGGTTTGAGTTGACAACAGGATCACTAAAAGTCTGTTCACACAATAACCTCCACCATGACATTTAAAAATGAGCCAAAACGAAGACGAGAACTTTGAACTGTACAAAAGCTTTATTTCTAATAAAGGGTATGATTTTACTAACACAACAAAATCAACGTGGCTTATCAGTAGCCCAAGTCAATCTGACCACGTCCTCCAGTAGGACTTGCAAAAATTATCATACAACATGATATAAAACATTTTAGCTCCCAAGAGCTCCAAATAACGTAATATTCATAACACTATTGGATTGGAAAAGGACATCAGGGTGTGACATATATAGAACATTTGGTTTCCTTTTAATAAACATGAGAATGGTATTTATAGTCGCAAGGCCGAAGTGCGGACGACCTCACTCTCTGTGAACCAGATGTTGGCCCAGCTGCGAGCTACCCTCGAACCTGTTGCATTCTGGTCAAATGCATTCCCTTCTCACGAGCTATATTACGTAAGAATATAGCTTGCTCTCTCAAGCTTTTAAAGGTCTACAAGACAACTCACATTATATTTACGCAAATCTTTCAAGTACTTTGCTCACATCCTATTGAATCATTCTGTTAATTTCTTAAACTTGTTAACTTCTCATCCAATTGTTTAATTAGCTCTTAAATGTTTATAACAAAATCACATAAATTATTTATAACAATTAGAAATTATTTATAATATTTGTCAAAGACAATAAAAATATTATAAGCACGCCTTTAACATCACTCTCGTTCTACATTATTTTCAAAAATATTTACAGCAATTATTTACAATATTAACATTTTAATTGTTTAAATTATTAATTTAATAAATACATTGACCACATGTTCATTCGGTTGATAATTTTCATAATCGTGTTTAATATAATCGACCAATGAAGGTTAGTTATACATGTTAATGTCACAATCTGGTTTAATAAAGGTTTTAATAATGATTTGTGACGGCAACCTTCATTCAAAATCTTATCTCAAATTCTTTCAAAACTCGTGTTAATTATAACAGTAAATCACTTGATTTATTTTCAACGAACTATGACAATCTTACTCCAGCGGAAAATCCTTCGCTAACAAGTTAATGCACAAACTGCATTAAAAATATGCCCAAAATCATCATATATTAATCTATATGGTATTAAACTTCCACATAACTTACAAAACTTCCACAAATAATTCTTTAACATTTATTCCTGTGGGAACTTCCTTCATATTCAAGGGCATTATATCTCAGCGACTTTCAACACGCGCTGCACTAGCGATTATACATTCATAGTTCCACTTAAAAATTTTTATAATCATTAATTGTTTCAAAACTGTTTTTCTATTTAACCTTCGTGGATTTCATTCATGAACCGAAATGAAGTCAAAACTTGCCAATCACAAACAAATTTAATAGTGAATACGCTTATATACGCCTGTCTGGTCTATCAAAATTTAAGATTAATATCTTTAAAAAAATTGTAGTATGAAAATACTATCTTCAAATAAAGTGCGACTAAAAATGCAAAGTAGTCGAATAGAATCCAATTAGACTGGGGAATGCAAACATCGTTCTATAAATCTCTAATTGAGAAAAACTCCTAACAAAAGTACTTGACTTTAATGCATTCAATAATTCATTATTAAAGTTACTCTTTCACAAAAGTGTCTATGATGCAATGTTCATTCATAACTGACGATAAATGTCTGTGTTGCAATCAATTCAAATAACGACTAGTATTTCCAAGATCGTCGACAACGTAAGAGATTTTAACGCTCTAAAATCATTTAAATGTTCTTCCTTCTTGATGATGACAGAAAATTGGTCAAAGTATTAAACTGGGGTAGAATTACTTTAATAAAATGACACGCTGTCTGAATTTAAATCTGCCATAAAAATCATTAACTTACAGTCAAATCGTGACTACAAAAATATTAATTACTGAAAAATCTAAATATCAGTCTCAACTGATCCAAAATCATTAACTATGCTTATGACAAAACAATGTCTTAATAAATCGTCGAAAAATGCAAAACTCATCAAGGTGTACTGAGAATAAGAATCTCAACAAGAAAATAGGGCAAAAACACATGAGGATAAAAATATGGGAAAAATGGTTGCTCAAACATCATTAGTAAACTCAAATACAATAAACGTTCACGACTACCTTATCTGCCGATTGACGTTCCAGAGGAAAATTCCCCAAAGAAGACTGCTGATGGATCCATTTCACCACGTTAAAGCTGAGCTCCATCCTCGAAATAGGAAATAGCACCCTCGGAGAATCGAACTGCTTCCTTCTCCGTGAATCGCTCTGCTCCTCGAAGACGAATAGACATCCTTCCGGCAATAATCTTCTTTGTGAGTCGGGACACCCCTGACCTCTCTTGAAAAATTCCCTGAAGTTCCAGTAGACAATCGCCATGAAGTTTTGTAGAAATTTCCGAAGAAATTATTCATATACAGAGTATGAAATTGTTTCTATGGCCGTTCGATGGTATTCAGCCTTTAATTACGAAACATGGGTGTAGATGGTATTCACCGCATGTTCGCTTGTGTGGAATAGCAATTAGCGAAGTTCCATGTCGCTATCTTACTCCGTTGAAGTATGTCCCAATTGCAATAAGCCCTTAGCCTTCCATCTGCTCTTCGGTTGTAGTGTCAGAAGAACAAACTGCCGTATTCAATTGCTCCATTATACTGTATCGTTGTGTAACCAAGTAATCTGAAGTCTTTCTATTCCACTCGCAGCGTCAGCCGTTGCTTTGATTCTGGCTATACAAAAATGCTTCTCTTGTGGCGAGATAATCACTTTTGTCTGTCGTATAAAACTGCTAATATCTTTCGAACTAATCGGTCGAAATTGTTCAGCTTTTCTCTATAACTGCATGTAGCACTGCATAATACAATTAGCTTATCGGAGACCGCTAACTGTTCGAAGCTAAACTTGTAGAAGCTTTCTAAGGTCCGTTTCAACTTCACCTAGTTTGACTTGGATCTCGTTAATATAGTGGCCTCGCCACGCGTTATAAAGACGATTCTCTTCACTGCTGTTCACTTCGACGTCTCACTATAATGAATGTATAAGAAAAGAACTTTCACAAATATACTTCGATGCTCTGAGAATGAGATCTCAGAATAATCAGAGAACGAAAGAGACTCCTCTCTTCTGCGCAAGCCCTTTTATTAACTTCACGAGGGGCGTTTCCATCCCTTCCAAAGCGTGATACTGCGTCATCGCTAGAAGTTCCAACTTCGTTAATACATGACGGATTTTCAAAATTCAAAAACTGAAAATAAATTTCACCAAAATTCCAAATCAATGCTATTACTGCAAATGGATTTCCACAATTCTGCATTCCAAAAGTAATAAAAATACCATAGTTTCAGCAATCTCCGTCTTCCTTTAAACTATCGTTGATTGGTTCATGCCTCTCCTCCAATAGCATAGTTTCTTCCTCAGCCGAATTCCTCGTTTCCTGCGACTGCGTCGTAAATCTTGGAACATTCTCCACTAAATGCTGACGTCACTGAGAATCTCAGCTCAAGTAGCCTGCTGGTATAACATTTACGTCATCCGTGCTTACGTCATGACTACCCACGTCATAACTATGACCACCATAACTTTCATTATAATTTCAAATATAGCCACCGTGGTCTCTACATAATTCAATTACGGGGGCAGTACAAGGAGAACAACAAGTCGACGAAACCACAATAACTGATCGAGCACAAGCATCAAACTCTCTTGATGACGAAAGAGAAATTGAAGAAAGGGAAAGGGGAGAAGTAGAGTCAAGGACTAAGGTTGTGTCCAGGAAGAAACCACGAGAGAAAAGGAATCAAATGCAGGTTGAATTGCAGCGGGAAGATTCCCCAGGCAAGAGACAGAGTCAAATGCTCAAGAAGCAACTAACAAAGTCTCGACTGCCAGCTGTGTTAATTAAGCCAGCAGAAGGCAAGTCGTATGCCGATGTGTTACGGAAGATTCGGCAGAAGGCAAATCCTGCTGACACAGGAACGGAAGTTAGGT
Source organism: Meconema thalassinum (assembly GCA_946902985.2). Classification (NCBI taxonomy): domain Eukaryota; kingdom Metazoa; phylum Arthropoda; class Insecta; order Orthoptera; family Tettigoniidae; genus Meconema; species Meconema thalassinum. The sequence continues at coordinate 450,621,035 of OX336393.1, read as the reverse complement.
CTATAACCCAGACTAGAGCCGGTGAAGTTCTTGTTACTCTCGGGAAAAGCAATCGAGATAATGCGGCATTTAGCGACTCATTGAAGAATATCCTGGGACAAGATGCGACAGTTCGCAGTCTTGAGCCAAAGGGGACAATTGAGATTAGAGATCTTGATGCTCTCACGACCAAAGATGAAGTTTTAGAGTCCATTAAGGATATTATTAAAGAACCCCCGGATGGTCTGAGGATTATGGTAACGCAGACTAACAGACGGAAACAGAGAATGGCTGTTATAACTCTGCCAGAAAAAGCTGCAAATGATCTTCTAAGGGAAGGCTTGGTTCAAGAAGGATGGGTCAGTTGTAGAGTGAGGCGGAGAATATGAGTTCTTCGATGCTACCGATGCCTTAGTTATGGTCATATAGCCAACATTTGTGAGGACCCTGACAGAAGCAAGTCTTGCTTCTACTGTGGACAGAATGATCACAAAGCCAAGGATTGCATCAACCCAAAGAAGTGTGTCTTATGCGAGGAAAGTGGTTTACGCAGACGGATTTGTGTCATGTGGCCGGATCGGGCAGATGTAAGGTGTTCCGAGAGGCCCTGGAGAAAGCGACGTACCTGAAACGAAAATTATTCGAGTTCTACAAGCTAATATAGAAAGGAGTAGAACAGACCATCATCTGTTGTACCAGCTAGCTGCCGAGAAACAAACTGATCTTCTGTTAATTAGTGAACAGTACCAAGATAAGGAGTCACCTCTCTGGCTTAGAGATCAATTAGGCACCTTTGCAATTTGGATCCTAGACCCTGGAAAAAATCCAATTAAAGAACATGGGAGCGGGAACGGATTCGTTTGGTTAAAGAGTAGAGGAGTCACCTATTTTAGTGTCTATCTTACTCCAAATGAAACAATGGAAAAATTTCGTCAGAAAGTCAACTCTCTGGAAGATGCCATTCTAAATACAACTGGAGCAATCATTGTAGCTGGGGATTTCAATGCCAGAGCAGTGGAATGGGGTATGCCACATTCCAATTCCCGAGGTAAGGTCATTCTGGAAATGGCATCAAGGACAGGGCTTTTGATCTTAAATGTAGGTGCAGTGTCAACTTTTCGGCGTCCGGGTTATACAGAGACCATTCCTGATATCTCCATGGCTTCTGAGACGTTAGTACCACACATCAAGGAATGGAAGGTTATAGAAGACTACACTGGTAGTGATCATCAGTATATTAATTTTGATGTGTGCAGTAATATAAGTGGGAAAAACTTATCTATTCAGAAACAACGGAGATGAAATTTGAATAAGATCCATCTTGATGCATTTAAGGAAGCGTTAGCCAGTGGTGTGGAACTAATTGAGGATATGTAGCCTGATGAAGAGGCTGATGTTGAGACTCTCGTTTCCTCAACTATGAATCTTATTATATTGGCTTGTGATACCTCAATGCCAAGTTTAAGATCACGCCATCGGAAGAGCCCTGCATATTGGTGGACACATGAAATTGCAGACTTGAGGAGGAATTGCCTTAGACTCCGACGTGCCGCACAACGGACAAGAAATCTGGATGATGCCAATGCCTTATCAGCCGAACATAGAGATGCAAAGAAGCTACTTCGGAAAACCATAAATCAAAGCAAAGCTGAGAGCTGGAGGAAGCTATGTGGGGATATTGACACTGATCCATGGGGATTGGGTTATAAAATTGTCAGAAAGAAGCTTGGGTCCCAAAGAACACCGTGCGTCATGGATTCAAACAGTATGGCCATTATTGTCCAAACTCTTTTCTTAACACATCCAACAATCCCTGTGCATAATTTCGATGTAGATATTAAAATTCCTCTTTTTATTGAGGATGAGTTGAGTAGGGCTACTCAGTCTCTGCGAAACAAAAAATCCCCTGGTCCTGACGGCATCTCAAATGAGATTCTCAAATTAATAATCAAGTTACATCCACAATTAATATTACGAATGTTCAACGAGTGTCTAAAAGCAGGAGTGTTCAGCATCTGCTGGAAGGTCTGTCGTCTGGCACTCATTAATAAGGGAAAGGGAGACCCGGATTTACCATCATCATACCGCCCTCTGTTTATGCTCGATACAACAGGGAAGCTCTTTGAGAAGTTCCTGAGGGTCAGGTTGCGCCAAGCGATCATGGCAGCGGGCGACTTATCACCAAGACAATATGGATTTCGAACAGGAAGATCGACCCTGGATGCGATACAAGAAATTGTTGCAGCTGTCCAGCGGGCGGAGAATTACAATCACCACTCCCATCGTGTGGTTCTCTTTGTTACTCTTGACGTAAGAAATGCCTTCAACTCTGTCAAGTGGAGTGACATGCTGAATGCGTTGGAGAATACATTTCATGTTCCAAATTATCTCTTACGGATGATAAATTCCTACTTGAAAGATCGTTCGTTGCTTTATAACACGAAGAAGGACAACCCAGGGTACGGGTCTCAGCCGGAGCAGCACAGGGTTCGATTTTAGGACCAGATCTGTGGAATATCACAAATGATAGCTTGCTGAGATCTGAAGTCCCTGATGAAACTATCCTAGTAGGTTATGCAGATGATGTTGCTGCTCTTGTAGCAGGAAGAAGTGTCAAGCAGGCACAGTTGCGACTCAATATGGTAATGCGTACAATCAATAGTTGTATGGAGGAACATGGTCTGTCTCTAGCACTTAGTAAGACAGAAATTGTAGTCCTAACAAAGAAGAGAATTCAGACAATACTCCCAATACAGGTAGGAGACATACAAGTAGAGACGTGGCCAGCAGCAAAATATCTGGGCCTCATGATCGACAATAAACTGAATTTTGGAGAACAAATTAGACGGACTGCAGATAAGGCGGCAAGAGGCGTAACGTCTCTCAGTCGGCTAATGGCCAATGTTGCTGGGCCAAAATCTAGTAAGAGGAGATTACTGATGACTACCATCCATTCAGTTCTGATGTATGGAGCGGAAATATGGGCGGATGCCCATGATAAGGAAATTTATAGGAAGTCACTAGCACAAGTGCAGAGGCGGGGTGCTTTACGCGTGGCATCTGCTTATCGCACGGTCTCTGAAGAAGCAGTTCTTGTTATTGCTGTGTAATTCCATTTTTTATTCTAGCGAAAGAACGCAAGTACATTTACAGGAGGAAATCGGATGTAGGTTTACAAAATGCAAGTCGAACAGCAAGAGCACAAACCTTTCACAATTGGCAGATCAAATGGGAGCAAGGGCACCGAAGCCAGTGGACTAGGAGAATGATACCCCAGGTGTAAGTTTGGACAGAGAGGAAACACGGTGAGGTTGGTTATTATCTCAATCAGTTCTTGACTGGCCATAGGTGCTTCTGTTCTTACCTTAAGAAGATGGGGAAAGTGGATTCACCAGATTGTATCTACTGTGTTAATGAGGTAGATAATGTTAATCACACTTTCTTCTCTTGTAGACGGTGGGTCCAAAATAGGCAGTCTCTTCAAGATCGAATTGATGTAGAGATATCTCGCGACAATATTGTTGCAGTGATGCTACAAAATGAAGAATATTGATAACATGTAGCAAGTTTTGTTGAAGATATCCTCCGAACTAAGAAGACGGATCTGGATCGCCACTGAAGATGATTCATTACGGAATAGTGCCCTATGGGCAAATATAAACTGACTCTAGCCTGAAGTAATGTGATAAACGGTTCCAGGCTAGTGTTCAGAAGTAACGGGGGAGTTTTAGTCGGTAGTCTGCTACTCAGGCGCAGGAGCCCGACACTCTGTGCGTAAATGCATTTCACCCCCCCCCCCCAAAAAAAAAAATTAAAAAAAAAAATATTATTTTACATTTGAAGGCCTCCGTGGCTTAGGCGGCAGCACGCCAGCCTCTCACCGCTGGGTCCGTGGTTCAAATCCCGGGCACTCCATGTGAGATCTGTGCTGGACAAAACGGAGGCGGACAGGTTTTTCTCCGGGTACTCCGGTTTTCCCTGTCAAAATTTCATTCCAGCAACACTCTCCACTATCATTTCATTTCATCTGTCATTCATTTAATCATTGCCCCAGAGGAGTGCGTCAGGCCTCGGCAGCCGGCACAGTTCATATCCTCGCCGCTAGTTGGGGGCTTCATTCATTCCATTCCTGACCCGGTCGGAGACTGGAAGCAGGCTGTGGATTTTCATTTTTCATTTTACATTTGAATTGAGCCTCTATGGACTGCATATTAACAATATATTTATTTTGTGACTAGATCTTGTTCTTCTACGTGCCTTGACATCCTCCCAGTATTGCTTTCTTTCGTGTCTCTCCGTCTTCTGAGCTCAGATTCCATTATTATTATTATTATTATTATTATTATTATTATTATTATTATTATTATTACTAGTGGCTTCGGTGGCGTTGTTGGTAGCATGCTGAGCTTCTATGCCCAAGGTCGCGGGTTAATCCCGGCCGAAGTTGTCCGATTTTTAAGAGCATTAAAATCCCTCAGTTTGCCTTCCTTCGGAGGGGAAGTAAAGCCGGCAGTCCCATGTCATAATTTATGGCATGATAAAGAACCCTCCACTAATTACGCTTGTGTGAAGCTAAATTATAGGGTAGATTTGACTAACGCTCTTAGGTTCCAACGTTCGTCGCCAGGAGCCGACTGCGGTGGCATCTAGTAATCAAGTTCAGAACTAGTTGGTCCTTGACGGTGGCGTTTTGTGGGAAAAGTAGGAAATACTTGATAATTGAATGTCTTCAGTCCTTACTTGAATTTAAAAACAAGTAGTCCCGTGAAGAACTATACAGCCTATTTTCATATATCCTTCTCATGTTAATTGCCTCTATCATCATACAAAATTTCAGTTTGATTGCTGTAATTGATTCGTAGATATTGAGAACCGACTAAATATTGTGGATGGTCGTCATGTTGAATTTTATATATGTAGGTCCTAGAGTTATGTACTGTTACATGAAGATTATTGTGTACGTGTAGTATTCAAACTTCAATCGCAAGATTAGGACACAAGAAGTAAAAACGAGATTTTAAAATGTTGCACATCTGCCATCTTGTGGTTATGGAAACAATTGAACAAATTAGATATCAGTGGATTATAGTACATTATGCAACGAGCCTATAATGGCTATAATTAAGACACGAGTATTTTTTATAAAACGAGCGTATGCGAGTTTTATAATTTCCATACGAGTGTCTTAATTACCATTATAGGCGAGTTGCATACGACTGTTTATGTTCGACGATAATTATAACTTTATTATATGTTTTAACATAAATATTCATAAATATCTGTTGAGAGTCAGCTACTGGAATTTTGTGATCGCAGAGCGAGCGTTGGGTGTTATATCTTTGTATTTCAAGAGCTTTGAACGGCCGACGCATGCGCTCTGTGGGCTTGCAATGCCATATGCAGCCATATGTTTACATCAGCCGTCCCTCAGTAATATTGTCACCGCAGTCATTTGAAGACAATGCGATGTGTAGAAATTAGTGTTGGTGATTTTAAGGTACAGTGCTATTTCTTGTCTCATATTCGCCAGTTTATTTACGCGAACATATGGACGGTGGGTATTCCATGTCGGTAATTTATTATAGTTCGATGTTGTGTTTATGTCCGACATGTTGGATTTTGAGCGCATGCGCGAAGTTATCGTTACTTAATTGGTCAATGAACGAGCTCTGATTGGCTGGAGAAACTGTATCATAATGGAAAACAGTGTTATAATGACCATTATTATGATACAGTTATCTGACACATAATAGTGAGGGTCGAACATAAACATATGTATAAGGATTTACTGTACCATGTGTCACTGCACTCGGATGGTTAAATTGCGAGAAACGACTATGTGAATATTTATACGTCGTGTCGCTGCCATGTTGGATTTTTGATCACGAGGTTATTGAAAGCCCGATAAGTGAACTTAAGTTCATAGCCTCTATGAACATTTTAAAAATCAGTTTGTTTGCTGTAATGGATTCTTAGATATTGAGTTCCATCTAAATATTTCGGATGGTTGCCATGTTGGATTGTTAAATGTATAGGCCATAGAGTCATGTACCATTAAAGGAAAATTATTACGTAGGTTCATTATTCAAACTTTCACTTCGATCGCATGATTACGACATAAGAAATAAAAACTTAATTTTAATATTCGCACAGCCGCCATCTTGAGGTTATGTAAACAATTGAGCTAAATTAGATACCAGTGCATTACAATGAATATAAACATTTCCTGTACAAAGTTTCATTGCGTTTGGATCATTAAGTCGCGAGTAAGGTCTATTTAAAATTTTCAATTTCACTTGGCCGCCATATTCGTTTTGTAGTCAACCGGTTTTTGATAGTCATATAAATGAACTTCCAGTAGTGCCCTTTATCTCCGTACAACATTTGAGGGTGATACCGCTAACGGTTTCCGAGATATAGAATGCCGTTGAAATACTTCGCACATCCGCCATCTTGAGGTTATGTAAACAATTGAACGAAGTTTGATGTCGGTGCATTAAAATGTGTATGAATATACTGTATCATGTTTTATTGTGTTTGGTTGGTTAAATCGCAAGAAAAGTCTATTTAAAAGTTGCAAATTCGCTTAGCCGCCATGTTGGTACTGTAGTTACCAGGTTTTCAAATGTCACATAGGTGAACTTCTTGTAGTTTTCTTTAACACCGGAAAATATTCCAGGGTGATATCGGTAATAGTTTCGGAGATATTGAATGCTGGTGAAATATTTCGCACTGCCGCCATGTTAGATTGGTGAGACGTAACAAAATTTGAAGGGCACGGTCGGGGTTGTCCGGAATAGTGCTATGAACTTACCGAGTTTCATTGAAATAGCTCCAGCCGTTTAGAAGTTATTAGGGGGGAACACACACCACCACCACACACACCATCACACACACACACATCCGAAGTACACGGGGCTACATGACCGCGTTGTCGCAGTCCCTAAACAGAGGAGCCAACCTACCTAACTGAAGTACACACTGTAGTTATTCGGGTCAGGGATTGGAAGTAAGTCCACTGTAACTCAAAATATGGTAGGCTACCCTCCCATCATTTATGTGGAGGGAGTACAGAAAATCCCATGGATTAACTATACTTGGCGTGACTGCTGCTAACGCTGGGATTTGAACCACTGAACTCTGAACTTGCTACACAGGGTATTAGTAGGTCGACACCTTTACTACATGACTCTAACAATAATGTACGTAATTTCCTTTTAACACCAGACTTGAATATTAGGCCTATCTTGAAAACGATCACTGTATAATTATTTAAATGTGTGTGGTGCTACTTGTGCCGGGCCATTATATGTAATTATCATAGGCACGGCTCTCCGGTCGGTAATGAGCCGACAGAACACGCCACGGTAACAATCAATTACCTGCTGCCAGCGAAAATTGTCACCAACTGCCTGAGATTACCAATCAAAGGAGAGAGACGATCACTCAGAATCGATGGCCTAGTTCTAAACCTCCTGACAGGAGCTAACAACCACGAGAGATGTTCCGAATATAAGATTCATCATGTTATAACACAAGGACGTCAGGAAGTCGCAGTGACTAACATTCTAGGCTGTCACCACTTAAGGTCTGGGTTCAATTCTCAATCTGCCAACAAATTGAAATGTGTTCTGAGGCCTAGAACGGGCTATACTCAGCCTCGTGAGGAAAGAACTGAAAAGAGGTGATATGGATTCCCACCTCAGCCATTAAGGAAGTGGTTTTCCGTGGTTTCCTACTTCTGCGCCATGTAAGTGCCGGTATGGTTCCTAACTACAGTCCACGGCCGCCTCCTCCCCAATCCTCAACTGAATAACAACTACACGCCTCTACAGGCACCACAATAACATAGGTTATCAGACTAAATGACCATGAGGTCAAAGCCTCTCAAATAAAAATACACCCTCTGTCTGAAAAATTCGGTGAATAGGCTATATTACGAACGGATTGTTGGCTTACCTGAAGCAGCCATTACTGTCCTTCACAGTAATCCCCGTGGATGGTTGTGCACTTCTTAAAACGACCGAACAAGTCCTGGAAACTCCTGGCATTGTCTTCTTTAGGAATAGCCTTCAGTTTGGTTCGTCGAAATTCTAAATTGAAAGCAAGAGAGAAGCGTGAATTTATGCAACCTGCCTTGCTCACATGATATACGGGCGGCAGTGAAAAGGGTGAATTTAGGCAACCTAACGTGCACACCTGTTCGACGGGTGGCATTGAGAAGGGTGAATGTTCCGTGGAGTGGAATGGTCCTGAAAACCATTGTCACGGGTGACGAGACCTGGTGCCTGAGGTACGACCTCGAAGGCAAGCGTCAAAGTATGGAGTATCGGGGGCCAGGGCCGCTCTTAAAAAACCAACGAACATCGCATATAATCTTATATTCTTATAATCTTATAATCTTACTTTCAACCTAATTTTACAATCATGTAGTGAGCCGGCAAGTGTGTTTGTTGACTTTTACAGATATCGAGGTTATACGGCTCAATAGCCACACTAGTTTAACGTTTTTCACCTTAGCCTATTTCTTCTGTTGTCTGTCGAGGTCATCCGACAGCTACTACGGTAATAAGCCAGCTAAATATGTAGAATTTTAAATTTAAATATATCATTGCTTTTAGCCTATTTTAATTTATGAAACAAGATGTTCAGTCAAGAAGATATAGCCTACTTTCTCCTAAATGCATGGGTATTGTTATAACTCTTTGTCCTTTTCAAGAAGTATAACTGAATGTTGGTTGTAGTAGCTTGTTGAAATATAGCGTGCTATATTAAACGTTGATTGATTGAATCCTCACCTGATAAGTGCTCACACTAATACATCCATCACATTAACACAGGTTATCAGACAAAATTCAACACTCACCTATGTACTGTGCCCATTTAGCATGAAATATGCCAATCACAGTATACCAGCGTAGCTCAATTCGGGATTTCGGGGCAGTGGTAAGTTCCCCCACTCTGTGACTCACATATTTTGGATTAATTAGAGGATACACTTGCAAAAATAACAACAAAATCAACTCCTATTTAAACATATTTAATTAATAAAATTAATGGCGCTACAAACATTTTAACACTTTAATTCTTGACCAAAATATCAACTGCTTGTTCCAAATGAACAAGGGATCACAAAATAAAATAAATAAATATTGAATTCAAAACCTGTGGTTTCCACATAAACCAACAATTCTTACTTAGTCTCACTTCCATAAAGCACTAACATTAAGTTTACATAACTCCGAGCTCTTTGGCTCCATGCATTTACATTATTATGGTGTCATTCTTGTACACCTCAAACACTGTCTTTTATATTTTCTTATTCTTTAAAACAAATATATAATTATATTTAAAAATATAGGTTAATTATCTAACTCAATATTTTTGGGCATGTCCACACATTCAGTTGTTATCATCTCTCTTTATTTCACAAACATATTAAGGTAATCAGAAAATCAACTGTGTACTCCAGAGCGTGAAGGTACTTGACACAGTCAAAAAACTATAGTTACTCCCGAACTCAGTTGCCTCCAATCAACTCGTGGAATCCCACGTCCTTACATTATTACAATAGGGATTGTTATTTATCTCTTATGTCTTAATAGACCATCATCATATAAGAAACTACGATCTGAACCGGCAAACGAAATATCCATCTTTAAGGGCCTCAGTTCAATGCCCGGGTCGTTTACAACTCTAAACACTCCTGGTGTATTCGTCTCTCTTTACAACAGCTTACGAGACGGTCTCTGTTCCATCTCGCTTTAAAAGAGCTAGTCTCTACTACTGGGGTGCGATTTATGACCTGTTAGGGTGGTGGAGACTTCCCGTTTGACCCAACATTTTAGTAGCATATTTTCAAGGCTTTCAAAACAAACCTTTCCATTCTATCCAGTTCTGAGGAGACCAGGCTTTATTGTACCGTAACATTCAAACAACTATTCTTTGGTTCACAGACCATTTTCATATCCTTGGCATTTATTAATTATGAGAGGGTCCTCATTGATTGGGAAGATTAAATACACATACGACGACGGAGAATTTCAGGGGCTTTTATCATAAGAAGATCCTGCATTCGAATCTCTTCAGGTGCCTCGGGAACTAATCCCGTACAGAGGACTTATTACAAAATGCGATTTAGAGTCGGCCGTGGCCCAATGACATACGCTCAATAATACCATATATTAGCTCCCTTTTTAAATACATACACAATGCCTCGTGATACTAATGTCACAAATAGAGGACTTACACAATTATCAATTCACTGCAATCAACTACCCTCCATAAGTAATGTACCAAGTATTTTACCACTACGCGTTCCTAGCGTGACACTTTAATATTATATTTGCGCTCATTATGCGCTATGCATTACTTTAAGCCGAAATGTCTTCCCAAGAACTGATAAATCTCTTTAGTAACCATTCATATTATTTTAATTCACATATTAATCTTTCCATGGTCGATAAATCGCTCCCTGTTTGAAAATATTCTATTGAACCTCATTTCTTACACATACGTTAAGGCTTAACGTTCTTATGTTCATATCAATTTATTTGATTTTTGTTTAACATTTCCATATTTAATTATTATTATTATTATCTTTATTCTTTATACAAGCTCCAAAGCTATTTCTTTCATATCTCAACTTTACTTTATTTCAATGTCTTTCATGATTCATTAATGATATTTCGCTTGCTCTTTTGACATTTGTTAAATACATTAACCCTTTATTCACCTATTTCCTCTACGGAATTTATTCTTTACATCATTATTCATAATTTCTCTATTTATTTATTATTGTTCAGACCGTATTCTTGATTATTCAGTATTCATTCATTAAAACACATCCCTTTCACTCAAAACTCCGGTGAGTTGTACACAATCAATTTCTGACACCAAAATAAAAATGAATTTTGTACTTACATATTTTCAGATCATCCCATGATCTTAAATCTGGTGTGGTGTTTCATTTTTGGGGCCCACTTTGAACTTTTACACCATATTGAAGGTATTCATCTTACGTAGAAACACTTTTTGACCTATATCTAGAACACTTAATATTGACGACATTTTTATATCCTGGTGTGTCCCTTTTGAACACATAATTACACTAAAAATATTATTTAACACACAATCTTGATTATTTTACACTTCACAATTACCCGATCACTAGGCCGTACTTCTGAGCCTATCACACGTGATCTTCTTTAATTCCCGTCTCCAAGGGTGAGATTTATCCGATGTCGGCTTCCTATTCTGAAGAATCCGAAAGTCCCGAAACATCTACTGTTCCCTGGAGTTCAATTCTGCTATTCCTATCCTGGATAACTGGCTATTATCTAGCTTGAACGGCTTCTCTGTCGATCTGTCTATTGATCCTAACGAGAGTCTATATGGATCGAGGTCTCCTCTAAGACCTATAGATTTAGTTTCTAGCAGCTAGCACTTCTCGATTCTAGTACTGTTAGAATTGTTCGCCTGCTTTCTGGAGCTAATATTTATAGTCTCCTATCCTCTTTGTTTGAACTGTTTTTAACACTCTTACGTTCGAACCTATTCTGTTCTTCTCTTTTAGGTTTCTTCAATTTGACTAACAGTTTATCTGTCTGGTACGATACTTCCGTACGTTATGATCTGTTCGTTCGCACATTTAACGACCTATCGCCTTTAAGTCCGACGTACGCAGCCTGCTCTGACTATAACTTGCGAATTTTCACTTTAACTTGTATACAGTCGGGCCTAAATCCTATAATTAGGATTTTCCTAATACTTCACTGCGGCGATACTTTAAAATTTCGCCTTAAATGCTCCTAATGGAGGCAAGCAAGTCGTTACCACTGTGACGCCTGTGGCTATCGGATCTTCCTTCGGCGGTGTGAAACAGCGTTTTCTCCCCTCAAGGAGTACTGGTAGCTGTTATCGATGTAACGCAGAGTTACGTCCCCTCACGGACTGTCGGAATAACTGCATATACGGTGCTTATACTTGTTGCGCAGTATGACCTCCCTTGAGATTCATACGTTTGAAGACTTTGATGCAGCACCTCCGGTCACGGAGTGCTCGTTGTAACTGCATTCGATGCGATGTGACACAGCGTTATGCCCGCAGGCTGATAATAACTGCATTCAATGTGATGTGATACAGCACCTGCCCTCAAGGAGTCTGTCGTGAACTGCATGATTGGCTTGGAAACGCCCGAAGCTTTATACTGTTTTACTACAAAAAAATAAGACTCTAGCCTTTTCTGTGGTCAACTTATAAAATAATGGTGCCACAAATATAAAAATTATACCTTCCGAAAGCTCGTCTTCTCAATGTCAAATGATCTTATTGCACCTAAGAATCGATCGTGCAATTTGGAGATATTAATTAATTTCTCGTCCTCAATTGTGTGGGAGTTGCATTCCTTTTGGTCTCTCCCCTCCACAGAGGCTTAGGTAATTCACCGATGACGTCGTCTTACGTCGGCAGTTCATTTCTGCACAATTATTACATGGTTTCTTTATACTGAAAAATCTCTCATTCAAAATGATTCACTGTGCTGTGCTTGTTTACTCATTATTATGCTCGTAAACGTGTTAATTTTAATTATTCCTCTTCTGGTGCATATGCGACGTTGTCAATTTCCAGCCACGTCAGCTTGAATTCCGATTCAGGCTTCTCTTTCTATCACGGTGGAAGATTCCACTCAGTTATTAATACTCGTGACCAGCCCTCTCTGGCATGTCGAGTGGGGTGATCTCATCTCAGGAGCATCTGTCCCTAGTCGCTTGCACAATGTTAAGCTATATTCCTGGCTTAAAATCTCTCTCCATTCCTTTAAGAAACTATACGTTTCTTTCATTTCTTCCTTACGGACATGGATTCGACCGTCATGGACCCTATGGCCCAAGGGTTCATCTCTCCCCTCCTTAGGTAAATAAATTTTCGAAAATTTTGAGGAAATTTATTTCAATTTAATTTGTATTACTCTATCCGTCGAATCCATCATAACGTCATCCGTATTTACTGTTGTTTTATTTTCTTAAGGTCGTATCCGGTAATTGTGTAGGTCGGGTATGCTCTGTCCCTACCCTTTCTTTCTTTCTTTCATTGTCTGGACTTTAAGTTCCCAGAACCTCATTCTCCCTTACGGGTTTGGTCTATCCCTACCCGTTTCCTTATTTCATCATTTTCTTTTCTTAAATTGGAATTTTCTTCTTCAATAAATTAAATTATTTCTTTAATTTCCCAATATACTTTCTCCAATTCGCATTCGCACTCGAATGCTTGAGCTCTATTTTCTATTTCTTCCTTATTCTTGTCTATGTCAAAAACGGATTCATCTCTAAATGTTTCCATGACCAGGGCTTGTTCATTTTCTTCATCAAAATCTTCGGGAGGGTAATATAATTTCAAATTTGCTGAATTCATAGTCACTTCGTGATCCGTTTCACAATGCCGAATTCTATATGCGTTATTCCTCAAATCTCTGGTTATCTGATATGGTCCGTGGTACATTTTCTGGAACTTCTTGTACACACGGTTCCCTGGATCCGAAATGGCTGGTCTTTTCACTAACACCATTTCTCCTGCTAATAATGGTCGATGATACCTCTTATGCCTATTTCTTCTCTGCCTCCTGTCGGCTTGAGCTTTTAGATGCTCAAAGGCTCTCCTAATTCGTACATCTCTTCCTGGCTGAGCGTCTGCTGTTCTAGGAATTACCAGATTCCAAGGTCTTTCTGGTTGCTCATTCCGATGTAACGTTATGGGTATCTCTCCTGTGGATTCATGGATTGTATTATTTATACAAAATTCAATAATATCCAAAATATCTATCCACTTCCAATTTTCTTCGGCACAGTATATTCTACAATACTTGGCCGTTTCTCTCATAACTCTCTCTACAGGGTTTGCCTCAGGATGGCGAATACTTGACAAAATTTGACGTATTCCAAGTCTTTCTAATTCTCGTCTGAACTCTACACTGGTGAAACAACTGCCGTGATCCGACAACAAATTCTCAGGTTTCCCCAGAATCGGTATCACTTTTTCTTTAAGTCGTTTTAACACCTGTTTGGTACTAGTCTTCTGTATGGGAGCAAGGACAACCATTTTAGTGAAGACATCCATAGCCACCATTATGTGTCGATTTCCTCTTCTCGCCTTTGGCAAAGGTCCAAAATTATCGATAGATATGATTTGGCCAGGCCTTTCAGGCAACAATGGTATAGGCTTCTGTCTCATCAGAAATGCATTAGGTTTAATCCTTTGACATAGATCACATGTCTTTAGCGTGTCCCTTACAGTTTCTCTCAGTCTCGGCCATATAAATGCTTCTTTCAGCATCGAGACTGTTTTGTCGACTCCCATATGTCCGAACGATCTATGGGCTAACCATACTATTTTCCTCTGCAAAATTGCAGGTACAACAATCCTTAATTTCGTATGGTCAGAGTCCACAAACTTATATAATAACCCATTATAAAACGTGTAGTCTTGTGCTATCTTCTCAGCTTCCGTGTACGCTGGTGTTCCTCTTATCAAGCTTCCCTCAAGGAATGATATGAGCATGTTCATCCATGGATCTTCCCGTTGTCTTTGACTAATGCTTCTTAAATCATTAAGAGCACGCTGATCCCTGTCTTCCAAATCTATAGCCATTACTTCCTCTTCTATGGACTCTGGCTGTCTACTTAAGTAGTCTGGAACTATGTTTTCCTTTCCTGGGCAGTACTCTATCTTGACATCAAATTGTTGAATATATAAAGCCCAACGCATCAACCTTTGACTGGATAAATCCGTCTTCATCAAAAAGGTTAAGGCTTTATGATCCGTCCTTAGAATGACCTGAAACCCATATACGATCTTCCGCCAATATTGCAACGCGTGCAATATCGCTAACAGCTCGATCTCGCTGATCGTATAATTTTTCTCGTGTGGTTTCAGTCTCCTACTTGTGAAAGCTAGATAGTTCTTCTTATCAGGGTTTTCCGGGTTCTCCTGATATAGCATTGCCCCTATTCCAATCTGGGATGCATCTGTCTGAATGATAAATCTCTGATTAAAATCAGGATATCCTAGCTTCACGTAATTTAAGAGCATTTCCTTGGCCTCCACGAATGCTTTTTCTGCTTCCTCCGTCCATTTCCACTTGCCCCCCTTCTTCAGAAGGTCCTGTAGTGGTGCAACAGTTTTGGTGTATGATGGACAATGTCCTGAGAAGAACCCAATCAATCCCAAAAACTGGCGAACGTTCTTCACTTTCAAAGGCCTTGGAAAATCCCTTATCGATTCCAATTTGCATGGATTTGGTTTAACACCATCCTTGTCAATCACATGCCCTAAAAATGTCACTTGCCTTTGACAGAAGTTCGACTTCTTTAAATTTATCTTAAAATTTGCCCTTCTTAGGTCTTCTAATAATTTCTTCAAATTTTCTAAATGTTCCTCAATGTTCTCCGAGGTAAGCAAAATGTCATCTACGTATCGGATAGTGCAATCTTTCACTTCCTCTGACAAGTTTCGATCAAGCGCTCTTATTAATGCGGATCCTGCAGTCTTTAATCCAAACGGACATCTTCTAAAGCAGTATGTTTGTTGATCGAACTGAAATCCAGTCAACAAGCTGGTTTTCTCTTCCAGTTCGAGATGATGATACGAAGAAGTCATGTCAATATTCGTAAAAATCTTCTTGCCTTTAAATTTCCTCAGTATTTCTTTTATGGGTGGTGCCGAATCATTTTCTGGTATAATTTTTGCATTTAGATTTCTGGCATCTAAACACACCCTTACTGAGCCATCCGGTTTACTCACAATCACTAATGGACTAACATATGGTGTCGCCATCTTTTCTATAACCCCTGCATTCATCATCTCCTGCAGTGTTTTCTTGGTTTGTGGGTAATGTTTTTCCGCAACCGGGTATGGTTTTTGTTTGAACGGTGCCCAATCGTTGACTTGGAACGCGTATTTAAAATTTTCAATCTTCCCTGGCTTGGAATCAAATACGTCCCTATAATCCAATAATAATTTCTTTAATTGTTCCTTAATTTCGAGGCTGACTTTAGCTTCCTCCACTTTTCCTGACAGGTTGGTCTCGAACTCATTTTCCACATTATCTTCGAGTTCTATGTTGAGGACTTCAAATATCTTTTCTATGTCCTTATAATCTTCCTCAATCACTTCTTCCATGTGCCATACCTGTTCTGCTATTTTCGCCTCCTGATCCTGTAAGTTAATGTTTTGCTCATCCACATCCTCTCTTTGAATTCTAATGCAGTTTTGCGCTAGGTCTATAATGACCTTGTTCTCACGGATAAAATCAATACCTAATATGACATTATACGGTAATTGATTTACCAGCAAAAAGCACTGCGAAATTTCAGCGTTACCCATGATTAAATCAATGTATACCTGAAATTTACATGTCAAAGATTTTTCAGGGATAATTCCCTTAATCTTTACACTTGATGTGGGAATCTTTAGTACTCGGCCCCTTGTTTCCAATTCACTTAAAAGGGTTTGTGTAATTAAACTTATTGTGGATCCAGTATCAATCAATGCTCTGACCAGTAATCCTTCTATCCTAAGCATAATTATAGGTAGTTCTCTTTTAACAGGTGGGATTCCTTCCACATCCTCGTTAATTAGTTCATCTGGTCTGGCTATCCAATTTACAATTTCTACCTCCTCCCAGCTCCTGGTATGTTTCCACCTTTGACAATTTAAATTTGGAGTTTTTTTTTATCCTGAGGGCTCCCTTTTCCCTCATTCTTCAACTGAGCTTGTAGTTCCAAGCTTTGAGCTCCGTCTAGTCGGTCGGGTGATTTGCGGTTCTTGATTGCCTCACTCCAACGGACTTTTTGCCTATCAGGTTCATCTGGTCTTTCGTTCATATAACGAAGACTCTCCTGATATCTTTCTTCTATTTCGGCCCGATATTCATCATCCCTATCGTCTGGCCTTATATTCCTCCTGGGATAATTCTCCCATTTCTTTCTATTGTCCGGCCTTTGCTGGTTATTATTATAGGGTCGGCTTTCCTGTTGCCGATAACCCGTCGTTCTAGGATTTCTTCCTCGATATCCTCCCCGGTAATATGGCTGTATCCTTCTAGGCTCCTGGTGCCCATACTCTCGATCTCGTCCTTGAGTATCCGTACTGGTGGATTGATTCCTGGTCGCTGGTTTTTCTCCAGTTTCCTGACTGCTGGCCATGTGTACTTGCTCAGTTTGTCTCTGATGCCGAGGTGTTACGTGCGAAGTCGTCATATCTAACTGACGTAATACGCTTTCCACTTCCACAGCACTTCTGGCTTTGGATGAGATTAGCAGCCTCTGAATCTCATATGGAAGCTGTCTTGCAATGGCGGCACACAGGTCGTTTTCTGCCGGAGCAATATCCAGTTCGCGGAATTTACACAGCTGAGCGGTGAAAAATTCCGAGTATTTAGTAGGTGCATTGGTGCTGTACTTCCTAGAGTACAGATCTAGCCTTAAGTTTTCTTGGACATCTGCTGCCCAATATCGCTTTAAAAATGCTTCCCTAAAGCCTTCCACCGTATCAAAAGTGTATCTGAAGCTTCTAAACCAGGTGAGACAATCACCTGCCAACAGCTTTTCAATAGCTCTCAGTCTCCGATCCTGAGGAACCTTCATTTCATTTAGATACTCTGCCACTTCTTTTAGCCAGTATTTTGGAGTAATAGACATGTTATTACCCGTAAACTTTACTGGTCTGTCCTCATTGGATTTTATAATGTTTATTATTTGGCCATTTGTCTGATTCGTGTACGGGGTTGACATCGCCATTGGATATCCTGGGATCTTATAAGGGCTCTCCCCTCCTAAGTCCCTCTCCGTATCGGTGCCTTGTTCCCGGGAATCTACCCATCCTGTCTTTGGAAACTCCTCCTGATTTTCGAATTCTAACTTCCTTTCTCTTCGGGCACTTTCTTCATTTGCCATGAGTTGGATTTCCATTTGACTATTCTTAAGTTCCGTCCTCTCCAATCGGGATCTTAATTCATTCTGAATTCTTTCTTGATTCATTTTAATATCTTCCTCTATCTTTTTGAGTTGGAATTTCTCATCCCTGAAGCTATCCCTAAATCCATTTATTTGGTCTTCTACCTCTTTCTTAATGATCTTAGCCTGTTGGTCTATAATTTCTGGCTTAACGTCACCTATGGTCTCCAGGCCCTCTCGTATCTCCTTTATCTGCTTATCCACTTCTTTTTGTCCTTTGTAGACTTTATCCTGGATCTTGTTCATATCCTCTCGAGCCCTTCCTTGCTCCTCGAATATAATTGTTATGTCGGTCATAACCTTATCTATCTCTCCCTTTGTGTCTCCCATTTGTTTTGTTAATCCTACTACGGTTTCCCGAATTCCAGTAACCCCTTTATCTATCTTCTCTATTTTTATAAGTTGTTCATCACGATCCCTTTTTCGTTGCGTGCTTTCCTTCTTAAGATTCCCTTCGTATTCGCTTAACTTCGTAGTTATATCCCCCTCATGCTTTCTCAACCATTCGTCCACCTGTCCCGTGAATACGTTAAATTGCAATTCCCTTTTGATGGCATCGGCCTCAGCTTGCTTCTTAACCTCAGTTATTTCTGTCTGTACTTTCTCGACTTTCCCCTCGAGTTTTTCTACTTTCTCTTCAACCCCTTCAAATCTATCTCCTAACTTATTCACGCTTTGTTTTATTTCATCCCGGGATGCCTTACAAATATCGCTGTTAGATTTTATCTGAGCTTCCAATTCTTTCTGCACACCTTGGATCTGGGTTACAAGTTTATTTTCACACTCATCACCCTTTGTTTCTATGTTAATTAATTTAGTTTCTATAGAACCAAATTTATTTTCCATGGTATCAATTTTATTCCCTATACTTTTAAAATTATCTTGGCACTCCTTTTTGGATTCTATACTATTTTTATTCATAGTCTCTATTTGGACTTGTATTCCTGAGTAAAATCCTTTACTTTCCTCTTTAATTTCACTTAGCTTAGTCTCCAACTTAGTGTCAAAACCTTGGAACTTGTTATTTATTTTATCTATCTCAGCCTTTACTTCATTGTTCATTGTTACACAGTTAGCCTCGATAGCTTCTAACTTAATTCCCATGGTATTACCTTTAGCTTCGATATTCTCTAATTTAGTGCCCATATTAGCACTATCAGTTTTTATTGACTCCAAACTTTCATTTATGGATTCGAACACTATGTTATTTTCCTCCTTTTGGAGGCCCAATGTCTTGTTTATCGCCTCCAACTTCTCATTACTATCGGCTTTTATCGCCTCCAAAAGCCCCTGCAATTCCTCATTCAATACCATCTTATGAGAATACAGTGGGCCACAAATGCCACCACACTAGTACATGCTTGAGAGATGATACTCTGAATCCGTGTGTCCCAATTTCTTTTAAAGTATTTCCTTGGTACGGGTATTCACTTACAACGTACCCTTTTACTACTTTTATTTAACTTCATAAAACCTTTATGGAAGTATTCAAAATTCAAAATTTCGAAAAACCATTTTTTTCAAAAATGAAAATTTTGATTTTTCGAGAAAACTCGGGTTTTCCCTAGGAAAACTCAGCCCTGCGTACTGGGCGCCATGTTTACTTTTGCTAGGGGGTTTATATATAATATATATTCAGGGCTGCTCGGTATGAGTTTCCAGGGACCCATGCTGTCAGTTAATATCTTACGTTGTAGCTATTCTTATTATTACTTTAATTTTACATGATATGACCGGCTTAAGTGTTCCTCTAGTTATTACTCCAGCACAGTATTTATATATTCCCCTGTGCCCATTTAGCATGAAATATGCCAATCACAGTATACCAGCGTAGCTCAATTCGGGATTTCGGGGCAGTGGTAAGTTCCCCCACTCTGTGACTCACATATTTTGGATTAATTAGAGGATACACTTGCAAAAATAACAACAAAATCAACTCCTATTTAAACATATTTAATTAATAAATTTAATGGCGCTACAAACATTTTAACACTTTAATTCTTGACCAAAATATCAACTGCTTGTTCCAAATGAACAAGGGATCACAAAATAAAATAAATAAATATTGAATTCAAAACCTGTGGTTTCCACATAAACCAACAATTCTTACTTAGTCTCACTTCCATAAAGCACTAACATTAAGTTTACATAACTCCGAGCTCTTTGGCTCCATGCATTTACATTATTATGGTGTCATTCTTGTACACCTCAAACACTGTCTTTTATATTTTCTTATTCTTTAAAACAAATATATAATTATATTTAAAAATATAGGTTAATTATCTAACTCAATATTTTTGGGCATGTCCACACATTCAGTTGTTATCATCTCTCTTTATTTCACAAACATATTAAGGTAATCAGAAAATCAACTGTTTACTCCAGAGCGTGAAGGTACTTGACACAGTCAAAGAACTATAGTTACTCCCGAACTCAGTTGCCTCCAATCAACTCGTGGAATCCCACGTCCTTACATTATTACAATAGGGATTGTTATTTATCTCTTATGTCTTAATAGACCATCATCATATAAGAAACTACGATCTGAACCGGCAAACGAAATATCCATCTTTAAGGGCCTCAGTTCAATGCCCGGGTCGTTTACAACTCTAAACACTCCTGGTGTATTCGTCTCTCTTTACAACAGCTTACGAGACGGTCTCTGTTCCATCTCGCTTTAAAAGAGCTAGTCTCTACTACTGGGGTGCGATTTATGACCTGTTAGGGTGGTGGAGACTTCCCGTTTGACCCAACATTTTAGTAGCTTATTTTCAAGGCTTTCAAAACAAACCTTTCCATTCTCTCCAGTTCTGAGGAGACCAGGCTTTATTGTACCGTAACATTCAAACAACTATTCTTTGGTTCACAGACCATTTTCATATCCTTGGCATTTATTAATTATGAGAGGGTCCTCATTGATTGGGAAGATTAAATACACATACGACGACGGAGAATTTCAGGGGCTTTTATCATAAGAAGATCCTGCATTCGAATCTCTTCAGGTGCCTCGGGAACTAATCCCGTACAGAGGACTTATTACAAAATGCGATTTAGAGTCGGCCGTGGCCCAATGACATACGCTCAATAATACCATATATTAGCTCCCTTTTTAAATACATACACAATGCCTCGTGATACTAATGTCACAAATAGAGGACTTACACAATTATCAATTCACTGCAATCAACTACCCTCCATAAGTAATGTACCAAGTATTTTACCACTACGCGTTCCTAGCGTGACACTTTAATATTATATTTGCGCTCATTATGCGCTATGCATTACTTTAAGCCGAAATGTCTTCCCAAGAACTGATAAATCTCTTTAGTAACCATTCATATTATTTTAATTCACATATTAATCTTTCCATGGTCGATAAATCGCTCCCTGTTTGAAAATATTCTATTGAACCTCATTTCTTACACATACGTTAAGGCTTAACGTTCTTATGTTCATATCAATTTATTTGATTTTTGTTTAACATTTCCATATTTAATTATTATTATTATTATCTTTATTCTTTATACAAGCTCCAAAGCTATTTCTTTCATATCTCAACTTTACTTTATTTCAATGTCTTTCATGATTCATTAATGATATTTCGCTTGCTCTTTTGACATTTGTTAAATACATTAACCCTTTATTCACCTATTTCCTCTACGGAATTTATTCTTTACATCATTATTCATAATTTCTCTATTTATTTATTATTGTTCAGACCGTATTCTTGATTATTCAGTATTCATTCATTAAAACACATCCCTTTCACTCAAAACTCCGGTGAGTTGTACACAATCAATTTCTGACACCAAAATAAAAATGAATTTTGTACTTACATATTTTCAGATCATCCCATGATCTTAAATCTGGTGTGGTGTTTCATTTTTGGGGCCCACTTTGAACTTTTACACCATATTGAAGGTATTCATCTTACGTAGAAACACTTTTTGACCTATATCTAGAACACTTAATATTGACGACATTTTTATATCCTGGTGTGTCCCTTTTGAACACATAATTACACTAAAAATATTATTTAACACACAATCTTGATTATTTTACACTTCACAATTACCCGATCACTAGGCCGTACTTCTGAGCCTATCACACGTGATCTTCTTTAATTCCCGTCTCCAAGGGTGAGATTTATCCGATGTCGGCTTCCTATTCTGAAGAATCCGAAAGTCCCGAAACATCTACTGTTCCCTGGAGTTCAATTCTGCTATTCCTATCCTGGATAACTGGCTATTATCTAGCTTGAACGGCTTCTCTGTCGATCTGTCTATTGATCCTAACGAGAGTCTATATGGATCGAGGTCTCCTCTAAGACCTATAGATTTAGTTTCTAGCAGCTAGCACTTCTCGATTCTAGTACTGTTAGAATTGTTCGCCTGCTTTCTGGAGCTAATATTTATAGTCTCCTATCCTCTTTGTTTGAACTGTTTTTAACACTCTTACGTTCGAACCTATTCTGTTCTTCTCTTTTAGGTTTCTTCAATTTGACTAACAGTTTATCTGTCTGGTACGATACTTCCGTACGTTATGATCTGTTCGTTCGCACATTTAACGACCTATCGCCTTTAAGTCCGACGTACGCAGCCTGCTCTGACTATAACTTGCGAATTTTCACTTTAACTTGTATACAGTCGGGCCTAAATCCTATAATTAGGATTTTCCTAATACTTCACTGCGGCGATACTTTAAAATTTCGCCTTAAATGCTCCTAATGGAGGCAAGCAAGTCGTTACCACTGTGACGCCTGTGGCTATCGGATCTTCCTTCGGCGGTGTGAAACAGCGTTTTCTCCCCTCAAGGAGTACTGGTAGCTGTTATCGATGTAACGCAGAGTTACGTCCCCTCACGGACTGTCGGAATAACTGCATATACGGTGCTTATACTTGTTGCGCAGTATGACCTCCCTTGAGATTCATACGTTTGAAGACTTTGATGCAGCACCTCCGGTCACGGAGTGCTCGTTGTAACTGCATTCGATGCGATGTGACACAGCGTTATGCCCGCAGGCTGATAATAACTGCATTCAATGTGATGTGATACAGCACCTCCCCTCAAGGAGTCTGTCGTGAACTGCATGATTGGCTTGGAAACGCCCGAAGCTTTATACTGTTTTACTACAAAAAAATAAGACTCTAGCCTTTTCTGTGGTCAACTTATAAAATAATGGTGCCACAAATATAAAAATTATACCTTCCGAAAGCTCGTCTTCTCAATGTCAAATGATCTTATTGCACCTAAGAATCGATCGTGCAATTTGGAGATATTAATTAATTTCTCGTCCTCAATTGTGTGGGAGTTGCATTCCTTTTGGTCTCTCCCCTCCACAGAGGCTTAGGTAATTCACCGATGACGTCGTCTTACGTCGGCAGTTTATTTCTGCACAATTATTACATGGTTTCTTTATACTGAAAAATCTCTCATTCAAAATGATTGACTGTGCTGTGCTTGTTTACTCATTATTATGCTCGTAAACGTGTTAATTTTAATTATTCCTCTTCTGGTGCATATGCGACGTTGTCAATTTCCAGCCACGTCAGCTTGAATTCCGATTCAGGCTTCTCTTTCTATCACGGTGGAAGATTCCACTCAGTTATTAATACTCGTGACCAGCCCTCTCTGGCATGTCGAGTGGGGTGATCTCATCTCAGGAGCATCTGTCCCTAGTCGCTTGCACAATGTTAAGCTATATTCCTGGCTTAAAATCTCTCTCCATTCCTTTAAGAAACTATACGTTTCTTTCATTTCTTCCTTACGGACATGGGTTCGACCGTCATGGACCCTATGGCCCAAGGGTTCAGTACACGGGGCCAAATGACCATGACGTCCAAGCCTCTCAAATGAAGCAACAAGAACAATAGCTTTCTACCCAAATCCGTCCTCGTATAAAAGTACACACATTAGTAAGCCTACAGACATTACAGTGACACAGGTTATCAGACAACTTCTACACACACCCAAGTACACGGGGCTAGATGGTCACGATGCCACAAAGTCCCTCAACAATCAACAACACCAACAACAACAGACTCTACCCAGGATCAAGGACAGCTTCCAACACACATCCTTCCTCATTTACAAGTACACTCACTAGTACAGACATCAGAGTGACGCACGTTATCAGACAAGTTCGACACACACCCAAGTACACGGGGCTACATGACCATGATGCCGCTAAGCCCCTAAATAATCTGTACTGTGGATCAAGGACAACGAATTTTAATCGCTGTAGTCGAGTGTTGAAATATGCGGTGTTATAAGTGTAAATAATATTTTCGATTGCAAATACACAACATGCTTAACATCATAACGTGTGAGTAGTTATAAATCAAGAAATACAATAGAAATCAAGTAAGGAAAATTGATCCCGTCTTAAACCACGAACCTTCGGGTTAGAGTTAAAGAAGCTAGCCCGCTGCTACACATGGCCAATGCTTGTATCACGTTAACAACTAGTTTGCTATATATTTTGTCTTGGAAAGAACGATTTCATTAGCGTTGTCCGCCATTTTTATAAACCATTTGACACTAAATGTGTATTATTTTGTTCAGTACATTCCTGAAAGGATATCAATCTACTGAAATATGGACCAGGGAGCAAACAGTACTCCATTTTGATCCAACGAGGTGGCACTGCTCAGCACGATGAGGTACGGTCTGCCTGAACTGTTAATCACTACTACGGAATAATAGTCTATTATAACATGCTAATATCCTACAGGTTACCTCATTGAGGACAGTTTAAACCACCCTCTGTAAAATAATCGTATTTAGTGAGCCTAGGCCTTGTTGAATCGTAGGTTACGTTTAGGCTATAATACCTGCATGATTCATACATCCGCTATCGTGAAACTATTTGGCTGATGACCTTGTAGTTTGGGCAAAAGACGCATCCGACATGAAGGTATATTGTTGCAAACGTTGATAGAGATCAGATGCTTAAGTTAGTTGTAAATTGATTTAATCTTTGAACATTTGAGTGGCCGCCATTCCGTTTCCGTCAAGATGGAGGCGATATAAAGCATGACACTGAGGAGTCTTTTGCTAGTGCTACCTCTGTACCAAATTTGGTTTCGTCATGTTTGTATTGATAGAGGGGGACAGATATTCACACTCACACACACAGAGAGACTGACAACTTTCGGCTCGTGTAAATCTCATAAGTCTACTTTCACGTTTTGCAAAAATCGAAAGTAAGCTAAAAATTGGCTTATGAGATCACCTTTTGTCCGGGTGTGAGTGTGTTTGTCCCTAATAAAATCTAAACGGCTGGAGGGATTTCCGTGAAACTCGGTAAGGATATAGTACTATTTTTTCCAACCCAGACCATTGCCTTCAAATTTTATTACGACTCACCGATCTAACATGGCGGCCGCGCGAAACATTTCACTGGCATTCTACATCTCCGCAACGGTAAAAAATATCACCCTGAAATTGTATACGGTGATAAAGTGCACTACTAGCAGCTCACCTATGTGCCTTTCATAAACCTGTTAAGTACAAAACGAACATGGTGGCAAAGCGAATTTGATACTTTTAAATAAACTTTTTTCTCGATTTAACCATCTGAGTGCAGTGAAACACGGTACAACAAATGTTTATGCGCATTGTAATGCACTGACATCAAATTTAGTTCAATTGCTTACATTACCTCAAGATGGCGGCTGTGCGAAATTTTGAAAATTCGTTTTTATTATTTCTTGTGTTCTAATCATGCGATTGAAGTTGGAATAATACACCTACACAATAATCTCCATGTAATCGTACATAGCTCTAAGGCCTACATATTGAACCCTTGCAAAGAAGCTTATGAGACTCAGTTTCGGGGGGTGTAACAGTCCATATCGTAAGTTGTTGTTAAAGCGCTTCATTAACATGCAGGGTAACATATAACAAAATAACATGCAGGAAAAAATGAAGCCAGGGTTATAACAAATGAATTTAATAACAAATCAGCTATTTACAACAAGAATTAACAAACAAAACTCCCATAATGACTCCCACTGAATAAATTAAATTTGCCAAAACTAGGCCAAATCTCAGGAGAGATTGTTACTCGGACCAAGTGTCCCAAAAAGATCAACAATAATGACAATGTATGCGCGAGTGCTGTTCTACATGCTTCACGATGAGTACAATTGAATGCATGATTCGTCATCATCCGGAATAAACTTTCAGAAGACGAATCCGCATTACTTAGAGCTAGACAGACGCGGGGAACAACTATGCAACACTTAAAACTAAACCGACACTTCCTATACTTAAAATAAACAACACAATAATTTCCGCATGAAATTGGAATCAAGACTGCCGTAGCAAAACATTACTGCTTAAAATTAGGACTTCTCACACAAATCAACACAAGTAAGTTAACACGTGATCAACATCAAATACACATATGACCGCCTTCATTTTTACAAGTATACTACCACTACACCACACGGGCGTCACATACAAAATTACATGAACTGAGTCATAAACAACATCACTAGGCTCAAAGCCAACATTTACATTATTAACACAATATTTCATCCATACGACATGCAATAATCCGTCACACACATGGCGAACTCCCCAATTAATTATGGTTCAAAATAACCATCACAAAAGAACAGGTTTGCTAAATGAAAGCTTAAAGGGGCCAGTCGGATAATAAGACTGCCTAACAAAATAAGTCACCAGGCAAGACGGGCGATTCGTGGAAATCTGCATATCTGTCAACCCACGTGTCAAATAACCTCGGCCTCCCAAGGCACGGGATCCAGTCTCGAAGAAGCGTGCCCCAAAACACAATAATACGTGTGTGTGTGTGTGTCAGAACAAAATATATCTCAGCATTTCCCCTAGGAAATCCAAGAATCAGCATATGGACAAGGAACAGCGGTCTCCTCAGAGCACCATGCCTCTCCATCAAAAATACAACAACAACTAAATAGGAGGGCGGTAGGACCTCTACCTCTCTTCACGTAGAATCAAAACACACACCTGACACAATAACACACACAATATCACACGTATGGGTTTGACAGACCCTGAAATAAAATGACATAAATATTTTCCACCTGCTGGCGCCTCCGTTCGATGCCAGTGACTAATAAACCTGAAAAGGACTCCAAAAAATCTAAGAAAAATTAGAACTAAGGTGTT
The DNA here is from genome assembly GCA_946902985.2 of Meconema thalassinum. Taxonomy (NCBI): domain Eukaryota; kingdom Metazoa; phylum Arthropoda; class Insecta; order Orthoptera; family Tettigoniidae; genus Meconema; species Meconema thalassinum. Next base: position 450,593,886 of record OX336393.1, on the reverse strand, counting down.
CTACAATTACATCTTAATTTGTTGCTCTTGGCAACCCTAATATGAATAATAACCTGTTCAGCAAACATCTTACAGTAATTACCTCCCTTTCCTATCAACAAAATATGAACTTTAATAAAGCACCACTTATCGAATGTAACGGGTTTCGCAAACGCATGGATAAAATCACGTACACACGCCGTGTACATTAAATATGACTCCAAAGAAAATAAAACACACTAAACAACTTTGGCCACGCGCCAACGTACATTTAAAACATATAGTGTCGGTACAAGAAAAACTATCTAAAACAAGAAAAAGACTAAAATGAACTATTTACAAAGTTCCCCCGCCAATCTAACTACATATTGAATAATCAATTTTTGTACATCACCGTATCAGCTTGTAGAACATATGATCTGCATCTCGGCTCATTTCCCTCCGGGAAATTAGCACTCCATCGTTGTCTTCGTAGAAGCGTCGGACATCACTCCAGCTCCTGACCACACGTCGGACATCTTGGTGTAGTCTCTTTGGAAGAAAAGTTCAATGTTATTATAATTTGACCTGGCTATAATCGCTTGTGAGTTACTAATTTCGCCCACGAATTGTCCTATGCGATTAATCAACGAAGACTTTCCCTAGCTCTCGTTTACACACGCACAATACAACACTTGAAATAATACACAGTAAAAATTTACATGAAATGTACACTTGAAACCCATCGTCACTGGTTTGACAATACAAGTTTTAAATCTGCCTGTCTCGCAGTCGTTATCTCGCTCGGTAATCTCTACTGCTCTTGGACCTTCGCTCGCCGAGCTCTAATTGGAATGTTACTCAAGTCTTGCCCCTAAGACCTGAAAATAGTTGTCTTCAAGATAATATTAGAGTACTTAAAATCACCACGCAAACTGGCGTGAAGTTAGCTCACCAGAGCTCAAACGAATTACTTCAAATAATATTAGAGCGTTATAATCACTACGCAAACTGACGTGAAGTTAGCTCACTAGAGCTCAAAAGTATTACTTTCAATAAATATTAAAGCGTTAAAATCACTACGCAAACTGGCGTGAAGTTAGCTCACCAGAGCTCAAACGAAAAGACATCGAAACAGCGTCTCGTCAATCAATTTATTGGAAACTGACAGAGTGAGAAGGAGTGGGGTGAAATAAGAAAACATTTCTAGAGTTTTCATCTCACACACACGGGACTAGTGTCAATCTTCATCATTTAATTCAAACGTCTCAGCACACTCATGCATAGATAATTCGGATCGGCAGTTCTTTAGATAATCAATTCCGCGCGCTTTTTACCAGTGACGCCACCCATCGCGTGGTTTTGGCTTGGTCTCTCCTGATTGGGTGATTCAATCGTAGGTCGGTTGCAAGAAACTCGTGACCCTCCCTTTATGATTCCAATTCTGGTGCATGTTGTTACACAATTTGGCCTTGAACTCAGCTTACCCGGCCGTTTTCATGAATAGCTACCAAGCTCTGTTTCTGTGGCAATCATTGCAACACGCCTACTTGCCTTCCTCTTTTCACCATCCATAAGTATTGCCTGGGCTGCAGTAATAATAATAATAAATCATGAATACTTATTTATCGCAGATCAATAAGGGTTCATTTATCCTCAGCAAGGTTTTTGAAATTCGAAGCAAGTGATTGATTTGGATTTCAAAAACAGTATCCACAGTAGTAACAACAACATCTCTTTAATACCTCGCTCAGCTGCTCGAGTGTACACTCCACTGACCCAATTAGTGTGCGCGCTCCCTGCCGGAATGTCATTCATACATCTCGCTAGACCTCCCCTTCTCCTCACGTGATTACCACTCCTGCCGTCTCAGCTGCTTGTTGTTTACAAACAAAGCACGCTCTCTCCCCAGGTGCTCCACGGCGACGTACATTTGAGTGTTGGCTCTCAAATAAAATTCTGCAATAATGATTCTGCACACATAATCCTGCTTAATCATCAAATGGTTCTCTTCTGTAATATGGTTTTAAGTTGGCGCTATTGAAGACAGATTTAGCACCAGTGCTCACTTCTTCAAGCCTGTAAGCATTGTTACCCAGATTCTTAATGACACGGAACGGGCCAATAAATTTTGGACAGAATTTTGCAAACACTTTGTTTTTGGGATCAGATATCGGTGGTCTGCGGACAAGCACTAGCTCTTGTTCCTGTAATTCCCGGTGAAACTTCTTTCCTCTGTACCTTCTCAGTCTTCGGTCCCCATGGTTCCTCATGTGCTCTCTCGTTCGCTGAATTCGCAACTCATGCGCTAATAGTGGATCCCTTGGACATGGAATAATCTGGTCCCACGATCTCTCCGGCAACCTGTTGTGGTGCACAATTTGTGGGACTTGACCGGTCGACTCGTGCTTAGTGGTGTTCATGCACATCTCAATATCTCCTACTTTGTCAACCCACTTATTATGATCGTTAGGAATCATTACTCTGTAGTACTTGGCAACACAGCGAATCGTTCTCTCGCTCAGATTCCCACAAGGATGACGAATGCTCGAAAATATATGTTTTATCCCCAGGCTCTCTAGACCTTGCCTAAAAACATTGCTCGTGAAATAAGTACCATGGTCTGATAAAATGGATTCCGGCTTCCCAAGCATCGGAATAACTTTGTTCTGAATTCTACTGAGGACTTGTTTTGATGTCGTCTTCTGGATTGGACATAGCACTACCATCTTTGAAAATACATCGACACTCACCAGAAGGTGTCGGCATTCACGTTTCCCTTTAACCAGAGGGCCAAAACAGTCGATAGCGAGCATCTCGCATGGTTTCTGTGGTAATAGTGGTCTTGGAGCTTGTTTCATAATGAAGTTGTTTGGCTTAGTGCGCTGGCACGCGTCACAAGTTCTTATTACTTCCACAATGGTGAATCGCATCTTAGGCCAAGTAAAAGTCTCCCCTATTGTAGCTTCTGTCTTATCCGTGCCGATATGTGCTAGGCTCTCGTGGACATGCCACGTCAATTCTCTCTGTAGTGATGCTGGAACTAGGATTCGCAGTTTGGTATGATGCTCATCCACGTACTTATGCAAAAGGTTATTTAAGTAGTGAAATCTCGCTTCTTTAGCACGGGCTTCTCGGTATTCAGGTGAATCTGGTTGTAATTCCTTCCTGTAGAACTTGATCATCATCATCATCCATGGGTCTGCTTCTTGCTCCTTCCGAATTTCCTTTAGTTTCTCCAAAAACTCACGAGCCTTAGGTGTTAGTGTTATATGGTGAACTTCCGCAGTTACCTCGTTCTCATCTTCAGGATTCCTGCTCAAAGCATCTGGTATGACGTTCATCCTTCCAGGGCAATGCTCTATTGTAATGTCAAACTGCTGTATGTAGATGGACCAACGCGTAACTCTCTCACTTGCCATCGTCGTCTTGAATAGAAATGTCAGTGCATGGTGGTCGGTTCTGACAATAATGGCATAACCGAAAATCATCTTGCGCCATCGTTGGAGAGAATATAAAATCGCTAGCAACTCAAGCTCCGTCACAGTGTAGTTCCTCTCATGCTTCCTCAATTTACGACTTGTAAATGCCAAATATGATCTCTTCTTGGGTTCATCAGCGTCCTCTTGGTACAGCATAGCACCGATTCCAATCAATGAAACATCTGCTTGAATAATAAATTTCTTCTCGAAGTCCGGATACCCTAGCTTCACACAGTTTTCCAGTAAGTCTTTCATAGCTTTAAAGGACCTGTCGCACTCCTCATTCCACAACCATCGATTTGACTTCCTTAACATCTCTTGCATAGGTGCTACTGTTTCCTTGTATCCAGGACAATTCTCTTTGAAGAAACCTGTCACTCCCAAAAACGCTCTTACATGTTTGCCTTTAGTTGGTGTGGGAAATTTCTTGATTGCATCAATTTTCGCTGGATTAGGTCTCACGCCCTCAACATCAATAATATGACCCAAATACAGAATCTCGCTCTGGAAAAAGTGTGATTTCTTTAGATTAATTTTGAAGTTCATGGTTCTCAAGTTATCCAGAAGTTTGTTTAAGTTTACCAAGTGTTCCTCCATTGTTTCAGATGCAATTAATATGTCGTCAACATATCTCGTAGTGAAGCTCTTGACCTCCTCAGTCAGATTCCTATCTAGTGCTCTTATCAGTGCACATCCAGCTGTTTTTACACCAAAGGGCATCCGAGACCAGATATAACTTTGGTTATCAAATAAAAACCCCGTCAATAGTTGGGATTTTTCTTCAAGTTCAAGATGGTGGAAACTATTTGTCAAGTCGACACTCGAATAAATCTTCTTTCCACGGAAGCCCTTCAAAACATCCTTGATCCTAGGTGCTTGGTCATGCTCAACTAGCAGTTTACTGTTCAAAACTCGCGCGTCTAGGCATAAACTAATTGATCCATTTGGCTTGGCCACAGCCAATATTGCGTTTAGGTACGGGGTTGCTGCTTTTCTTATCATGCCGGAATCTAATAAATTACTAATGATGTCCTTCACCTGAGCAAAATGTTTCTCTGGGATCGGGTTCAATTTACTTTTAAATGGAGTCCAGTCAGTAACTTGCATGGCATATTGGAAATTTAAAACTTTTCCAGGGATGGTGTCGAAAGCTCCTTTATGAAATCTCAAAATTTATTCCAGTTTTCTTATATCAGGTTCCCCTACTAATGCCTCCTTAAGCCGCTCCTGAAGTAGAATTTCAAATTTGGTTCCGCTAATTTCTTCTTCCGCCAAATGTACCCAAAGTTCCTGCGAAATATCTCGGCTGTCAATTTCAACCACTGCTGTTGGCTTACTCGTTCCTCCGTCAAGTTCTTATCTCTGATCACCTCATTAGTGCATTCTTCAATGACCCAAGTATTCGCCTCTCTCTCTAGTGGACTTTCTTCCATGTTTAAACCCACATGATTCAACCGCTCTGGTGTATTCTTGGAATACACGGTACAAGAGAATATAATTCTTATTGCTTTTGCTTGTTCATTCCTTCCTCTTTGTCAAACACCAACAGTGATCTTCTATTTTCTCTGTGGTGATCACTTCGCTTATATCTTTTATGAGTCTGTTCTAGATATATACCATCCGTGACCCACCTAGCGTCATCTAGCAGCGAATCTCTGAAGCTCCTCAATTTTTCCTGGTGCATGAGGACTTCCTTTTCGATCTGGCCATCAGATCTCGTCACCATCGCCAGCTATCAACTCTTTGAAGACCATTCATCAAGAAAAACATTTATTTTTGTAAAGTTGTTCCATGTTTATGTGCAACCTCTTTGTTCCTCCCCTCTCTCGCCCGCCCCCTCTTCTCCCCTCCACCTACTACTCTTCTCCGCGCGCGCAGCCTGCTCGCTCAGTCACTTCAGTTCTACACTTCTCTGCGTCGTGAGCAACCGCGCACTCACTCTCTTAAGTGCACTCAACTCCTTGTTGGTCATGCCGTCTAGGCTAGTGCTTTTCTGCGTCTAGCAGCTCTCAATTGTGCGCCGGCCGTCGACTCAGTTAAGGCTCAACTCGAGCCAGTCTCCTCAAACCAAGAGGCAAACTCTACTTTCTACGCCATGTTGGCATATTAAATATTGTAAAGGGGAACTTCACCTTCAACATGCAACCAAGATAAGTACAGACTTAAGGTTTTAACCTCATCTTCATCATTTTTATCTACATGCTTTCATTGATTATTTTATAGACAGCGTGAGATTTCTTGTGGGGCGGTAATCATTCTTCGCGGGATTTTCCATGTTGGGCTTTTATCTAATCAAGCCAATCTTGGTGAAAAACAGCATTTCTTATGCTTGCTAAATGAGAAATCTTCTCACCACGTGGGATATTATCTATTACCCGCTGTCTATAAATTACAAAGCAAATTCCTCCGCTGGATTATCTTTGGCCCCATCTTTCTATTAAGATCGTTCTGGAACCTTCCAGATCCTGTACTCTATCTGCGAGTCTTGCCGTCAGGTATTTTTCACTCACTTGTGAAAATACTGTTTAAAATGAGGAATCTTCCTTATAAATTACTGCAATAGCAAACTTTCGTCCACCGTTGGAATGTTGTATGGCGCATTTAATTGTAATTCCCAACTTTCTCAAGAAATAGACTCTCGCCTACCTAGTGCAACTAGTTATTTTCATCATTGCAATAACTTTCTTTCCATAAACTTTCGTGTCTCTACAGTGAACTTTTCATCTATTTAAAAGACTATAGTGATAACTAGTGCTTATCCCACTTTTCTACCGCGTCGCGATCGTTCGTTTACATTAAATCAGGCCATGAACATTGATCCTAAATCCCAATGATCTTTCCTCAACCTTTTACTAACAAACCATATTAATAAAATTGTAACTTCTCCATAAAGTGTCACTCTTCGAAGTGCCCTTCCATTTGCTTGTTTATCATTACATAATTTCTGTATAATTACGTGTTTTATACACGGTTCAAGCTCACATTGTTTCTCTTTTATAACGAGAGAATACAATTCTTTTAACTCATTAGTGAGTTGTTTCTAGGTCTCACGAAAGGGTAACCTGCCCCATTTATCTGGTGATTCCTATCTAAATACAGGAAGTCTAGAACCTTCCTTGTTGATTTTTTTTCTTCAGGTTTCACAGTAAGTGACCTGCCCTCCTTTGTATAATTGTAATAGAAGTAATTCAGCATAAACATAAGAAGTAATAGGAACTTCTTCTTCATTTACTCGCTTCCTTTTTTGTTATTTTCGAAGTTGTAACTTTTTCTAAAATAATTACTTGTAAATTCCTTAAAGTACACTCCTTGTACTCAATTTGATGTTTAACCTTTAAGCATTTCATTTGTCTTTTTTAAATCTTACAAAGATTTTAGTACATATATAAGGTTTAAAACCTCATAAATTGTTAATTGCCTGGCGCAAATGTTTAATGCTATCTGAGGTCTGTGACTCCAAATTTGTTAACAAGATTGAATATATGTTTGTTAAAGTTATAAACTTCTTTTGCCTTTTTAAATAAATTAAATATTTGTTTTTGGATTCATAATTTCGAAAATACAACGTTTAAGCAAGATCCTGTCTTCCCTGACTCTTCCCAAGTTCATGCCATCGTTAATACAGAACAAATCTGCTATTATTTGTATTGCCAGACTATCACCCTTCCCTATAGTAGTCTTATGCGTGCTAGGGAGGAAATACACTAAAGCCTTTCTCTGGCAAACCGCCCAAGTCTTAGCTGTGTTTCCCGTCAGCTTAGACCAAGCCCTTACACACTTCAGGTATCCGAGAGCGGATTTGCGGTGGCAACCGCCTCTGAGTGTATTTAAAGCTAAATTCATAACTTTTGTGGAACTCTCATCCTATTTCTCTATCCTTTTTCTCCGGTCCGAAACCCACTTCCTTTTCCTTATCATCTTCCCTTGGTGGGTGGGTTATTCCTCAGCCAATAATGTACCCACCCTCAACTTGTTTGAAACTTACAGTGTTGTTTTGTAAGTCAATTACAGCATGAAAATCACAGATAAAGTTGGCTCCCAAAATGAAGTTATAATTCATTTTCGGTATGACAATGAATGTTTGCGAAAATGTGTGGTTCAATATTTCCAGATCTAAATATGCTTGCTGCTTACAATTTATGGTCTTGTCAGGAATGACCCCTCTGACTTTCATTAACGGGACAGGCATAATTGGAACAGTTTGTTTACTTCTGATTTATTTTAACAATACCTCTGTGACTAGGCTCACCTGGCTCCTGTGTCAATTAAACATCTCACCCTCATACCTCCAATATGTGCAGAAATAATCGGCAATTGTCTGATGACCTTTCCTCGGTCATTCATCACTTCCTCCAGGCAATCGTCCGGGAATGCTACCCACTCTTCTATGTTAGCAACAATCAGCTCTTCCCGCTCCCTGGCGTCCTCCATTTTCAGGCTATCAGGTTTTGGTTCATTTGAGTTTTTTTTTATCCCGGGACCCATTCGTTGAGTTCCGCCGGTTGTCATCGCGCCTCTCTTGCTGCCGTAATAAACTCTCCGCCCCCTCTCCTTGGTGATTATCCGGGCTCTGTCTATTTGCCATTGCACGCCCCCACTTCTCTTTCTCCGTCTCCTCGGCGTTTAACTGATCTAAATACTTCTGCGATTCGACGTACCGCTCATCCCAATTGTTGCGATAGTCTCCCCGATTTTCTTGGCGATAGTTCCTCGTGTTATTCCACCTGCCATCTCCATTCCTTTGGTAAGGTCTACCCTGCCTTTGGTTTCCCCTCCAATTGGTGTATTCCCGCTGGTACGTCCATTGATTTTGCTGGTTATGATTGTTTTGGTTATAGTTATCTCGGCGATTCTGAAAATTTCGATTATTCTGGTTGAATTGATTTCGGCCATCATAGTCTTGCCATCTCGGTGTAAACTGTGTTCCCGTAGATTGGGTTTTTATTTGGTTCCCCTGGTTGTGACAAGTTTGGTGTCCCTGAACCACTTCTGCCGTGTTGACACATTCCATGTTTCTCCTCCCTGTCTGTGGACTAACCATGCTTGTCTCGTCTAAATGGCGGAGTAACTCTTCAGCCTGCACTGCGGTCTTAATATTTCCGGCTACTAACAGCTGTTGGATGTTCATAGGAAGTTGTTTCCCGATGGTTAGAACCATGTTTTGTTCACTAGGGGGGTCGTCAAAATCACGGAATTTAACCAGCTGTTGGCTAAAGAATTCTGAAAATCTAGTCGGATGCGTGCTGTGATATTTTCTAGTGTACAGATCCATTCTTAATCCCTGCTGCAAAGAAGGACTCTAACAATCCCTTAATTTCTTCAACACTCGCCGTTGCACAATACACAAATATAATCAGAGAAAAACAGGGTCATGCACCGAGATTTCAGTCATACACACGCATACATGTCATAATATTTAAATATAACTGATTCTAATTTAATAAAATTTTCAGTAATCAAAATTTACTGAATAAATTACTCTTATTTCCAAACAACAAAATAACTCCCAAGTGATCTGCTTTTAAATTCCTAACCAACAGAATTTACGAACAACACTAATTAACCGAAGTTAATTAAATGTCAAATATAAGGCAACACCTTCCTGCTTTGAGTTCAATAATATGCAAATTTTCTAATTTTAATGCCGGGCGCCAGAACAAGTTTATAACAAATACAATATCAAATTCTAACCTTGTTCAATATTTCTAACTTTAGGAACACAGTGATTTTACTAATGCACATGGCGGTACAACATTGCCTCAATTTACTGAATTTACTTTGCCCGCTTGACCTGGCATCATTTCTCAACGAAATAAATATGAGATCAGCGAAGCAACAACAACAACAAGTCCCACTTGGGCAGCCATTTTTGTTTTATGAACCCTTGCAAAGAAGCTTATGAGACTCAGTTTCGGGGGGTGTAACAGTCCATATCGTAAGTTGTTGTTAAAGCGCTTCATTAACATGCAGGGTAACATATAACAAAATAACATGCAGGAAAAAGTGAAGCCAGGGTTATAACAAATGAATTTAATAACAAATCAGCTATTTACAACAAGAATTAACAAACAAAACTCCCATAATGACTCCCACTGAATAAATTAAATTTGCCAAAACTAGGCCAAATCTCAGGAGAGATCGTTACTCGGACCAAGTGTCCCAAAAAGATCAACAATAATGACAATGTATGCGCGAGTGCTGTTCTACATGCTTCACGATGAGTACAATTGAATGCATGATTCGTCATCATCCGGAATAAACTTTCAGAAGACGAATCCGCATTACTTAGAGCTAGACAGACGCGGGGAACAACTATACAACACTTAAAACTAAACCGACACTTCCTATACTTAAAATAAACAACACAATAATTTCCGCATGAAATTGGAATCAAGACTGCCGTAGCAAAACATTACTGCCTAAAATTAGGACTTCTCACACAAATCAACACAAGTAAGTTAACACGTGACCAACAACAAATACACATATGACCGCCGTCATTTTTACAAGTATACTACCACTACACCACACGGGCGTCACATACAAAATTACATGTACTGAGTCATAAACAACATCACTAGGCTCAAAGCCAACATTTACATTATTAACACAATATTTCATCCATACGACATGCAATAATCCGTCACACACATGGCGAACTCCCCAATTAATTATGGTTCAAAATAACCATCACAAAATAACAGGTTTGCTAAATGAAAGCTTAAAGGGGCCAGTCGGAAAATAAGACTGCCTAACAAAATAAGTCACCAGGCAAGACGGGCGATTCGTGGAAATCTGCATATCTGCCAACCCACGTGTCAAATAACCTCGGCCTCCCAAGGCACGGGATCCATTCTCGAAGAAGCGTGCCCCAAAGCACAATAATACGTGTGTGTGTGTCAGAACAAAATATATCTCAGCATTTACCCTAGGAAATCCAAGAATCAGCATATGGACAAGGAACAGCGGTCTCCTCAGAGCACCATGCCTCTCCATCAAAAATACAACAACAACAAAATAGGAGGGCGGTAGGACCTCTACCCCTCTTCACGTAGAATCAAAACACACACCTGACACAATAACACACACAAGATCACACGTATGGGTTTGACAGACCCTGAAATAAAATGACATAAATATTTTCCACCTGCTGGCGCCTCCGTTCGATGCCAGTGACTAATAAACCTGAAAAGGACTCCAAAAAAATCTAAGAAAAATTAGAACTAAGGTGTTCTACAATTACATCTTAATTTGTTGCTCTTGGCAACCCTAATATGAATAATAACCTGTTCAGCAAACATCTTACAGTAATTACCTCCCTTTCCTATCAACAAAATATGAACTTTAATAAAGCACCACTTATCGAATGTAACGGGTTTCGCATTCGCATGGATAACATCACGTACACACGCCGTGTACATTAAATATGACTCCAAATAAAATAAATCACAATAAACAGCTTTGGCCACGCGCCAACGTACATTTAAAACATTTAGTGTCGGTACAAGAAAAACAATCTAAAACAAGAAAAAGACTAAAATGAACTATTTACAAAGTTCCCCCGCCAATCTAACTACATATTGAATAATCAATTTTTGTACATCACCGTATCAGCTTGTAGAACATATTATGACCTGCATCTCGAATCATTTCCCTCCGGAAAATTAGCACTCCATCGTTGTCTTCGTAGAAGCGTCGGACATCACTCCATCTCCTGACCACACGTCGGACATCTTGGTGTAGTCTCTTTGGAAGAAAAGTTCAATGTTATTATAATTTGACCTGTCTATAATCGCTTGTGAGTTACTAATTTCGCCCACGAATTGTCCTATGTGATTAATCAACGAAGACTTTCCCTAGCTCTCGTTTACACACGCACAATACAACACTTGAAATAATACACAGTAAAAATTTACATGAAATGTACACTTGAAACCCATCGTCACTGGTTTGACAATACAAGTTTTAAATCTGCCTGTCTCGCAGTCGTTATCTCGCTCGGTAATCTCTACTGCTCTTGGACCTTCGCTCGCTGAGCGCTAATTGGAATGTTACTCAAGTCTTGCCCCTAAGAGCTGAAAATAGTTGTCTTCAAGATAATATTAGAGTACTTAAAATCACCACGCAAACTGGCGTGAAGTTAGCTCACCAGAGCTCAAACGAATTACTTCAAATAATATTAGAGCGTTATAATCACTACGCAAACTGGCGTGAAGTTAGCTCACCAGAGCTCAAAAGTATTACTTTCAACAAATATTAAAGCATTAAAATCACTACGCAAACTGGCGTGAAGTTAGCTCACCAGAGCTCAAACGAAAAGACATCGAAACAGCGTCTCGTCAATCAATTTATTGGAAACTGACAGAGTGAGGAGGAGAGGGGTGAAATAAGAAAATTTTTCTAGAGTTTTCATCTCACACACACGGGACTAGTGTCAATCTTCATCATTTAATTCAAACGTCTCAGCGCACTCATGCTGAGATAATTCGGATCGGAAGTTCTTTAGATGATCAATTCCGCGTGGTTTTGGCTTGGTCTCTCCTGATTGGGTGATTCAATCGTAGGTCGGTTGCAAGAAACTCGTGACCATCTCTTTATGATTCCAATTCTGGTGCATGTTGTTACACAATTTGGCCTTGAACTCAGCTTACCCGGCCGTTTTCATGAATAGCTACCAAGCTCTGTTTCTGTGGCAATCATTGCAACACGCTAACTTGCCTTCCTCTTGTCACCATCCATAAGTATTGCCTGGGCTGCAGTAATAATAATAAATCATGAATACTTATTTATCGCAGATCAATAAGGGTTCAATATATAATAATCCAACATGGGGACCATCAGAAATATTTAAACCGTTTTCAATATCTACGAATCTATTACAGCAATCAAACTCGAAATTTGTATGTTGATAGAGGCAATTAACATAATTAGGATATATGAAAATAGGCTATGTGGTTCTCCATGGAACTACATGTTATTCATTGTAAAGATTTAAAGCCATTCTTTCAATGTTCCTATTCCTCTCCAGTCGGTCAACATGAATGTATATTATTAGTTGTGAGAACCTTAATGGTACGTGATGACATGAATATACAAACATTTATGATACTTTAACGCAACGATACCTAAAGCCAAGGTTGAACTAGCAGCAGACATATTCCGCAGTTTCATAAATAAATACGCTGCCCAGAGCTACGCCTACATTGCCTGGAATTGAAACGGGTTACCATGGAGAGGCATTTCAAGGACAGTTGACGGTAGTGTTTAAACTGATTCTCCTGCCTAGTCCATAGCCCCATGACCTCCTGAGCTCTCACGGTCGGCAGATTTAAAACAAAGATATATATTTGCTGATAATATTATTTCAATAAATATGAAACACGGTAATTGAAACTCGCTGTTTACAAAGGTTCAATATATAACCAATTTAACTAATATAAAGTGTTTGAACATTTCTGTTTGATTCATTTCCCACTGCGCATAATGAACATTCTTTAAAGCCGTGCATTTAGCCTCAAATCAGCTCACAAATATTTAAACTCTGTGCTGTTGAAATATTCCCAGGCGTAATTCAAAAGCTCATTTAGAATTCCGTGTTACATTGCCTGAGTTAAAATGGCGCCAGAATCTGCACGTAACGAATTACAGGAAACTCCATAAAAATTGATGGGTATTCCCAAAAAAAGCGTGCACTACCTTACGGGTGAATGTGAACTGTGCCAGTCAAGCAACTGAAATTATGAAAAATACCAGCTATTTAGCTAGCAAGTAAAATTTATTCGTCATTTAAATCAACTTAATAAGTTGTTGTTGTTGGCCTTTTTGCCTCAAGGGTCCTCTTATTATTGAGCCAAGTGGTTACGATTCTTGGCTATCGCCGTGGAGACCCGGGTTCGATTCCTGGGCTCTGCCAAGAAATTTTATTCTGATCTGAGTGGTGATTTCAATTTTTACCTCAGTGGTTTTCCATGGTTTCCCACATTTCCTCCAGGCAAATTCCGGGATGGTACCTGACATAAGGTGACGGCCACTTCCTACCCAAATCCTACCTCAATTACAAGTACAGACACCACAGTGACACAGATTATCGGACAAATTCTACACAGACCCAAGTACACGGGGCTACATGTCAAAGCCTCTACAAGAATCAACAACAACAATTTATTATTGACTTAACCCGTTGAGCGGGGCTTGCTGCTACATCCGCAATTCGAGCTTTGCGCTTGGATGGGTGACACGGCTACAGACGCACGACTGGTTTATTTTTAGCCTACTTTCGATTTTTGCAAAAAATGAAAGTAGACTTATGAGATCAACACAGGGCGAAAAAAGTGTGTCTGTCTGTGTGTATGTGTGTGTGTGAGTCTGTGTGTGTGTATGTGTGTGTGTGAGTCTGTGTGTGTGTGTGTGAGTGTGTGTACTCTGAATGTCTGTCCCCCCCTATCAATTCGAACACGGTGAATGCGAATTGAACGAAATTTGGTACAAAGGTAGCACTAGCAAAGGACACCTCAGTGTCATGTTTTATATCGCCGCCATCTTTACTAAAACTGAATGGCGGCCACTCAAACGTTCAAAACGTAAAATCAAATAACGACTAACCAAATCATCCAATCTCTACCAAATTTGGTAACAACATACCTTCGTATAGGATGCGTCTTGTGACCAAACTACAAGGTCGTCCGCCATACCATTTCAGGATGGCGGCCGTGCGAATTATGCAAACTTTATAATCCATATCATGGGACCCACCAGTTCCGATTATCGAGCCGAGAATCGTTTTAACTGTTCTAAAGGAAGAGGCACGTACGAAATTAAAAGTTTATTTTGTAATACTATAGTGCAGACGTGATTTTAAAAAGCTCAGCTGATTCATTAATAAGACAAGATGGCAGCGGATATCTTGTGCCTGACTTATATTTCACTAATTTGAGTATTGCATGCAATATAGCGTACTGAAACAAAATAAATAAACTTTGTATGAAATGCTTTATATATAAATAATATACTTCAGTGATGAAATCGTTTAGTATAAATCATTATTTGCTAACAAGTTCTATGTAAGTCATTTTATATGGATCAATGTTCGTTGGCACAAATGGCTCAGTGGTAAAGCGTTAGTCTGTCATTCATATGCCTATGGTTCAAACCCCATCAGAGATATGTTTTTTGCTTGACATTTTACATATTTGTTGCTTTGTAATGACTCAGACGTTTTAAAATTAAGCGTTATATTGTGCATATTACGGTGCAAAACATATACTTAATTAAAACATAATTCGCCAGCAGATTTAATCGAGACATCTAGCTGACAAAAAGGTAACAGATTTTATTGAAAAGTTTCTTCTTCTGGCCGCTAGAATGCACTCGCTCTGTTAGGATTATATTGTTCGATATTTCACAACTAGATATCACGACTAGTTTTTATATTTATTGTTTCTTGAGTACTGAGACGTTATAAAATAAAACTTTATATGGTGCTTTTTGCAATGGAAATTATATATTAAATTAAAAAAACGACATTCTCCACTGGAGTGACATCTTCCATCCTTCAGTTGTACTATGCAGAAATTATAGATTCGAGCAGCGCTCTATACCGGCCAGTTAGTGAACCCAGTCTTAACGACTGCTAGGAGTAATAAGACAGTAACATTCGTTTATTCCTTGTGCACAGAGGCGTTGTTGATAATCTCAAAACTTGCAATATGGATGATTTGGAGATGGATTATTTTGTTATACCGTGTATTTAAGATTAGCCTATAAATTTACGGGTTGCGAAGTTACTTCACTTAGTTCTATATCATTCGTACACGACACAGAACAACAACGTGACGTCAGTTTCTGATCTGCTCTGATTGGCTATTACATTGCTGCAGTCGGGTAGTTGGCAGTCAAGGATAAAATTCTCGACTGCCAACTGCCAGCTACCAACTGCAACTTCATGTTGTGTATGGTGCCTATAGTATACACGGAGTCGATCGCGACTGCCGACCGAGGACTACCAACTACGGACTGCCGACTGCGCATTGTAGATGGGCCTTATTAGAGCAACGAAGTTTCAATTATTGTAAGTAGTCGGTGTTTGGAGTGTTTGCTGATGAAATTGCAAAATGCTGGGGTAAATTATAAACTATGGTTTGAACGCCACTGTTCAAATCCTGTGTGCCAATTTGCACTTCAAATAGGAAGAAATTAGGAGATGATAAGGACAGAGAGTTATAACTATACCCATACATTTCGGAGAAAGTAGGCTATATGTTCTTTCCCGAACATCTTGTTTTTTCTTGCCTTTAAAATTACGCGCGAGCCTTGTAACTTTCCTCACATGCACTGTAAGGTGCTGCCATCTTTACTATTTTTTTGAACTACGTAGCTACTATGGTTTTATGATAGGGAATCCCCTTGCTATTTGGTACGTATTTCCTCAATGCAATAACCACTCAAACGGCGTATCACACTCATCCCGCGTGCCATGCGTCATCATTAGTAGCCCGCATGGTTCGTTCATGGTACTAAGTTCGCGAGATACAGAAGCTTTGATGTGTTCCTATAGTGTTTTATAAAATGTATTAGAGATTCATTTTGTTTTATATTGTACAACAGTATGTCTAAACGCTCGAGAGATATTCCAAGTGAATGTGCGATTCGTGATATGCTCGAACATAGCGATGATGATAGTTGTAGCCTAGTGAGTCCCGTTCAGAAACTGACGACGAATCTCCGTTATTAGTAAATACTCCGGGGACCAGTTTTTATAGTGGGGTTGTAAGACACAGTGCATCGGTACGGAGTTCGAGTTCTAGTGACAGCAGTGACACAGAAACAGCGAATGATGGTAATTCTCCTGCTCTACACGGCGAATGGGACGTACGGGGTTGTAGGCGGGGGAGATTTCCAGCTAATTACAATGCTGGAATACAGGGTGAACTTTTAGATAAGAAGGACCCGGAAGAAATTTTCGATTTTTTTATAGACGACGGACTTTGTGAGCTTATTGCACAGCAAACAAATCTGTATGCTCAGCAAACAATTACTTCGAATTCGTTGATGGCGAAAGAGAAAAGATAGAGTCGTGATAGAGACTGGGTACCCACTAACAAAAATTAAATAAAACTATTTTTAGAAATTTTATTACTGCAGGGTATTGTTCCGAAGCCAAAACTAGCCCATTACTTTTCTCGAAATAATCTGCTAGCTACTCCAGTATTTTATGAAATTATGTCTGAGAAACATTTTTTCCTTTTGTTCAAATTTTTACATTTTGCAGACAATGAAGCTTATATCAGGCAGGTCCACCCAAAATTGTACAAAATGAAGCCAGTTCTAGACAGCCTTGTATCAAAATTCAGAACTGCATATATTCCAGACGATACCTTATCTATCGATGACAGCCTCTTATTGTGGGAAGGTAAACTGGGATGGAAAGTATACATACCAAAGAAAAGGTCGCGCTTTGTTATGGAGTCATATACTGTAAGTTATGTGAAGCTAAGACTGATTAAGTGTGGAACATCTTATGGTATACGGGGAAGGAAACTAATCTCGTAGACGAAGTTTGCGGAATTGATATTTCTGAGTTCACTAAGCCTTCCAAAGTTGTTTTTACACTTGCCGCAGATCTCCTGAATAAGGGTTACCTAATAGCTGTGGATAATTACTACAGTAGTCCGGAGCTGTTTGACCTTCTCAATGACCTACAAACAGATGATGTGGGCACCGTAAGATCTAACACAAAAAGTCTCCCAAAAGATGTTACGGCAAAAAAAAACTATAAAGGGTGAAATTGTGTTTGCTTATCGTAACAAACTCATTGCCCTCAAGCGGAGAGACAAGAGGGATGTGTGTATGCTAAGTAGCGCACTGTGAAAAACAGAAAAGGGGACACAATAGTAAAGCCTGTCGTGTGTATAGATTACAATGATTCAACGGGTGGGGTCGACTTACCAGATCATTGCATTGTTCCGTACAGTACAGCCAGAAAGCGAATAAAGAAGTTTTACCAAAAGATTTTCAGGCACTTGTTGGACATAACAATGTTCAGTTCCTTCGCGATTTATCAGAAACATGGAGGAAAATTCACTCACTTACAATTTCGTTTGCAAATTATTCAGAAGCTTTTTGACAAGTATGGTAAATCAACCCCCACTGAAGCCCAGCCAGTCAGATCAGTGGTGTCACAATCAAATGATTCATCAGATCGATTCACAGGAAGGCATTTTCCGGATTTCAATGCTCCCTCAAAGACGAAACCCATTGCATGCAAGAGATGTATTGTCTGCAAAGCAAACAATAAAAGAAAGGAGACACAGCACTGCTGCCAATGTGCGATGTAGCACTGTGCCCAGCTCCTTGCTTTGGAATGTATCACACCGCAAAAAATTGAACTGAGAGGCGTCCATTCCTCGTGTGTTGTAAATAGTGATCCTCATTGTTGTGTAAATTCGTGTGTGTAAATAATACATAGAGAAACCCTCAGAATAGAATAATTAGTGGCTCGGCAGTTGCATATCCACAACAAGAGAAGAAAGTACATATTAGGCGAGTACATTGTTATCTGGTCATTATCGTATTCTTCAAGAGTGTAATTATAGTGTATTAGCGGACCCGTGCGAGACATCTCGCATGTTCATAAACCACACTTTCCCCAATAGGTTTATAATGAGACACTTAAGGAGAAAGGTTATGTTTTTATTTCAACCAAATGATTATAGAACACTATTTACATTTCAGGATAAAGAAAAGACCTCAGAATGTTAATATGACATGAAACAGGCGTCACAGCGGCTCGTGGACAGCAATATGGAGCGTATTTTCCTACATCAACGATGTTTGCAAATCGCACACTTCGTACAATTTTTTTAAAGTAATTTTTTAAAGAAATTATAGATATTTATGAAATTTGAGTGCAATGCATCACTGGTAATGTCTATTCTCTTTCGTTTGAATGCTAATTTTTCACGATCGGTCTATTGTGAGCGCCGCAGGAGGGATGCATACTACTGAAATAATAGATATGATTATAATGTAAAATATATTTATAGCGCTTGTGGGACTACTACTATCTTTTTTTTATTGACAGCAGTGGCTGCGCTCGCTAAAGCGTAGCATTATTTTTTGGGCCCAGCTCTCTGCTGACTCGATAGATGCGTGGGTTCGAGCCCCTCCGTCGGCCGTCCTTGAAATGCGTTTCCGTGGTTTCCCCATTTTCAACACCAGGCAAATGCTGGGACGGTACCTACTGACAGGCCACGGCCTTTTCCTACCACATCCTTGCCCATACCGACGCGTAGGTCGCCCACAGGCGTCGACTAGAAAGACCTGCACCAGGCCTCTCAGGAGGTCACTCGAAAAAAATATCTTATTTGATACTTAAATACTTATTGCTAACGTACAAGTTTCGGAAAGTAGCGATTGCAATACTCATCAGAGAAAAAAATAGAAATATGAGACTTATGCGTTTGTTGCACTAAAATATGATTCGCTTAAAAATCATTCTATTTCGTAAATATTCGTCGCAGTATTGAAATTAATGTGTCTTATTGTCACAATATGCATGCAATACTAAACAAATACATTTCGAGCTGTGTAAATCCAACTAATTAAACATTTAAAAAATATGAAAATATCTCCCCACCGTAGAACTCGCTCCCCACTTAAGTATCCATCAATACTCTTCGTTGTCTACCTAGGTACAGCAAAGGAGAGCAATAAATGACGACAATTACTAAGTTACATCCCCGTGCTATTGAAGGAAAGAACGGAAAGTCCTATGACAGCAAACTGGAGGACAACCTCTTCCTTTAAATCGCAAGTAGTGGATAGAATTACGCTAATACGACGTTCCGTGAAGAGCTAATTATTATTTAATTATTACATCACAATACATTATATTATGCGAACCAGACAAAACTAAGGACCACGCAAATATCTTTTCATTTCCTTCTCATAGTTCTTTCTTCCTTTCTCTTCCTCCACACTTCCTTCATTCTTTCAGAGTGTTGCGCCTATCTCTCTGCTGTCCATCTTCCTCCCCTGCATTCTCTCTTTTCTCTCGACAGCCTCCGGAGTTCTTCCTTCTAATTATTATTATTATTTTATTGTTATTATTATCATACTAATATATTATTTTAGTAGAATTGATCCCTTTTGGGGCCACACAAGAAACCGATCGTAACTTATGAGTCTTCAAAAGAAAGAGAACCACCTGGAGCAGTGACGGTTTGAACACTCATTTCATAAATATAAGCATTTTTATAAACAAATATTTTAACAAATAAACAAGACGATGGTACCTGCCTGAATTGTGTCGCATCGAGCCTTATTGTTGTGTGATCGAAATGCACAGCGACAAATGCGATATTTCTAGCACGGGTCCACTAGTTATTATTATTATTATTATTATTATTATTATTATTATTATTATTATTATTATTATTATTATTATTATTATTATTATTATTATTATTATTATTATTATTCTTTCTTCGTTTTGCCCTCTTAGGGAGCACGCTTGGATTTGTTGACCCGGGTTGATGGAGCTTTCCTCTTCTTCTCCGCCCAAAATCTCCTCATGAACTCACTATGCCCCTTCTTACGTTCCTCCGTCCATTTTTTCCCGTGGTCTTTTTAGCTTTTTCGGCGAAAGAGTGATTTTTAACTAGAGTTCCAAAAGTCTTACGATTAATGATGATATCTTCTGTAATGTTTATTTCCTTTAAGTCCTCTTTGATTTCTTCTAACCATCTGATTTTGACCTTCTTTGAATTAATTATATCAATCAGTTTTTTTTGCATATCTGGTGTTGTCCATTCTGCAGATGTGACAATAAAATTGCAATCGTCTCTTACACACGGTATCAGTGAACTTATTGATTACTGTGTACAAGACTGGTTTTCCTTGTAATCCATATACCATTAACATAAACGGGGCCATACATTTTCCTGGGAATTTTACGTTCCTGGATTTCGATTTCACCAATTTGAGTGTGGCCTTCTAGAGATATAGTTTCGGAGGCGTACGATGCTTCCGGAATAACAAATGTCTGGTAGTGCCGTAGTCTTGCATTTCGTGATATCATTCTTTTATGAAAGTGATTCCATGTTATTCGAAATTATTATTATTATTATTATTATTATTATTATTATTATTATTAATTAATTTATTTATTTATTTATTTATTTATTTATTTATTTATTTATTTATTTATTTATTTAGTTAGTTAGTTAGTTAGTTAGTTAGTTAGTTAGTTAGTTAGTTAGTTAGTTAGTTATTTTTTCCCATAGATCGTACAAGAAATATGGAAGGCCTAGTGAAAAAGGGCAAGCTTGGCTGGACAACTTATATCTACATTTCGTTAAGAAATTTACTTACAAATTTACGATAGTGTCCTCAATTGCCTGTTCTGGATGATATTTCCTCTCTCAAGATACCGAGGCTCAAGTCATGTCATCCATCTCTGCGTGATGATGTCGCTTTGGCCGATGGGAATTTCTACCTTTTAGGAGAATGGAGAAGTCACTGGAAAGTTGCCACAGACAGTTCCCTACACAAAATATTTTCTGGTGAACATCTTCCTAGTGGACATCATCTACCACGTAAGCTCTGGACCACACTGAATCGGGTGAGAACAAATCATGGACGATGTAGGGAGGCCCTTTATAAGTGAAAATGTATTACATCACCGGAGTGCGACTGTGGTGCTTCTCAACCAACAATCCCCCATATTGTAAGCGAATGTGTGCGACGTTCCTATACAGGTAGCCCAATTGACTTTCTGGAACCAACAGAGGAAACCATACAATGGATCACCCAACTGGAATTTGCAATATAATTAATTTTGCTCCCGGGAAACATGTTCTTTGACTGTGTATATTGATACTTATTTTATGTATCTAACTTGTTGCCATACGCTAAATAAATAATAATAGAATAGTGTATATATGATATTAATATTAAGATAAATAATGCAAATGCTTTATGGCGTATTAAGGACCGAGTCCTAGAAAGCGACTTTTAGATATTTGCAACTGTCTCCAAGCACGTTCCTCGAAATCCTGTCTGAACTTACAGGTTAATGTCAAGAGATGGATATATCCAAGTATAAAACAAAGTCCCAAATCCTTGGATGTAACGGGTAATCTCGAGAACCAATGGATGAATTTTGATGTGGTTCTCACTATTTTGTAAACGATTTCTTGAGGAAGTTTATTTTGTAGAAAAACATTCATTTATGACCAAAGGAAACCGAGCAGTAACGATTTCAGTGAATCGAGTGGAAGAAATACCTGTCATCCGCACGCCTTTTAAGCTTACGCTGGGTAAACTTTAAGTCGCTAGACGATCGAAACTGGTCATCCAAGTATTTTTATTAATCTCAAGTAATAATCTTTTCAGGTTTAGAGAATAGCCCATCTCATTTGGGTACAATCGTGTTGACCGACTGAAAAGCACCAAACTTTTGTTCTAACAACTAAATGTTGAAAACATCCTTTCATGTCATAAGTCACCACTGAATTTAATTGTTGGTGCATTTGTGGTAAATTTTCGTTGTTTTCTCCACTTCTCCAAACGTAAAGGACACACTAAACGTTTCTTACGAGGTGCCGGCATTATATAGAGTAATCATTGTTCACCGGAATCTCAATCAAATCCAGTCCAATAGATTAGCAGTTTCCCTTTTTACCACTACGAACACTAGTGTGAGTCATTGAAAATCGACCATATACGCTCGATTAGATTAGCAGTTTGGCATTTCTACCACTATGAGCGCTAGTGTGAGTCAATGAAACTCGACCTTGTATGGTCGATTAGCAATTTGCCTTTTCTACCGCTATGAACGCTAGTGTGAGTCAATGAAACTCGACCATATCCGGTCGATTAGATTGGCAGTTTGCCTTTTTTACCACTACGAACGCTAGTGTGAGTCAATGAAACTCGACCATAACCGGTCGATTAGATTAGCACTTTCCCTTTTTTACCACTACGAGCGTTAGTGTTAGTCAATGTAACTCGACCATATCCGGTCGATTAGATTAGAGTTTCCCTTTTTACCACTACGAGCCCTAGTGTGAGTCAATGAAACTCGACCATATCCGGTCAATTAGATTAGCAGTTTTCCTTTTCTACCGCTACGAACGCTAGTATGTGTCAATTCAGAGTTTCACTTAAACCCTTATAACTACTTTCGATGTGAATGATTTTTCAAAGAATCAAAAGAAACGTCTGAGGGTATTGAACCAAGGAACACATTAAAGAAAAAAAATATGTAAATAAGTAAATTTGGTTACGATTTGAATCAAAAATAAAGCGAGTAAAGAAACAAGGGATTTTAGGCTGCTCTTCCGGAACAGCATTTAGGCCGGAAGTGATTTTTGGAATTTGTTTCTTAGTTCTTTAGTTAGAGCTTTCTAAGGTTCCCAATTTGAAACCTGTCCGGGCACTTTGGCCCTTCAACGGTTGGCACAATTAAGGAAATAGCTTAATCTTACGTTTTTGCTAAGACGGGGACTCCTAATGTGTCTGCTAAGAAATGTGGTCAGCTATATGTATGATGCTTTCATTCGGTTAACACGATTTTTCCCAAAAGAGATGGGTTATTCCCTAATCCTGAACAAAATTACATGAGATTAATAAGTATTCTTGGATGACCAGTTTCGATCGTCAAGCGATCATCATCAGATCCATTACACTTAGGTCCTAAAATGTATGTCAGAAAATATGGGTGAAAATATTTACAGTATTCACACTTATTTAGTTGGTTGGTTGGTTCCTGAGTTTAGGGGCTGCGACAACGCGGTCATCTAGCCCCGTGTACTTTGAGTGTGTGTAGAATATGTCTGATAACCGGTGTTAATTGTGATGACTGTATTAGTGTGTGTTACCTCTTTTCAATTCATGTGAGGACTGCAGATATTGAATTTTATTCAAGTAGTTCCTACTTTAGCCGCCAAACGCCACCGTCAACGACTACTAGTTCAGAACTTGATTACCAGATGCCACCAATATCGGCTCCTGGCGACGAACGTCGGAACCTAAGAGCGTTTGTCGAACGTTTAACCTATATATAATTTAGCTTCACACAGGTATGGAAGTGAAACTTGGAACTATTGGTGCAGCAGAAAAGAGGAGAATTGAAGCATTTGAAATGTGGTGTTACAGGAGAATGATGATCAGATGGGTAGATAGGGTGACAAACGAAGAGGTATTAAGACGAGTTGGAGAGGAGAGATGTTTCTGGCGACTGCTAATGAAGAGAAGAGATAGGTTAGTAGGACACATACTAAGACACCCAGGAATAGCAAGCTTAGTTATGGATGGAAGGGTTGAGGACAAGAACTGTAGGGGTAGACCAAGGTTAGATTATGTTAAACAGATTGCTTCGGATGTAGGGTGAGGTAGCTATGTAGAGATGAAACGATTAGCTCAAGACAGGGAGGTTGGAGAGCTGTATCAAACCAGTCAAAAGACTGAAGACTCAAACAACAACAGGTATAATTAGTGGAACCATGCCATCAATCTATGTCATGGGACCGCTGGCTTTACTTCCCCTCCAAAGGAAGGCATACTGAGGGATTTTTAATGCTCTTAAAAAACCTAACGACTTCGGCCGGGTTTGAACCCGCGAGCTTGGGCATTGAAGCTCAGCATGGTACCAACTACGCCACCGAAGCCGCTACACAGTTGCAGTATACTGAGTAGAGAGTAGATAGTGACCAAGATAACTGCTCTGACCAGGACAGCGCAAGACACCATCAGATAAGTAGACGGCACAATACAACCTGTATTGACCAATTTACTACAATCACGTATTCATATTGGAGATCAATCACCAATTACAGTATTTTAACAAGACTTCACATAGACCACAACTAACAAATATTGACGAGTTGAATTGTCTCCTCATACTGCAACTAAATAAGTGTTCACAAGAGTCGTAAAGCTGCAAAACTCGTTTAGTCCACTCGTGAATAAGAATCATTCTCATGAGAAACGTTTCTCTGGAATTTGCCTCGCGTATCTTTTGTGTTTGTTGTTTTTTACTTTTTTCTTTTTGCTTTGTGTTTATGGTTTTATGTTTGTTTTGTGTTTTTGATTTTGAATTTTACTGTTAGCTTTTCTTCCTTGGTTTTGCTTTTGTGTTTCTTTCTGCTTTTGCTTTTTTTGAAGTTTGCTTTTTGCTTTGTGTTTCTTGTCTTTTGTTTTCTGCTTTTGCTGTTGTTTTTGAATTTTTCTTTCTGGTTCGTGTTTTTTGTTTTTGGTTTTATGTTTGTTTTCTAGAAAATAAAAATAAAACAAAACAAATTAAAATAAAACAAAATAAACAAAACAAAATCAAAATAAAACATAACAAAATAAAACAAAATAAACAAAACTAAATAAAAACAAAATAGAATAAAACAAAACAAAAAACAAGCAAAAAACAGTAAAACAATTTAAAACAAAATAAAACAAATGTCGCCTCCGTAGCGTAGCGGTCAGCATGGTTAACTGCTGCCCCGGAGGTCCTGGGTTCAATTCCTGGCTCTGCCACGAAATCTGAAAAGTGGTATGAGGACTGGAACGGGGTCTACTCAGCCTCGGGTGGCCCAAATGAATAGAGGGGGTTCGATTCCCACCTCAGCCATCCTCGAAGTGGTTTTCCGTGGTTTCCCACTTCGTCTTCGGGAAAATGCTGGGATGGTTCCTACTACAAGGCCACGCCCGCCTCCTTCCCCCTTCCTTGCCTATCCATCCTAATCTTCCCCTCCTCCCTTCGCTCATCAGGCCCCTGTTCGCTTTGCAGGTGAGGCCGTCTGGGCTAGGTGCTGATCACATCTCACCAGTTGTATCCCCTCCGACCAGATGTTGCCAGCTCTAAGACACTGCCTGGAACGGCGGTAGAGGTGAGTTCCCACGCTGAGTCCGTGGGAGCCCCCAACCTGGAGGGTAAAATTGATTAAATAAAAAAAAGTAAAATCAAATAAAATAAAATAATTAAATAAATAATTTTACGACATGATCCTTATTCACAAGTGGATTATACGAGTTTTGCAACTGGACGAATCTTAATGTAAGTATCTTCCACCCATACTTTCTGACATAAATTTTTGGGCCTAAGTGTAATGGATCTGATGATGATCGCTTGACGATCAAAACTCGTCATCAAGTGTATTTATTAATCTCATGTATATTTTTAGCCTATTTTCACTTTTGAAAAAATAGGCTTATGAGATCACCTTTTGGCCGCGTGTGTGTGCGTGTGTGTGTGTGAGGAGTGTGTGTGTCCCCCTAATAACTTCTAAACGGCTGGAGCGATTTCAATAAAACTCGGTAAGTTCATATCACTATTCCAGACGACCCCGACTGTTCCCTTCAAATTTTGTTACGTCTCACCAATCCAACATGGCGGCTGTGCGAAATATTTCACCAGCATTCAATATCTCCGAAACTATTCCCGATATCACCCTGGAATTTTTTGCGGTGATAAAGGGAACTACTAGAAGTTCACCTGTGTGACTTAAAAAAAAACTAGTAACTAAAAAACCAACATGGCGGCCACGCGAATTTGCGACTTTTAAATTGACGTTTCTCGCGATTTAACCAACCAAACGCAATAAAACTTGGTACAGTATATGTTTATACACATTGGAATTCACCGACATCTAACTTCGTTCAATTGTTTACATAACCACAAGATGGCGTATGTGCGAAATATTTCACTGGCATTCTAGGCTATATCTCTGAAACTATCAGCTGTATCACCCTGAAATCTTGTATGGAGATAAAGGGCACTACTGGAAGTTCATCAATAAGACTTTCAAAAACCGGTTAACTACAAAACGAGCATGGCGGCCAAGCGAATTTGAAAATTTTAAATAGACCTTTCTCGCGATTTAATGTTCCAAACGCAATGAAATCTGGTACAAGAAATGTTTATACAGATTGTAATACGCTGGTATCTAATTTAGTTCAATAGTTTACATAACCTCAAGATGGAGGCTTTGCGAATTTTAAAATTAAGTTTTTATTTCTTGTGTCGTAATCATGCGATCGATGTGAAGGTTTGAATAATGAACCGACGCAATAATTTTCCTTTAATGGTACATGACTCTATGGCCTATGCATTTAACAATCCAACATGGTGACCATCCGAAATATTTAGACGGCTCCGAATATCTGCGAATCTATTATAGCAATCAAACTGATTTTTTTATGTTCATAGAGGCTATGAACTTAAGTTCACCTATAGGACTTTCAATAAACTGGTGATCACAATTCCAGCATGGCGGTGACGCGAAGTATAAATATTCACATGGACGTTTCTCGCAAATTAACCATCCGAGTGCAGTGAAACTTGGTATAGTAAATCCTTATACGAATGTTAATCCACTGGCATCTAATGTATTTCAATTGTTTCCATAACCACAAGATGGCAGCTGTGCGAAATGTTAAAATCTGCTTGTTACTTCTTGTGTCCTAATAATGCGATTGAATTTTGAATGCTACACGTACTCAATAATCTTCATGTAACAGTATATAACTCTTGGACCTACATATATAAAATCCAACATGGCGACCATCCGAAATATTTAGTCGGTTCTCAATATCTACGAATCTATTACATTAATCAAACTGAAATTTTGTATGTTGATAGTGGCAATTAACATAAGTAGGATATGTGAAAATAGGCTGTATATTTCTTCACGGAACTACTTGTTCATTATTAGGGAATAACCCATCTCTTTTGGGAAAAATCATGTTGACCGACTGAAAAGCATGAAACTTTCGTTTACTAAGTCAACACTGAAAATGGCTTCAAACACCACAATGAGGTCAACATTACAACCCAACATCCCCCTACGGGAATCGAACCCGTGTCCTTGGGACCACCTGTAATAGTTTTCCTTAGGCTGGGATGACAAGTGAAACGGTATTTACTTTGCTCCACGTTGAGCGTACAATTGTAATACTTTTAACGCCCCATATGTTGGTAGCGACAAATGTAATGCGTTTACTACTTGGGCGGACTATTCGCCAGAAAATACTGCTGCTAAGTTTGATGAAGGTTGGGCGCCAAGCTGGATACACTGTGTTCCAAGCTAAATTTATATATTTGATATCAACCCCTAGCGTGAGTAGAACATGTGAGAAACTCTTAATGACAAGGCCGTGGGATGATTTAATCATCAACCGAGACAACATTTGATTGTGGAGAAGGATGAGGTATTATAACTATTGCTACCTACTGGAATTAAAGAATCTACTTTGTAATACTTGAATTTAATACACTTAGAAAATATAACAGCATCCTGAATCAAATTTACACTGTTAACGGAGCATACAACTTTAACCATTGCCACGAACAAAATGACTTAATACGCCGGACGGGAGAATGACGTGAATTTAAATTATTTCCAATTTTAAGCTTAATGAATTTATAGTGGCCCTATCGAAAAAACAGAGAGTGTATGTCGCAGATCACTTATGCTTACCAACGGAAACATTGCCTCCACGTGGTTGGAGTCTCCTAGCGTCTGGAGTTCTGCGATGGTGTAGATGGCCCCTTAAAACAACAATTATCATCATCATCATCGTACATAAAAATGATAGTTACAGCTCGTGGTGGAGTATACTCCATGAACCACGACACGCCGCTTTCCTAAACACTGCAAGACGCGTGGAACCCATGATCTAATATGACCAGCGGAGTTAGCGTAAATAAATTGTCCCACTTGGGACTAACGAACAGAGTACAAGCTTACTGCTCCAAGCGTAATGTCTTAATGAATCTTCCTCACTCAGCGCGCACACTATATGCTTCAAACTTCTCCCTCCAGAGACTAGCTTAACACCGCGGCACACTGCTTCGACCAATCCGCGTGCGTCACGTATATCGCTATGTCCCTGCCAAAATTGCTTCCTCTTGTTTGATTGGCTGGTCAACTTACGTAGCTCTTCTTGCCAGTCTACTTCCCCGTATTTATGTTTTCCGTTTTACCGGCCAAGACGGAAGTCAGACACGTTTTCTTGCTTTGAAGTGTTCCCCTCGGATTTCGAAATCCCTTTGTACTCCAATCTATTCTTGTATTGAAATACCCAGTGAGTCACACACACCACTCTCTTAGCCCTAATGAATAAAATCCCGTCTTTACGTATGAAATGATTCGCCGTGCAATTTTATATATTGGAATCATCCAATATAGGTACGGATTTCTACTAGTAGAAATCCTATCTGTACTCTTCCACATTTAAAAACTCCGAAAAATGAAGTCTTAAATATTAATAATAATAATAATATGAAATTGAATAAACTGAAATAATATAACTTGGCCGAATAATTGCCGCGTTTAACAAATATGACATAGTCCAACTAACTTGTGTTAGTGGCATAAAAACCCCTAGAAAAACAGGTTACACACCAAGTGGACACTCTCCCACTGAACCCGTGAGTAAGCTGACGTTACAAGGAAGGTCCCTTCTTGAGCCAACTCCTAATCTCAAACAGATGACTTGTCCTCAGCATCTCGTTAATCTTGATTCTTTGTATGCTCAGATTTTTCTTGCCATTGTTAAGCTTTTCATTAGCATCTATTCCTGCCTCTATTTTTTTATTCAACATTTTAAGTCGTTCTCTCTACTGTTGTAAAATCACTAATGAGGCACTCCATCTTCCTTTTAAAAGATCTAGCCTTCTTTGTCTTCCGTGCATCTATCCCTTCGTTATTGGGACCTCTCCGTCATGGTCTGAACCTCGGGTAATTCCCGAGTGTCTGTACCGTGTGTCTAGCAGAAGAAGAGGAAGCCGAGGAACCAGAGGATGAAGAAGAACTTGCTGATATGACTGAAAACACTTACATGAAGATACTAAAGAAGTAAAGTGATAATGAAGTTCGCTCTTGCCTATCTTTCAAGTGGTAGGTTGTACGAATGAAAGAATATTAGAATTTCCTCAATAATCTCATGTGATGACTCTATCGCAGCTTCAACTAAACATCTAGTTAATGTCAGTCTTCAAGACATGCAGAGTACCACATAATTCAAACTTGATTGGTACATGCGCATAGAAGTTTTATTTCATTTATGCTACGGTATCGTATTACGCCTAATTACCTTATTTTGATTATAGTCAGTTAAAGGTATAAAACTGAAGTGACTAACACTCAATTGGCTGTACTGAAGAGCCGTATCGATCAGCAGTGGTCACTTGGTAAGACAAGGCGCTTAATGCACCGTAGAGCAATATGACTGTGCAGCGGTAGCTTGGTAGGACAAAGAGTTTAAAGGCTCTTGAGTCATGTGGCTTAACAGTGGTCGCTTGGCCAAAGCCCTTATTGGGCTATAGAGCAAAAAGTTATTTTCCTAGTCCCTTTCATTACCTGAAGGAAATCAGCTAACAATGAAACATAACTACCTTCTGTTTGCAAACACCTTTGCACCAATATATGCACGAATTTGCTTGAGACGCCAGAGTTTGCGAACCGTGTCACGCCGCAGCGTGCCTCAAGGCTTGTGTGATGGAGTCTGCTCCAATCAGGACCGTTCCCCGCAGGAATCGAATCGGCCCGTACAAAGCAAACAGCCAACTCTTTGATGGCGCTGTCTGCGAGGTGACGGCCCGCTTCCTCTCTCTCTATTCCTTTCTTTCCAACTCCTTCCACAAACCAAATACGCTAAGTAACCTGAGAAAATTCTGCTTCCCATTCATTGTCCTATGCTGCTTTCTGAAGAAATATTTAACCGGAGATGTTGGGAAAGGGAAGGGAGATCCAATGACGTCAGGGACACCTATTCAGCATTTATTAGAGAATAGGCTGCTACTCTCTATCAATTGGTCCACCTCATGACGTAGTGACTAGCTGTCAACGCAAAGGTTTGGTTCGATTCCCGCCTCAGCCAAGATATTTAGTATTGTTTTGAGGGCTGCAATGGAGCTCACTCAATTTAGTGAGGCAGAGATGAGTTAGATTTCTACCTCATTATTATAGAAAGTTTCCATACGGTAAACACAAATCTTTGCCCATTTATATTAAACGGGTAAACAAGTATCTCGACGCCCTAACCTGAAAGAAATATTTCAATGTAATGTATATTTAGTTGGGTTTAGCACCAGGAAGTCTGTGACTCATAGGCTAGTGAGCTCAAGCCATCAACAGATTTCGTCATATACGTGAGCTGGTGGGTTTTTCAAACTACCACGGCCGTTGGTGACTCGTGCACTTGACTGAAGGGTGAGCTGTGGCATCTACGTAAGAGGGCGGAGTTGGCCTAATTTAGTTGTATCTTGTAAATTGGTTGATGTGACTTTGAGTGTGGATTCTAGGTACTGGAACTGAATGAGGGAGGGGGATGTACTTACTACATCTGGAGCTGGTGTTCTCGAGAATTATTCTATTTTTTGTGTGTGGGGGGGGGGGGGGGAGTCTTCTGTGTCTTCTGTGTTAGACTTGGAAGAAGTGGTCTTCTGATTTAGGGAGTGTTTGGGACCCTGAGTATTTTGGTACGGTGTTTGGACTTAGAAGTTGGGGAGATCAAGTCTGGCTATTGGGAGTTAAAGTATATCTGGACATTCACGATAGCGTGAAAAGAGTTGAGTACTGACCGCAGGATGGAATTCTTTTCAACAGAGAATATTCTGCCTAGTTTCAGGAAAGTCAGCTAGGACTTACTATCTCAAAAAGCGTTAAGTACTGGAAACTCGAGTCTGATTACTGAAATTTGAGGGCCATAAATAATTACTTAATCGGCGAATACTGGTCAAATATGCCATATAATGTGTTATTCAGGTGAGAAATAGGTTATGGAATTCACCAAATAGATTCCGAGTGCTATAATAAGTTCAAATCATCGAGTAGCAAAGTAACTCGTATGATTGTGAAAGTCGGCCATCATCATAAAGTTCGACAATAGTATGCGTGTGGCGCAAGCTAGAAACGGCAGTAGGAAAGTGTATAGGACTGATTTAATGGGAAACCAAACCACAGAATCAGTAGCAATAGTCTACAACTCCAGAGATCATCGCTGTAAGTACAGTGTTTACATCACCATCCAGGGTTCTACAGTATGCCATATATGTTGTGCCAATGTAAATAAGATAGTGAATGTTAGGTTATTCTGTACGCGACAAAGATCTTGCCTGTGCTAATATAATTTTCAGAATATACATATTTATACCAGATTTGTAATTTGTTCAATAGCATACAGTAGTTAAGTGTGGATGTTTATCGTTGTCATTAATCCGTCACAGTGTTTAACCCCCACCACCCCGAACTATTTATTAAGATTGAGAGAGTTATTAGATGTTATATTGATTTATTGAAGTCCATAGAGACTAATTAGTACAGAGGGGTTGGTCGGTTGGTTCCTGAGTTTAGGGGCAGCAACAACGTGGTCATGTAGCCCCGTGTACTTTGGGTGAGTTTAGAATCTGTCTGTTAACCGGTGTTAATTGTGATGGATGTATTAGTGTGTGTTACCCGTTTTGATTCAAGTAAGGACTACAGACAATAATTTCCAGCATTTCAGGCTTTTGCTACCAAGTGCTACCGTCCACGCCATGCCACCTAGCTTGCGGACTTGGCTACTAGATGGCATCGCAGTCAGCGCTTGGTGGCGAACGTTAGAACTAATAGACCGTTATCAATTCTAATCTACAAATTTTGGCTTCACACAAGTGTAGTTAGAGGAAGGTTCTTTTTCATGCCATAAAATCTATGACATAGGACCGCCGGTTTTACTTCTCCTCCGAAGGAAAGGGTACAAAGGGGGCTGAAAAGGTTACTGTGGTTAGTAATAATTGAAAGTATTTCAAAAACTGCATAGAGGCCTTCAAATCCTCTCGGTGGCCTTCATACTAATAACCATTGACGGGAATTTGTATATCGCATATAACTGAAACAATTAAGGTTAGCGTTCCAATCAGATCTGTGTTGCGTGTAATATCCTGTATTGTGCATTTAGAACCTGTTTACATGTAATATCCCCTCCTGTGATTAGTTCAACATTTAAAACCTACTTTTAACGATGCCAGTTAATAATGTGTGATGGAGTAATAACTTAGATTCGCACAGCACATATGAACAGGAGGAAGTAAAGGGAAAAACCCGTGTCGTTGAGATAACAGACCATCTCAGTCGACAACACCTGGAGTTACAGTGAACACCAAAACTGCGCGCAGCTCCAGCAAGGAGGACTACCAGATAAGTAGTAGCCTGTAATATTACATTTTAACCATAGTGATATTTTACAACCATATAATCACTCCAAATTACAAACCCCGGATATCTATCACCATTTACCATTTCACCTAACATCATATATACTGCATTTAGCATACACTGACAGATGCATTACCAATACTGCAAATAAATAATTGTACATATTTTTTTTTCAAGCATAGATTTTTAGCCTAAGTGTAATGGATCTGAAGATGATCGTTTGACGATCGAAACTGGTCATCCTAGTGTATTTATTAATCTCATGTAATTTATTTCAGGATTAGGGCATAACCCAGCTCTTTTGGGTACATTCATGTTGACCGACTGAAAAGCACTAAACTCTTGGAAATATATTTATTTGTTTATAAAGTGCTTTTAAGCAAGTAAACAAGACGATAGCCCCAGGCAGAACTGTGTCGCGTACAGCCGCATAGCACCAGGACCGGGTGGGTAGTCTGCATACGTGGGGCGCACACAACCCATTGTGCGACCAGCAGCAGTGATGAATTGCTCTCTGATTTCCTAAATATTGACAATTTGTAAAAAAAAAAAAGTGGGTTAAACAAATACACACATTTATAGAAGCCCACATAACAGTAAAGCCAGGCGGGTGGTTTATACACATGCGAGAGTTCTTGCTCGGGTCCACTAGTTATCAATATTACTATCATTATACCCGTACTGCCAGAAGCTTCCATATTAACTAGTGTCGTGTGACACGGGCTTTACATTCCACTTTACCAAATGTACGTAGTATTTCCTCCCATGCTTCGTTAAGAGTTGAATGAAATGAATTAATCATTCCTCCCATTAGTAGTGTGAATGATGTGTTCTCACCTTAGTCTAGCTTACTGCCCTTCTCCCCTTGTAACGAGCAAGTTTTACCTATTACAATCGATTTCTTATGAATTGTTCCAAATCCCCAGCTGTTGTTAACTTTAATTGGCTGCTTCCCTTCCCCTCGCTTTCTTCAACCACCACATAACAAGTTTCTTTCCTTCCTCTTTCTACAACACACTTCTTCTCCCTTTAGGGTGTCCACTGGAAGCAGCTACGACTCAGGCGAGCCGAACATGTCCTCGGACACTCCCGGCACTAAAAGCCATACGATAGATAGATAGATAGATAGATAGACTTCTTCTCCATTGTTCTTTTCCTTGCCTTCCTCTTAATTGCCATTCATTCCTCCCCACTCCCTGTATCTCCGTCGCAATGTTTATACTCACTTTAATCCACAGCTCCACGTGGAAACCTGCTGCCAAGGACTATAAAATTTATCTAATTGAGATGGTTAAGCGGACTTGTTTATCATTCTCCGCCTTTAGCAATTGGAAGCTGAAAGCTTTCCGAAGGGTTAAATTATATCGCCTCGTTGAGAGAACTGTTAAGTTAACCATTTAGTTATTTAAAGTCAAGCTCCTTCCATTGTTTCTCTTGAAGTTAACAGTCCGGAAACTGGTCGAATTCTCAATAAAACCACCGTTAAAACTCTAAAATCCCAAGCTAATGCTACATGTTTCATCATTTTATTTTACAGTTGCTGTTTCATTTCAGAGGCTAGGTCTATCTGTTAGGTAGTCAGCCCGAAGTCTGGTTGGATCCTCAAAAAGTACCGCCGTTAGGTTATGTGAGTAGATACCCACAAAAACCCAAGGCAGCGCTAAATTGAGGCGTACTAGGCAAGAAGAGGAGTGAGGTAGTTTGCCATTGCTTTCCTCATTGAGTCAGAACGGTAGTACTAACCCTATGAGTAGAACTTTTCACAGCAATCACAGGCACTGACTGTACCCCGAATGTCATTACTAAGCACCACCCATACCTCAGTAGCTTCCATATAATCACAGCCATGAGTGAGCCTGAGACATCGGTGAAAAGCCACCTTTTACTCTAGCCTGTGCCAACAGACAAATGCAAATGTACTGCATTCATCAAGAGATGGCAAACAGTCCTAGGCTAGGAGGCTAGGACATCGTGTTAATTTAATCCCGCCTACTTGTGTGTGTGTGTGTGTGTGTGGAATTAAGGTAATGTGTCCAATGACTGGGCGGGAGTACAATGTTTATAATATGAATAATACATTGGGTACACTCGAGATGACCGACTGGAAAGCTTCTATTTAATTAGGTATGTGAGTAAGAGTTGCGTAATAGGGTGGGTAGGGTGCTCACAACACCCCAAATAAAGCTTGCACTATTCTTTTACAAATGTTAAATAAACACCAAATATACCAAATTCAATCTATATTACTACCTTAAAAATATTATCATAAGGTACTTGGCAACACAGTTATAAAAATAAATACCTTACTGATTTCCAATCCCAAAGTCTTAAAATTTTGGTTTCGTACTGCATGTAAATGTTTAAGCTCAATTCTTTATTACTACCGGAAAATCATTTACAAACACAAATATCGTCCCACCTCTGGCAAACTAGCGAAAGTGCAAAAAAAAGCGAATCTGCAATTTATATCACAGAATTACTATTAATATAAGATCTACAGTCTGGCAAAGTATTGTATCTGTAGCTCGTTCCGTTTGGCAACAATTAGCTCTTCTTTATTTACGAAACTGCATACAATGGGATTTTGACAATGGAAAAGTAGCGAATCTGCACTTTGGTTAGTTTGCCGTAGTCAACACAATAGTATACAACAAAGTTTACTACAGCAAAATAACGAATGTGTCTGATTCGCTTGATATTGAGAATGTAATGATGTCAGATAGCTGCGAGGGACAACAAAAAAAAATGCGAACTTTGTTTGTATGTGTCTAGAAACAAACAAGAAACACCAAAAGCACCAGCAGATTGATCACATTTATTTTGAGTCAGGGCACAGTTTAATGGAATGTGATTCTATTCTTCAAAAATTATATATGTCTGCGAAGAACCTCCCAGTGTACACTCCTGAAGGATGGGTTCAACAGATACGAAATGCACGCAAGAATCCATCACCCTGCAATGTTTCTTCATTGGTGCACACTGACTTTATTGAATTCAACCCGATAAAGAACAGTTTTATGTCGGTTGAAGGTAAGAATCCTTTGCCTTTCCGAATAGCTGTTTGGTTTTTATAAACAAAGGACAAACCAGGTACAGTTCAGATAAAGACTGCTTATGAAGATGCTACGTTTAGTAGGTTCGTTCTCAGGAATCGAAGAGGCCGCCAATCGGACTGTCAAGTAGTGAAACCTTACCCTCCAAGTTTCTGCATCTCCGGTGCAAAATTAAAAGATCTGAAAAAACTTTGCTATAACCTGCAAATTCCAATGGTTTATCATGCATTTTATGAAACCTTTCCGTCATCAGAAACGGTGAATGATTCACTCCCCGAACCGAATGACTCAGAAGAATCAGATTTTGAGTAGATTGTGATATGCTAATTTATGTATTAATTTATTTGTTACTAGCCTACTTTTCACATTTTTCAAAAATTAGGAAAAAGTAGACTTATGAGATCGATCCCGGCAAATGTATGTCTGTCTGTCTGTGTGTGTGTGTGTGTGTGTGTGTCCCCTCCTATCAACTCCTAAATGGCTCTAACAATTGAAACCAAATTTGGTATGAGTGTATATATACACCTGAATATCTCCAGCCCATATGTGAAAATGTCAGTGCTACCAACTGCTGAAAAACCGCAATTGAAATTTGACCTCCATGTTGGATACCTTGGAAGGTATACATGGGTGTTATTCCAAAATTGGCACACATGTAGATAATAATATTTCAGTTTAATTTCCAGGAGGCCATACATGGCAGTGTTGCCAAAATGATTCTACGCCTGCTGATTGGCCCAATTTTTAAATCCATTTAACTTCTACATTATCAATTGGATTTCAACCAAATTTAGTATGTACTATATGTACATAAACAGATATGACTGAGCGTCACCAGGGCTGCCAACTGTTAATACATGCTGTCTCTATTTTTTTTTACCCTATTATCAATATATCAGAAAGTTTGTGAGCCAACAGCTCTAAACTTTGCACACGTGTAATACCTGCCATTCTAGATTAATTTAGAGCAACTAATATACGCCAATGCTGCCAACATGATTCTAAGCCTGCTGATAGGTCCAATTTTAAAATATATGTATCTTCTATACTAACAAATGGATTTCATCCAAAATTGGCACAACAAGAGATCATAATATTTCAGATTATTTCTGACCAACACATTCACGACATTGTTGCCAACATGACTTTAGGCACGCTGATAGATCCAATGTCTAACTGCATGTAACGTCCATGCTATCCATTGGACTTCAACCAAATTTGGTATTTTCTACCTTAAGAGATGGACCTAAAAATATTTTCAGTCACCACGACTGCCAACTGTACTGCTCTATTAGGCTACATTATACCAGGTATATTTCGAACTAATTAGAAATTTCGATATTACCAACTTAATTTCTTCATTATTCTAGATAGGTCCATATAAATTAATCATTGGCATGAATCGTAAATTTTAAGAAAATTAGGCTCTTTAGTTCGTCACGGAACCTCTTTTTTTGATTGTGTTCAATTTTTGAAGAAAATTATTGGAATTTCGACTTTATTGCCTTTAAATTATAGTCTAATGGTCTAAAAATTAATTCAAATAATTGTTTCTTTTGTAATTGTATTGCAGATTCGATACTTTGGAACAGTAATACTAGAGATATTAAGATAAAATCACTCTGGCAAAGTAACGAAACTGCCATTTGTGCCCTTAAAATTAAGACAAGAGCTAACATCAATGCACCCTATAAACATGATGGTTAATGAGTCTACTGAGTATTAAAAGTGACCGAAAAAGAAAATAACTGGATTTTATACAAGTAGATGAAACTTGTTTTCGCTCTCCTGTAAAATTAAGAATTTTCACTTTCGCTAGTTTGCCAGAGGAGGGACGATATGTAAACTGATCTGCTCCTGCATTGCACACACTCCCAACACCACACAGAAGCGACAGGTCAATTTGCGAAGTAGATACCAACTAGGAACGATGTGTAACGTAACTGGGTATGCGGGGTGCTGACGACACCCCAGCCTATAAATGCTATTGTCGGCAATAATAGGCACACCTTTAAACAATGCAAATGACGTTATCTTAAACTCCAAGCTTATTCAAGAAGGTAATGAGTTGCTCAACAGTGTAGCCAACTTCTGTCAGAAAATAAAAACAAGCGAATATTACACGTGGGGTGTTCTCAGCACCCCTCATACCCAGTTAAAGGCTAATAGATTGTGATCTTACCAATATGCGTGCAATGTTCCACCAAGTTCTGAAGATTAGTGATTGTTGCTGAAGCGGAACAGCGAGGTCATGTGGGGAGATTGCCGTCAGCGATATATCCTTGTGAGCATGACGTGGATTTGAGCTCATAAGTGGGGGTATGTTCAGTATATTCTAAGCAATTAAGGCATCCATTAGCTCTCATACTACACTTCCTAGTCATTAAAACTTGCTAATGTATCTGCTATAAACTTGTACGTAGACATTTCAGAATCTGCATATCCTTGATGTCTTTCTTCCAAGCTGTAATGAATTGACATTCATTTCTAATTATTCTCCCATCAAACATTATAGCGTCTCCCACCCCCGTTCGTCTCCACTCTGCTTCCTCCAGCATTTAATAATAATCCGGTTTAAATTTAGAAAGAAGAACAAACTCTCTAAGTTGGTGAAAAATATCAAGATGACAAGATGAAATAACTAATTATAAACTATTACAAATCAAATTTAATTGTTATTAATTGTGGTCGTAATGAAGCTTCAATTTACATCTCCAAATTAATCTGTCTTCTGTACTTGCGCTTAACTCCACCGGCTTTATTCATTTGGGATTAGAATGAAATACAATTAAAACCGTAGAGATGAAAAGATATGCTTTCTCATCGTGCTAACAATTAGAGTCACTGTATAATAAACTCGTGGTCCTAGACCGTGATAAATTAAATCCACAGTTTTTAGCTTTAACGATAAAAAGTAGAATTTAATCAACACACAGTGCATATACGCTCATTGACAATCAAAATAACGCACCAAAGGCGAGTTGTAAGATGCGAATTAAATCCCATGTGATTCTAAGCGTGATATAACCAGAGCCCTGCGCGCATAAACAAAACGTTATCCTCATCCGCCCCGCATCCGCATGACTGTTATTCGCATCCTACCCGCATCCGCATGACTGTTATTCGCATCCACCCGCATCCACACGACTGTTATTCACATCCGCCCCGCATCCGCATGACTGTTATACGCATCCACCCGCATCCACACGACTGTTATTCGCATCCACCCCGCATCCACACAACTGTTATCCGGATCCACCCCGCATCCACATGACTGTTATCCGCATGACTGTTATTCGCATCCGCCCCGCATCCGCAAGACTGTTATTCGCATCCGCCCCCCTCCGCATGTCCTTGTTCCGGATTCGCACGTTTGTTATCCGAATCTACCGGCATTACAATAATATGTATAATCAGATACTAAAGCAACATATTTGGACATTTGAGGATAAAGTCGTTCCCTTAGGCTTTGTATGTATGTTTAAAATGAATGTTACACAGCCAGAATTGCAACCCTTTCTTCTTCGGAGTGTTAATTAAGCTTAATGACATAATTTGAATGAGATAAGCTTAAATCATCTTCTTACATTTGTCATGAAAAAGAAACCATAACGGAAAAATATGATACCGGTATGTCATAAACATCTGGGTCCTAATAACGATGTTAAACATGTTCGGATTGTATTCTAAAAACTATCCGCAAATTTTCTCCAAACATCCGCAGCTTATCCGCTATCCGCACAGCCGTACAAACTATATCCGCGGATATCCGCATCCGCGCAGGGCATTATATATAACTTGCAGTTTGATCAATAAGTCACTCTCCTCAGTATATGTTCGTGCTTGTACATATACAGGTTGTTCAAGAATTCCACGCCCAAAGTGACGGATATTTAGGTCGTAGGCTTTCGTGGCCGGAGTCTACTTTATTATCAACGAGGGAAGTTCCGAAAATAACTGTCGTCATTTTCTCCCAGGGACCCTTTATTGCCATACTGACGGACACCATGGCCTTGCACTATCTTTCGACACAGTCACCACCGACATTGAGAAACTTGTCCTGGCGTGCAATCTGTTTGAAGGAACCACTCAGGTAAAACTCGGTGCCTGCGATGCAAGGAATTGTCACACAGCCTGCTCCACCTCAGCATTGGTGTGAGAGTGATGTCCCGAGAGTGCGGCTTCCAATGGTTTCATCGCCCTTGATTATTCTGAACAGGAACTCATTTCCCTCTCGCGCATACTGCATCAAGTGATCGAGGCTGATGCCCATTCTTGCATTCTTGTGTTTCGGGGTGAGATTTCTTGGTACCAATCGTGCGAACCCTTGTTGGTAACCCCACACATCATGGAGCATCTGATGGGCCCGGGCATGACCAATACACAGTGTGGAGCCCACGTCTGACACCGTTATGCGCCTGTCCACTAACACCATGGCCTGTACTAGAGCAATGTTGTTTCCATTAGTGGATGTGGAGGGACACACTCTGCCGTCCTTCAGTGAACATGCAACAACAGCGACCGACCATTTGACGTGACATGACCACTTCACCATACACGGACTGTAGGCTGACACACTAGTCCCACGTGCCCATTCATACCACACTTCCATTGGTGACCACGTTGTCACCACACGTCTGTCTGCCATCGTGAATTATACAGTACGGCTCTGAGCTCGTGATCCCTGCAAGGAATGTGGCCACACCACCTGAGTCACATCAGCGGGCAGTCTGACAGGAGGTACTACTACTAACGGTACAGGAAACATTTCCTTCCCAGATGGAGAAGTTCACAGTGGAGTTGCTAGTTCAGACTCACTTCCAGATTCAGCTTCACTGGAAACATCACTATCAATCGAATCACTGCCGGTGTATATTGGTAGAATGTTACCTGCGCAAACAATGCTTTCATAACAGCATTCAGAAACGTTTCCTTGTCTCGCACTCAGCAGTGGTCTCCCTCTCGCACTCACTCAACTCTACTTTACGTCCCTCAACTTTCCCCTCTCGCCAGGGATCATGAGCTGGGAGCCGTGCTGTACTCGAATGATATCGCTCACGCTGGTTTGCTGCTTCTCTTTCTTCGTCGGCGCTCTGCGCATGCGTCATTCCGCCTCCGCTGACGCTCCCTCCGTCATTGAAGCAGCCGCGGGTGTGGGCTCCTGTGGCGACTGTTTGTGTCACCTGTTTTTTTAGCGTATGGCTGTTGTGGCCGGGAGTGTCCGAGGACATGTTCGGCTCGCCAGAGTTAGTAGCTGCTTCTATGCGGACACCCATGGAGTGAGCTACAAGTACCGTCACGTGTCGAGAGTTGTCTGGGGAGGAAATTGTGAATGTAAGGACTAGGAATTGGAAGGTAGCGGCTGTGGCCTATAGTTAGGGACCAACCCCGGCATTTGCCTTGAAGGAAGATGGGAAACCACAGAAGACCATCTTCAAGGTTGCACAGTAGACCATCTTCAAGGTTGCCGGCGGGGGGATTCGAACCTCCTCGCCTCTCGGATGTGAGCGACTGCCTGCAGCCACGCAGTAACGACCACGGCTAACTCACCCGGTTGTGTCACCTAGTGTACCATCTGCTCGTACAATACTTCCCTCGTAATTTGAGTACACACACGAACTAGTAGACGCTACCCATGGTTAAGGCTGCTGCAATGACAGCCGAAACGTTGGTAAACAATCACCGACACACGACGCGGCCCCATCCTATAAGCCTAGATAGTAAAGTGACTGATATGATGAAGGAGGCTACAGCATGTACTGTATATATCTTTGGTTGGTTGGTTGGTTCCTTAGTTTAGGGGCTGCGAGAACGCGGTCATGTAGCCCCGTGTACTTTGGGTATGTATAGAATCTGTCTGATAACCGGTGTTAATTGTGATGGCTGTATTAGTGTGTGTCATCTGTTTTAATTCAAGTAAGGACTGCAGACAATAATTTCAAGTATTTCCTACTTTTGCTACTAAATTCTACCGTCAATAACACCTAGCTTGTGGACTTGGCTACTAGATGGCATCGCAGTCATCCCCTGGTGGCGAACGTTGGAACTAATAGAGCGTTATCAATTATAACATACAAAGTTTGGCTTCACACAAGTGTAGTCAGTGGAAGGTTCATTTTCACAATTGGGACCTGGCGGTGAACGTATGAACTAATAGAGCGTTAATCAAATCAAACTTACAAATTTAGTTTCACACAATTTGTAGTTATACCAGACCCAAAACAACTGTGAACATGAGGGAGGAGCCAGATTACCTCGCTCACTTGCGCCAGCCAATTGCTTAGCGCGGCGTTGCCTAGATAACTCAGCCTGCTGGGCTCACTGCGCCATACGAAATCGTTATTTCTCTCCGCGCACGAAAATAATTAATTCTTCAAAATTTTTGAAGCCGACTGTTCAAACCCCGTTACGCTATGACCAGCCGTTCACGAGATAACATCTGCCCTTGAACTAAAGGGATAATTAGAGAGAGAATGATTTAGGTGTTGAAGTATTTAGGTTCGCTAGGGCAGATAACGAAGAATGACGGCATTGCTGTATCAATTCAGTAGTGGAGCTTTAACACGTGCTGTGAGCTGAAGTTTTCAACTAATAACAATGTCACTTAGCAAGCCGAGTGGCAGCCGAACAGTTTTACACAGCCAGGCAAAAAATATAACTTTAAGGTCATATGGTCTTTAAAAGAAGTTTTCGAATACAGAAGTACGTGAAAACACAAAATCTGATAACCTAGGTTATTGTGGTGTCAGCAATTATGTTTTTTGTTGTTGTAAATGAGTCGAATAAAACTCACCTCTTCACAGTTTTACCTCACGAGGCATAGCGTACCCAGTTCTAACCTTGAGACCAGACCTAACCGTGAATCTAATCCGGACCTGACGGGTTGTTGTTGTTGTTGTTGATGATGATCGTTTTAGGGGATTTGCGACATCGTGGTAATGTAGCCCCGTGTATTTGGGTGGTGTGGAATTTGTCTGATAACCTGTGCCACTGTGATGTCTGTACTAGTATGTGTATATGTAATTCAGGAAGGATTTGGGTAGGAAGCGGCCGTGGCACGTTAGGTACTGAACCCATGTACCATGGCCTCAAAGGGAGTCGAATCCATGTATTTTGAGAAAGGAATGAAAGAATCATACAGTTTCTAAGGGAACGGAGAGAGATTTCAAGCCAGGATTCTAGCCTAACATTGTGCAAGCGCTAGGGCCAGCTGTTCCTAAGATGAGCTCATGCCTCTTGACATTTATAAGGAGCCAGTCATGGATATTATTAGAACGAGTGGAAAGTTTGGACTGTAAGACGAAGAAGCTCGACTCGGAAATTGCTCTTACGTTGCAGGAAAACGGCAACCTCGCTGCTGAGTCAGAACAAGAATAATTAAATTTAACCCGTTTACGAGTATAAAAATAAGTAAACAGATACAGTACGGTGAATCATTTCGGATTAAAGATTTTTGTGTAAAGAAAAAGCTTTTAATAATAGTCCAGGAGAAAAGTGCAAATGCAGCATACGTCATTGGGAATTCACCGGGACCCAAGGAGTGGGAGAATTAAAAATGAACAGCAACACCCACACAGTTGAAGACTAGAAATTAATTAATATCTCGGAAATGCACGATCGATTTCCATGCACAGGAAGATAAATTTTACGTTTGAAAGACGAGCTTTCTGGAGATATAATTTTTATAATTGTGCGACAATTAGTTCTAAAGTTGGTCACGAAAAGGACTAGGATTTTATCCTTTTTGACTAAAAGGTATAAAACTCCTGGCCTCACCAAGCCAATCATGCAGTTTCAAACGGCCGGAAGGCACGTCACTGTGCTACATCACACATCGTATATGCAGTCTACGATAGCCCGTGAGGGGAACGTCACGCTGTATCAGTACATGCAGTCTACGATAGCCCAGGGAGGCGTTACGCTGTATCAGTTCATGCAGTATTCAAGAGCCCGTGAGGGAGACGTTACGCTGTATCAGACATCGAAGGCAGTTAACCAGTACTCCTTGAGGGGAGAAACGCTGTATTACACCGCATAATTAATATCCGACAGCCACGGACGTCGAAGTATCAGTAACTTGCGTGCCTCCGGAAGGAGTTGCAAAGAAGAAATATTAAAGTATCGCCGTGTTGAAAAATTAGGAAAATCCTAGTTACAGGATTTAGGTCCGACAGTGCAAAGTTTATCGTAAAAGTTCCAAAAATACAGTCAAAGCAGGCTGCGAACTTAGGATTCAGGCGATAGGTCTTTCAGTAAAAGACCAAAAGTATCATAACGTACGGAAGTACCGGAACAGCGAGATAAACAGTTTATCAATTTTAAAGAACCCGAACAGGGAAAAACAGAGTAAGGTTCGCAACGTATTCCAGAAATTTAGAAGTGCGAGAACCGAATAAACAAAGAAGAACGGAAACTATAGACATTGTCTCAAGAAAGCAGACGAACTATTCTAAAGCACTAAGACTCGAGAAGTTTTAGTTGCTAAAAATAAATCCATAGGTCACCGATAGGTTATCGAGGGGACATCGATCAGAACAGACTTTCGCTAGGATCGATAAACCAGATCTAAAAGGGGAGCCGCTCAAGATAGAGAAATAGCCGATCATCAGGAACGGGATTCGAAGAATTGCTATTCCAGGGAAGCAGTAGATGACTCGAGACTTTCGTATTCTGCAGGATAGGAAGCCGACATTGAATAAATTTCACCCTTGGAGACGGGAGATTAAGAGGTCAC
Organism: Meconema thalassinum; assembly: GCA_946902985.2. Lineage (NCBI taxonomy): Eukaryota > Metazoa > Arthropoda > Insecta > Orthoptera > Tettigoniidae > Meconema > Meconema thalassinum. The sequence continues at coordinate 450,549,467 of OX336393.1, read as the reverse complement.
GTGTGATAGGCTAAAAAGACGGCCTAGTGATCAAAAGTTGTGAAGTGTAATTATATCAAGAGTGTGTGTTAAAATTAATATATTTTTTGTGTTTTATTGTGTGTTCAAAACGGATACACCAGTGTATTAAAATGTTGTCAGTGTTAAATGTATTGAATATGTGTCAAGAAATGTCTGTACATGATATGAGTTTGTACAATATGGAGTAAGTCAAGAAGGTGGGCCAAAATGTCACATCGAACGAGAATAAAGGTCAGAAAACGACCTTAGACATGTGAGTAAAGATTTTCATTATGTTTTGGGTGTCGGGAAAATTTTTGTGTACAATTCCACCGGAGTTTTGAGTAAAAGGGATGTTTTTAAATGAATAACAAATAAATAAGAACGCAATCTGAACAAAAATAAAGTTTTAAGAAATAATAAATAATTATGTGAAATAATACATCCTGTAGAGGAAATGCATGGAATAAAATGTCAGTGTATTTAATGAATGTTATAAAAGCAAGCGTAATAATAATAATTATAACAAAGATATTTACAAAAAGGTAAATTTGAATTATATGAAAGAAATAGCTTTTGAGCTTTTGTAAGGAATGAAGACATGATGTGAATAACAAGGTAAAGAAATCTAAATAAAGATTAAATTGAATGATATAATAATATAGAGCGTTGGAGCCTTAACAAATGTATAAGACATGATGTGAATGCATGTTCTTAAAATGGAGCGATTTATTGTCAACGGAAAAGATTAATATAAGAATTGAGATATGTATCAATTGTTACTATGAAATTTATCAGTTCTTTGGAAGACATTCGGCCGTAAAGTAATGTGTAGCGTAATGGAACGCAATTAAATAAAAGTCACGCTAGGAATGCGTAGAATTTAAATGTACTTGGTAAATTACTTATGAGGGGTAGTTGATTGTATTGAATTGAGATATGTTGTAAGTCCTCTAATTGTGACGTAGATCACGAGGCCATGTGTGTGTTATTATATAAAAGGGAGCAAATGTATGGTATTATTGAGCGTAGGTCCTGTAAGCTACGGCTAGACCCTAAATCACGTCTTGTATTAGTCCTCCAATGTGGAAATGGTTCCCGAGGCATGTTAAGAGATTCGAACCTAGAATCCTCTTGTTGTTAAAGCCCCTTATTATTCGTCGTCGAATGTGTATTACTCTTCCCAATCAACGAGGACCCTTCATAATTAATAAATGCCAAGATTACGAGAGTGGTTTATGAGCCAATAATATTGTTGAAAGTAAAACGATGAGTAGAATGCCATGTCTCCCCAAAGAGCTGAAAATAAAAATGAAGGTTTGTTTTAAAAGCATTGAAGAGAGCTCCAACCGTAGGCTAGGCAGGGAGACGCTCTCCCTGTCATAAATCACGCTCGAGTATAATGGCCTGACCCTCATAGTATGAGGGGGGTAAAGACCGTCTTGTAAGAAGTGCTAAATACACCGTGAGTGTTTAAAGTTGTTAATGACCCGGGCGTTGAACCGAGGTCCTTGTAGATTGATATTATCGCTTGCCAGTTCAGATCGTAGTTTCCTTATGTGATAATGGTCTTATAAGACAAATGAATTAAATAAAAATCCCTATTGTAATGTTGTATGGAAAATAAGGAATCCACGAGTTTTGTGAAGATAACTAGATTTCGGGAGTAATCATAGTTTTTGACTTTGTCAAGTAATCTTTATAACTCTGGAGTACACAAGTAGTTTCCCGATCACCGTAGTGAATTTGCAAACTTGAGAGAAATAGTAAATACTGAGAATATGTGAAAGGCCCAAATATTGTAGTGAATAATTAACATGTAATTTTAAATGTAATTATATATTGTTTTGATGATAAGAAACGATAAAAATAGTTCTTGAGGTGTACAAAAGTATGACACCATTATTATGGAAATGTATCGAGCCAAAGAAGCTCGTAGTTATATGGAACATTAAGATAGGTACTTTATGGAAGTGAAAATAATCATGAATTTTTGGTTTTAAAGAAAACAATGTGTTTAAAGAGAATATTTTGTTTTATTCTTATGCTATTCCTTGTTCACTTTGAAAAAGTAGAAAGATATTGGTCAGTAGTTTATTTGTTTTATTGTTTGTAGCGCCAAAATTTTGATTAATTAAATGTGTTAAAATAGGAGTTGATTTTGTTGTTATTTTTGCAAGTGTTGTTTTGTTGTTTGATTCTTCAGTCTTTTGACTGGTTTGATGCAGCTCTCCATTCCTCCCTGTCCTGAGCTAATCGTTTCATCTCTACATAGCTCCGACACCCTACATCGGAGGCAATCTGTTTAACATATTCTAACCTTGGTCTACCCCTACAGTTTTTGTCCTCGACCCTTCCTTCCATAACTAAGCTTGCTATTCCTGGGTGTCTTAGTATGTATCCTACCAACCTATCTCTTCTCATCATTGGCAGTCGCCAGAAACATCTCTCCTCTCCCACTCGTCTTAATACCTCTTTATTGTAACCCTATCTACCCATCTGATCTTCATCATTCTCCTGTAACACCACATTTCAAATGCTTCAATTCTCCTCTTTTCTGCTGCACCAATAGTCCAAGTTTCACTTCCATAGAGCGCCACGCTCCAGACAAAGGCTTTCAAAAATGACTTCCTAATACCTAAATCTATATTCGATGTCAGCAGATCCCTTTTTTGTAGAAATGCTTTCTTTGCCTGAGCCAACCTACTTTTAATATCCCCATTGCTTCGTCCATCACTGGTTATTCTGCTTCCTAAGTAACAGAAGTCTCCTACTTCCTTCAGCTTTTCACCAGCCAATTTGATCTCCATAGAGGTTTCTGATTTATTTCGGCTGCATTCCAGTATTTTTGTTCTACATTTATTAATTTTCATCATGAATTCTTTCTGTAAGACGGAGTCAATACCATTCAAAAACTCATTCAAATCCTCAGGCTTGTCGGCCAAGATGACTATGTCATCAGCAAATCTCAGAGTTGAAATTATTTCTCCTTGAATCTTCACCCCCACTTTAAATTTTTCCCTAATTTCCTTCATTGCTTGCTCAATGTAAAGATTGAAAAGTATGGGTGATAAGTTGCAGCCTTGCCTTACACCTTTCTGAATACCAGCTTCTCTCTCATGTCCTTCAACTCGAATGACTGCTGTCTGGTTTCTGTACAGATTGTATATCACCCTCCTATCCCTGTACTTTATTCCAATTGATTTCAAAATGTCAAACAGTTTAGTCCAATCAACGTTATCAAAAGCCTTTTCTAAGTCTACAAAAGCCATGAACGTTCTCTTATCTTTCCTTATTCTACCTTCTAAAATCAGCCTAAGACTTAGTACAGCTTCCCTTGTTCCTACATTTCTCCTGAAACCAAACTGGTCTTCACCCAACTCCGTTTCTATCTGGCTTTCAATCCTCTTGTAAATTATTCTAGACAGGATCTTTGAAGCATGAGTAATCAAGCTGATTGTACGGTAATCTTCACATCTGTCAGCTCCCACTTTCTTTGGTATAGGGATGATTACATTCTTCTTGAAATCAGGGGGTACCTCACCTGTCTCATAAATCCTACACACCAAGTGAAATAACCTGATCAGACCTTCACCTCCTATGCAGCGTAGCAACTCAATCGGTATATCATCTATGCCTGGTGCTTTGTTCCTGCTTAAGTCTTCCAAAGCTCTATCAAATTCTGATCTCAATATTAAATCTCCTTTCGCATCCTCATCAATTTCCTCCTCCCTTTCCATTACATGATTCTCAATCTCCTTTCCCTTATACAAACTCTCTATGTAAGCTTTCCATCTCTCAACCTTTTCTTCCCTATCTGTTAGAGGCTTTCCATTAGTGTCCTTAATATTACAGCACTTAGTCTTCTTTTCCCCAAAAGTATTCTTAATCCTTCGATAAGCTGTGTCTACTTTTCCTAATTTCAGACAATTTTCTATACCTGCACATTTCTCTTTCAACCATTCTTCTTTCGCTTCCTTGCACTTCTTGTTAACTTCATTTTTCAGACGTCTGTATTCTGCTTTCCCCTTTTCATCTCTTAGATTCTTGTGTTTCCGCCTTTCATCCATCAATTCTAGTATATCCTGAGTGATCCACGGTTTTCTACCTATTCTTTCTTTCCTACCAATGTTTTCTTCTGCGGATTTTGTTATTTCATTCTTCAAAAGTGCCCATTCGTCTGCAATTGAAGTTTGTTTAGGGTTTTTCATTAGTCCTTCCTTTATACTCTTCTTGAATCTTTCGTTTACATCCTTCTCTTTCAGTCTGTCTATTGCCCACCTTTTTGGCTTTTGACTTTTCTTCAGTTTCTTCACCTTTAATCTGCATTTCATTACAACCAGATTGTGATCAGAGTTTATGTCAGCACCAGGATATGTTTTACAATCCAAAATCTGGTTTCGAAACCTCTGCTTGACCATAATGAAGTCGATTTGGTAACGCCCTGTATCTCCTGGTCTCATCCATGTGTATATTCTTCTATTGTGGTTATTGAATAAGGTGTTAGCTATGACCAATTCATGCTCGGTGCAGAATTCTACCAGCCTGCTTCCTCGATCATTCCTTTCACCTAATCCGAAATCTCCTACTATCTTCCCTTCTCTCCCTTTTCCTACCACAGCATTCCAATCTCCCATTACTATAACATTTTTATCACCCTTGATATACCTCAGAATTTCGTCTATTTCTTCGTAGACCTTTTCAACATCCTCATCATCAGCTTGACTGGTAGGCATATAGACTTGTACCACTGTAGTGCAGGTAGGTTTTGTATTGATTTTTGCTACAATAATCCGTTCACTATATTGCTCATAATATTCCACCCGCTGTCCAAGTTTCCTACTCAATATGAGGCCAACCCCTGCTTGGCCATTGTTTGATTTAGTGCTAATGACCCTATAGTCTCCTGACCAAAAGTCCTGTTCTTCCTGCCAGCGCATTTCACTAATCCCAACCAAATCCAACCTCAACCTATCCATTTCCCTTTCTAAGTTTTCTAACCTTCCACTTCCTAGCAGACTTCTAACATTCCACGCTCCGATCCGTAGAATGTCAGATTTCCTCTTTGTCACTTCTGTGATGTTAACCCCCTCTCGAGTAGTCCCCACCCGGAGATCCGAACGGGGGACTAGTTTACCTCCGGATTGAAATTTTACAAGGGAGGAGGCCATCATCACATGTAATTATGCATAGAGAGGTGCATATCCTCGGGAATAGCATACGGCTGTAGTTTCCCGTTGCTTTCAGCCGTGCAGCAGGACGCAGTGTAGCCATTAATGCCTTATATTATCAATATCTTAACCGTCTATAAGACTAGTAAAGAATTGATTTATTCTGAAAGGCTGCTACTCCCTTTCAGAATAAGTAAAGAGCAATTCTACTAACAAAAATACTAACCTACCGTACTAACAATTAAATACCAAAACTCTACTAACAAAAAACATAAGTTCCACCAACAACAAATACTACCACTAAAACATTCTGTCAACAGGCACACTCACATGCACCCTCACACAACACAACACAGTCTACTGAAACAATGAACTATAACTAATAAACAATGCAAGTGCTACCAGACACACTCACACACCACAGCATAATAGAACAATGACATATATCTAATAGACAAACTAACTACCTACTTAAAACTAAAACTAACTACATACTTACTGTACTTTTATTTGAATTGACAATATTTACAAAATGCAATTTAGATAGAAAATACTTACAAAATGTAATTTAGATTCAAAATTGTCACAAAATGCAATTTAAGGGGGACGTATGCAAAATTGCACTAAGTGAGAAATGGTTTCATTTCGGCTGTATTAAGGTAAATAAGGAGGATTGTGTAGTCGGGAATTGGTTTTTGACGTTTGCAACAGTGTTTTATACGAGTGTATTCATAAGAGAATCTGCGTCTGATACTAGATCGTTCAGTCCATAACATTTCGTATACTGGCGAGGCGAGCAGCAAATTTATAAAATGCCGCGAAATTTAAAAGAAAAGTGCCACGTTTTTCTTTTATGACGTTTATGAGGGAACACATGTATGTATTTTTTTCCCCACATAGAATGATGAGAGAGAGAGCGGTAGAATGAACATTAGTGAGAATGACAAACATTTTGAAGTGGACAAAATAAGAACACGTCATAACAAGACGAACAATAGCGCAAAGCGCATGATTGAGGGTTTATATGTGTTTATATGTGTAAAGGGTCATTTCACTTGTATAAGTTGTATTTTGGAGGGTTTTTTCTAACGTGTCTGGAATCATCAAGTGCTGTACCATATGCATGGTAAAGCACATGATTATTCGAGGCGAATGTAACATGTTTTTCTAGGGGGTTTTATGCCACTAACACAAGTTAGTTGGACTATATCATATTTGTTAAACGCGGCAATAATTCGGCCAAGTTATATTATTTCAGTTTATTCAATTTCATATTTCATATTATTATTATTATTATTAATATTTATTACGTCATTTTTCGGAGCTTTTTGCAAGTGTATCCTCTATTTAATCCAAAATATGTAAGTCACAGAGTGGGAGAACTTACCGCAGCCCCGAAAAATCCCGAATTGAGCAATGCTGGCATACTGTGATTTGCATATTTCTTGCTGAAAGGGCACAGTACCATCCCGGCAATTGCCTGGAGTAGAGGTGCGAATCCACAAAAAACACTCCCAGGATGGCTGAGGTAGGAATCCCACCCCCAAATCTTCCCAGTTTTGCCTCATGAGGCTGAGTGTACCCTGTTCCAGCCCTCAGACCAGAATTATCTTCCTTGGGAATCGATCCCGGGCTTCCGCGGTGACAGCCAAGATTGGACAGCAAGGGTGCTAGCCAGTACACCACAAAGTGGTCTCCAATAAACAAAACCTGATCCCAATAAATTGTTTTCTGTATTTCTATTACCTTATAAAGAGTCCACAAGCAGTGTTAATCAGAATGACTTGGGGTGTAGACTACGTCATGTGAAATAATAACGTTGTTGTTGTTGATCCATTTGAGGGGCTAGGACATCTTCGTACTTTAGCCCCGTGTACTTGTCTGAAAATCCGAGTTATTGTGGTGTCTGTATTAGAGTGTGTGTATTTGTGCGCTTGTGAGGAATGGGAAGGAGGCGACCGTGGCCTTATGTTAGGAACCATCCCGGAATTTGCCTGGAGTAAAAATGAGAAACCACTTCCAGGATGGCTGACGTAGGAATCGAACCCACAGCTTCCCAGTTTTGCCTCACGAGGCTGAGTGTACCCCGTTCTAGCCCTCAGACTAGAATTAAATTGCTTGGCAGAGCAGGGAATCGAACCCGGATCTCCTGGGCCACAGCCAAGAATGCTGGTCGCTACACAAGGAGTGCACGAATAACGTTTGTGTGATATCTTATATCTGCCTCATATTACAAGTATAACAAGAAGTTCCGTTAAGAACTATACAGCCTACTTTTCATGCCAATGATTATTCTACAGAATATGAACCTATCTAGAATAATGACGAAATTAAGTTGGTAATATCGAAATATCTAATTAGTTCAAAATATACCTGGTATAATGTAGCCTAATAGAGCACTACAGTTGGCAGCCCTGGTGACTGAATATATTCTTAGTTCCATCTCTTAAGGTACAGAATACAAAATTTGGTTGAAGTCCAATGGACGTTACTTGCAGTTAGACACTGGATCTATCAGCACGCGTAAAAGCATGTTGCCAACAATACCTTGCGTGTGCTGGTCAGAAATAATCTGAAATATTATGATATCTTGTTGTGCCAATTTTGGATGAAATCCATTTGTTAGTATAGAAGTTACATGTATTTTAAAATTGGACATATCAGCAGGCATAGAATCATGTTGTCAGCACTGCCTTGTATTAATTACTCTAAATTAATCTAGAATGTCAGGTGCTATACGTGTGCAAAGTATAGAGCTGTTGGCTTGCATACTTTCTGATATATTGATATTAGGGTAAAAAATATAGACAGCATTTATTAACAGTTGGCAGCCCTAATTGCACTGAAGAATACTTATAGTCATATCGGATATGTTACACATAGCACATGCGAAATTTGGATGAAATCCTACTGATAGTATAGAAGTTACATGTATTTAAAAATTGGCCCTATCAGCAGGCTTAGAATCATGTTGGTAGAACTGACGTATATAAGTTACTCAAAAATTTATCAAACATGTCAGGTACTATACGTGTGCATAGTTTAAAGCTGTCGGCTTGCACACATTCTGATATATTGGTATGTGGATAAAAAAAAATAGAGAGAGCAGTTATTAACAGTTGGCAGCCCTGGTGGCTCTTAAGAATACGCTCAGTCATATCTGTTTATGTACAGATATTACATACAAAATTTGGTTGAAATCCAGTTGATAGTGTAGAAGTTATATGCATTTAAACATTGAACCTATCAGAAGGCTTAAAATTATTTTGGCAACACTGTCATGGTTGGCCTCCTGGAAATCAAACTGAAATAGTATTATCTACATGTGTGCCAATTTTGGAATAGCTCCTATGCATATCTTGCAGGATATCCAACATGGAGCTCAAATTTCTAGTGCGTTTTTTCAGCAGTTGGTAGCACTGACATCATTTTCAAATATGGACGTGAGCTATTCCGGTGCACATCTTTACTCATACTAAATTTGGTTTTGATTGCTGCAGCCGTTTAGGAGTTGATAGGGGGGGACACACACACAGCCAGACAGACAGACAGAAGGACAGACAGACAGACAGACAGACAGACATTTGCCCGATCTCATAAGACTACTTTTTCCTCATTTTTGCAAAATGTGAAAAGTAGGCTAAAAATGTGCGCACTCGGTTGTGAGCATAGATATTCGTAGGATTAGCCCCCCCAGCTCGTACATGTTGTTACATTCGGAGCGCCTTGTGTTAACGGAAAGGGTCGTGCGTATACTGCGAGTGTAGAGCTGTGTCATCTCCGCCAGTCTCACTGGGGCAACAGCGCTCAGCTGGACGCACGCTACTGGGTGAGCCTATGTTCACAGTTGTTTTGGGTCTGTTATAGTGGAGGGTTGTTTAACATACCATAAATCTATGACATGGGACCGCTGGCTTTACTTCCCCTCCGAAGGAAGGCATTCTGAGCGATTTTAACACTCTTAAAAAATCCGACGACTTCAGCTGGGTTTGAACCCGCTCTTGGTATAGAAGCTCAGCAAGCTACCAACTACGCCAGCGTATGTCCTACAAATTTATTTATTAATTCACTTTTTTCCGTCTTACTTTTTTCTTCCTCTAGGAGGCGGCACGAACACCCAGTCTCCGAGCCAGGGGATTTAACCACAGGGGATTCAAGTCCCCAAGACCCGGCCACGAATTGAATCCGGGACCCTTCCGGCTAATGCATAGCATGCTAATTAGTTAGCCAGGGGGCCGGATTTACAACTGGCCGACACGAAATTTACGCTTAAGGCAAGAAAACATCATTGGTGTTATCTTAACTCAACTACTTTGTAATTTAGCCCGCTGTAGTCTGAATTCAAATAATAGCACTCTTGTCTGTTACCGCGAAGGTCCAAGAAATGTAATTCTGGTCTGATTGCTGGAATGGTGTACGCTCAGCCTCATGAGCAAAGACTGAGAAGAGGAGAATTTGATCCCCTTCTCAGCCATCCTGAAAGTTGTTTCCCATTTCCACTCCAGGCGAATGCCAGGATGGTTCCTAAATTAAGGCCATAGGCCGTTTTTCATATCCCTCATGTTAATTACAACTACACACACTAATACGGCCAGGTTATCTGACAAATCTTGCACACACCAAAGTACACGGGGCTAGATGACCACGATCTCACACAGCCCCAAAATGAATCAACGATAAAAAAATAATAATAATAAAACGGACCTACGTAAGAAAATCCAGGCAAGAAATCTATTCTAAGATAGAGAAGATCACGGACACAATGCGCAAACGCAGGGCTCGCTTCTACGGTCAAATGCGACGGATGGACGACTCTAGATGGACAAAACGTATATTTAACAATTTCGACTCAAAACCAAAAACAACAGTTTTCTGGTACCTTAACGTCAAGAAAGACCTCCAAGAAATGGGCCTACGAACAGATGACGCGCACAAACGAGACCTTCTCCGAAGTAGCATCGTGACTTTTGGGACTTTCTGAGATGAGAAATGGACAACCGGTGCAAAGTGGTCCGATGAACGCCGTGCTCGACACAGCAAGCTAATGAAAGCATACTGGATCAATCGTAAATTGAATAAACGCCAGAATGTATAGTGGAACTTATCGTGGTCTCTAGTTGGCCGATTTGCGAATAATAAATAAATAAATAAATAAATAATAAAAACAGTAATAGCTGAAAGTAACCTTTGTCAAAGGATGTGCCTGTTAGATTATCAAGCTCCAACATGTCACTGAGTATCTTGCTTCAACCAAAGAACCTTTGAACTCATTTTGAAGTAAACTACGGTACTCTCCCCTTGAAGAAGCTAACATAGGCGTGGAAAACCAATTAATACAAGGAGAAAGAAGGAATCTCGTCGCCGAAGTTGTAACACATTTACGGAATACAGAACTGCATACAGACTACTGGATTCATTAAGTAAAAAGCTGCCGAAGAAACGATATTTAAATTAACGTGAATATTTTAGATATTCAAATTCTGTCGTAAACTTCAAATTGAGGAAGTCACAACTGAGCACGTAATAAGCCAAGTAACTTTCAACAAACCTGAATATCTTATGTAGTATCCTATCTCGAGTCCCCAACACTCTTCATTGAATTTCAATACATCATGACAAAATGCAAAGATAAAAGAATCTGTTTTCCATGACCTGCTGAATGAGGGTGCGGAATAATTCATGTATTGTGGTTTGAAATACACTTAACCCTCTACGACAAACATATTCTGTTGGCGTTCCACGAGCCCCCTAAAATTGGCTCCTTAACAAAATACTACGTTATGAACTTCAGAAGCTATTTGTGTTATACGCTAATTACCTACCAATATATTTCATCCCTCAGTATGCCTTCCTTCGGAGGGGAAATAAAGCCAGCGGTCCCATGTCATAGATTTAAGGCATGTTAAAGAACCTTCCACTAATTACACCTGTGTGAAGCTAAATTGTACAGGTTACGAATGTAAACAACGCTCTTAGTTTCCTACGTTCGTTGCCAGGAGCCGACTGCTATGGCGTCTGGTAGCTAAGTTCTGAACTAGTAGTCGTTAACGGTGGCGTTTGGTGGTAAATGTAGGAACTATTTGAAACATTCAAAAGTCTGCAGTCCTTACTTGAATTACAAGATGTTCACTAAAGAACATATTGCCTATTTTCTCCGAAGTGCATGGGTATTGTTATATCTCTTTGTCCTTTTCTAGGAGTATAATAGAATGTTAGTTGTAGTAGCTTGTTGAAATACAACGTGCTATCTATATTATTAACAAGATGTTCAGTAAAGAACATATAGCCTACTTTCTCCTAAATGTATGAGTATAGTTATAACTCGTTGTTATTATCAAAGAGTATAATAGAACTATTCTTTGTTGAAGACCTTAGAAACGATTTACCTCTACCAAACGCCACAACCTAGATAAAAACTGCTACCATCATTGAAGAAAGAAAGATAAGAAGTATATCAAGAATGTTATGGATCTGGAGACATAATCGACCGGACTGGCGGCGTGGCTCAGCGGTAACATTCTCGCTTGCTGGGCCCTAGGTTGCAGGTTCGTATCCTGGCGCAGTCAGCTGGCATTTGAGGGTGCACAAATGCGAGGGAGCCGTGTCAGTACATTTACTGGCATGTTAAAGATCCCCTTCGGGCCAAAATTCCGGCACCCCGGTGTCTCTAAAATCAGCAGTAGTTAAAAGGGATGTAAAAACAATAACATTATTATTATTAGTATTATTACGACCTGCCGTGGGCAACATCCAACTTTGAGTTGAGGCATGTCTTTACACGTCTGGTTGTGCATGGCTTTCACAACCCTAATTGAATTAACAAATCTTTCCATGACCCTACAGAGACGTGTGTATACAAACTATGTGGATATTTTCGATAATATAATCCTAACAGAGCGAGTGCATTCTAGCGGCCAGAAGAAGAAACTTTTCAATAAAATCTGGAAGTTACCTTTTTGGCAGCTAGATGTCTCGAGTAAATCTGCTGGCGAATTATGTTTTAATTAAATATATATTTTACACCATAATGTGCACAATATAACGCTTAATAACATTTTCAAGTAACGCAAAATAGGCAGTTACAAACCCTTTAAAATAAAAAGTTAAAATGTATCGTAGTATCATCTTGTCATTCTTCAAATTCGATGCGCATAGAATGATAATGGTATAGTAATCAATGGAGCCCCACGTAGACTAGTCGTGACATCTATTGGTGAAATATCGAACAATATAATCCTAACAGAGCGAGTGCATTCTAGCGGCCAGAAGAAGAAACTTTTCAATAAAATCTGGAAGTTACCTTTTTGGCAGCTAGATGTCCCGAGTAAATCTACTGGCGAATTATGTTTTAATTAAATATATATTTTACACCATAATGTGCACAATATAACGCTTAATTTTAAAACATCTGAGTCATTACAAAACAATAAACATATAACATTTCAAGCAAAAAACCTAGCTCTGATCGGGTTTGAACCATAGGCATTTGAGCGATAGGCTAACGCTCTACCACTGAGCTAATTGTGTCAACGAATATCGTTCTATTTAAAATGACTTACATAGAACTTGTTAGCAAATAATGATTTATACTAAACGATTTCATCACTGGAGTATATTATTTATATATAAAGCATTTCATACAAAGTTTATTTATTTTTTATCAGTACGCTATATTGCATGCAATACTCAAATTAGTGAAATATAAGTCCGGCACAAGATATCCGCTGCCATCTTGTCTTATTACTGAATCAGTTCGGCTTTTTAAAATCACGTCTGCACTATAGTATTACAAAATAAACTTTTAATTTTGAACGTGCCTCTTCCTTTAGAACAGTTAAAACGATTCTCGGCTCGATAATCGGAACTGGTGGGTCCCATGATATGGATTATAAAGTTTGCATAATTCGCACGGCCGCCATCCTGAAATGGTATGGCGGACGACCTTGTAATTTGGTCACAAGACGCATCCTATACGAAGGTATGTTGTTACCAAATTTGGTAGAGATCGGATGATTTGGTTAGTCGTTATTTGATTTTACGTTTTGAACGTTTGAGTGGCCGCCATTCAGTTTTAGTAAAGATGGCGGCGATATAAAACATGACACTGAGGTGTCCTTTGCTAGTGCTACCTTTGTACCAAATTTCGTTCAATTTGCATTCACCGTGTTCGAATTGATCGGGGGGACAGACATTCAGAGTACACACACTCACACACACACAGACACACACACACAGACTCACACACACACATACACACACACACAGACTCACACACACACATACACACACACAGACAGACACACTTTTTTCGCCCTGTGTTGATCTCATAAGTCTACTTTCATTTTTTGCAAAAATCGAAAGTAGGCTAAAAATATTGATGAAACTTTATCCGAGTCCGTCCGGCCATACTATCCGGCCGATTTTCTTCATCCTTTTTTTAAATGAAAGGTATTCATGCACAGATTTGTCATCAAGTATTACAAATCACTTAAATTACGCCTTTCTCAAAGTATTTGATTTTTTCAACTTTTTCCAACTTTTACCAACTTTGAAGTAATCATATTTTCGGTTTTAATTGAGTTACGAAGGTCGTTTTAGTCTAAGAACACTTAGTGAATCAAGCGCTATCATTTGAGCTCTTAACCATTCAAATCGGCGGATTCTGAGGAAAGTTATGAGTGGACATACGATATTACATCTCATTTTTTCAACAGTTTTTCTCATTGTAGCAATCATATCTTTGGTTCTAATTGAGTTACACTGTTCGGTTTGGTCTAAGAGCACTCAGTGGATCAAGCTCTATCCTGTGAAGTGTTAAATATTTACATTGGTTGATTCTGAGGAATGTTATGAGTGACGAAGCGAATATTAGAAATAATTATGAAAATTTACCGAGTCCGTCCGGCCATTCTATCCGGTCGATTTCCTTCATACCACTTTTAAATGAAAGATTTTCATGTATGGATTTAATATCAAGTTTTACAAATCACTTAACTTCTGCCTTCCTGAAATTATTTGATTTCTTACACCTTTTTTACTTTTTTTTCACATTGAAGCTATCTATATTATAAACAAGTAGTTCCGTGAAGAACTATACAGCCTATTTTCATATATCCTACTTATGTTAATTGCCACTATTTAACATACACAATTTCAGTTTAATTGCTGTAATAGATTCGTAGATATTGAGAACCGACTAAATATTTCGGATGGTCGCCATGTTGGATTTTATATATGTAGGTCCTAGAGTTATGTACTGTTAAATGCAGATTATTGTGAACGTGTAGTATTCAAACTTCAATCGCATAATTAGGACACAAGAAAAAACAAGGAGATTTAAAAATTTTTCACAGCTGCCATCTTGAGGTTATGGAAACAATTGAAATAAATTAGATGCCAGTGGATTAACATTCGGATAAAGATTTACTGTACCAAGTTTCACTTCACGCGGATGGTTAAATTACGAGAAACGTCCATGTGAATATTTATAATTCGCGTCACCGCCATGTTGGATTTGTGATCACCAGGTTATTTAAAGTCCTATAGGTGAACTTAAGTTCATAGCCCCTATGAACATTAAAAAATGCAGTTCGATTGCTAAAATAGATTCGTAGATATTCAGTATCGTCTAAATATTTCGGATGGTCGCCATGTTGGATTGTTAAATGTATAGGCCATAGTGTCATGTACCATTAAAGGAAAATTATTGAATAGGTTCATTATTCAAACTTTCACTTCGATCGCATGACTACATCACAAGAAATAAAAACTTAATTTTAAAATTCGCACTGCCGCCATCTTGAGGTTATGTAAACAATTGAACTAAATTATATACCAGTGGATTACATTGTGTATAAATATTTCCTGTACCAGGTTTCAGTGCGTTTGGAACATTAAATCGCGAGAAAGGTATATTTAAAATGTTCAAATTCGCTTGGCCACCATGTTCGTTTTGTAGTTAACCGGTTTTTGAAAATCTTATTGATGGACTTCCAGTAGTGCCCTTTATCTCAGTACAAAATTTTAGGGAGATACCGCTAATAGTTTCAGAGATATAGAATGCCGTTGAAATATTTCGCACATCCGCCATCTTGTGATTATGTAAACAATTGAACGAAGTTAGATGTCGGTGCATTACAATGTATATAAACATATACTGTACCAAGTTTCATTGCGTTTGGTTGGTCAAATCGCGAGAAACGTCAATTTAAAAGTCGCAAATTCGCTTTTGTAGTTAACCGGTTTTTGAAAATCTTATAGATGGACTTCCAGTAGTGCCCTTTATCTCAGTACAAAATTTTAGGGAGATACCGCTAATAGTTTCAGAGATATAGAATGCCGTTGAAATATTTCGCACATCCGCCATCTTGTGATTATGTAAACAATTGAACGAAGTTAGATGTCGGTGCATTACAATGTATATAAACATATACTGTACCAAGTTTCATTGCGTTTGGTTGGTCAAATCGCGAGAAACGTCAATTTAAAAGTCGCAAATTCGCTTGGCCGCCATGTTCGTTTTGTAGTACCAGGTTTTCAAAAGTCACATAAGTGAACTTATAGTAGTTCCCTCTATCACCATAGAAAATGTCAGGGTAATATCGGTAATAGTTTCGGAGATATTGAATGCTGGTGAAATATTTCGCACAGCCGCCATGTTGGATTGGTGAGTCGTAACAAAATTTGAAGGGCACGGTCGAGGTCGCCGGGAATAGTGCTATGAACTTTCCGAGTTTCATTGAAATCGCTCCTGCCGTTTAGATTTTATTAGGGGGGGGGACACACACACGAATCACACACACACACACACACACACACACGCACACACACACGGACAAAAGGTGATCTCATAAGCCTATTTTTTCAAAATTGAAAAATAGGCTAAAAATATTGATGAAACCTTATCCGAGTCCGTCCGGCCATACTATTCGGCCGATTTTCTTCATCCTTTTTTTAAATGAAAGGTATTAATGCACAGATTTGTCATCAAGTATTACCAATCACTTAATTTACGCCTTTCTCAAAGTATTTGATTTTTTCAACTTTTTCCAACTTTTTCCAACTTTGAAGTAATCATATCTTCGGGTCTAATTGAGTTACGAAGGTCGTTTTAGTCTAAGAACACTCAGTGAATCAAGCGCTAACATTTGAGCTCTTAACCATTCAAATCGGCGGATTTTGAGGAAAGTTATGAGTGGACATACGATATTACATCTCATTTTTTCAACAGTTTTTCTCATTGTAGCAATCATATCTTTGGTTCTAATTGAGTTACACTGTTCGGTTTGGTCTAAGAGCACTCAGTGGATCAAGCTCTATCTTTTGAGGTGTTAAATATTTACATTGGTTGATTCTGAGGAATGTTATGAGTGACGAAGCGAATATTAGAAATAATTATGAAAATTTACCGAGTCCGTCCGGCCATTCTATCCGGTCGATTTCCTTCATACCACTTTTAAATGAAAGATTTTCATGTATGGATTTAATATCAAGTATTACAAATCACTTAACTTCTGCCTTCCTGAAATTATTTGATTTCTTACACCTTTTTTACTTTTTTTTCACATTGAAGCTATCTATATTATTAACAAGAAGTTCCGTGAAGAACTATACAGCCTATTTTCATGCCAATGATTATTCTACAGAATATGAACCTATCTAGAATAATGACGAAATTAAGTTGCTAATATCGAAATTTGCAATTAGTTCGAAATACTGTATACCTGGCATAATATATCCTAATAGAGCACTACAGTTGGCAGCCCTGATGACTGAATATATTCTTAGTTCCGTCTCTTAAGGTACAAAATACAAAATTTGTTTGAAGTCCAATGAATAGCATGGACGTTACATGCAGTTAAACATTGGATCTAACAGCGCGCGTATAAAATCATGTTGGCAACAATGTCATGCATGTATTGGTCAGAAATAATCTGAAATAATATGATCTATTGTTGTGCCAATTTTGAATGAAATCCATTAGTTAGTATAGAAGTTACATGCATTTTAAAATTGGACCTATCAGCAGGCTTAGAATCATATTGGCAGCACTGACGTATATTAGTTACTCCAAATTCGTCTAGAATGCCATGTACTATACGTGTGCAAAGTAGAGAGCTATTGGCTTGCATATTTTCTGATATATTGATATTAGGGTAACAAAAATAGGGACGGCACATATTAACAGTTGGCAGCACTGGTTGCTCCTTAGAATACGCATAGTCATATCTGTTATGGTACACATAGCACATACGAAATTTGGTTGAAATCCAAATGATAGTATGGAAGTTACATGTATTTAAAATTGGACCTGTCAGCAGGCTTAGAATCATGTTGGTAGCACTGACGTATATAAGTTACTCCAAATTAATATAGAATGTCAGGTACTATACGTGTGCATAGTTTAAAGCTGTCGGCTTGCATACTTTCTGATATATTGGTATTTGGATAAAATAAATTAGGGGCATTTATTAACAGTTGGCAGCCCTGGTAGGTCTTAAAAATACGTTCAGTCATATCTGGTTATGTACACATACAACATACGAAATTTGGTTGAATTCCAATTGATAGTATGGATGTTATATGCATTTAAAAATTGGACCTATCACGAGGCTTATAATCATTTTGGCAACACTGCCATGTTTAGCCTCCTGGAAATTAAACTGAAATATTATGATCTGTACGTGTGCCAATTTTGAAATAGCTCCCATTCATACTTTCCAAGATATCCAACATGGAGCTCAAATTTCAATTGCGATTTTTTGGCAGTTGGTAGCACTGACATCATTTTCAAATATGGCCGTGAGATATTCTTTACTCCTACCAAATTTTGTTTCGATTGCTGCAGCCGTTTAGGAGTTGATAGGGGGGGGGGGGACACACACACAGCCAGACAGACAGAAGGACAGACAGACAGACAGACAGACACACATTTGCCCGATCACGTAAGTCTACCTTTTCCTCATTTTTGCAAAATGTGAAAAGTAGGCTAATATATTGATGATACCTTATCCGAGTCCGTCCGGCCATACTATCCGACCGATTTTCTTCATCATTTTTAGCCTACTTTCGATTTTTGCAAAAAATGAAAGTAGACTTATGAGATCAACACAGGGCGAAAAAAGTGTGTCTGTCTGTGTGTGTGTATGTGTGTGTGTGAGTCTGTGTGTGTGTGTGTGTGTGTATGTGTGTGTGTGAGTCTGTGTGTGTGTGTGTGTGTGTGTCTGTGTGTGTGTGAGTGTGTGTACTCTGAATGTCTGTCCCCCCCTATCAATTCGAACACGGTGAATGCGAATTGAACGAAATTTGGTACGAAGGTAGCACTAGCAAAGGACACCTCAGTGCCATGTTTTATATCGCCGCCATCTTGACGGAAACGTAATGGCGGCCACACAAATGTTCAAAGCTTAAATCAAATTACGACTAACCTAATCATCCGATCTCTACCAAATTTTGCAACATCATACCTTTATGGGGCAGCATCCTTTGACCAAACTAGTAGGTCATCAGCGTAATAGTTTGCGGCTGGCGGCCATCTTTGTTTGAAAATAGATTCCCCTATTAATTCGAACACGGTGCAACCGAATGGAACGAAATTTGGTACAGAGGTAGAACTAACAAAAGGGACCTCAGTGTCATGTTTTATATCGCCGCCATCTTGACGGAAACGTAATGGCCGCCACACAAATGTTCAAAGCTTAAATCAAATTACGATTAACCTAATCATCCGTTCTCTACCAAATTTTGCAACAACATACCTTTATAGAGGAAGCATCCTTTGACCAACTGACTAGGTCATTAGCCTAATAGTTTGCGGATGGCGGCCATCTTTGTGTGAAAATCGATTGCCCCTATTCATTCAAACACGGTGAAACCGAATGGAACGAAATTTGGTACAGAGGTAGCACTAGCAAAGGGCATCTCAGTGTCATGTTTTATATCGCCGCCATATTGACAGAAACGTAATGGCGGCCACACAAATGTTCAAAGCTTAAGTTAAATTACGACTAACATAACCATCCGATCTCTACCAAACTTTGCAACAACATTCCTTTATGGAGGGAGCATCCTTTGACCAATGTAGTAGGTTATTAGCCTAATAGTTTGCGGGTGGCGGCCATTTTTATGTCAAAATGTATTCCCCCTATTAATTCGAACAGGGTGGAACCGAAAGGAACGAAATTTGGTACAGAGGTAGCACTAGCAAAGGGCACCTCAGTGTCATGTTTTATATCGCCGCCATCTTGACTGAAACGTAATGGCGGCCACGCGAATGTTCAAAGCTTAAATCAAATTACGATTAACCTAATCATCCGATCTCTACCAAATTTTGCAACTACATACCTTTATGGAGGGAGCATCCTTTGACCAATCTAATAGGTCATTCGCCTAATAGTTTGCGGATGGCGGCCATCTTTGTGTCAAAATCGATTCCCCCTATCAATTCAAACACGGTGAAACCGAATTGAACGAAATTTGGTACAGAGGTAGCACTAGCAAAAGGCACCTCATATTCATGTTTAATATCCCTATAGCACGTTGTATTTCAACAAGCTACTACAACCAACATTCAATCATACTCGTTGAAAAGGACAAAGAGTTATAACAATACCCATGTTTTTAGGAGAAAGTAGGCTATATGTTCTTTACTGAACATCTTGTTTTAAATGAAAGGTATTCATGCACAGATTTGTCATCAAGTATTACAAATCACTTAAATTACGCCTTTATCAAAGTATTTGATTTTTTCAACTTTTTCCAACTTTTTCCAACTTTGAAGTAATCATATCTTCGGTTCTAATTGAGTTACGAAGGTCGTTTTAGTCTAAGAACACTCAGTGAATCAAGCGCTATCATTTGAGCTCTTAACCATTCAAAGCGGTGGATTCTGAGGAAAGTTATGAGTGGACATACGATATTACATCTCATTTTTTCAACAGTTTTTCTCATTGTAGCAATCATATCTTTGGTTCTAATTGAGTTACACTGTTCGGTTTGGTCTACGAGCACTCAGTGGATCAAGCTCTATCCTTTGAAGTGTTAAATATTTACATTGGTTGATTCTGAGGAATGTTATGAGTGACGAAGCGAATATTAGAAATAATTATGAAAATTTAACCGAGTCCGTCCGGCCATTCTATCCGGTCGATTTCCTTCATACCACCATTCATTGAAAGGTATTCATGCAAGGATTTGTTATCAAGTATTACAAATCACATCACTTCCGCCTTCCTCAATTTATTTGATGTTTTCAACGTTTTTCATCTTTTTCCAACTTTGAAGCAATCATATCTTGGGTTCTGATCGAGGTACTCAAGTCGTTTTAGTCTAAGAACACTCAGGGACTGAAGCCCTTTCATTTGAGCTGTTAACTATTCAAATCTGCTGATTCTTCGGATTGTTATGAATGAACATTCGATATTATATCTCATTTTTCAATATTTTTTCTCATTTTAGCTATCATATCTTTTGTTCTAATGACGGAAATTTAGTATTACACTAGCGTTTTGTATTACAATCAACAAAGTGCAGGGTCAAACGCTTCATCGAGTTGGAATCTACTTGCCTGATCCTGTTTTAGGCCTAGAACATAGGCCATGGAATGTTCTATGTTGCCTTATCCCGAGGAAAATCATTTAAAACTGAGAGTCGACCTACAGCGACCATTGTCTGGAAGGAAGTATTGTAAAATAAAGGTTATAAACTATTACTTAATGTCGTAATTTTTTAATTCCGATACTGAAAAAATATGCTGCGGAGCAGTACGGGCGCCCTAGTACGGATATTAAACATGAATATGAGGTGCCCTTTGGTAGTGCTACCTCTGCAAAAATTCATCCAATTCGGTTTCACCGTGTTGGAATTGATATGGGTAATCGATTAGCACACATGAATGGCCGCCATATGCGAACTGTTGAACTGATGACCTTGTGGGTTGGTCAAAGCACGCTTCTCACATAAAGGTACGTTGTTGCAAAATCTGGTAGAGATCAGATGATTAGATTGGTCGTAATTTGATTTAAGCTTTTTACATTTGGGTGGCCACCATTACATTTCCATCAAGATGGTGGCAATATTAAACATGACACTGAGGTGCCCTTTGCTAGTGCTACCTGTGAACCAAATTTTGTTCAATTCGGTTTCACCGTGATTGAATAGATAGGGGGAATCGATTTTCACACATACATGGCCGCCATCCGCAAAGTATTGGTCTGATGACCTTGTAGTTTTGTCAGAAGGTTCTTCATACGTAAAGGTATAACGTTGCCAAGTTTGGTAGAAATCAAATGATTATGTGGTTGTAATTTGATTTAAGCTGTGAACATTTGGATGGCCGCCATTACGTGTCCGTCAAGATGGCGGCGATATAAAACATGACACTGAGGTGGCCTTTGCTAGTTCTACCACTGTACCAAATTTTGTTCAATTCGGTTTCACCGTGTTCGAATTGATAGGGGGGGGGGGGACAGACATTCCGAGTACACAAAACTCACACACAGACACACAGACAGACACACAATTTTTGGTACTGCGTAGATCTCATAAGTCTACTAATCTAAAGTAAGCTGAAAAACAGATAACACACACTAATACAGTCATCACAATTAACACCGGTTATCAAACAGATTCTACACACTCCCAAAGTACACGGGGCTACATGACCACGTTGTCGCAGCCCCTAAACTTAAGAACCAACCAACCAATTTATTTCATGCTTTGATACAAGATTAAGATATCTTTGAGGAAATGTCCGTATTGACGATAAATTAGACCACCAATAAATAAGGTAATGTTGATTCAAGGCGGCACTAACTTCTGATGATTTAGATTCTCTACATAGGCTATTGAAATATCATAGGAAGTTAGTTTGTTGCATAGCCGTGAATTGAACCCAGGTCTTTTGAGACTTCAATCTCGAGACCAGGAAAGGATTGCTTAGAAGGCTGTCGGACTCGTAAAACTTCGCCTTGCATAATCTGAGTTTCCTCTTGTTCGTGTAATCAGATCACCGTATCACTTCAATAGATCAAAGGCTAACTACTGATACGACATTCAAGATACAGTGTCGAGGGAAGGGAAGAACCGACCTTTTGAAGTTGATATATGGTTATGAGGTCTAGACGAACACCGATAAAAATGTAAATTAAATGGGAACTAGCTATACAACTTGGTCTTGCGGAGTAACTGTAGTAATTGGTACTGCTTTTAGGACTTGCAAATCTAGGGAAATAACTTGAAGGAACTCTTGAGTAGAAGGCGATGCAAAAACATTGACCCATACAACGTACCGTAAGTCTTTGGAATCACAAATGGGCCCATGTCCACGTTTTAGTAACTTAAAGTGCCTGGCCATGATAGCAGACTTAGTCGCATTTTCAAGAACATTTAAAAGTGTTTTCAGTCAGGGGCGTATGAAGAAAGGGGGCTGATAAGGCTGCAACCCCCTCCGATATGTTCCCAAATTCCTAGACAAATGAGATTTTAAATCCAGCCTATTATAAGAAGCAGCGTGCCACGGTGGGTGAGTGGTTATCGTGTCGGACTACCAACCCCAATCTTGCAGGTTCGCTCTTGGCAGTGGTAAGAGATTTTTGAAAGGCAACAAAAATCACGACAAGCATGTCATACGTTGTTGGCATGTCAAATAAACCATTTGAATTCAGTAGGCCGTGTTCATAATGGCAAAATTAATCTGGGATTTTCCGCCAACACCAAAGTTCCCCCTTTCTCTACTAGAAAGCGCTATAGTGTCAAGGAGCTTAGATATCTAATCTCCTTGACTTTCATAGCGCTCCAAGGAACAACATAAATTCGACATCCAATCTGCCCTCTGGGTGTCAAATAACAACACTTGCTCCTGCCATCCGAGGCCATACGATATTGTTATTAGTATTGCTACCCGTGGACGGCAGCTTGGCCAGCAGCACGTCGGTAACTCGATGACAAACGCTCTGCTTCACCAGAATGACACCGCCCAATGGCCAGGGTGGATGGGCCTACATACCTGTATTCAGAGATCCGGGTCGCTTCCGCAGCAAAATCACCTCCAGATGACATGTCCCAACAGAAGAGCTCCAAAGGAGTGGAAGGAAGATGGAGAAGGGGACAACGCACAGGCTATCCTACAGACACCCCCCAATAACCAACGGAACTGCTGCCGATGAAATAATGCCACAACAGTTGATTTAAAAAAAAAATAAAAAAAAATTTAATTGTTAAAATTAGCAAACACCTCCACCAGAAACAGAACATGCATCAACCAGCACAATTTACAAGAAAGGCAAGAGACCGCTTAACATGCTTGCTTACAAGGCCAACAAAAGAAAAGACTTAAATTAAAATTAAAATGTTATAGCCCAAAGATTAAAATTAAATTACATATACAGGCATAATTAAATGAGAAAGGGCTTGATAATTTACAGGGGAATGCAATATCGATCCGACATGCGGAGGTCCAGGCCACGCCAAAAACGAAAGGATATAAATTAAATAAAATAAAATAAAATATGAACAATTAAGAAATTCCCGATATTCGAGACTAAGAAAAACACAAGAACATTCACCAAAAAACATAAGGTAAAACTGACAAGGTAAAATAAAAAAACAAATATTAAATTAACACAACAGGTTTGAGCTTCGCGGTCAGCGCCAAGAGACTGACCTCGAGACCAGAATGCATCTCGGCATAACAAAAAAACAAACATGGCCACTAAGAAAAACAGGAGACCGCATGCCTGATCGAAACTACGGCAAACAATTAGCAAAATTAAATTTTAACATCACCAGAAGGAAATGAACGACGGAAAACAATTATATCTAAATACCATTAACAACAGAGAAAGGCAACGGATCATGAATAAATTAAATACTATGTCAATCCCAAGATTGCCAAATGAAAATAAATAATAATTTAAACGTAAAATAAACTTATACATGTGTCTCCAGAAGGCACGAAAATAATAACAAAATAATATATATACGGTATGTAAACATTATTAAAACATAAAAAGAAATTTTAGGCCTATCATGCAAAACAAACAGGCATCTCGGCGTACATGCAAGGCCAATATAGGAGCTACATAACAATATACATAAGATTTAATAACGTAACGTACCTTAAATTTTTCAGTGGAGACACAATAAAAATAAAATATTTAACACATTTAAAAAAAAATATGAACTGCCTGAACATTGCAGCGAAGTACACCCAAGCTGCCTCGATCATGCACGAGGCTTTCCTTCTCGTAGCCAGTAAATGAACAGACCACACGTCATCTTCACGGCAAATTAAGACATAAATGCCTAGGAGCACATGCATCTTCTTAGTTTCCTTTTCTTGAATGGTATTCATTTTTGGTAAAAGTTAGGGGCCAAGCCCCTAGCGCAACGGAAAGATATTCTCCCAACCAGCTGGCTTCTTGTTTTCAAACCGACAGACCATGAACTCCACAAGATGGCGGAGAAAAATGCGCGTCAGACGCCGAACTGCATTCATGCAAATATTCAACGTCCAATCAAGTCTTGACACCTCAATCAACAATGCCATAATCAAGCAATCAATTTTGGCGGTATCATGAAGTATATATATTCTTTTGTTTATGATGTAGAATTATAATTGCCGTCACACAAGACTGGAATAGGATGAGTTTTAATAAGGTACAACCAACGCATTCTATTGGAGAAGCAGGAACCACGTGAAGACTTCCAAAGTCCGACAGCAGCTACCATCTCGTGTTCACAGACGGAACCAAAAGACGAAGCGGTCGTTTCAAAAATGTCAACAATTGCATCCAGGGGTAAATACATCTTTGAAACGTTGGGACGGGCTCTTGCACGTAACAGTCTCCCTCCCTTAAGCGTGAACACCGTTCACGAATATGCCTAGGCATAGACAGTACTCCTTAACTTGTCGATTCACCAAGCATGTTTCCCGAAGATAATGTTCACCAGTTAACTCCAATTGATGGATGAAACCGCATCGTTTTGGTTAGGAAGGGTGCAGGGTCAGATTATCAGTGATGGGATAATTGATCACCTCGCAAACCACTTAGTCAACAGCATAACTGTGTCCAAAAATCTTCAGAAACGCAGAACACCAGCACCAGCAGTGCTTTCAGAGTCCGAGACACGTTAGATACATTTTCAATAAGTCCAATTTAGTTCGCTTTAAACGAAGTAGGTGGAAGCAATGTGCAAGATATTATGTGACGCGTTGGCAGCCATTTACAAAACAGAAGTTAATCTTATTTCAAAAAAGGTTTACAGAAATTAAAATTTCTTACTACATTTTACAAAAGAGAAACAAGGTTGAATTTAAATGAAGAAAATATTTCTGACAAAGCCCTAGATCCGTGTTTACAAAATTTCATTAACAAGTTTACCTTTTTACAGACTAGAAGTACCTTTCAAGATTACATAAGTTAAACGACTATACATTTAGAAGGAACTACGGTAGAGGAATGACCACTTAAATTCCCCAGGGAACATGTATACAAGATATCATGAGTTAGGTCTCCCTCCGAGTCCAACTTACATGTTAGCATCTTCAATGAAACATCAAAATTAGGTACACTTTTACAATTTACCATTAAAATGGGAACTTCCCAACATTTACAAGTTGTAATCCCGCAGAGTTTGCTAACCCAGTTCAAAATTCCAGAAGGAACAGATGCCTGAATGCCTCAATGAAGGTTAGGGATACTCTACATTATACAAAATCAGTTTACAAAATTTATGGTAGCATTTCCTCATTAGACACCTCTCCACCTCGCTTAATGTGCGATAGATGCACTCTTGAAATTTTGTTTGCTTTAGGGTTTCTAATAAGCGGAGTAACGGGAGTCAGGAATGCCTCTACATAACATGGGCCTTTGAAACGAGGGGTCAACTTGCTTGAAACTAGATTACTGACGCCCTTGGGCTCGAAATTGCGGACGTACACAACATCACCAATTTCCAAATCAGTTGGCTTGCGACAGGCATTGTGTCGCCTGGCAAGTTGGTCAAGTGATACCTTAATATTCTCTCTAGCCTTGTCGAATTTCGCCCTCATATCCTCGGGCGTGAAACTGTCTGGAAGGAGATCGTGCAGGTTCCACAGGTTAGACAACGGAGAATTGGCCATAAAGGAAAACATTAACGAAAAAGGGGTAGCTTGCGTGCTCTCATGCACGGCGGTGTTGAAAGCAAAATTGAGCCAATGCAAATTAGAATCCCACTTGGAATGGTCGTCGTGGTGGAAAGCAATCAGAGCAGAACGGAGATTACGATTGACTCGCTCAGCGAGAGACGGGTTAGGAAAATAGGGAGTGGTGGTTACATGCGAAATAGCATAATCAAATAAGAATTGACGGAACTGATGAGATACAAAGCACTTGGCATTATCAGATACCAGGTACTGACATGGCCCAAAAGATGAAAAGATGGAATTAAGACACTTTATGACGGAACTGGTCGTAGCCTGTCTGGTGGGGAAAATCCAACTAAACCGGGTGAAACCGTCAGTGCAAACAAGCGCAAATTGGTTTCCCCGACCAGAGCGAGGGAACGGCCCAACATGGTCGATAAAAAGCCTCTCCATGGGTCTAGATGCCGGTTCAGATGACAACAGGCCAACCTTAGTAGACACCGGAGGTTTGCTAATACTACATGCAGCACAATTCCTAATGAGCCTCCTGATGTCGCCATCCATACTTTGCCAAATGAAAAACTGTCTGATTTTAGCTCGGGTCTTGAATACTCCTAGGTGGCCACCAATAGGAGATTAGTGATAGTAACGAAAGATTTCCGGAATGAGGACCGACGGGAGCACAATTTTAGGTAGACGGTCATGACGAGAGGAACAACACAATACACCATCCTTTAGAGAGTAGGGCTTGATCACTTCACCAGAATTGATTCGGTCAATTAGGCTAGAAAAGGAGGGGTCTTCTTTCTGGAATCGTCTCACATCTTCAAAAAGCACAGGGGAATTGCTAGGAACGACATTGACACAATTTACAGGAGATACAAGGTTTACGGGTTCACATTCTTGAATATCCTCTTCGGCTGTCTCCTCGTACATGCGGCTTAAAGAATCAGCTACCGCAATTTTGGACCCACGAATATGGTGGACAGTGAACTGGAATGACAGAATCCTAGTTGCCCATCTGTCAATCCTACCAGTTTTACGGGGTTTCCCTAAGACTCAGCTCAAGGCTTGGTTATCGGTCTCAAGGAGAAACTAAGTGTGCTCAAGATACATACGGAATTTTTCTAGAGCGAACAACACAGCTAAACCCTCAAGTTCGTATATGGAATACTTCCTCTCTGCGTCCGTTAATGTACGAGAAGCGTATGCAATGGGTTGCCTACCCAGATCAGATTCCTGCAGTAGGACACAACCAACACCACGACCAGACGCATCAGTCTGCACAATGAACTGCTTCCCAAATTCCGGAATGGCTAGCACAGGGGCGTTAGAGAGCGCAAGCTTAAGATCTTCGAAGGCTGCTTGCTGAGAGGGACCCCACTCAAACTTCACAGCCTTTTTGCGTAATAGATTTAGAGGAGCAGCACGGTCGGCAAAGTTACTGATAAACTTACGGAAGAAGTTCACCATACCAATGTAACGAGCAACACCCTTGGCGATCTTGGGCGGTTTAAAATCTCTGATGGCCTGCGTACGAGACTGGTCCACGGAGATACCAGATGCGGAAATAATATGTCCCAAGAAGGAAATTTTGGGCTTGGCAAAGGAAACCTTGGACAATTTGACGGTAAGGCCAGCGTCACGCAACCGATCAAGTACAACTTTCAGATGATCAACGTTTTCCTCGAAGGACTCAGAATAGATCACCACATCGTCAAGGTAGTGGTACACAAACTTGAATTTAATTTCGGAAATCACCTTGTCCAGAAGTCTGCTCAACACAGCGGCTCCGGTGGATAGGCCAAACGGGACACGGGCATACTCAAACAGGTTCCAGTCAGTGGAAAAAGCAGTAACATGCCTGGATTCCGGAGAGAGGGGAATTTGGAAGTAAGAAGAATTTCAATCGAGGATCGTGAACACCTTCGGGTTGCGAAACCAACTAAACCATGTGTGAAGGTCCGGCAAAGGGATGGACTGCAAAACAACTTTTTGATTAAGAGCCCTATAGTCGACCACCGGCCGAAAACCACCGTTAGGTTTTGGCACAAGAAATACAGGGGATGAGTAGGCAGAGATAGAGGGTTGGATTACACCTTTTTCTAACATCTTATCGATAATCTTACGAAGTTCAGCCATCTTGGGCGGGGCAAGGCGATACGGGCTGGAACGCACCGGCACAGAATCGGTTAGCTCAATCTTGTATTCCATCAAATGGGTTACACCCAACTTGTCCGTAAATACATCACTATACTCCTGACATAACCTCTTAATGGCATCCTTTTGAAGACTCGTTAAATTTTCCAGATCGAGATCCTCAATAGTCATAGGTTCACTAACAGAACTGACAGCAGGAGAAGATAAAACCGGGTTAAATGATAATTTACTCTGTGGATTAAACTTAAACCATAAGTTGCGAGCACCAAAATCAAGAAGCATACCAACGTGTGACATGAAATTAGCTCCAATGACCACAGAACAAGAAAGATTTCTGGCAACAAAAAATTTAAATTTCCAAGAAAAATTTAGAATATGCATTTTGACTGTCATACTACCCAAAATATTTAAGTTTGAACAATTTGCCGAAATAAAAGATTCATTGTTCGGCTCTAACTCAGGAAATTTGCAAACAGTCTTCATAGATAAAAACCAGTCCTCGCTTATAAAGGATGCGACACTACCAGTATCAAGCAATGCAGAAACGGGCTCGTCATTAACACAAATTTCAATAAACGGGGATATTCCTTTAGCCACAGGAGAAATTCCAAGATCATTACTCACCCCAAAACGATTACCATTAGATGACGAGATCACCCGCACCACAGGTTTCACATTAAGTTTAGAACTAGGCTGACCTGCCACGACATTGCTCACCGACAGGTTAGGTAGGTCAGCGACATAAGCAGAATTAGCCCGTGAAGATTTAGTTTTCAACGCGATATCAAGGCTATCATTGGTAGGGCGACCAGAAACTTCACAGGGTTTTCCAAAACCCTTATGCACAGAAATATCCTTGGAAGTAACACCCGAATTGGTCTCCACAACGTCCCGTCATTGGCGATACACAACCTGTTTACTCGGACACACCTTCTTGACATGCCCCACGCCACCGCACGTGTGGCACTTAATGTTGGGTCGAGGATGAAACATAACCTTAGGCGGGGGACGAGACATCAAGGAAGGAGGAGGAACATTAGCTACCCGAAGGGAATCTGCATGTTTCACAGCCATAGCATCTATAACGACCTGTTTAAGCTCGGCAAACGACGAAGGCCTGGTACACATAGTCATGTATGACCTATATTGAGGCGAAAACCCATTTACAATAGATGACACCATCTGTCGTTCAGTTAAAGGGGATGCCAAAACCTGGGCATACACCTTAATGTCATTGACATAGTCGCTAAGTGACTCGTCCAACCTTTGGACACGATAAGGGAACTTTTGCTCGAGAGTACTTAGGGCGCTCGCAGGGACAAAAACCACAGCACTTCCCTAATAAACATGGCTAAGGACATACGGAGGTGGATAGCTTCAACTAGTTTATCGCGCAGCATACCGGAAGCAACAGGATATAACAGTTGGAAAATCTGATTTTCCGACATCCCAAAAATCGAGGCATGGTTACCCAACTCGACCACTTGCTTTAAAAATAGGACCACTTGGGTAACGTCATCAAGGTTGAAATGCTTTAACTTAGTTAAGAAACTAGAAATAGGGTGAGGAATCGACCCATAATTAACGGTAGGCGAGAATGTAGCATTAGGAAAAGAGACATTGTTACCAGTGTAGCCCGCTCGCACACCCTCTACTGGAGACAAAACATTTACATTACTAGAGAAGGAACTGGGATGCAACGGGTCGGCAGTACCCAGGAAATCATTAGGTGACCTAACATGAGAAGAATGACCGTAAGCAGGGTTAAGAGGTCTGGGCGAGCCAGAACTAGACAAAAGAGGGGCAGGCAAACCACTACTAGAAATCGATCCCAAAAACTCAGACCTAGTAAACAGAGGTGATTCACGTTCAACCCCAGAAGAACTCTCCAAATTCACAAGGTAATCCCTTAAGTCAATTAAATCGAAAACACTATTGTTGTCGGCCATTTTGGAAAACACAGAATGCAGACAGCCAATATAGAAGGAAACAAATTTTATGAATTACGAGGACAGTTTACACTTTCACAACAAAACCAAAACTACCAATTACCACCACCATAGATTAGGTTGACACTCGAACACAGCCACCACCTATAATACAAGATCATGCACAATGTTATCCAGAACTGCATACTTCACCGCCTGCTTGGCTCGAGAACAGGAAGCTAAATTACAAAAATTGGCACAAAACATATGGCTAACAGCTTCCGACAGGGCTCCAGGATGCCTTCACACGAAGCATATAGGCTATCAGAATATTAAGAAATCCCCATTTCCCATGCCAAGAACACATGTCAGTCACTCACCGAGCTTCATTTTCAGTTGGGATGTTGCACACAAACAGGATAAAATACAGCATCAAAGGCCTCGCTTCAAAACAGGTCACGTACAGCGTACCACATGGATATACAGAGGCAAACATGAAATAAAACAAACGACAAGGATTAGCTTTACATAACATTAAGTGCACTGGCCTGACAAAATCCTACCAACAACAGCACTAGAGGGGTCCATAAAACAGCCTGCGGGTACTGGGGAGGGGATAGTTACGGAAGTGAACTCGAGCGCGGTCTGCTACCAGAATGCTACCCGTGGACGGCAGCTTGGCCAGCAGCACGTCGGTAACTCGATGACCAACTCTCTGCATCACCAGAATGACACCGCCCAATGGCCAGGGTAACCTGTATTCAGAGGTCCGGGTCGCTTCCGCAGCAAAATCACCTCCAGATGACATGTCCCAACAGAAGAGCTCCAAAGGAGTGGAAGGAAGATGGAGAAGGGGACAACGCACAGGCTATCCTACAGACACCCCCCAATAACTAACGGAACTGCTGCCGATGAAATAATGCCACAACAGTTGATTAAAAAAAAAATTAAAATAAATTTTAATTGTTAAAATTAGCAAACACCTCCACCAGAAACAGAACATGCATCAACCAGCACAATTTACAAGAAAGGCAAGAGACCGCTTAACATGCTTGCATACAAGGCCAACAAAAGAAAAGACTTAAATTAAAATTAAAATGTTAAAGCCCAAAGATTAAAATTAAATTACATATACAGGCATAATTAAATGAGAAAGGGCTTGATAATTTACAGGGGAATGCAATATCGATCCGACATGCGGAGGTCCAGGCCACGCCAAAAACGAAAGGATATAAATTAAATTAAATAAAATAAAATATGAACAATTAAGAAATTCCCGATATTCGAGACTAAGAAAAACACAAGAACATTCACCAAAAACATAAGGTAAAACCGACAAGGTAAAATAAAAAAACAAATATTAAGTTAACACAACACGTTTGAGCTTCGCGGTCGGCGCCAAGAGACTGACCTCGAGACCAGAATGCATCTCGGCATAACAAAAACAAACATGGCCACTAAGAAAAACAGGAGACCGCATGCCTGATCGAAACTACGGCAAACAATTAGCAAAATTAAATTTTAACATCAGCAGAAGGAAATGAACGGCGGAAAACAATTATATCTAAATACTATTAACAACAGGGAAAGGCAACGGATCATGAATAAATTAAATACTATGTCAATCCCAAGATTGCCAAATGAAAATAAATAATAATTTAAACGTAAAATAAACTTATACATGTGTCTCCAGAAGGCACGAAAATAATAACAAAATAATATATATACGGTATGTAAACATTATTAAAACATAACAAGAAATTTTAGGCCTATCATGCAAAACAAACAGGCATCTCGGCGTACATGCAAGGCCAATATAGGAGCTACATAACAATATACATAAGATTTAATAACGTAACGTACCTTAAATTTTTCAGTGGAGACACAATAAAAATAAAATATTTAACACATTTAAAAAAAAATGAACTGCCTGAACATTGCAGCGAAGTACACCCAAGCTGCCTCGATCATGCACGAGGCTTTCCTTCTCGTAGCCAGTAAATGAACAGACCACACGTCATCTTCACGGCAAATTAAGACATAAATGCCTAGGAGCACATGCATCTTCTTAGTTTCCTTTGCTTGAATGGTATTCATTTTTGGTAAAAGTTAGGGGCCAAGCCCCTAGCGCACCGGATAGATATTCTCCCAACCAGCTGGCTTCTTGTTATGAAAGCCGGATCTAAAGATCCTATAGGCTTTCATATAGCCGTGGTATATTGGGAAAAGTCTGTCTGTATGTATGTATGTATGTATGTGCGTGACGTTTTTGCGTTTAGCAAAGTACAGGTCGCAATTTTCAAGATATCGAGCTGAAATTTAGTACGGTGAAAGAGTTGGGGCCTGTGACAAACCCTATTGTTGGGTGTTAAAATCGGTGCAGGGCCTGACCTTCTTTTGGGGCCCTGAATTTCATCCTATTTTTTTGAATCGATATATCTCGGAAACGGTTGGTGGTATCGAAAAATGTTAAATATATAGGTGTAAGATCTCCGCGGTATGCAAGGTTTTTACTCAAAACGATTTTTTGATATCTCTCACCGTTTTCTTTTTTTGGGGCCCTGAATATGTCCATTGTGCGTGAAATTTTTGCGTTTAGCTAAGTACTGGTCGCAATTTTCAAGATATTAAGCTGAAATTTGGTACGATGAAAGAGTTAGTGACTGTGACGAACCCTATTGTTGGGCGTTAAAATCGGTGCAGGGCCGAATCTTTTTTGGGGCCCTGAATTTCAAACTTTTTTTTGGAATCGATATATCTCGGATACGGTTGATCGCATCGAAAAATGTTAAATGTATAGGTGTAAGATCTCCGCGGTATGCAACTTTTTTACTCAAAACGATTTTTTGATATTTCTCACCGTTTTCCTTTTTTGGGGCCCTGAAAATGTCCATTGTGTGTGACATTTTTGCGTTTAGCTGAGTACTGGTCGCAATTTTCAAGATGTTAAGCTGAAATTTGGTACGGTGAAAGAGTTAATGACTGCGACGAATCCTATTGTTGGGCGTTAAAATCGGTGCAGGGCCGGATCTTTTTTGGGGGCCCTGAATTTCTAACTGTTTTTTGAATCGATATATCTCGGAAACGGTTGGTCGTATCGAAAAATGTTAAACGTACAGGTGTAAGATCTCCACGGTATGCACCTTTTTTACTCCAAACGGTTTTTTGATATCTCTCACAGTTTTCTTTTTTTGGGGCCCTGAAAATGTCCATTGTGCGTGACATTTTTGCGTTTAGCTAGGTAATGGTCGCGATTTTCAAGATATGAAGCTGAAATTTGATACGATGAAAGAGTTAGTGACTGTGACGAATCCTCTTGTTGGGCGTTAAGATCGGTGCAGGGCCGGATCTTTTTTGGGGGCCCTGAATTTCAAACTTTTCTTTGGAATCGATATATCTCGGAAACAGTTGGTCGCATCGAAAAATGTTAAATGTACAGGTGTAAGATCTCCGCGGTATGCAACTTTTTTACTCAAAACGATTTTCTGATATCTCTCACCGTTTTCTTTTTTTAGGGCCCTGAAAATGTCCATTGTGCGTGACATTTTGGCGTTTAGCTAAGTACTGGTCGGAATTTTCAAGATATTAAGCTGAAATTTGGTACGGTGAAAGAGTTAGTGACTGTGACGAATCCTGTTGTTGAGCGTTACAATCGGTGCAGGGCCGGATCTTTTTTGGGGGCCCTGAATTTCTAACTGTTTTTTGGAATCGATATATCTCGGAAACGGTTGGTCGTATCGAAAAATGTTAAATGACCAGGTGTAAGATCTCCGCGGTATGGAACATTCTTACTCAAAACGATTTTTTGATATCTCTCACCGTTTTCTTTTTTTGGGGCCCTGAAAATGTCCATTGTGCGTGACATTTCTGCGTTTAGCTAAGTACTGTTCGCAATTTTCAAGATATTAAGCTGAAACTTGGTACGGTGAAAGAGTTAGTGACTGTGACAAATCCTGTTGTTGGGCGTTAAAATCGGTGCAGGGACAGATCTTTTTTGGGGGCCCTGAATTTCAAACTTTTTTTTGGTATCGATATATCTCGGAAACGGTTGATCGTATCGAAAAATGTTAAAGGTATAGGTGTAAGATCTCCGCGGTATGCAACTTTTTTACTCAAAACGATTTTTTGATATCTCTCACCATTTTCTTTTTTTGGGGCCCTGAAAATGTCCATTGTGCGTGACATTTTGGCGTTTAGCTAAGTACAGGTCGCAATTTTCAAGATATCGAGCTGAAATTTGGTACGGTGAAAGAGTTGGGGCCTGTGACGATCCCTGTTGTTGATCGTTAAAATTGGTGTAGGGCCGGACCTTTTGTTGGGGCCCTGAATTTCATCCTATTTCTTTGAATCGATATATCTCGGAAACGGTTGATCGTATCGAAAAATGTTAAATATATAGGTGTAAGATCTCCGCGGTATGCAACTTTTTTACTCAAAACGATTTTTTGATATCTCTCACCGTTTTCCTTTTTTGGGGCCCTGAAAATGTCCATTGTGTGGGACATTTTTGCGTTTAGCTAAGTACTGGTCGCCATTTTCAAGATATTAAGCTGAAATTTGGTACGATGACGGAGTTAGTGACTCTGACGAATCCTGTTGTTGGGCGTTAAAATCGGTGCAGGCCGGATCTTTTTTGGGGGCCATGAATTTCAAACTTATTTTTGGAATCGATATTTCCCGGAAACGGTTGGTCGTATCGAATAATGTTAAATGTACAGGTGTAAGATCTCAGCGGTATACAACTTTTTTACTCGAAACTATTTGTTGATATCTCTCACCGTTTTCTTTTTTAGGGCCCTGAAAATGTCCATTGTGCGTGACATTTTTGCGTTTAGCTAAGTACTGGTCGCCATTTTCAAGATATGAAGCTGAAATTTGGTACGGTGAAAGAGTTCGTTACTGTGACGAATCCTATTGTTGGGCGTTAAAATCGGTGCTGGGCCGAATCTTTTTTTGGGGCCTTGAATTTCTAAGTTTTTTTGGAATCGATATATCTCGGAAACGGTTGGTCGCATCGAAAAAAGTTAAATATACAGGTGTAAGATCTCCGCGGTATGCAACTTTTTAACTCTAGACGATTTTTTTATATCTCTCACCGTTTTCTATTTTTTGGGCCCTGAAAATGTCCATTGTGCGTGACATTTTTGGGTTTAGCGAAGTACAGGTCGCAATTTTCAAGATATCGAGCTGAAATTTGGAGCTGTGAAAGAGTTTGGCCCTGTGAGGGAACCAGTTGTCGGGCGTTAAAAACGGTGCAGGGCCGGATCTTTTTTGGGGGGCCAGAATATCAAACTTTTTTCTGGAATCGGTATGTCTCGGAAACGGTTGGTCGCATCGAAAAACGTTAAATGTTCAGGTGTAAGATCTCCGCGGTATGCAACTTTTTTACTCATAACGATTTTATGATATCTCCCACCGTTTTCTTATTTTGGGGCCCTGAATATGTTATTAAATGTTTTTGGTTTTTGAAAAAAAAATGGGGCCCAAATGTATATAATAATTGGTAAGAATATAAACGATGGTCTAATTGAATTCTACGGAAAATTGTCCATAATAACCCGTTTTCACCTTTTCAATAACTTAAATAATGTATTTACAGCTGTAATATATTTTCCATTTCCCAGGACATCCGGCTTTCATAACCACGTGATGGTGTCAGCATTGCCTAGAATAACATTTTATAATTTTCCTACATTACTACACAATTGGACCAAAGGACCGAAATGCAAGGCATGAGACCTTGCTGCCAACGAAGAGGTTGTTTGAGATTATTACCCCTCTTGCTCGCCGCTATCTTGCCGCACCTTCTCATCCAAAGCAGGTCGTGCTGCGTGGACTCCTACTTGTTATGAAAGCCGGATCTAAAGATCCTATAGGCTTTCATATAGCCGTGGTATATTGCAAAAAGTCTGTCTGTATGTATGTAGGTATGTATGTATGTATGTATGTGCGTGACGTTTTTGCGTTTAGCAAAGTACAGGACGCAATTTTCAAGATATCGAGCTAAAATTTGGTACGGTGAAAGAGTTGGGGCCTGTAATGAACCCTATTGTTGGGCGTTAAAATCGGTGCAGGGCCGGACCTTTTTTTGGGGCCCTGAATTTCATCGTATTTTTTTGAATCGATATATCACGGAAACGGTTGGTCGTATCGAAAAATGTTAAAGGTATAGGTGTAAGACCTCCGCGGTATACAACTTTTTTACTGAAAACGATTTTTTGATATCTCTCACTGTTTTCTTTTTTTGGGGCCCTGAAAATGTCCATTGTGCGTGACACTTTTGCTTTAACCTAAGTAGTGGTCGCAATTTTCAAGATATTAGGCTGAAATTTGGTACGATGAAAGAGTTAGTGACTGTGACGAATCCTATTGTTGGGCGTTAAAATCGGTACAGGGCCGGATCTTTTTTGGGGGCCCTGAATTTCAAACTTTTTTTGGAATCGATATATCTCGTAAACGGTTGATCGTATCGAAAATTGTTAAAGGTACAGGTGTAAGATCTCCGCGATGTGCAACTTTTTTACTCAAAACAATTTTTTGATATCTCTCACCGTTTTCTTTTTTTGGGGCCCTGAAAATGTCCATTGTGCGTGATATTTTTGCGTTTAGCTAAGTACTGGTCGCAATTTTCAAGATATAAAGCTGCAATTTGGTACGGTGAAAGAGTTAGTGACTGTGACAAATCCTATTGTTGGGCGTTAAAATCGGTGCAGGGCCGGATCTTTTTTGGGGGCCCTGAATTTCAAAGGTTTTTTTGGATTCGATATATCTCGGAAACGGTTGATCGTATCGAAAAATGTTAAAGGTATTGGTGTAAGATCTCCGCGGTATGCAACTTTTTTACTCAAAACGATTTTTTGATATCTCTCACCGTTTTCGTTTTTTGGGGCCCTGAAAATGTCCATTGTGCGTGACATTTTTGCGTTTACCTAAGTACTGGTCGCAATTTTCAAGATATTAAGCTGAAATTTGGTACGATGAAAGAGATAGTGACTGTGACGAATCCTATTGTTGGGCGTTAAAATCGGTGCAGGGCCGGTTCTTTTTGAGGGGCCCTGAATGTCTAACTGTTTTTTTGGAATCGATATATCTCGGAAACGGTTGGTCGTATCGAAAAATGTTAAATGTATAGGTGTAAGATCTCCGCGGTATGCAACTTTTTTACTCAAAACGATTTTTTGATATCTCTCAAAGTTTCCTTTTTTTAGGGGCCCTGAAAATGTCCATTGTATGTGTCATTTTTGCGTTTAGTTAATTACTGGTCGCTATTTTCAAGATATTAAGCTGACATTTGGTACGGTGAAAGAGTTAGTGACTGTGACGAATCCTATTGTTGGGCGTTAAAATCGGTGCAGGGCCGAATCTTTTTTGGGGGCCCTGAATTCCAACCTTTTTATTGGAATCGATATATCCCGGAAACGGTTGATCGTATCGAATAATGTTAAATGTATAGGTGTAAGATCTCCGCGGTATGCAACTTTTTTACTCTAAACGATTTTTTGATATCTCTCACCGTTTTATTTTTTGGGGGCCCTGACAATGTCCATTGTGCGAGACATTTTTGCGATTAGCTAAGTACTGGTCGCAATTTTCAAGATATTAAGCTGAAATTTGGTATGGTGAAAGATTTAGTGAATGTGACGAATCCTATTGTTGGGCGTTAAAATCGGTGCAGGGCCGGATCTTTTTGGGGGCCCTGAATTTCAAACTTTTTTTTGGAATCGATATATCTCGGAAACGGTTGATCGTATCGAATAATGTTAAAGGTATAGGTGTAAGATCTCCGCGGTATGCAACATTTTTACTCTAAACGATTTTTTGATATCTCTCACCGTTTTTGTTTTTGGGGCCCTGAAAATGTCCATTGTCGTGACAATTTTGCGTTTAGCTAAGTACTGGTCGTCATTTTCAAGATATTAAGCTGAAATATGGTACGGTGAAAGAGTTAGTGACTGTGACGAATCCTATTGTTGGACGTTAAAATCGGTGAAGGGCCGGATCTTTTGGGGGGGGCCTGAATTTCAAATTTATTTTTGGAATCGATGTACCTCGGAAACGGTTGGTCGTATCGAAAAATGTTAAATGTACAGGTGTAAGATCTCCGCGGTATGCAAATTTTTTACTCAAAATGATTTTTTGATATCTCTCACCGTTTTCTTTTTTTAGGGCCCTGAAAATGTCCATTGTGCGTGACATTTTTGCGTTTAGCTAAGTACTGGTCGCAATTTTCAAGATATCGAACTGAAATTTGGTGCGGTGAAAGAGTTAGACCCTGTGAGGAAACCAATTGTCGGGCGTTAAAGACGGTACAGGGCCGAATCTTTTTGGGGGGCCCTGAATTTCAAACATTTTTTTGGAATCGATATATCTCGGAAACGGTTGGTCGTATCGAAAAACGTTAAATGTACAGGTGTAACATCGTCGCAGTATGCAACTTTTTTACTCAAATTGATTTTTTGATATCTCTCACCGTTTTCTTTTTTGGGGCCCGGAAAATATCCATTGTGCGTCACATTTTTGGGTTTAGCGAAGTACAGGTCGCAATATTCAAGATTTCGAGCTGAATATGGAGCGGTGAATGAGTTGGACCGTGTGAGGAAACCTGTTGTCGGGGGTTAAAAACGGTGCAGGGCCGGATATTTTTGGGGGGCCCTGAATTTTTTTAAATCGATATATCTCGGAAACGGCTGGTCGTATCGAAAAACGTTAAATGTATAGGTGTAAGATCTCCGTGGTATGCAACTTTTTTACTCAAAACGATTTTTTGATATCTCTCACCGTTTTCTTTTTTGGGGCCCTGAAGATGTGCGTATGTGCGTGTCGTTTTCGGGTTTAGCAAAGTACAGGTCGCAATTTTCAAGATATCAAGCTGAAATTTGGAGCGGTAAAAGAAAGAAGGAAGGAAGATTGTAGTTTTACGTGACCGTGAATCTTGTGATTATGAGCAACGGTACCTCCTTTTTACGTGGAATCCGAACCACAGGACATGGCATTTCACTTAAAAAATCTCACATGCATTGACCGGGAATCAGCGCTAAAAGAGCTAGAGCCTATGAGGAACCTTATTTTTGGGCGTTAAAATTGGTGCAGGGCCGGATCATTTTTGGGGGCCCTGAATTTGAAAATCTTTTGGAATCGATATATCTCGGAGACGGTTGTTCATATCGAAAAAAGTTAAATACACAGGTTTAAAATCTCCGCGGTATGCAACTTTCTAACCCATAACGATTTTTTGATATCTCTCAGCGTTGTCTTTTTTTGGGGCCGTGAAAATGTACGTATGGGCGTGTCGTTTTTACGTTTAGCAAACTACTGGTCGGAATTTTCAAGATATCGAGCTGAAATGTGGTACGGGGAAAGAAATCGGGCCTGTGAGGAATTCTGTTTTCGGGCGTTAATATTGGTGCAGGGCCGGACCTTTCTTTGGGGCCCTGAATTTCATCCTTTTTTTACCCCGGATAATGTTTTGATATCTCTCACCGTTTTCCTTTTCTGGGGCCCTGAATGTCTTCCTTTTTTCTTCCCAACCGTTATATCTGGGAAACGGTTGGCCGTATCTAACAAAGTTAAATCTTCATGTGTATGGTCTCAGTGGTTAGCAACTTTTTCAACCCTTAAGATTTTTTGATATCTCTCACCGTTTTGATTTTCTGCGGCCCTGAATTTCTTCATTCTTTTTCGAACCGTTATATTTGGGAAACGGTTGGCCGTTTCGAACGAAGTAAAATCTACAGATATAGAATCTCATTGATTAGCAACTTTTTTAACTCTTATGATTTTTTGATATCTTTCACCATTTTCCTTTTTAGGGGCCGTAAGCCGCATGGGCTTTCATATTGCCGTGGTAGGATTTTTCGAGATCCCGGAAACTACGTGTCGCCCAGTGTTCAAACCTATACCAATCGAATCAGAGTCGAAAAAAAAATATCAAAAAAAAGTCTGTCTGTATGTACGTACGTACGTATGTACGTATGTGCGTGACGTATTTGCGTTTAGCAAAGTACAGGTCGCAATTTTCAAGATATCGAGCTGAAATTTGGTACGGTGAAAGAGTTGGGGCCTGTGACAAACTCTGTTGTTGGGCGTTAAAATCGGTGCAGGGCCGGAGCTTTTTTTGGGGCCCTGAATTTCATCCTATTTTTTGAATCGATATATCTCGGAAACGGTTGGTCGTATCGAAAAATGTTGAAGGTATAGGTGTAAGATCTCCGCGGTATGCAACTTTTTTACTCAAAACAATTTTTTGATATCTCTCACCGTTTTCGTTTTTTGGGGCCCTGAAAATGTCCATTGTGTGTGACATTTTTGCGTTTAGCTAAGTACTGGTCGCAATTTTCAAGATATTAAGCTGAAATTTGGTACGGTGAAAGAGTTAGTGACTGTGACGAACCCTTTTGTTGGGCGTTAAAATCGGTGCAGGGCCGGATCTTTTTTGGGGGCCCTGAATTTCTAACTGTTTTTTGGAATCGATATATCTCGGAAACGGTTGGTCGTATCGAAAAATGTTAAAGGTATAGGTGTAAGATCTCCGCGGTATGCAACTTTTTTTACTCAGAACGATTTTTTGATATCTCTCACCGTTTTCTTTTTTTGGGGCCCTGAAAATGTCCATTGTGCGTGACATTATTGCGTTTAGCTAAGTACTGGTCGCAATTTTCAAGATATTAGGCTGAAATTTCGTACGATCAAAGAGTTAGTGACTGTGACGAATCCTGTTGTTGGGCGTTAAAATCGGTGCAGGGCCGGATCTTTTTTGGGGGCCCTGAATTTCAAACTTTTTTTTGGAATCGATATATCTCGTAAACGGTTGATCGTATCGAAAATTGTTAAATGTACAGGTGTAAGATCTCCGCGGTGTGCAACTTTTTTACTCAAAACGATTTTTTGATATCTCTCACCGTTTTCTTTTTTTGGGGCCCTGAAAGTGTCCATTGTGCGTGACATTTTTGCGTTTAGCTATGTACTGGTCGCAATTTTCAAGATATTAAGCTGCAATTTGGTACGGTGAAAGAGTTAGTGACTGTGACGAATCTTATTGTTGGGCGTTAAAATCGGTGCAAGGCCGGATCTTTTTGGGGGGCCCAGTATTTCAAACTTTTTTTTGAATCGATATATCTCGGAAACGGTTGGTCGCATCGAAAAACGTTAAATGTTCAGGTGTAAGATCTCCGCGGTATGCATCTTTTTTACTCATAACGATTTTTTGATATCTCTCACCGTTTTCTTATTTTGGGGCCGGGAAGATGTTATTAAATGTTTTTGGTTTTTGAAAAAAAAATGGTGCCCAAATGTATATAATAATAGGTAAAAATTTAAACGATGGTCTAATTGAATTCTACGGAAAATTGTCTATAATAACCCGTTTTCACCTTTTCAATAAGTTAAATAATGTATTTACAGCTGTAGTATACCTTCCATTTCCCAGGACGTCCGGCTTTCATAACCACGTGATGGTGTCAGCATTGTCTAGAATAACATTTTATAATTTTCCTACATTACCACACAATCGGGCCAAAGGCCCGAAATGCTAGGCATCAGGTCTTGCCGCCAACGAAGTTGTTGTTTGAGATTATAACCCCTCTTGCTGGCCCCTTGCTGCTGCGCCACTGTCTCATCAAAAGCAGGTCGTGCTGCGTGGACTCCTACTTGTTTTCGAACCGACAGACCATGAACTCCACAAGATGGCGGAGAAAAATGCGCTTCAGACGCCGAACTGCATTCATGCAAATATTCAACGTCCAATCAAGGCTTGACACCTCAATCAACAATGCCATAATTAGGCAATCAATTTTGGCGGTATCATGAAGTATATATATTCTTTTGTTTATGATGTAGAATTATAATTGCCGTCACACAAGACTGGAATAGGATGAGTTTTAATAAGGTACAACCAACGCATTCTATTGGAGAAGCAGGAACCACGTGAAGACTTCCAAAGTCCGACAGCAGCTACCATCTCGTGTTCACAGACGGAACCAAGCGACGAAGTGGTCGTTTCAAAAATGTCAAGAATTGCATCCAGGGGTAAATACATCTTTGAAACGTTGGGACGGGCTCTTGCACGTAACAGTCTCCCTCCCTTAAGCGTGAACACCGTTCACGAATATGCCTAGGCATAGACAGTACTCCTTAACTTGTCGATTCACCAAGCATGTTTCCCGAAGATAATGTTCACCAGTTAACTCCAATTGATGGATGAAACCGCATCGTTTTGGTTAGGAAGGGTGCAGGGTCAGATTATCAGTGATGGGATAATTGATCACCTCGCAAACCACTTAGTCAACAGCATAACTGTGTCCAAAAATCTTCAGAAACGCAGAACATCAGCACACGTTCGTCCTCCCGCATTTTTGGCGTCACTGACTGGAGTGCGTACGTCATTGAACGATCACCTTATGTCCCATATCCCCTACAGGTTGTATTCCCTAACTTCGTCCATGAAATCTCAGGAGTGCCACATGAAGACATACTGCATGAGTTCTTATACGATGTGCCACAGCATGTGCGACTAAACATGAGGTTTCAGCACGATAGCGCACCACCTCATTCTTCACTTTTGGTCCGAGATCATCTGCACCACAGATTTGGGCAAAAGTGGACAGGTCATGTTGGCCCGATTGCTTGGTCTGCACGCTCACCCGGCATAACACCATTAGACTTGTACCTGTGGGGTCACATGAAGACCTTGATTTACGAATTCTAGTGTCTACCAAAAGTTTAAAACCACTAGCTTATTTTCAACAAAAGCTTCCTGGTCTTATATTTTTGATTCAAATTTCACCAAATATTTTATGAAATTACTTGTATCTAATAGGCATCCACCTGTACCAAGGACATTGTAATATGGCTTTCCGTCCCTGTGGAATCCGAGGAAGACCTATTGGCGCACGTTATGGCTGAGGCGGATGTTACAGGACCAGGGATTGGTGATCGTGTGTACCAGAACATGGTCGTCACATCGAGCCCCACCTGTAATTGGACCCCGACGACAAGCAGCAGGAGTCGGACACAGCGCCGAAAATGCTGTGAACATGTGCTGTGGTGGTAGCGGGAAGGCGGTACGTTTCCGGACACGAGTTCCTATGCTTGGTCCCCACTACAAGCCCTCAACGTCTGTAATGAGAATTTAAAAACACACTGTATATGTAAATAACACTTCCGGAAAAATACATGTCTAAGTTTACGATCACTATTATAATGGGGCAAATTTTAAGAATACACGTTTCAACCTTCAAGCAGTCATCATCAGATCCTGATCACTGTGTTGAGGCTTAAATTTAGACAATATGTCTCTACTTAGTATAAAACGAATTTCCCAATTCGTGGATGTTACGGGTAATCTCAAGAACCACTGGATGGATATTGATGCGATTTTCACCATTCTGTAAAGGATTACTCGAGGAAGGTTTATTTAGAAAATAATTTATTTATAATCATAAAAAGCCAAGCAGTAACGATTTCAGTGAAACACGTCGAAATAAAAACCAGGCGTTCGTGCGCTTTTTAAGGTTAATCAGGGCAAGCAGTTAAATATATATACTATGAATGTAAGAATTGTTCAGCATGAGACGTCCTACAAAAAACCTCCGTGAGAGCATATCTATATCTTCAATACATCGCCCACTGTAAGTGTTTTTACTTTTTCATTTCTTCCAACAATCACCATTCAATTACTGAGGTGACAGTTTACGAGCTAGCCTATCACCCCAGTTACAGCCTAGCTAGCGGGTGAGCCTATTAACCCGGATACAGTCAGCAGCAAACTGTCGAGTCGTGTTGAGTTAAGACTTCAGAGAAAAGTGGTTGTGTTTGGAGCTTCCCTGGAAGTGCAACTAGGCGTTTCTTCATTTCGCCTGTGAACTTTTCGTTCCTCAAAATACACAGTCAAGTTAAGATTGGGCGGAAGAGGGTTTGTGTTTAATGCACCTCCCCATTCTTAAATTACGTCTAGGGGGCGTGGTGGCGCAGCGATCCAGCTGTTGTTCTCTCACCAAAGTTTTCAAAAAAGTAAACAGCCTCGAGTAAGTACACCCATGCATTGGGAACCCACATCACGTAATTTTTCTCCCATTTCCAAACTTCGAAACCTATTGCCGAT
Organism: Meconema thalassinum; assembly: GCA_946902985.2. NCBI lineage: Eukaryota > Metazoa > Arthropoda > Insecta > Orthoptera > Tettigoniidae > Meconema > Meconema thalassinum. Next base: position 450,504,983 of record OX336393.1, on the reverse strand, counting down.
CAGAGGCAACCCGCAAGCACGGACGTGATGTGGGTTGCCTATGCATGGGCGTACTTACTATAGGCTGTTAACTTTTTCGAAAATTTTGGTCCCGTTTCCCACCCTACCGATGAATTTCAATCCAACCTGCTGTTTTGGGCTCGATTGTAGGCCATAACCTTCATTTTCATCCAACTCTGAACACTCTGTCATGACGCGTTACGCGTCCAGACAGGGAGGGTTGGGGGTACAAAAATTTCAATTTTGGGGGACGGATTGTCAATCAACGATCGGAAGGGGTTGATTTCGAGTCACCACTACTTCTAAGGACCTTTACAGCCCTTTCAGCGAATAAGACCTCGTTTCAGCCCTTAAAAAGGGCCTGTTTCAAAAAATCATATAAACGGGGGTAGCCAGGGAAGGGGTGGTGAAACAGGCACAACTCCTTTTTTGAAACGTTAGGGGAAGATCCCCTCATTCACAGCACTGATAAACATATCGATTAAAACCTTCCTTAGGGGTGAATCGAGAGGGGGTGGTTTGGTCCCATGCCAGTTGAGGGTGTTAGGGGGTGTGGACATTGCCGGAGGCCTTAGGAACTTACTGCAATCAGCAACTGAGGACGGTGTGCAGGTTTTCAGGTGGTTAAACACACCCGGTACCTTCTCAGACGCCCCCAATGGTAGTCCACGTTTAGGGGATAATGAAGGGGGTTGAAAATGCCCAAACGTCAAATATAACGATTTCAACGTGTTTGCGGAACCTTTAAGAGCTAGACTGAATCATTTTCGACTGCTTTGGCAACCTGCGACAAGTCCTACAGCGTTTTTTGCAAACTTCAATTTGCTGTTTTGGAAAATGGGCTGGTTTTCGGGGTGCTACCCCGAAACTACTCAAGTTGGGGAGTTGTGCAGAAGCATATGCTTGGTAGACGTCAGGACAAACGTCATACTGAGATTTCGAGCTTGTGCGGTCAACTTTTCAAAATTGGTGGCCTTTGAAAAAAGTGGTGCTTTAATTTTTTTGAGCAGTTTACGTCGTTTTCTTTTAGTTTGTCCCAAATTATGTGGATTCCGTCAGTCGCTAATGGTGCTATGGCCGTTTTCAATAATGGTTGGTTGGTTCTTAAGTTTAGGGGCTGCGACAACGCGGTCATGTAGCCCCGGGTACTTTGGGTGTGTGTAGAATATGTCTGATAACCGGTGTTAATTGTGATGACTGTATTAGTGTGTGTACCTGTTTTAATTCTAGTAAAGACTGCAGACGATCAATTTACCGCCAAACGCCACCATCAACGACTACTAGTTCAGAACTTAGCTACCAGAAGACACCGCAGTCGGCTCTTGGCAACAAACGTAGGAACCTAAGAGCGTTGTTTACATTCCTAACCTATCCAATTTTGATTCACACAGGTGTAATTAGTGGAAGGTTCTTTAACATGCCATAAATCAACGACATGGGACCGCCGTCTTTACTTCCCCTCCGAAGGAAGGCATACTGAGGGATTTTTAACGCTCTTAAAAATCCGACGACTTCGGCCGGGTTTGAACCCGCTATCTTAGGCATAGAAGCTCAGCATGCTAACAACTACGCCACCGAAGCCGCCGTTTTCAATAATGTCAAATCCGTTTTTATTGAGAATTCTTGACACTGTTGAATATGGTAAATTGTTTTTATCGCTGCTGTTGCTCTTTCTTTCACATGAATGTTGAATGGTGTCTGTGTTGTTTGGAGAGTAACTCAAAGATATTTGAATTTTGAAACTACTTCTAGGTGATTAATTTCAAGGGTCAGTGTGTCCTTTGGGGAGAATTTTCCACCGCTGCTGAAAATCATTTGTTTAGATCTGTTGTGATGTATTCCGAAGTCATTTTCCAGAGCCCATGAGGTGAGACTGTTTAGTACCGTTTTTAGCTCTTCGTTATTTTCTGAGGCTATTACCATATCATCTGCATTACGTATGAGTGTTGCTGAGCTGTCGGTAATGGTCTTTGTGATGTCTGCTGTCATGATATTGAATAGGCTCGGGCTTATCGGATCTCCTTGTAGTACTCCGGTAGTTTGGGTTAAAGTTTTGGACAGGGTTATATCATGAGATATTTGTATGTGCTTGCACCTGAGGATATCTGAGAGTATTCTTGTTAGGTAGTAGTTAATTGACATAAAAAGAATTGCTTATCACGTAATGCATTCATAACTGTACCCGGGCGAAGCCGGGGCGGGTTGATAGTTGGTATATAAATTTAAACCCAATGATTACCAGTTGAAGGTTGAAGTGCGTAATCCTAAAAATTGACTGATTATAATAGTGATCATAAACTAATACATTTATTTTTTCCGGAAGGGTTACTTACATGTTATATACTATTCATTGTATCCCGCCCCGCCATTGGGCAAATTCGTGTTGACCGATTGAATAGTTACATGGCTCAAGCCTCCTCGGTCACTAATGCGTTCGGGAAAGTCCAATTCTTGGAATTATCATGGACCCATCTTTAACACAAACAGGGTGCGCTTTCAGCACTACCTTCTGATAAATGGAGCTGAACACACACGAGAGGGCTTTTGAGAAATTAGGAGAGGCGTCTCCTAGTAAGTACGAATGCTATATTCAATAAATGTCAAACAAACGCTTTCAATCAGAGCGAACTCTCTCACTTCACACAAAAGCCTTCACTAGCAGCGTGCTGCCATCAATTGTTTTTGCAACTGACATCAAGTTTGACTTTTATATCAAACGTCATTCCGTCCTAATAAACATGAAGATGTACGTCAACAAAAATAGAAGGGGAATTTATCGCACTGCCTACAAACATACAATATTGCTGGTGCATACGGACACTTTGCAGAGAACAAGTGACAAATTGTATAACAGCCTGCAGGGTGTGATAACAGTTTGACAGAAAAGACTGACTATCGGCTTGACAGTTACCGTCAGACTCTCACGAGCAGAATCAAACATTGAATAATGCGCTCTGCGTAGCGCACTGCTTAAAGGGAATATTTCACGCGTCACATTTGCAAATGTACAGAGGCAATTTCATGGATCGCATGTTACACTGGACGTTTTTTTAATTTTGTTGTATTTTTTTTAAACATTTCATTTTCTTTTGTTTGTTTTGTTTTAGTTTCCTATTTGTGACTCTAGTATTCTGAACTGGCAAATAATGTTCATGAATTATGCTATTTTCTGGAATAACATCAACTGCAGTCTGCTCTTGGCTTGCAGCTGAAAAACTTCAAGTAGTTCCGTGACGAACTAAAGAGGCACTTTTCTTAAAATGTAAGATTCATGCCAATGATTTAGTCTAGACTAAGGTCGAAATTAAGTTGGTAATACTGACATTTTTAATTAGTTCGAAGTTTACCTGAAATAGTGTAGCCTAATAGAGCACGACAGTTGGCAGCCCTCGTGACTATGAATAATTATATTCTTAGATCCATCTCTTAAGGTACAGAATGCACTTACAAATTTGGTTGAAGTTCAATGAATAATATGGACGTTACATGCAGTTAGACATTGGTTCTGTAAGCGAGCATAAAACCATGTTGGCAACAATGGCATGTATGTATTGCTGAGAATTAATCTGAAACATTATGATCAATTATAGTGCCAATTTTGGATGAAATCTATTTGTTAGTATAGAAGTTACATTCATTTAATAATTGGACCTAACAGCAGGCTTAGAATCATGTTGGCAGCACCGACGTTGCCTATATTATGTACTCCAAATCAATGTAGAAGGTCATGTACTAAACGTTGGCAAAGGTTTGAGCTGTTGGCTTGCGTACTTTTTGATATATGGGTATTAGTCTCTCTCTAGTCTAGTCTCTCTAATGTTGTGTATGTTACTGTATTCAGGATAAGCTTCGACTATTAAAGACCTGGTTTCAAACTTGCCACGCAGAAGCTAAAAATCCATAACATCATAATAACAGAATTAAAAGCATGATATTAGGTATCCTGTGCCTTATCTCTTACTTGTGTCTTGAAAATATATCACACAAATATCAAGTAGTCCTTATTTAATTCATGCAGATTTTATGGTGGTGCATGAGTGGATGTGAGTTTATTAATTATATGATAACTGAGGAACAGAAATCACTGTGTTTTTTGAACGTAGATTGACCTTGGATGTACTCCTTCTCAATTCGACACCTCATTCTGCTGATTGTGTGCTGTTAGCACCCTGCTAGTGCGCCGACCAATCAGAGTTCATCTAGAAAGAAACAGGAGATCTGGGCGGACTGATGGAGCCAGTGGGTTCAACTCAGGAAATGTTTCTAAATACGCTTACCATACTGTATTTTATCCATTAGTTCAGCCATCTAATTAAAAAACAAGTAACTCCGTGAAGAACTATACAGCCTATTTTCATATACCCTACTTATGTTAATTGCCTCTATCAACATACAACATTTCAGTTTGATTGCTCTAATAGATTCGTAGATATTGAGAACCGTCTAAATATTTCGGTTGATCGACATGTTGGATTTTTATAAATGTTGGTCATAGAGGTACGTACTATTAGATGACGATTTTTGCGTAGGTTCATAATTCAAACATCCACTTCGACCGCATGAACAATATACAAAAATTGAAAACTTAATTTTAAAATTGCGCACAGCCGCCATCTTGAGGTTGTGTGAACAATTGAACTAAATTAGATGCCAGTGGATTACAATGCGTATAAACATTTACTGTACCAAATTTCACTGTACTCAGATAGTTAAATCGCGAGAAAATTCTATTAAAATGTTTCACCTTCGCTTGGCCGCCATGTTCGTTTTGCATTTTATAGGCTTTCGGAAGGCTCATAGCTGAACTTCTAGAAGTACCCTTTATCATCGTACATAATTTCAGGGTGATGCCGATAATAGATTCGGAGATATAGAATGTCGGTGAAATATTTCGCACAGCTCCCATGTTGGATTGGTGAGATGTAATAAATGTTGAAGGGTTTTGTCGGGGTCAGCCGTAATAGTACTATCAACTTACCGAGTTTCATTGAAATCGCTCCAGCCGTTTAGAAGAAACAAACAAACACACACATACGCACCACTCACACACGGACAAAAGGTGATCTCATAAGCCTATCCCTCCTTATATTATTTTGCTAAGGTTTTGTACCGAAAATAAGGTCCCATTAACACCAACCTACACATAAGGGGTACCTACAGGTTCAGCATAACCCAATGCGTAAGCGAAACGCACTCACTTACTCTTTAAATGCCCCACAATTAAATAAATGCCTTAAAACCTGTATATTTACAATGAAATCATGAAAGAATGCAACACGGTAACCATGGTAACAGAATCTCACAGGTCCATCTATTTCTGTAAGACGCAATGCAATTCCAATTATTACATTGCTGTGAAAGTTTCCATACGGTTAGAAGGTTATCACGGAACCAAATTAAGCTGTAAAATTCATCAATACATACAGTATAATGCGCTTAAGGGGGTCAAGGCGTACTCTAGATTTTTTTCAGGCAATTCTCACGTGTGAGTGTGGTACGAAAGGTCTTTTTCACCCGACTATAAAGGGTCTCCGAAAACCACATCTAAAGGTCCTTACATTAACAGTGTCTGTGATATTCCCAGAAAATTAACTTCGCTCTGATATACCTATGAAGGAATGACAAACTCCTAACCACTGCACCAGTAGCTGAATTGATAAAGTCTGATTATTCATACCAAGGATAAATTAGTCATAGCATTCATGATTGAGATTTTGCTAAGTGTACCCTTAACAACTACAATATTCGCGGGCGAAGCCGCGACGGGTAATGCTAGTATTTTATAAAATGAAAAGGTCCCTTTTTGGTATAATAGATAGAAATCTGTTATATAAATAAAATTGTCCTTGACTCACTCACTTACTTACTCTTAGGGAGCTAAGAAGCCTTTTAACAGTGTTGCCTTATTGGTAATATATTACATCTTTTCAGTCGGCCAACACCATGTAATCCATGTGAAAAACAAGTAGTTCTGTGAAGAACTAAATAGTCTACTGGTCTTACTTATGACACGAGAAATGACAATCAGATTTTAAAAATTTGCACAGCCACCATTTTTAAGTTCTCATAAAATTCCATTAAATTATTAAGGCTTGTATAAAGATATACCGTACCAAGTTTCACAGTGCTCGTATGAAAAGTCGTGAGACAAATCCATTTAAATATTTAAATTTTGCGTCGCCGCCATGTTGGTTTTGTGCTCACCAGGTTATTGACTGATAGGTGACCTTATGTTAATAGCCTCTATCAACATACGAACCTTCAGTTAGATTGCTTTAATAGATTCGAAGATATTGAGAATCATGTAAATATTTTGGATGGTCGTCATGTTGGATTGTTTTATTTGTAGGCCAGATAGAGTTAGGTGCCATTAAATGAAGATTATTGCATACTTTCATTATTCAAACGTTCACTTCGATCACAATAAATTAAAAACATATTTTATAACTTCGCACAGTCGCTATCTTGAGGACATCAAAACAGTCAGTTTAATTGGGTGTCAGTAGATTAAATTGTATATGCACATGTATCATACCAAGTTCCACTGCGCTAGGATGATAAAATCGCGAGTAAATTCCATTTAAATGTTTCAACTTCGCTTGACCGCCATGTTCGTTTTGTACTTAACAGAGTTATGAAGATTATATGGGTGAAATTCTAGTAGTAGGCTACCTTTTATAACCGTACAAAATTTCAGGGTGATACCTGTTACTGTTGCAGAGATATAGAATGCCAGTGAAATATTTCGCGTAGCCGCCATGCTCGATTGCTGAAACGTATTAACATTTTAAAGGCACAGTCGAGGTCGGACAAGGTTGTGGTATGCACTTACTGAACTTCATTGAAATCGCTTGGTCCGTTTAGATTTTATTATGGGGACACACACAAAAAGATACGCGCTTAAACACACACGGACAAAAGCTGATATCATAAATGAAAATAGCCTAATAACTTGAAAAATTAAATGTGATAAAAATATAAATATATTGTTATAAACTATCGAAGAGGAAGAAAACTAAGTCAAGAAAAAATAGGTCTACAAAACCCTACCAAACCAACAACGTTAATTGAAATCTGTTTGATTTGTCTAAATTTGACGAATATGTTCTATTGGACTGTTGCCACCCCTGGAAATTGACATCGATCCCATATATTTGCAGCTTATTAACAATCACCCTACGCAAGGAACAGACCATCAGGATTGAGACACCTCACCGCTAAGTAGGTACTTTCATCCATAAACATCCCTCGCCTAACCCTAAGCAATAGACAGTGGGTAACTCTCCTGCTATTCATCCACTCTATATTAAACGGCAGTTACCGTTCGCACCACCTGTTGTCACTTTTCAAACTCGAACCCCCTTCCGTTGCACTTCAAGGACATCCTCCACATTCCACTCGCCAAATATCCAATAATTCAAGACCACCTCGTGGAAGGGTGGTTAGCGTTTTTGGTGGCTGTCCCACAGGAAGTCCGGCTCTGCCAAGAAATTTTAATTCTGGTGTGTGTGGGCTGTAACCGGAATAAACACAGCCTCGTGAGGCATACCTGAGAAGAAGAAGGCTAGATTCATACTTCAGTGTTATTCCGTGGTTTCCCAACTTTACTCCAGGCAAATGCTGGGATGGTTCCTAACTTAAGGACACGGCCGCCTCCTTTCCAATCCAATCCTCAATTTACAAATATAGCCTTCACACAATTACAGCGATCACAATAACACAGGTTATCACACAAATTCCACATACATCCAAATACACGGGGCTATATATCCACGATGTCGCAGTCTCTAGAATAAGCAACTGCAGCAATAATTCTTCCAAAACCGTATACCATCAAAGTAACTATCGTCTTGGCCATTCACGACATAGGCTACCTATGAACAAGGACACTCTTCCGGTTTTTGATCTGGACTTGATTTGTTATTGAACTTGTTTCCTTTTAAGGGGAGACTGCACCTCAAAACTTCAATTTTTTTCATATAATTTTTATTTGCTATTTCAGACCCTTGGAGTGCTTTCTCTTAGATCCCAGAAAGATTTGGTTCTATTCGAGGGGGGCGTGGCTCACTGACAGCTGTCAAAGATAGTATTTGATGTTATCACCATTAAACACGACCATCTTCTCACCAATCGGATAATTTATGTTCCAAAGTTGGCAATTTGATTTTCCTTCAAATGTAGTGATTCCTGGTGATAAAAAACTGACCTAGTGATTTCAACAAACATTTTGTTGAGAGGGAAATTTTTATCAGTTTGATTTCCATTTTCAATACCAACTTTTTTATCCTAAATATTAACCCATCTCAGTGATTTCTTTTCAGGACGTACTCATGAGGTATTTGCATACTTCTGTGCATTAATATTAAATGATCTGCAGTTTCAATCATTTTTATGACATTTATGTACAAATTATTTGAAAAAAAATAAAAATGTACTAAGGGTAAATTTAGAAACATTCTCATAAAATAAATGCACAGAACTCTTAAACGATGCCCTGTTCCTGTGTCTGAAGAAATTTAAATGTAAAAATAGATATTTGAGTACCAACATTAGGTTTTCAAAAATGCTATTAAAATCACATTAAAAATTAATCATCCAAAAACCATTCTAGTTATGGCCTTCGAACCTTAGACATTGCTACATCTTCACGTGATATATATGATCACAAAATTATTTTGAAATCGATGCAGCAGGAGAAAAGTTAAATTTGTCAGTGGAGTCTCCCTTTAATTATATATTTTATCTCGTTATTTGTACAAGCGCGAAGGGTTCACTTTCAGTAGTTTGTACTTTGATTAATACATTATAATATAATATATTCTATTAAGTTTGATTTTCAATCAGTGCGATTGCAATACACCGACATAAAAAGGCGCCGCAAGAGTAAAATTCGTTACGCAAATGAGTAGATGTTTCTCAAATATTTTCTTACTTAGTCAAGATTGTGTAAGACAACGAAGTTGAAGCTTTGTCTGGCCCCGATATTATCAGAGAGGGATAAGTTACTGTCTGCTCTTAGACAAGCACGTAGGAATTCTTCCTGGATTTGGGTCGATGCTATTTGCAAAAGTTGATAGACCAGTTGGGGATAGGGGTTAAGAGAAGCAAGACGAAAGGGAGTCAACCCTCAGGCTTACACATCGTCCCCCTCCCCCCCTCTAAAACCCGGATTAGATTAAATGAAATCAAGTTAATCAGCCCATGTAGAAGAGACAGCACCAGAAGTTGGGCGGAACACTTTAAGACGTTTGTGTAAGGATCGTTGAGTTTTATTATACAGCTCTCCATAAGTCAGTGAACGAGACAAGGGCATGCAAAGTACAGCGTCTTCCATCAGTCTCATATTATACAAGACATCCCACCATTCACAACCCCAGCCATTCATCCGTCTTGTATAATACAAGACGTACCACCATTCACTCCCCTAGCCTTACATCAATCTCATAATATACAAGACGTCCCACCATTCACTCCCCTGGCCTAGAGAAGGCTACGCAAAGTACCGCGTCTTCCATCAGTCTCATATAATACAAGATGTCCCACCATTCACTTCCCTAGCCTAGATAAGGTCACGTAAAGTACTGCACCTTTAATCAGTCTCATATTATACAAGGCGTCCCACCATTCACTCCCCTAGCCTAGACAAGGTCACGCAAAGTGCTGCGCCTACCGTCAGTCTCATAGAATACAAGCCGTCCCACCATTCACTTCCCTAGCCTAGACAAGGTCACGCAAATTGCTGCGCCTTCCATCAGCCTCATATTATACAAGACGTCCCACCATCCACTCCCCTAGCCTAGACAAGGTCACGCAAAGTGCTGCGCCTTCCATCAGCCTCATATTATACAAGACGTCCCACCATTCACTCCCCTAGCCTAGACAAGGTCATGCAAAGTGCTGCGCCTTTCATCAGTCTCATATTATACAAGACGTCCCACCATTCACTCCCCTAGCCTAGACAAGGCCACGCAAAGTGCTGCGCCTTTCATCAGTCTCGTATTATACAAGACGTCCCACCATTCACTCCCCTAGCCTAGACAAGGTCACGCAAAGTGCTGCGCCTTTCATCAGTCTCATATTATACAAGGCGTCCCACCATTCACTCCCCTAGCCTAGACAAGGTCAAGCAAAGTGCTGCTCCTTTCATCAGTCTCATATTATACAAGACGTCCCACCATTCACTCCCCTAGCCTGGACAAGGTCATGCAAAGTGCTGCGCCTTCCCTCAGTCTCATATTTTACAAGACGTCCCACCATTCACTCCCCTAGCCTAGACAAGGTCACGCAAAGTGCTGCGCCTTTCATCATTCTCGTATTATACAAGACTTCCCACCATTCACTGCCCTAGCCAGGACAAGGTCACGCAAAGAGCTGCGCTTTCCATCAGTCTCATATTATACAAGACGTCCCACCATTCACTCCCCTAGCCTAGACAAGGTCACGCAAAGTGCTGCACTTTCCAACAGCCTCATATTATACAAGACGTCCCACCATTCACTCCCCTAGCCTGGACAAGGTCAAGCAAAGTGCTGCGCCTTTCATCAGTCTCATATTATACAAGACGTCCCACCATTCACTGCCCTAGCCTAGACAAGGTCAAGCAAAGTGCTGCACCTTCCATCAGTCTCATATTATACAAGGCGTCCCACCATTCACTCCCCTAGCCTAAACAAGGTCACGCAAAGTGCTGCACCTTCCATCAGTCTCATATTATACAAGACGTCCCACCATTCACTCCCCTAGCCTAGACAAGGTCACGCAAAGTGCTGCGCTTTTCATCAGTCTCGTATTATACAAGACGTCCCTCCATTCACTCCCCTAGTCTAGACAAGGTCAAGCAAAGTGCTGCACCTTCCATCAGTCTCATATTATACAAGACGTCCCACCATTCACTCCCCTAGCCTAGACAAGGTCACGCAAAGTGCTGCGCCTTCCATCAGTCTCATATTATACAAGACGTCCCACCATTCACTCCCCTAGCCTGGACAAGGTCACGCAAAGTGCTGCGCCTTCCCTCAGTCTCATATTATACAAGGCGTCCCACCATTCACTCCCCTAGCCTAGACAAGGTCACGCAAAGTGCTACGCCTTCCCTCAGTCTCATATTATACAAGACGTCCCACCATTCACTCCCCTAGCCTAGACAAGGTCACGCAAAGTGCTGCGCCTTCCCCCAGTCTCATATTATACAAGACGTCCCACCATTCACTCCCCTAGCCTGGACAAGGTCACGCAAAGTGCTGAGCCTTCCATCAGTCTCATATAATACAAGACGTCCCACCATTCACTCCCCTAGCCTAAACAAGGTCACGCAAAGTGCTGCGCCTTCCCTCAGTCTCATATTATACAAGACGTCCCTCCATTCACTCCCCTAGCCTGGACAAGGTCACGCAAAGTGCTGCGCCTTCCCTCAGTCTCATATAATACAAGACGTCCCACCATTCACTCCCCTAGCCTAAACAAGGTCACGCAAAGTGCTGCGCCTTCCCTCAGTCTCATATTATACAAGACGTCCCTCCATTCACTCCCCCAGCCTAGACAAGGTCACGCAATGTGCTGCACCTTCCATCAGCCTCATATTATACAAGACGTCCCACCATTCACTCCCCTAGCCTAGACAAGGTCACGCAAATTGCTGCGCCTTTCATCAGTCTCATATTATACAAGACGTCCCACCATTCACTCCCCAAGCCTAAACAAGGTCAAGCAAAGAGCTGCGCCTTCCATCAGTCTCATATAATACAAGACGTCCCACCATTCACTCCTCTAGCCTAGACAAGGTCAAGCAAAGAGCTGCGCCTCCCATCAGTCTCATATTATACAAGACGTCCCACCATTCACTCCCCTAGCCTAGACAAGGTCACGCAAAGAGCTGCGCCTTCCATCAGTCTCATATAATACAAGACGTCCCACCATTCACTCCCCTAGCCTAGACAAGGTCTCGCAAAGTGCTGCGCCTTCCATCAGCCTCATATTATACAAGACGTCCCACCATTCACTCCCCTAGCCTAGACAAAGTCAAGCAAAGTGCTGCTCCTTCCATCAGTCTCATATTATACAAGACGTCCCACCATCCACTCTCCTAGCCTAGACAAGGTCACGCAAATTGCTGCGCCTTTCATCAGTCTCATATTATACAAGACGTCCCACCATTCACTGCTCTAGCCTAGACAAGGTCACGCAAAGAGCTGCGCCTTCCATCAGTCTCATATTATACAAGACGTCCCACCATTCACTGCTCTAGCCTAGACAAGGTCACGCAAAGAGCTGCGCCTTTCATCAGTCTCATATTATACAAGACGTCCCACCATTCACTCCCCTAGCCTAGACAAGGTCACGCAAAGAGCTGCGCCTTCCATCAGTCTCATATAATACAAGACGTCCCACCATTCACTCCCCTAGCCTAGACAAGGTCACGCAAAGTGCTGCGCCTTCCATCAGCCTCATATTATACAAGACGTCCCACCATTCACTCCCCTAGCCTAGACAAGGTCAAGCAAAGTGCTGCTCCTTCCATCAGTCTCATATTATACAAGACGTCCCACCATTCACTCCCCTAGCCTAGACAAGGTCATGCAAAGTGCTGCGCCTTTCATCAGTCTCATATTATACAAGACGTCCCACCATTCATTCCCCTAGCCTAGACAAGGTCACGCAAAGTGCTGCGCCTTTCATCAGTCTCGTATTATACAAGACGTCCCACCATTCACTCCCCTAGCCTAGACAAGGTCACGCAAAGAGCTGCGCCTTCCATCAGTCTCATATTATACAAGACGTCCCACCATTCACTGCCCTAGCCAAGATAAGGTCGCGTAATGTGCTGCGCCTTCCATCAGTCTCATATTATACAAGACGTCCCACCATTCACTCCCCTAGCCTAGACAAGGTCACGTAATGTGCTGCGCCTTCCATCTGTCTCATATTATACAAGACGTCCCACCATTCACTGCCCTAGCCTAGATAAGGTCACGTAATGTGCTGCGCCTTTCATCAGTCTCATATTATACAAGGCGTCCCACCATTCACTCCCCTAGCCTAGACAAGGTCACGCAAAGTGCTGCGCCTTTCATCAGTCTCATATTATACAAGGCGTCCCACCATTCACTCCCCTAGCCTAAACAAGGTCACGCAAAATGCTGCGCCTTCCATCAGCCTCATATTATACAAGGCGTCCCACCATTCACTCCCCTAGCCTAGACAAGATCACGCAAAGTGCTGCGCTTTTCATCAGTCTCGTATTATACAAGACGTCCCACCATTCACTCCCCTAGCCTGGACAAGGTCACGCAAAGTGCTGAGCCTTTCATCAGTCTCATATTATACAAGACGTCCGCCCATTCACTCCCCTAGCCTAGACAAGGTCACGCAAAGTGCTGCGCCTTTCATCAGTCTCGTATTATACAAGACGTCCCACCATTCACTCCCCTAGCCTAGACAAGGTCAAGCAAAGTGCTGCACCTTCCATCAGTCTCATATTATACAAGACGTCCCACCATTCACTCCCCTAGCCTAGACAAGGTCACGCAAAGTGCTGCGCCTTCCATCAGTCTCATATTATACAAGACGTCCCACCATTCACTCCCCTAGCCTGGACAAGGTCACGCAAAGTGCTGCGCCTTCCCTCAGTCTCATATTATACAAGACGTCCCACCATTCACTCCCCTAGCCTAGGCAAGGTCACGCAAAGTGCTGCGCCTTTCATCAGTCTCATATTATACAAGACGTCCCACCATTCACTCCCCTAGCCTGGACAAGTTCACGCAAAATGCTGCGCCTTCCTTCAGTCTCATATTATACAAGACGTCCCACCATTCACTCCCCTAGCCTAGACAAGGTCACGCAAAGTGCTGCGCCTTCCCTCAGTCTCATATTATACAAGACGTCCCACCATTCACTCCCCTAGCCTGGACAAGGTCACGCAAAGTGCTGAGCCTTCCATCAGTCTCATATAATACAAGACGTCCCACCATTCATTCCCCTAGCCTAAACAAGGTCACGCAAAATGCTGCGCCTTCCCTCAGTCTCATATTATACAAGACGTCCCACCATTCACTCCCCTAGCCTGGACAAGGTCACGCAAAGTGCTGCACCTTCCATCAGCCTCATATTATACAAGACGTCCCACCATTCACTCCCCCAGCCTAGACAAGGTCACGCAAAGAGCTGTGCCTTCCATCAGTCTCATATAATACAAGACGTCCCACCATTCACTCCCCTAGCCTAAACAAGGTCAAGCAAAGAGCTGCGCCTTCCATCAGTCTCATATAATACAAGACGTCCCACCATTCCCTCCCCTAGCCTAGACAAGGTCATGCAAAGAGCTGCGCCTTCCATCAGTCTCATATTATACAAGACGTCCCACCATTCACTCCCCTAGCCTAGACAAGGTCACGCAAAGAACTGCGCCTTCCATCAGTCTCATATAATACAATACGTCCCACCATTCACTCCCCTAGCCTAGACAAGGTCACGCAATGTGCTGCGCCTTCCATCAGCCTCATATTATACAAGACGTCCCACCATTCACTCCCCTAGCCTAGACAAGGTCAAGCAAAGTGCTGCTCCTTCCATCAGTCTCATATTATACAAGACGTCCCACCATCCACTCTCCTAGCCTAGACAAGGTCACGCAATGTGCTGCGCCTTTCATCAGTCTCATATTATACAAGACGTCCCACCATTCACTCCCCTAGCCTAGACAAGGTCATGCGAAGTGCTGCGCCTTTCATCAGTCTCATATTATACAAGACGTCCCACCATTCACTCCCCTAGCCTAGACAAGGTCACGCAAAGAGCTGCGCCTTCCATCAGTCTCATATAATACAAGACGTCCCACCATTCACTCCCCTAGCCAAGACAAGGTCACGCAAAGTGCTGCGCCTTCCATCAGCCTCATATTATACAAGACGTCCCACCATTCACTCCCCTAGCCTAGACAAGGTCAAGCAAAGTGCTGCTCCTTCCATCAGTCTCATATTATACAAGACGTCCCACCATCCACTCTCCTAGCCTAGACAAGGTCACGCAATGTGCTGCGCCTTCCATCAGCCTCATATTATACAAGACGTCCCACCATTCACTCCCCTAGCCTAGACAAGGTCAAGCAAAGTGCTGCTCCTTCCATCAGTCTCATATTATACAAGACGTCCCACCATCCACTCTCCTAGCCTAGACAAGGTCACGCAATGTGCTGCGCCTTCCATCAGCCCCATATTATACAACACGTCCCACCATCCACTCTCCTAGCCTAGACAAGGTCACGCAAAGTGCTGCGCCTTCCATCAGCCTCATATTATACAAGACGTCCCACCATTCACTCCCCTAGCCTAGACAAGGTCAAGCAAAGTGCTGCTCCTTTCATCAGTCTCATATTATACAAGACGTCCCACCATTCACTGCCCTAGCCAAGATAAGGTCACGTAATGAGCTGCGCCTTCCATCAGTCTCATATTATACAAGACGTCCCACCATTCACTGCCCTAGCCTAGATAAGGTCACGTAATGAGCTGCGCCTTCCATCAGTCTCATATTATACAAGACGTCCCACCATTCACTGCCCTAGCCTAGGCAAGGTCACGCAAAGTGCTGCGCCTTTCATCAGTCTCATATTATACAAGACGTCCCACACTTCACTCCCCTAGCCTAGACAAGGTCACGCAAAGTGCTGCACCTTTCATCAGTCTCATATTATACAAGACGTCCCACCATTCACTCCCCTAGCCTAGACAAGGTCACGCAAAGTGCTGCGCCTTTCATCAGTCTCATATTATACAAGGCGTCCCACCATTCACTCCCCTAGCCTGGACAAGGTCAAGCAAAGTGCTGCGCCTTTCATCAGTCTCGTATTATACAAGACGTCCCTCCATTCACTCCCCTAGCCTAGACAAGGTCAAGCAAAGTGCTGCGCCTTTCATCAGTCTCGTATTATACAAGACGTCCCTCCATTCACTCCCCTAGCCTAGACAAGGTCAAGCAAAGTGCTGCGCCTTTCATCAGTCTCGTATTATACAAGACATCCCACCATTCACTCCCCTAGCATAGACAAGGTCAAGCAAAGTGCTGCACCTTCCATCAGCCTCATATTATACAAGACGTCCCTCCATTCACCCCTCTAGCATAGACAAGGTCAAGCAAAGTGCTGCGCCTTTCATCAGTCTCATATTATACAAGACGTCCCACCATTCACTCCCCTAGCCTAGACAAGGTCATGCAAAGTGCTGCACCTTTCATCAGTCTCATATTATACAAGACATCCCACCATTCACTCCCCTAGCCTGGACAAGGTCACGCAAAGTACTGCACCTTTCATCAGTCTCATATTATACAAGACGTCCCACCATTCACTCCCCTAGCCTGGACAAGGTCATGCAAAGTGCTGCGCCTTTCATCAGTCTCATATTATACAAGACGTCCCACCATTCACTCCCCTAGCCTAGACAAGGTCACGTAATGTGCTGCACCTTTCATCAGTCTCATATTATACAGGACGTCCCACCATTCACTCCCCTAGCCTGGACAAGGTCATGCAAAGTGCTGCGCCTTTCATCAGTCTCATATTATACAAGATGTCCCACCATTCACTCCCCTAGCCTGGACAAGGTCATGCAAAGTGCTGCGCCTTTCATCAGTCTCATATTATACAGGACGTCCCACCATTCACTCCCCTAGCCCAGACAAGGTCACGTAATGTGCTGCACCTTTCATCAGTCTCATATTATACAGGACGTCCCACCATTCACTCCCCTAGCCTAGACAAGGTCACGTAATGTGCTGCACCTTTCATCAGTCTCATATTATACAAGACGTCCCTCCATTCACTCCCCTAGCATAGACAAGGTCAAGCAAAGTGCTGCGCCTTTCATCAGTCTCATATTGTACAAGACGTCCCACCATTCACTCCCCTAGCCTAGACAAGGTCACGCAAAGTGCTGCACCTTTCATCAGTCTCATATTATACAGGACGTCCCACCATTCACTCCCCTAGCCTAGACAAGGTCACGCAAATTGCTGCGCCTTTCATCAGTCTCATATTATACAGGACGTCCCACCATTCACTCCCCTAGCCTAGACAAGGTCACGTAATGTGCTGCACCTTTCATCAGTCTCATATTATACAAGACGTCCCTCCATTCACTCCCCTAGCATAGACAAGGTCAAGCAAAGTGCTGCGCCTTTCATCAGTCTCATATTGTACAAGACGTCCCACCATTCACTCCCCTAGCCTAGACAAGGTCACGCAAAGTGCTGCACCTTTCATCAGTCTCATATTATACAAGACGTCCCACCATTCACTCCCCTAGCCTAGACAAGGTCACGCAAAGAGCTGCGCCTTCCATCAGTCTCATATTATACAAGACGTCCCACCATTCACTCCCCTAGCCTAGACAAGGTCTCGCAAAGTGCTGCGCCTTTCATCAGTCTCATATTATACAAGACGTCCCACCATTCACTCCCTTAGCCTAGACAAGGTCACACAAAGTGCTGCACCTTTCATCAGTCTCATTTTATACAAGACGTCCCACCTTTCACTCCCCTAGCCTAGACAAGGTCATGCAAATTGCTGCGCCTTCCATCAGTCTCATATTATACAAGACGTCCCACCATTCACTCCCCTAGCCTAGACAAGGTCACGCAAAGTGCTGCGCCTTTCATCAGTCTCGTATTATACAAGGCGTCCCACCATTCACTCCCCTAGCCTAGGCAAGGTCACGCAAAGTGCTGCGCCTTTCATCAGTCTCGTATTATACAAGGCGTCCCACCATTCACTCCCCTAGCCTAGACAAGGTCACGCAAAGTGCTGCGCCATTCATCAGTCTCATATTATACAAGACGTCCCACCATTCACTGCTCTAGCCTAGACAAGGTCAAGCAAAGTGCTGCACCTTCCATCAGTCTCATATAATACAAGGCGTCCCACCATTCACTCCCCTAGCCTAGAAAAGGTCAAGCAAAGTGCTGCACCTTCCATCAGTCTCATATAATACAAGGCGTCCTACCATTCACTCCCCTAGCCTAGACAAGGTCAAGCAAAGTGCTGCACCTTCCATCAGTCTCATATTATACAAGGCGTCCCACCATTCACTCCCCTAGCCTAGACAAGGTCACGCAAAGTGCTGCTCCTTCCATCAGTCTCATATTATACAAGACGTCCCACCATTCACTCCCCTAGCCTAGACAAGGTCATGCAAAGTGCTGCACCTTCCATCAGTCTCATATTATACAAGGCGTCCCACCATTCACTCCCCTAGCCTAGACAAGGTCACGCAAAGTGCTGCTCCTTCCATCAGTCTCATATTATACAAGGCGTCCCACCATCCACTCTCCTAGCCTAGACAAGGTCACGCAAAGTGCTGCGCCTTTCATCAGTCTCATATTATACAAGACGTCCCACCATTCACTCCCCTAGCCTAGACAAGGTCATGCAAAGTGCTGCGCCTTTCATCAGTCTCATATTATACAAGACGTCCCACCATTCACTCCCCTAGCCTAGACAAGGTCACGCAAAGTGCTGCGCCTTTCATCAGTCTCATATTATACAAGACGTCCCACCATTCACTCCCCTAGCCTAGACAAGGCCACGCAAAGTGCTGCACCTTCCATCAGTCTCATATTATACAAGACGTCCCACCATTCACTCCCCTAGCCTAGACAAGGTCATGCAAAGTGCTGCGCCTTTCATCAGTCTCATATTATACAAGACGTCCCACCATTCACTCCCCTAGCCTAGACAAGGCCACGCAAAGTGCTGCGCCTTTCATCAGTCTCATATTATACAAGACGTCCCACCATTCACTCCTCTAGCATAGACAAGGTCATGCAAAGTGCTGTGCCTTCCCTCAGTCTCATATTATACAAGGCGTCCCACCATTCACTCCCCTAGCCTAGACAAGGTCACGCAAAGTGCTGCGCCTTTCATCAGTCCCATATTATACAAGACGTCCCACCATTCACTCCTCTAGCATAGACAAGGTCAAGCAAAGTGCTGCACCTTCCATCAGTCTCATATTATACAAGGCGTCCCACCATTCACTCCCACCCTAGACAAGGTCAAGCAAAGTGCTGCACCTTCCATCAGTCTCATATTATACAAGGCGTCCCACCATTCACTCCCCGAGCCTAGACAAGGTCACGCAAAGTGCTGCGCCTTTCATCAGTCTCATATTATACAAGGCGTCCCACCATTCACTCCCCTAGCCTAAACAAGGTCACGCAAAATGCTGCGCCTTCCATCAGCCTCATATTATACAAGGCGTCCCACCATTCACTCCCCTAGCCTAGACAAGATCACGCAAAGTGCTGCGCTTTTCATCAGTCTCGTATTATACAAGACGTCCCACCATTCACTCCCCTAGCCTGGACAAGGTCACGCAAAGTGCTGAGCCTTTCATCAGTCTCATATTATACAAGACGTCCGCCCATTCACTCCCCTAGCCTAGACAAGGTCACGCAAAGTGCTGCGCCTTTCATCAGTCTCGTATTATACAAGACGTCCCACCATTCACTCCCCTAGCCTAGAGAAGGTCAAGCAAAGTGCTGCACCTTCCATCAGTCTCATATTATACAAGACGTCCCACCATTCACTCCCCTAGCCTAGACAAGGTCACGCAAAGTGCTGCGCCTTCCATCAGTCTCATATTATACAAGACGTCCCACCATTCACTCCCCTAGCCTGGACAAGGTCACGCAAAGTGCTGCGCCTTCCCTCAGTCTCATATTATACAAGACGTCCCACCATTCACTCCCCTAGCCTAGGCAAGGTCACGCAAAGTGCTGCGCCTTTCATCAGTCTCATATTATACAAGACGTCCCACCATTCACTCCCCTAGCCTGGACAAGTTCACGCAAAATGCTGCGCCTTCCTTCAGTCTCATATTATACAAGACGTCCCACCATTCACTCCCCTAGCCTAGACAAGGTCACGCAAAGTGCTGCGCCTTCCCTCAGTCTCATATTATACAAGACGTCCCACCATTCACTCCCCTAGCCTGGACAAGGTCACGCAAAGTGCTGAGCCTTCCATCAGTCTCATATAATACAAGACGTCCCACCATTCATTCCCCTAGCCTAAACAAGGTCACGCAAAATGCTGCGCCTTCCCTCAGTCTCATATTATACAAGACGTCCCACCATTCACTCCCCTAGCCTGGACAAGGTCACGCAAAGTGCTGCACCTTCCATCAGCCTCATATTATACAAGACGTCCCACCATTCACTCCCCCAGCCTAGACAAGGTCACGCAAAGAGCTGTGCCTTCCATCAGTCTCATATAATACAAGACGTCCCACCATTCACTCCCCTAGCCTAAACAAGGTCAAGCAAAGAGCTGCGCCTTCCATCAGTCTCATATAATACAAGACGTCCCACCATTCCCTCCCCTAGCCTAGACAAGGTCATGCAAAGAGCTGCGCCTTCCATCAGTCTCATATTATACAAGACGTCCCACCATTCACTCCCCTAGCCTAGACAAGGTCACGCAAAGAACTGCGCCTTCCATCAGTCTCATATAATACAAGACGTCCCACCATTCACTCCCCTAGCCTAGACAAGGTCACGCAATGTGCTGCGCCTTCCATCAGCCTCATATTATACAAGACGTCCCACCATTCACTCCCCTAGCCTAGACAAGGTCAAGCAAAGTGCTGCTCCTTCCATCAGTCTCATATTATACAAGACGTCCCACCATCCACTCTCCTAGCCTAGACAAGGTCACGCAATGTGCTGCGCCTTTCATCAGTCTCATATTATACAAGACGTCCCACCATTCACTCCCCTAGCCTAGACAAGGTCATGCGAAGTGCTGCGCCTTTCATCAGTCTCATATTATACAAGACGTCCCACCATTCACTCCCCTAGCCTAGACAAGGTCACGCAAAGAGCTGCGCCTTCCATCAGTCTCATATAATACAAGACGTCCCACCATTCACTCCCCTAGCCAAGACAAGGTCACGCAAAGTGCTGCGCCTTCCATCAGCCTCATATTATACAAGACGTCCCACCATTCACTCCCCTAGCCTAGACAAGGTCAAGCAAAGTGCTGCTCCTTCCATCAGTCTCATATTATACAAGACGTCCCACCATCCACTCTCCTAGCCTAGACAAGGTCACGCAATGTGCTGCGCCTTCCATCAGCCCCATATTATACAAGACGTCCCACCATCCACTCTCCTAGCCTAGACAAGGTCACGCAAAGTGCTGCGCCTTTCATCAGTCTCATATTATACAAGGCGTCCCACCATTCACTCCCCTAGCCTAAACAAGGTCACGCAAAATGCTGCGCCTTCCATCAGCCTCATATTATACAAGGCGTCCCACCATTCACTCCCCTAGCCTAGACAAGATCACGCAAAGTGCTGCGCTTTTCATCAGTCTCGTATTATACAAGACGTCCCACCATTCACTCCCCTAGCCTGGACAAGGTCACGCAAAGTGCTGAGCCTTTCATCAGTCTCATATTATACAAGACGTCCGCCCATTCACTCCCCTAGCCTAGACAAGGTCACGCAAAGTGCTGCGCCTTTCATCAGTCTCGTATTATACAAGACGTCCCACCATTCACTCCCCTAGCCTAGACAAGGTCAAGCAAAGTGCTGCACCTTCCATCAGTCTCATATTATACAAGACGTCCCACCATTCACTCCCCTAGCCTAGACAAGGTCACGCAAAGTGCTGCGCCTTCCATCAGTCTCATATTATACAAGACGTCCCACCATTCACTCCCCTAGCCTGGACAAGGTCACGCAAAGTGCTGCGCCTTCCCTCAGTCTCATATTATACAAGACGTCCCACCATTCACTCCCCTAGCCTAGGCAAGGTCACGCAAAGTGTTGCGCCTTTCATCAGTCTCATATTATACAAGACGTCCCACCATTCACTCCCCTAGCCTGGACAAGTTCACGCAAAATGCTGCGCCTTCCTTCAGTCTCATATTATACAAGACGTCCCACCATTCACTCCCCTAGCCTAGACAAGGTCACGCAAAGTGCTGCGCCTTCCCTCAGTCTCATATTATACAAGACGTCCCACCATTCACTCCCCTAGCCTGGACAAGGTCACGCAAAGTGCTGAGCCTTCCATCAGTCTCATATAATACAAGACGTCCCACCATTCATTCCCCTAGCCTAAACAAGGTCACGCAAAATGCTGCGCCTTCCCTCAGTCTCATATTATACAAGACGTCCCTCCATTCACTCCCCTAGCCTGGACAAGGTCACGCAAAGTGCTGCACCTTCCATCAGCCTCATATTATACAAGACGTCCCACCATTCACTCCCCCAGCCTAGACAAGGTCACGCAAAGAGCTGTGCCTTCCATCAGTCTCATATAATACAAGACGTCCCACCATTCACTCCCCTAGCCTAAACAAGGTCAAGCAAAGAGCTGCGCCTTCCATCAGTCTCATATAATACAAGACGTCCCACCATTCCCTCCCCTAGCCTAGACAAGGTCATGCAAAGAGCTGCGCCTTCCATCAGTCTCATATTATACAAGACGTCCCACCATTCACTCCCCTAGCCTAGACAAGGTCACGCAAAGAACTGCGCCTTCCATCAGTCTCATATAATACAAGACGTCCCACCATTCACTCCCCTAGCCTAGACAAGGTCACGCAATGTGCTGCGCCTTCCATCAGCCTCATATTATACAAGACGTCCCACCATTCACTCCCCTAGCCTAGACAAGGTCAAGCAAAGTGCTGCTCCTTCCATCAGTCTCATATTATACAAGACGTCCCACCATCCACTCTCCTAGCCTAGACAAGGTCACGCAATGTGCTGCGCCTTTCATCAGTCTCATATTATACAAGACGTCCCACCATTCACTCCCCTAGCCTAGACAAGGTCATGCGAAGTGCTGCGCCTTTCATCAGTCTCATATTATACAAGACGTCCCACCATTCACTCCCCTAGCCTAGACAAGGTCACGCAAAGAGCTGCGCCTTCCATCAGTCTCATATAATACAAGACGTCCCACCATTCACTCCCCTAGCCAAGACAAGGTCAGGCAAAGTGCTGCGCCTTCCATCAGCCTCATATTATACAAGACGTCCCACCATTCACTCCCCTAGCCTAGACAAGGTCAAGCAAAGTGCTGCTCCTTCCATCAGTCTCATATTATACAAGACGTCCCACCATCCACACTCCTAGCCTAGACAAGGTCACGCAATGTGCTGCGCCTTCCATCAGCCTCATATTATACAAGACGTCCCACCATTCACTCCCCTAGCCTAGACAAGGTCAAGCAAAGTGCTGCTCCTTCCATCAGTCTCATATTATACAAGACGTCCCACCATCCACTCTCCTAGCCTAGACAAGGTCACGCAATGTGCTGCGCCTTCCATCAGCCCCATATTATACAAGACGTCCCACCATCCACTCTCCTAGCCTAGACAAGGTCACGCAAAGTGCTGCGCCTTCCATCAGCCTCATATTATACAAGACGTCCCACCATTCACTCCCCTAGCCTAGACAAGGTCAAGCAAAGTGCTGCTCCTTTCATCAGTCTCATATTATACAAGACGTCCCACCATTCACTGCCCTAGCCAAGATAAGGTCACGTAATGAGCTGCGCCTTCCATCAGTCTCATATTATACAAGACGTCCCACCATTCACTGCCCTAGCCTAGATAAGGTCACGTAATGAGCTGCGCCTTCCATCAGTCTCATATTATACAAGACGTCCCACCATTCACTGCCCTAGCCTAGGCAAGGTCACGCAAAGTGCTGCGCCTTTCATCAGTCTCATATTATACAAGACGTCCCACACTTCACTCCCCTAGCCTAGACAAGGTCACGCAAAGTGCTGCACCTTTCATCAGTCTCATATTATACAAGACGTCCCACCATTCACTCCCCTAGCCTAGACAAGGTCACGCAAAGTGCTGCGCCTTTCATCAGTCTCATATTATACAAGGCGTCCCACCATTCACTCCCCTAGCCTGGACAAGGTCAAGCAAAGTGCTGCGCCTTTCATCAGTCTCGTATTATACAAGACGTCCCACCATTCACTCCCCTAGCCTGGACAAGGTCATGCAAAGTGCTGCGCCTTTCATCAGTCTCATATTATACAAGACGTCCCACCATTCACTCCCCTAGCCTAGACAAGGTCACGTAATGTGCTGCACCTTTCATCAGTCTCATATTATACAGGACGTCCCACCATTCACTCCCCTAGCCTGGACAAGGTCATGCAAAGTGCTGCGCCTTTCATCAGTCTCATATTATACAAGATGTCCCACCATTCACTCCCCTAGCCTGGACAAGGTCATGCAAAGTGCTGCGCCTTTCATCAGTCTCATATTATACAGGACGTCCCACCATTCACTCCCCTAGCCTAGACAAGGTCACGTAATGTGCTGCACCTTTCATCAGTCTCATATTATACAGGACGTCCCACCATTCACTCCCCTAGCCTAGACAAGGTCACGTAATGTGCTGCACCTTTCATCAGTCTCATATTATACAAGACGTCCCTCCATTCACTCCCCTAGCATAGACAAGGTCAAGCAAAGTGCTGCGCCTTTCATCAGTCTCATATTGTACAAGACGTCCCACCATTCACTCCCCTAGCCTAGACAAGGTCACGCAAAGTGCTGCACCTTTCATCAGTCTCATATTATACAGGACGTCCCACCATTCACTCCCCTAGCCTAGACAAGGTCACGCAAATTGCTGCGCCTTTCATCAGTCTCATATTATACAGGACGTCCCACCATTCACTCCCCTAGCCTAGACAAGGTCACGTAATGTGCTGCACCTTTCATCAGTCTCATATTATACAAGACGTCCCTCCATTCACTCCCCTAGCATAGACAAGGTCAAGCAAAGTGCTGCGCCTTTCATCAGTCTCATATTGTACAAGACGTCCCACCATTCACTCCCCTAGCCTAGACAAGGTCACGCAAAGTGCTGCACCTTTCATCAGTCTCATATTATACAAGACGTCCCACCATTCACTCCCCTAGCCTAGACAAGGTCACGCAAAGAGCTGCGCCTTCCATCAGTCTCATATTATACAAGACGTCCCACCATTCACTCCCCTAGCCTAGACAAGGTCTCGCAAAGTGCTGCGCCTTTCATCAGTCTCATATTATACAAGACGTCCCACCATTCACTCCCTTAGCCTAGACAAGGTCACACAAAGTGCTGCACCTTTCATCAGTCTCATTTTATACAAGACGTCCCACCTTTCACTCCCCTAGCCTAGACAAGGTCATGCAAATTGCTGCGCCTTCCATCAGTCTCATATTATACAAGACGTCCCACCATTCACTCCCCTAGCCTAGACAAGGTCACGCAAAGTGCTGCGCCTTTCATCAGTCTCGTATTATACAAGGCGTCCCACCATTCACTCCCCTAGCCTAGGCAAGGTCACGCAAAGTGCTGCGCCTTTCATCAGTCTCGTATTATACAAGGCGTCCCACCATTCACTCCCCTAGCCTAGACAAGGTCACGCAAAGTGCTGCGCCATTCATCAGTCTCATATTATACAAGACGTCCCACCATTCACTGCTCTAGCCTAGACAAGGTCAAGCAAAGTGCTGCACCTTCCATCAGTCTCATATAATACAAGGCGTCCCACCATTCACTCCCCTAGCCTAGAAAAGGTCAAGCAAAGTGCTGCACCTTCCATCAGTCTCATATAATACAAGGCGTCCTACCATTCACTCCCCTAGCCTAGACAAGGTCAAGCAAAGTGCTGCACCTTCCATCAGTCTCATATTATACAAGGCGTCCCACCATTCACTCCCCTAGCCTAGACAAGGTCACGCAAAGTGCTGCTCCTTCCATCAGTCTCATATTATACAAGACGTCCCACCATTCACTCCCCTAGCCTAGACAAGGTCATGCAAAGTGCTGCACCTTCCATCAGTCTCATATTATACAAGGCGTCCCACCATTCACTCCCCTAGCCTAGACAAGGTCACGCAAAGTGCTGCTCCTTCCATCAGTCTCATATTATACAAGGCGTCCCACCATCCACTCTCCTAGCCTAGACAAGGTCACGCAAAGTGCTGCGCCTTTCATCAGTCTCATATTATACAAGACGTCCCACCATTCACTCCCCTAGCCTAGACAAGGTCATGCAAAGTGCTGCGCCTTTCATCAGTCTCATATTATACAAGACGTCCCACCATTCACTCCCCTAGCCTAGACAAGGTCACGCAAAGTGCTGCGCCTTTCATCAGTCTCATATTATACAAGACGTCCCACCATTCACTCCCCTAGCCTAGACAAGGCCACGCAAAGTGCTGCACCTTCCATCAGTCTCATATTATACAAGACGTCCCACCATTCACTCCCCTAGCCTAGACAAGGTCATGCAAAGTGCTGCGCCTTTCATCAGTCTCATATTATACTAGACGTCCCACCATTCACTCCCCTAGCCTAGACAAGGCCACGCAAAGTGCTGTGCCTTTCATCAGTCTCATATTATACAAGACGTCCCACCATTCACTCCTCTAGCATAGACAAGGTCATGCAAAGTGCTGTGCCTTCCCTCAGTCTCATATTATACAAGGCGTCCCACCATTCACTCCCCTAGCCTAGACAAGGTCACGCAAAGTGCTGCGCCTTTCATCAGTCCCATATTATACAAGACGTCCCACCATTCACTCCTCTAGCATAGACAAGGTCAAGCAAAGTGCTGCACCTTCCATCAGTCTCATATTATACAAGGCGTCCCACCATTCACTCCCCTAGCCTAGACAAGGTCAAGCAAAGTGCTGCACCTTCCATCAGTCTCATATTATACAAGGCGTCCCACCATTCACTCCCCGAGCCTAGACAAGGTCACGCAAAGTGCTGCGCCTTTCATCAGTCTCATATTATACAAGGCGTCCCACCATTCACTCCCCTAGCCTAAACAAGGTCACGCAAAATGCTGCGCCTTCCATCAGCCTCATATTATACAAGGCGTCCCACCATTCACTCCCCTAGCCTAGACAAGATCACGCAAAGTGCTGCGCTTTTCATCAGTCTCGTATTATACAAGACGTCCCACCATTCACTCCCCTAGCCTGGACAAGGTCACGCAAAGTGCTGAGCCTTTCATCAGTCTCATATTATACAAGACGTCCGCCCATTCACTCCCCTAGCCTAGACAAGGTCACGCAAAGTGCTGCGCCTTTCATCAGTCTCGTATTATACAAGACGTCCCACCATTCACTCCCCTAGCCTAGAGAAGGTCAAGCAAAGTGCTGCACCTTCCATCAGTCTCATATTATACAAGACGTCCCACCATTCACTCCCCTAGCCTAGACAAGGTCACGCAAAGTGCTGCGCCTTCCATCAGTCTCATATTATACAAGACGTCCCACCATTCACTCCCCTAGCCTGGACAAGGTCACGCAAAGTGCTGCGCCTTCCCTCAGTCTCATATTATACAAGACGTCCCACCATTCACTCCCCTAGCCTAGGCAAGGTCACGCAAAGTGCTGCGCCTTTCATCAGTCTCATATTATACAAGACGTCCCACCATTCACTCCCCTAGCCTGGACAAGTTCACGCAAAATGCTGCGCCTTCCTTCAGTCTCATATTATACAAGACGTCCCACCATTCACTCCCCTAGCCTAGACAAGGTCACGCAAAGTGCTGCGCCTTCCCTCAGTCTCATATTATACAAGACGTCCCACCATTCACTCCCCTAGCCTGGACAAGGTCACGCAAAGTGCTGAGCCTTCCATCAGTCTCATATATTACAAGACGTCCCACCATTCATTCCCCTAGCCTAAACAAGGTCACGCAAAATGCTGCGCCTTCCCTCAGTCTCATATTATACAAGACGTCCCACCATTCACTCCCCTAGCCTGGACAAGGTCACGCAAAGTGCTGCACCTTCCATCAGCCTCATATTATACAAGACGTCCCACCATTCACTCCCCCAGCCTAGACAAGGTCACGCAAAGAGCTGTGCCTTCCATCAGTCTCATATAATACAAGACGTCCCACCATTCACTCCCCTAGCCTAAACAAGGTCAAGCAAAGAGCTGCGCCTTCCATCAGTCTCATATAATACAAGACGTCCCACCATTCCCTCCCCTAGCCTAGACAAGGTCATGCAAAGAGCTGCGCCTTCCATCAGTCTCATATTATACAAGACGTCCCACCATTCACTCCCCTAGCCTAGACAAGGTCACGCAAAGAACTGCGCCTTCCATCAGTCTCATATAATACAAGACGTCCCACCATTCACTCCCCTAGCCTAGACAAGGTCACGCAATGTGCTGCGCCTTCCATCAGCCTCATATTATACAAGACGTCCCACCATTCACTCCCCTAGCCTAGACAAGGTCAAGCAAAGTGCTGCTCCTTCCATCAGTCTCATATTATACAAGACGTCCCACCATCCACTCTCCTAGCCTAGACAAGGTCACGCAATGTGCTGCGCCTTTCATCAGTCTCATATTATACAAGACGTCCCACCATTCACTCCCCTAGCCTAGACAAGGTCATGCGAAGTGCTGCGCCTTTCATCAGTCTCATATTATACAAGACGTCCCACCATTCACTCCCCTAGCCTAGACAAGGTCACGCAAAGAGCTGCGCCTTCCATCAGTCTCATATAATACAAGACGTCCCACCATTCACTCCCCTAGCCAAGACAAGGTCACGCAAAGTGCTGCGCCTTCCATCAGCCTCATATTATACAAGACGTCCCACCATTCACTCCCCTAGCCTAGACAAGGTCAAGCAAAGTGCTGCTCCTTCCATCAGTCTCATATTATACAAGACGTCCCACCATCCACTCTCCTAGCCTAGACAAGGTCACGCAATGTGCTGCGCCTTCCATCAGCCCCATATTATACAAGACGTCCCACCATCCACTCTCCTAGCCTAGACAAGGTCACGCAAAGTGCTGCGCCTTTCATCAGTCTCATATTATACAAGGCGTCCCACCATTCACTCCCCTAGCCTAAACAAGGTCACGCAAAATGCTGCGCCTTCCATCAGCCTCATATTATACAAGGCGTCCCACCATTCACTCCCCTAGCCTAGACAAGATCACGCAAAGTGCTGCGCTTTTCATCAGTCTCGTATTATACAAGACGTCCCACCATTCACTCCCCTAGCCTGGACAAGGTCACGCAAAGTGCTGAGCCTTTCATCAGTCTCATATTATACAAGACGTCCGCCCATTCACTCCCCTAGCCTAGACAAGGTCACGCAAAGTGCTGCGCCTTTCATCAGTCTCGTATTATACAAGACGTCCCACCATTCACTCCCCTAGCCTAGACAAGGTCAAGCAAAGTGCTGCACCTTCCATCAGTCTCATATTATACAAGACGTCCCACCATTCACTACCCTAGCCTAGACAAGGTCACGCAAAGTGCTGCGCCTTCCATCAGTCTCATATTATACAAGACGTCCCACCATTCACTCCCCTAGCCTGGACAAGGTCACGCAAAGTGCTGCGCCTTCCCTCAGTCTCATATTATACAAGACGTCCCACCATTCACTCCCCTAGCCTAGGCAAGGTCACGCAAAGTGCTGCGCCTTTCATCAGTCTCATATTATACAAGACGTCCCACCATTCACTCCCCTAGCCTGGACAAGTTCACGCAAAATGCTGCGCCTTCCTTCAGTCTCATATTATACAAGACGTCCCACCATTCACTCCCCTAGCCTAGACAAGGTCACGCAAAGTGCTGCGCCTTCCCTCAGTCTCATATTATACAAGACGTCCCACCATTCACTCCCCTAGCCTGGACAAGGTCACGCAAAGTGCTGAGCCTTCCATCAGTCTCATATAATACAAGACGTCCCACCATTCATTCCCCTAGCCTAAACAAGGTCACGCAAAATGCTGCGCCTTCCCTCAGTCTCATATTATACAAGACGTCCCACCATTCACTCCCCTAGCCTGGACAAGGTCACGCAAAGTGCTGCACCTTCCATCAGCCTCATATTATACAAGACGTCCCACCATTCACTCCCCCAGCCTAGACAAGGTCACGCATAGAGCTGTGCCTTCCATCAGTCTCATATAATACAAGACGTCCCACCATTCACTCCCCTAGCCTAAACAAGGTCAAGCAAAGAGCTGCGCCTTCCATCAGTCTCATATAATACAAGACGTCCCACCATTCCCTCCCCTAGCCTAGACAAGGTCATGCAAAGAGCTGCGCCTTCCATCAGTCTCATATTATACAAGACGTCCCACCATTCACTCCCCTAGCCTAGACAAGGTCACGCAAAGAACTGCGCCTTCCATCAGTCTCATATAATACAAGACGTCCCACCATTCACTCCCCTAGCCTAGACAAGGTCACGCAATGTGCTGCGCCTTCCATCAGCCTCATATTATACAAGACGTCCCACCATTCACTCCCCTAGCCTAGACAAGGTCAAGCAAAGTGCTGCTCCTTCCATCAGTCTCATATTATACAAGACGTCCCACCATCCACTCTCCTAGCCTAGACAAGGTCACGCAATGTGCTGCGCCTTTCATCAGTCTCATATTATACAAGACGTCCCACCATTCACTCCCCTAGCCTAGACAAGGTCATGCGAAGTGCTGCGCCTTTCATCAGTCTCATATTATACAAGACGTCCCACCATTCACTCCCCTAGCCTAGACAAGGTCACGCAAAGAGCTGCGCCTTCCATCAGTCTCATATAATACAAGACGTCCCACCATTCACTCCCCTAGCCAAGACAAGATCACGCAAAGTGCTGCGCCTTCCATCAGCCTCATATTATACAAGACGTCCCACCATTCACTCCCCTAGCCTAGACAAGGTCAAGCAAAGTGCTGCTCCTTCCATCAGTCTCATATTATACAAGACGTCCCACCATCCACTCTCCTAGCCTAGACAAGGTCACGCAATGTGCTGCGCCTTCCATCAGCCTCATATTATACAAGACGTCCCACCATTCACTCCCCTAGCCTAGACAAGGTCAAGCAAAGTGCTGCTCCTTCCATCAGTCTCATATTATACAAGACGTCCCACCATCCACTCTCCTAGCCTAGACAAGGTCACGCAATGTGCTGCGCCTTCCATCAGCCCCATATTATACAAGACGTCCCACCATCCACTCTCCTAGCCTAGACAAGGTCACGCAAAGTGCTGCGCCTTCCATCAGCCTCATATTATACAAGACGTCCCACCATTCACTCCCCTAGCCTAGACAAGGTCAAGCAAAGTGCTGCTCCTTTCATCAGTCTCATATTATACAAGACGTCCCACCATTCACTGCCCTAGCCAAGATAAGGTCACGTAATGAGCTGCGCCTTCCATCAGTCTCATATTATACAAGACGTCCCACCATTCACTGCCCTAGCCTAGATAAGGTCACGTAATGAGCTGCGCCTTCCATCAGTCTCATATTATACAAGACGTCCCACCATTCACTGCCCTAGCCTAGGCAAGGTCACGCAAAGTGCTGCGCCTTTCATCAGTCTCATATTATACAAGACGTCCCACACTTCACTCCCCTAGCCTAGACAAGGTCACGCAAAGTGCTGCACCTTTCATCAGTCTCATATTATACAAGACGTCCCACCATTCACTCCCCTAGCCTAGACAAGGTCACGCAAAGTGCTGCGCCTTTCATCAGTCTCATATTATACAAGGCGTCCCACCATTCACTCCCCTAGCCTGGACAAGGTCAAGCAAAGTGCTGCGCCTTTCATCAGTCTCGTATTATACAAGACGTCCCTCCATTCACTCCCCTAGCCTAGACAAGGTCAAGCAAAGTGCTGCGCCTTTCATCAGTCTCGTATTATACAAGACGTCCCTCCATTCACTCCCCTAGCCTAGACAAGGTCAAGCAAAGTGCTGCGCCTTTCATCAGTCTCGTATTATACAAGACATCCCACCATTCACTCCCCTAGCATAGACAAGGTCAAGCAAAGTGCTGCACCTTCCATCAGCCTCATATTATACAAGACGTCCCTCCATTCACCCCTCTAGCATAGACAAGGTCAAGCAAAGTGCTGCGCCTTTCATCAGTCTCATATTATACAAGACGTCCCACCATTCACTCCCCTAGCCTAGACAAGGTCATGCAAAGTGCTGCACCTTTCATCAGTCTAATATTATACAAGACGTCCCACCATTCACTCCCCTAGCCTGGACAAGGTCACGCAAAGTACTGCACCTTTCATCAGTCTCATATTATACAAGACGTCCCACCATTCACTCCCCTAGCCTGGACAAGGTCATGCAAAGTGCTGCGCCTTTCATCAGTCTCATATTATACAAGACGTCCCACCATTCACTCCCCTAGCCTAGACAAGGTCACGTAATGTGCTGCACCTTTCATCAGTCTCATATTATACAGGACGTCCCACCATTCACTCCCCTAGCCTGGACAAGGTCATGCAAAGTGCTGCGCCTTTCATCAGTCTCATATTATACAAGATGTCCCACCATTCACTCCCCTAGCCTGGACAAGGTCATGCAAAGTGCTGCGCCTTTCATCAGTCTCATATTATACAGGACGTCCCACCATTCACTCCCCTAGCCTAGACAAGGTCACGTAATGTGCTGCACCTTTCATCAGTCTCATATTATACAGGACGTCCCACCATTCACTCCCCTAGCCTAGACAAGGTCACGTAATGTGCTGCACCTTTCATCAGTCTCATATTATACAAGACGTCCCTCCATTCACTCCCCTAGCATAGACAAGGTCAAGCAAAGTGCTGCGCCTTTCATCAGTCTCATATTGTACAAGACGTCCCACCATTCACTCCCCTAGCCTAGACAAGGTCACGCAAAGTGCTGCACCTTTCATCAGTCTCATATTATACAGGACGTCCCACCATTCACTCCCCTAGCCTAGACAAGGTCACGCAAATTGCTGCGCCTTTCATCAGTCTCATATTATACAGGACGTCCCACCATTCACTCCCCTAGCCTAGACAAGGTCACGTAATGTGCTGCACCTTTCATCAGTCTCATATTATACAAGACGTCCCTCCATTCACTCCCCTAGCATAGACAAGGTCAAGCAAAGTGCTGCGCCTTTCATCAGTCTCATATTGTACAAGACGTCCCACCATTCACTCCCCTAGCCTAGACAAGGTCACGCAAAGTGCTGCACCTTTCATCAGTCTCATATTATACAAGACGTCCCACCATTCACTCCCCTAGCCTAGACAAGGTCACGCAAAGAGCTGCGCCTTCCATCAGTCTCATATTATACAAGACGTCCCACCATTCACTCCCCTAGCCTAGACAAGGTCTCGCAAAGTGCTGCGCCTTTCATCAGTCTCATATTATACAAGACGTCCCACCATTCACTCCCTTAGCCTAGACAAGGTCACACAAAGTGCTGCACCTTTCATCAGTCTCATTTTATACAAGACGTCCCACCTTTCACTCCCCTAGCCTAGACAAGGTCATGCAAATTGCTGCGCCTTCCATCAGTCTCATATTATACAAGACGTCCCACCATTCACTCCCCTAGCCTAGACAAGGTCACGCAAAGTGCTGCGCCTTTCATCAGTCTCGTATTATACAAGGCGTCCCACCAATCACTCCCCTAGCCTAGGCAAGGTCACGCAAAGTGCTGCGCCTTTCATCAGTCTCGTATTATACAAGGCGTCCCACCATTCACTCCCCTAGCCTAGACAAGGTCACGCAAAGTGCTGCGCCATTCATCAGTCTCATATTATACAAGACGTCCCACCATTCACTGCTCTAGCCTAGACAAGGTCAAGCAAAGTGCTGCACCTTCCATCAGTCTCATATAATACAAGGCGTCCCACCATTCACTCCCCTAGCCTAGAAAAGGTCAAGCAAAGTGCTGCACCTTCCATCAGTCTCATATAATACAAGGCGTCCTACCATTCACTCCCCTAGCCTAGACAAGGTCAAGCAAAGTGCTGCACCTTCCATCAGTCTCATATTATACAAGGCGTCCCACCATTCACTCCCCTAGCCTAGACAAGGTCACGCAAAGTGCTGCTCCTTCCATCAGTCTCATATTATACAAGACGTCCCACCATTCACTCCCCTAGCCTAGACAAGGTCATGCAAAGTGCTGCACCTTCCATCAGTCTCATATTATACAAGGCGTCCCACCATTCACTCCCCTAGCCTAGACAAGGTCACGCAAAGTGCTGCTCCTTCCATCAGTCTCATATTATACAAGGCGTCCCACCATCCACTCTCCTAGCCTAGACAAGGTCACGCAAAGTGCTGCGCCTTTCATCAGTCTCATATTATACAAGACGTCCCACCATTCACTCCCCTAGCCTAGACAAGGTCATGCAAAGTGCTGCGCCTTTCATCAGTCTCATATTATACAAGACGTCCCACCATTCACTCCCCTAGCCTAGACAAGGTCACGCAAAGTGCTGCGCCTTTCATCAGTCTCATATTATACAAGACGTCCCACCATTCACTCCCCTAGCCTAGACAAGGCCACGCAAAGTGCTGCACCTTCCATCAGTCTCATATTATACAAGACGTCCCACCATTCACTCCCCTAGCCTAGACAAGGTCATGCAAAGTGCTGCGCCTTTCATCAGTCTCATATTATACAAGACGTCCCACCATTCACTCCCCTAGCCTGGACAAGGTCATGCAAAATGCTGCGCCTTCCATCAGTCTCATATTATACAAGACGTCCCACCATTCACTCCCCTAGCCTAGACAAGGTCATGCAAAATGCTGCGCCTTCCATCAGTCTCATATTATACAAGACGTCCCACCATTCACTCCTCTAGCATAGACAAGGTCATGCAAAGTGCTGCACCTTCCATCAGTCTCATATTATACAAGACGTCCCACCATTCACTCCCCTAGCCTAGACAAGGTCATGCAAAGTGCTGCGCCTTTCATCAGTCTCATATTATACAAGACGTCCCACCATTCACTCCCCTAGCCTAGACAAGGTCATGCAAAGTGCTGCACCTTCCATCAGTCTCATATTATACAAGACGTCCCACCATTCACTCCTCTAGCATAGACAAGGTCATGCAAAGTGCTGCACCTTCCATCAGTCTCATATTATACAAGACGTCCCACCATTCACTCCTCTAGCATAGACAAGGTCATGCAAAGTGCTGCGCCTTTCATCAGTCTCATATTATACAAGACGTCCCACCATTCACTCCCCTAGCCTAGACAAGGTCATGCAAAGTGCTGCACCTTCCATCAGTCTCATATTATACAAGACGTCCCACCATTCACTCCCCTAGCCTAGACAAGGTCATGCAAAATGCTGCGCCTTCCATCAGTCTCATATTATACAAGACGTCCCACCATTCACTCCTCTAGCATAGACAAGGTCATGCAAAGTGCTGTGCCTTCCCTCAGTCTCATATTATACAAGGCGTCCCACCATTCACTCCCCTAGCCTAGACAAGGTCACGCAAAGTGCTGCGCCTTTCATCAGTCCCATATTATACAAGACGTCCCACCATTCACTCCTCTAGCATAGACAAGGTCAAGCAAAGTGCTGCACCTTCCATCAGTCTCATATTATACAAGGCGTCCCACCATTCACTCCCCTAGCCTAGACAAGGTCAAGCAAAGTGCTGCACCTTCCATCAGTCTCATATTATACAAGGCGTCCCACCATTCACTCCCCGAGCCTAGACAAGGTCACGCAAATTTCAGTGCCTTTCATCAGTCTCGTATTATACAAGACGTCCCACCATTCACTCCCCTAGCCTAGACAAGGTCACGCAAAGTGCTGCACCTTTCATCAGTCTCATATTATACAAGGCGTCCCACCATTCACTCCCTTAGCCTAGACAAAGTCACGCAAAGTGCTGCACCTTTCATCAGTCTCATATTATACAAGGCGTCCCACCATTCACTCCCCTTGCCTAGACAAGGTCACGCAAAGTGCTGCACCTTTCATCAGTCTCATATTATACAAGACGTCCCACCATTCACTCCCCTAGCCTGGACAAGGTCATGCAAAGTGCTGCGCCTTTCATCAGTCTCATATTATACAGGACGTCCCACCATTCACTCCCCTAGCCTAGACAAGGTCATACAAAGTGCTGCGCCTTTCATCAGTCTCATATTATACAAGACGTCCCACCATTCACCCCTCTAGCATAGACAAGGTCAAGCAAAGTGCTGCGCCTTTCATCAGTCTCATATTATACAAGACGTCCCACCATTCACTCCCCTAGCCTAGACAAGGTCACGCAAAGTGCTGCACCTTTCATCAGTCTCATATTATATAAGACGTCCCACCATTCACTCCCCTAGCCTAGACAAGGTCACGCAATGAGCTGCGCCTTCCATCAGTCTCATATTATACAAGACGTCCCACCATTCACTGCCCTAGCATAGACAAGGTCAAGCAAAGTGCTGCACCTTCCATCAGTCTCATATTATACAAGACGTCCCACCATTCACTCCCCTAGCCTAGACAAGGTCACGCAAAGTGCTGCTCCTTCCATCAGTCTCATATTATACAAGACGTCCCACCATTCACTCCCCTAGCCTAGACAAGGTCACGCAAAGTGCTGCGCCTTCCATTAGTCTCGTATTATACAAGACGTCCCACCATTCACTCCCCTAGCCTGGACAAGGTCACGCAAAGCGCTGCGCCTTCCATTAGTCTCATATTATACAAGACGTCCCACCATTCACTCCCCTAGCCTAGACAAGGTCACGCAAAGTGCTGCGCCTTCCATCAGTCTCATATTATACAAGACGTCCCACCATTCACTCCCCTAGCCTAGACAAGGTCACGCAAAGTGCTGCACCTTCCATCAGTCTCATATTATACAAGACGTCCCACCATTCACTCCCCTAGCCTGGACAAGGTCACGCAAAGCGCTGCGCCTTTCATCAGTCTCATATTATACAAGACGTCCCACCATTCACTCCCCTAGCCTGGACAAGGTCACGCAAAGCGCTGCGCCTTTCATCAGTCTCATATTATACAAGACGTCCCACCATTCACTCCCCTAGCCTATACAAGGTCACGCAAAGTGCTGCGCCTTTCATCATTCTCATATTATACAAGACGTCCCACCATTCACTCCCCTAGCCTAGACAAGGTCACGCAAAGTGCTGCGCCTTCCATTAGTCTCGTATTATACAAGACGTCCCACCATTCACTCCCCTAGCCTAGACAAGGTCACGCAAAGTGCTGCGCCTTCCATTAGTCTCGTATTATACAAGACGTCCCACCATTCACTCCCCTAGCCTAGACAAGGTCACGCAAAGTGCTGCGCCTTCCATTAGTCTCGTATTATACAAGACGTCCCACCATTCACTCCCCTAGCCTGGACAAGGTCACGCAAAGCGCTGCGCCTTTCATCAGTCTCATATTATACAAGACGTCCCACCATTCACTCCCCTAGCCTATACAAGGTCACGTATTGTGCTGAGCCTTCCATCAGTCTCACATTATACAAGACGTCCCACCATTCACTCCCCTAGCCTAGACAAGGTCACGTATTGTGCTGAGCCTTCCATCAGTCTCACATTATACAAGACGTCCCACCATTCACTCCCCTAGCCTAGACAAGGTCAAGCAAAGTGCTGCACCTTCCATCAGTCTCATATTATACAAGACGTCCCACCATTCACTCCCCTAGCCTAGACAAGGTCACGCAAAGTGCTGCGCCTTTCATCATTCTCATATTATACAAGACGTCCCGCCATTCACTTCCCTAGCCTAGACAAGGTCACGCAAAGTGCTGCGCCTTCCATTAGTCTCATATTATACAAGACGTCCCACCATTCACTCCCCTAGCCTGGACAAGGTCACGCAAAGTGCTGCGCCTTTCATCAGTCTCATATTATACAAGGCGTCCCACCATTCACTCTCCCAGCCGTCCATCAGTATCATATAAATCAGATAAAATTAATTTATAATTTTACCCACGGAACGTAACAATATGTCAAACTGCCTCAGATGTAAGGTGAGCTAGCTATGTAGAGATGAAACTATTAGCTCATGACAGGAGAGCCGCATCAAATCAGTCGAAAGACTGATGAATCAAACAACAACAACAACAACAACAAATGTGATACAATTGCTCGTAATCGAGCCTAACTAGTACGACTCATGATGCCGGAGTTTTTATCGCCCTTCTAATCTCCAACTTATTCGGCTGGGGATTGAACCAGCATTTTTGTAATTATATTTTTGTTAGTTAATAATGTTTTACGTCCCTTTTAGCTACTGAGGCTTTTAGAGACGCCTGGATGTCGCAATTTTGCCCCCGAGGGGAATCCTTAACGTGCTAGTAAATCTACTGCCACGGCTCTCTCGCATTTGCGCACCCTCAAATTCCAGCAGACTGCACCAGGATTCGATCCTGCAACCTTACGCAGAGCAAGCGAGAATGTTAGCCCTGAGACAAGCAGTCAGCCTCTTGGGGTCATACGGTAGGACACTACACCCCTGATCCACCCAGGAAGGCTATACTCGTATTTATAAATTAAATTCTGCAGTAAATTTAAAATTGAACTTCTTTATTTGAAGTGCAGAACATTAAATATCAAAATTCCTAGAACATTATTCAAAGCCTAAGCTTTGTTAAAAGCTTAAGTAGGGACGAAGGCTTCTAGAAGAATGTGAGGAATGAATGGTTGGCCAGTCCTCCCTGGCGGTCAGTGAAGGTTTTAACAAAACCTTTTCACTTCTCTTGCCTTCTGCCAGACTGACGTCATCATTCACCAAGTCAGCGCCTGCCTCCCTTCCATCGCCCTCCCGCCATTCGAATTCCTCCATCAGTTTGATCTTGGGTGAGGAATGCCTGTGATGTGAACTATTTAGGGCTGGCATCTCCGATGCCGGCAGGACACCAATTAGATGGCCTCCTAAGAGGGATGAGGGTAAGAAATTGCGACCATGTGTGGAATAAAGTGACTTAAAAAGAGAGTATCAGATTGGATATTAAGAGTTTAGACACCACAAGGATTATATCTCTCTACGTCTACTCCTTATTAATCCCGTTTCCAACGGGGTCGGGAATGAGATGCGATGAAATTCCACGTGGCTGATGGACTCTACGGCCGGATGCCCTTCCTGACGCCAACCTCACGAGAAGAGATAATGAGATATGAAATGAATGAAGGTAAATGAAATTTCAATTTCAGGTAATTCCAACTTTGGCTACCAGATACCACTGTCACCCAGCGGCGAACGTTGGAACTTTATAGAACGTTTCTAAACCAAATAACCTACAAATTTAGCTACACACCAACAATTGTAGTGGTAGGTTCTTTTTCATGCCATAAATCTATGGCATGGGCCTGTCGGCTTTACATCCCCTCTGAGCATCTTCGGTGGCGTAGTTGGTAGCATGCTGACCTTCTATGCTCAAGGTCGCGGGTTCAAACCCGGCCGAAGTCGTCGGATTTTTTAAGAGCGTTACAATCTCTCAGTATTCCTTCCTTCGCAGGGGAAGTAAAGCCGGCGGTCATAGATTTATGGCATGACAAAGAACTTTCCATTAACTACACTTGTGTGAGGCCGAAATTTGTTCGTTAGAATTGATAACGCTCTATTAGTTCCAACGTTCGCCGCCAGGTGCTGACTGAGATGTCATCTAGTAGGCAAGTCCGCAAGTTAGGTGTCGTGGGCGGTAGCATTTGGTGTAAAAAGTAGGAACTATTCGAAATTACTGTCTGCAGTCCTTACTTGAAATTTTAAAAAATAACACACACTAATACAATCATGACAATTAACACCGGTTATTAGACAGATTCTCCACACACCCAAAGTACACGAGGCTACATGACCGCGTTGTCGCAGCCCCTAAACTAAGGAACCAACCAAGGAAGGCATACTGAAGGAATTTAATGCTCTCAAAAATCCGACGATTCCGGCCAGGTTTGAACCCGCGATCTTGGGCACAACAGTTCAGCATGCTACCGACTACGCCAACGAAGCTGTCAGCCACGATAAGGATTGATGCTCTTAAATTAGCAGGATAAAGAGAAAGCTTGTAGTTTTCATGGCATAGTGGTTATTAGACACAGGACCTCCATATTACGTGGAATCCCGAACCAATGGACGTAACGAATCACCTCAAACATCTCACATACACCGAGAATTGAACCCCTGCATCAACAGATGAATTAGATTACAAGAAAAATGTTCATCGTCATCCAAATATGTTCTGCTGTTGTTGATTCATTTGAGGGGCTTGCACATCGTGTACTTGGCTGTGTGTGTGTGTAATTTATATGATAACCTGTGTTATTGTGATGGCTGTATTCGTGTGTGTTTCATCATCTCTAATCTAGTAAATGATGATTTAGTGGCTAAATTATGGTCTCGGCTTCCTCCTACCTGAATTCTATCCCCGATTATAAATACACACAATCTACCACAGTCATTACAATGACACTGGTTATCAGACATATTCCATGCACATTTACGTAATTCTACGACGCAAAGCCCTTAAAAGACTCAAGATCGTCTCGTGGTGGAGCGGCTAGTATGCTTGGCTTTCACCCCGGAGGTCTGGGTTCTATTCCTGGCTCTGGCAAGAAATGTAATCCTGGTCTGAGGGCTGGAAAGGGGTACACTCAGACTCGTGAGGCCACGCTAAGAACAGATTCTCACCTCAGCTATTTTGGAAGTGGTTTTCTGTGGTTTCCCACTCTTTCACAAGGCAAATGACGGGTGGTTTCTACCTTACGGACACTGCCGCCTCCTACCCAATCCTCACCTGAGTTACAAACACAATTAATCAGCCATCACTATAACACAGATTATCAGAGAAATTCCACAAACACCAAAGTACACGGGGCTCCACGGCCACAATGTCGCAAAGCTCCTAAATCAACAACAACAACAACAACAACAACAACAACAACAACAACAAAGAAGTAGCAGGTCAATTCATTCACATCGAAAGATCAGCTGATGTAACATGACGATACAAGAAACGAATTTACCAGGTGATTCAGCAGCCCCTTCCAATATCGTTTCCTGCAACCCAACTAACGTGTATTGGCAGGAAGGTTGATATTTTCTCTGCCTCTATCCCTTAATAGTACTAATGCACTGCAAGTAGGCTATATCCCGTAAACGATACTGAACACTATTATTTTCCCCTCGTATTAGTCTGTAGTCTCATCGAGGGAAAAGCAATTGGATTCAATATCGTTTGAAGGACATATTGTGCTTGCAGTGCATTAGTACCATACAGGATGACAGTAGAGAACTATCGACCTTCGTGCCAGCACGCGCTAGTTGGGTTGCAGAAAACGATATTGGAAGGGGCTGCTGAATCACCTGGTTTACAAGGAGAAAAACACTTTGCACTTCTTCACTCCTTGATAGTCTGGACAGTCAACAGTCACCACAAAGTAATAATAACTACCAGTATCAAAAACATAATGTTGTTGTCAACTGAATGCTTAGGTTACGTTTTTTCCTACTTTTATTATATTTAACCACCCTCCGAATGCAGAGGCTGTGTAGCCTCACTCTGATTTGTACAGAAGCAAAATTAAATTCAAATTCAAATTCCATTTTTGTTGAGAGGTTCTTTTGTGATATCAATCGTTTGTTGTATTGATAATATTAGGTGGATGCCACCTGGGCT
The DNA here is from genome assembly GCA_946902985.2 of Meconema thalassinum. Taxonomy (NCBI): domain Eukaryota; kingdom Metazoa; phylum Arthropoda; class Insecta; order Orthoptera; family Tettigoniidae; genus Meconema; species Meconema thalassinum. The sequence continues at coordinate 450,463,489 of OX336393.1, read as the reverse complement.
ACGATTAGATCTATGGCCTCCAGAGCTAGTGGTATTGCAGCACTCCTGTTACACACGGATCGGCACTCAAACCCTGGACTGTCGGATCGAGGCGCCAGAGTGGTACGTGTTTCATATATTAATTATGTCCCTCGACTGATCTACACGTTTTGTGCGTCAAACAGTAAACAAAGCGTTGGATTTTCCAGGTCAGTCCCGATCTTTGAGCCATGTTTCGTTGTCTCGATAAATTATTTTCAGGACGACGAATGTCTTTGTATCCTTCCCTCCTTTAAACTACACATGTGTTCTGTCATTTGGATGGTGGTCCAAGCCTCGGTTTGCCTTTGATACATACCAACCAAAACAGTTTCTTTTCCCAACGCAGTATTGTCGCTTTAGGAGGTGCGTTTTTTTTTTATTGTCTCGTGAAATCTCGTCGCACATCCTCCATGGTCTTGCAAGTATGTGGACATTAATGAACTCAAACACTGACAACAAGATGCTCTTCCACACTCTAGGAGCTTGTGTCAGCCATTTCTCCAAAAGAAACACTCAATTGGGGAGTTCACGATATTAATGGGAAGGGGGGTAACAAGACATATGTACCACCTGTATAATTTATTTTAGTACCATATTCCAACAGAACATACAATAACAACAATGTAGAGTTGTTTGATAGCATTTGTCTTGCACTTCTTATATCTAATACTGTTTTTATCAGATGCTTTTTTTTGGGACAAAGAAGAGAATCAATGCTGACAGTTAAAACTCATCAAAAGAATGTGTCAAGTACAATGTTCTATGATATTATTTCCAAACATGATCCATTTATTGAAAATAAAAATTCGTTTGATAAATAATGTGTTTCAGAAGGAGTGAAGGTGAATCAGTAGCATTTTCTAGCAAAATAGTGCAAATGAAGAATAGTGCGTACTTAGATGTTACGATGCCAAATGAAAATTAAGGTATATGATTCAGTGTCAAGTGTTCTAACGTATTCACGTATTATATGATACTATTATTTTTACTGAAAGAACAGGATTAACCCAGTTTATGCTTTTGAAAATAGGGACCCCTTAAACAAAACAAAACGTTACACCGGTACATTAAATATTTCACGTCATCGTGGGCTGTGTTTTTATGTGAACGAGATGAGGCTGTGAAAACTTAGTTTCATTTGCTTCATTTTGAATGTGTGTGAGTGGAATGTTTGTTTAGTGTTGATGTACAAAAACTAAAACGGCTGAGGAATGACATAATTAATATCTGTAATGTTCCAATAATTGTGAGTTATTTATTGATTTAAGAGGCTTTTCATTAAACTAGTCCCAACTGTTTTTGGGATATTTGAGTTTGAGTGTGAAGATGTATGAAGTAAAGGTGTTAGAAGACATGCGCGGGAAAAGGCTGAAGAAGCTGTCCCGGAAGCAGAAGGGTAGACTTAGCCTCCTGCGTGTCGCAAAGAAAAGCGATTGTTAGCTCCAAAGACAATGGAGCCCGACACGTGCTCGTCGAGTGATCAGAAAGTTTCTTTGTCTTCCAGTAGCACCTTCTCTGAGAGAGATTAACTGCTTTGGAACAGATTTTAGACACTATTCAATAGAGTCTAAATCATCTAAGTATCCATTGCCTTTCAAGCGTCACTGAGAAAATATTCACCCTGCTTTAAAATGATATAACGTGACTTTAAATAACAATAGAACAGCCCTTTGTTTGCGTACTCTGAATTGAAACATGTAACTGTATATAAGGCTCATTTTCCTAATGTGAATTGTTCATTTGGACGTCACATCCACATACGGCTGGGGAGATCTGGCCAATCTTAAGGAAACTATTGGAAAAGAAGAGCATTATCAGATACGTGGTATTAATATTCTTTGTTGGTTGGTTCCTCAGTTTAGGGGCTGCGACAACGCGGTCATGTAGCCCCGTGTACTTTGGGTGTGTGTAGAATCTGTCTGATAACCAGTGTTAAGGGAATCGGGCGTGCGAATCGATAGTAAAATGTAGCTTACGATGTTTAGTTGCATATCTCAGAAACTACAAGTGATATTTCCTTGAATTTTCGTTTGGTATATTTCGAGTACATTCGTCATTAACTGGGTAGAATTTGAAGCTTCTGTTGAATATTTTGTTTCAGAGAGAGCATTACAAAAATAATCTTAAGAAATATATTGTTAAAAATTCCCTTAACTCATGTCCCTTTTTCTGAGCAAATACTCAAACCGGACCCAACAAACTTTACATGCAAACTATTTAAACCATTTTTGAACTACAGAAGTAAAATTATCGTCCTATTGTTTACAGGAGTTGAGTTTTTTTACATCCTTGTTGAAAACTGAAATGTTCTGTAAAATTGTCAGTGCTTTTCAAGCTGGGCTCCATGAACTGATCGAGATACCCGAATAAATTTACTTCCACTAGTAGAGCTGTACAGGGTCTTAGAGACCACCAAGTTTCAAATGCATTGATCAGATAGTTTCTGAGAAAATGGTACATAAAATTTCAAAAAATACGACTTACGGAAAACACAAAGAGAATGTTTGACTAGTAGCTACAGTATAGCCTTAGGACATTATGTTTAAACCTAATTTTATTGCCTCATATATCACTTTAGCACAATAATTATTGATACACCAAATTTTCAGGAATGATGAGCCGATAACACGTCCCTCTTCCCTGTATGATGGCTGTATTAGTGTGTTATCTGTAATTCAGGTAAGGACTGCAGACGATCAATTTCAAGTAGTTCCTACGTTTGCTACCAAATGCTACCGTCAACGACACCTAGCTAAGAACTTGGCTACTAGATGCCATCGCAACCACCACCTGATGGTGAACGTTGGAACATGAGAGCGTTAATCAAATATAACCTACAAATTTTGCATCACACTATTATGGTTAGGTTCTTTTACATGCCATAAATCTAAGACATGGGCCCACCGGCTTTACTTCCCCTCCGAAGGAAGGCATACTGAAGGATTTTTAGGTATGTGGGTAATAGTTACGTAAGTGCTCACAACACCCCAACTAAAACTTGCACTATTCTTTTCCAAATGTTAAATAAAGACCAAATATACCAAATCCAATCTTTATTACTACCTTAAAAATATTATCATAAGGTATTTGGCACCACAGTTATAAAATTAATACCTTACTGATTTCCAATCCCAAAGTCTTAATATTTGGGTTTCATACTACATGTAATTTTTAAGCTCAATTCTTCATTACTTCCAGACAATTATTTACGAACACATATGTAAACTGATCTGTTCCTGCAATTATCTAAAGAACTCATTCCCAACACCACACGGAAGTGACAGCTCAATTTGCGAAGTAGAAACCAACTATAGACACGATGTGTAACATAACTGGGTATGCGGGGTGCTGACGACCCCCAGCCAAGGGCGAATAGAGTAATAAGGGAAGGAACTCCGGAAGTTGACAGTTTCCGCCGCTAGGTTGTACTAGCGTAACTTGGCCTCCACTTGCCTATCAGGCTCGCCTCTACTTATTATAAAGCAAAGTCCCCGATTCTTGGATGTCACGGGTAATCTCGAGAACCACTGGATGGATTTTGGTGCGGCTTTCACCATTCTGTAAAGGTAATCTCGAGGAAGATTTCTGTAGAAAATAATTTACTTATGATCAAAGGGAGCCAAGCAGTAACGATTTCAGATTTCAGTGAAAAGGTCGAAAATAGAACCTAGCGTCCATGCACTTTTTAAGCTTACGCTGGGCAAACCATTAAAAATTTCAATATAATATGAGTGTAAAAATTGTTCAGCATGAAAAATTCTCCGAAAAAATCCGCGAGAGCATATCTCTATCTTCGATACTTCGCCCACTATTAGTGTTTTTAGTTTGGACGGAAGGGGGATTTAAGTCTCATGCACCTCGTCATTCTTAAATTACGTCTGACAGGAATTCCTTGCCCATTCATAACTGTTCCCTGGCGAAGCCGGGGCGGGTTGCTAGTTGTTTATTAAAACAAGTATTGCACTAAATACTAAGCAAGTTGTGAATAACAGAAACACATCTTCAAGGGAATACGAACATATTAAAATACTATCCAGAACACACTAAAATACATTTCTAAGATGAATAGAGCTTACCTCTAATCAGAAGAGACCATCATTATTTTTTTCGCTGAATTTGAAGACGATCTGGATCTCAGTTCCCTAGACATTTCTTTCGCCCGGAAAATGAACCGGCATTTAATGTAATGAAAAAATTTTCCTAGGGAAATATAGTAACAGATGATCCTCTGAGCGCCGGCCCTGTGGTGTTGGAGTAGCGCGCCTGCCTCTCACCCAGAGGCACCGGGTTCGATTCCCGGCTCCGTCAGGGGTTTTAGAATCTGACGTGAGGGCTGGAATGGGGTGCATTCAGCCTCGTGAGGACAATTGCGTAGCTATCTGACAGTGAGACAGCGCCCCGGTCACGAAAACAAATATTAACTGCTGAGAGGACCCGATGCGCTGACCACGCGTCACCTCAATATCTGCAGGCCAAATGGCTGGGCAGCGGTCGCTTGGTAGGCCTAGGTTCTTCAAGGGCTGTAGTGTCAGGGTTTATTAATTTGATCTTCTGAGCAGCACACATTTCGGAACACAGGAAGTTCACAGATCTTATCCACACAATCTGAAAAGATATCGCCCCACAACGCGCCTTCTTGCTCCAACTTTGCCTCCACTACTGCATCTACACGTTTCATTACACGTTTACCACGTGAAATGTCCGGCTCCGAGGCTAAATGGTTAGCGCGCTAGGCTTTGGTCCGCCGTGTCCCGGGTTCGATTCCTGACTGGGCCATTGGGGATTTTAATCTCTTGGGGTTAATTCCCGTGGCTCGGGGACTGGGTGTATGTGCCGTCTTCATCATAACCTCATCCTCATTACGACGCGCGGGTCTCCCACGGGCGTCAGTTAGAAAGACCTGCACTCGGCCTCTCAGGAGGCCACACGATCTTTTTTTTTTTCATCATGTGAAATAAAGATAAAGACGGGTATTTGAGAAATTTAGATTCACTTCCGCCAAAGTCTCTCAGCATGGTGAGGATACATACATCACTAACAGCATTAAATGTTTCGGAATCACTTTCCAATGACCAAATGCAGGAAGTACATATCACGATCTTCGTTGCTGCTGTGTGAATCAGGTAACCACTCAAATAATAAACAACGTTATCGCCTGCTCTCTCAGAACTCTCATCATTAACTGACAGGATTATAGGGTTCAATTTCTGTTAGTGTAATAGTTTCTTTAATTTGCTGACAATTGTTATCCTTCACCTCTCTGCTCGTATGTACACACATCAAAAAAAGTTTTGCATCACCTCGGTTCCAAGAGTTCCGGAACCGTTAAATACAAAGGGAATAGAGATCAACACAAACAACATTTCAGCTCGTTTTATTGCTCATGAGACCCACACATTGCATGTTGTACCATCATACAGCTAGACTTTCAGCATTTGTGGTCCAGATTGCAGTACACACCACTACCTCTAATACCCAGTAGCACGTCCTCTTGCATTGATGCATGCCTGTATTCGCCGTGGCATACTATCCACAAGTTCATCAAGACACTGTTGGTCCAAATTGTCCCACTCCTCAACGACAATTCGGCGTAAATCTCTCAGAGTGGTTGGTGGGTCAAGACGTCCATAAACAGCCCTTTTCAACATATCCCAGGCATGTTCGATAGGGTTCATGTCTGGCGAACATGCTGGCCACTGTAGTCGAGCGATGTCGTTATCTTGAAGGAACGCATTCACAAGATGTGCACGATGAGGTCGAGAATTGTCGTCCATGAAGACAAATGCCTCTCCAATATTCTGCCGATATGGTTGCACTATGGGTCGGAGGATGTCATTCAGGTATCGTAAAGCCGTTTCGGAGCCTTCCATGACCACCAGTGGCGTACGTCGGCCCCACATAATGCCACCCCAAAACATCAGGGAACCACCACCTTGCTGCACTCGCTGGACAGTGTGTCTAAGACGTTCAGCCTGACCAGGGTGCCTCCAAACACGTCTCCGACGATTGTCTGGTTGAAGGCATATGCGACACTCATCGGTGAAGAGAACGTGATGCCAATTCCGTGGGGTCCATTCAGCATGTTGTTGGGCCCATCTGTACCGCGCTGCATGGTGTCGGGGTTGCAAAGCTGGACCTCGCCATGGACGTCGGGAGTGAAGTTGCGCATCATGCAGCCTATTGCGCACAGTTTGAGTTGAAACACGACGTCCTGTGGCTGAACGAAACGCATTATTCAACATGGTGGCATTGCTGTCAGGGTTCCTCCGAGCGGCAATCCGTAAGTAGCGGTCATCCACTACAGTAGTAGCCCTTGGGCGGCCTGAGCGAGGCCTGTCATCGACAGTTCCTGTATCTCTGTACCTCCTCCATGTCCGAACAACATCGCTTTGGTTCACTCTGAGACGCCTGGAAACTTCCCTTGTTGAGAGCCCTTCTTGACACAAAGTAACAATGCGGACGCGATCGAACTGCGGTATTGACCTTCTAGGCATGGTAGAACTACAGACAACATGAGCAGCGTACCTTCGTCCTGGTGGAATGACTGGAACTGATCGGCTGTCGTACCCCCTCCGTCTAATAGGCCCTGCTCATGCATGGTTGTTTACATCTTTGAGCAGTTTTAGTGACATCTATGAACAGTCAAAGGGACTGTATCTTGGATACAATATACACAGTCAACGTCTATATGCCGGAGATCTGGGAACCGAGGTGATGCAAAACTTTTTTTGATGTGTGTATTTCATTTCTCGCCATTGACCGTATTCATTAAGAGAAGGAAGCTAATTGTCAATAACGTCCTCATAATTAGCTTGTGAAGAAAGGACCTCTTTCACTGGTAGGCCTATGTACAGTACATAGACTGAAGCAAATGGAGGCAAAAGAAGTCGGTAGGAGTGGGATGATCGTCACTGCTTAAACCTCGTTTAAGTCCAAAGTAACTTTCAGAAGGGTCTTGATTTAATTTTGCAGTTAAAACGTACTTGTATCGTAAGTACAATTTGCGAACGGTAATGCATCACTGCTTGGCAGCCGGCATCTGCTACGAACATACGCTCAGCGCGGCGCTTGGTGTTGAAATTTAGAACTATTTCATTTTAACCATTGACTCATACGGAAGTTCCACCACTTATTACTTCATTCGCCTTGCCCCAGCCTATAAATGCTATTGTCGGTAATAATACACACAAATTTAAACAATGCTTATTGAAGGAGGTACTGACAATGAGTTCCTCAACAGTGTAGCCAACTTCTGTCGGGAAAAAACAAGCGAATATTACACGTGGGGTGTTCTCAGCATCCCACATACCCAGTTAAAGGCTACGCTCTTAAAAATCCTAAGACTTCGGCCCGGTTTGAACGCATGATATTGGGCATAGAAGCTCAGCATGCTACCAACTACGCCACCGAAGCCACCGTATTAATTCTTAAGGGGCAATATGGTGAACGTATGCGTGCCGCTGGTTAACCACTCGAGCCATACGTGATCCATCCTGTGTATAGTCTACAGTACCTCTGAATGTGATTAAATTCAATCGCCGATTCCATGAAAGAGAATAAAATCAAGTTCTTTCTTGAGAAGGAATTACTCTTGATACACCAGATGTGTTTTTTTCCTGTAAAGCTACATTGGAGGCCATAGGTCATCATATTTCCTTCAAGCAAGGGACCTTAGCAATTCAATGTATCCTGAACTCTATATGGCTGGGCCGTTAACACCCTAGAGATCCAGGTCTGCTTTAATGCTCGCAGACCCTGCACCCTAACCCCGGGGAGCTAAGCTCTTGTATGGCTCGTGTGTTATATTTTCTGTTTCTGTCATCACGAGTACAAGCCATGGGATCATCTTCTCCCCCGCACCGCACCACCTACTAGATCTTTGCTTAGGGAAGAGAGAAGCTTTGCTACGGTTGTTTTAATGCCGCATTCTATTCTGTTGTAAATTGAATGTACTTCCATGTGTGTCTTCCAAGTGATATTTTTCGTAACAAACAGTCTTGGCACTGTTTTTCTTATTCATCGTTCATTTTTTATCTCCCAAATAGATATAATTCATGGAGTATGAGGTGAATAGAGGAAGTAATAAATCGAGTTAAAACGAGTTAAAACTCTAAGATCTATAACAGCCATTATCAATGAAATTGGAGACTTTGAAGATGTTATGCCGCATTATAGTTATTAACTGAGCGTTATTAGCCTGCATTGCAAATCTGGGAGTACATTCGATTGAAATGTATTTCATTATAGATTAGAAAAACAATTGGTAACAGTATTTATTTAACGTATGGCTTTTAGTGCTGGGAGTGTCCGAGGACTTCTTCGGCTCACCAGAGTTTGTAGCTGCTTCTATGCGGACACCCATGGGGTGAGCTACAAGTACCGTCGCGTGTGGATGAGATGAAATTAATTAAAATGAATGAAACTGGGGAAGTTCAATTCCAAGTAGTGCCAACTCTGCCTACCAGACGTCACTGACACCCAGCCGCGAATGTTGGAACTTGATAGAGCGTTTCTAAATTGGTTATGGATATTCCCGAACGGGAATATGATGCTATTTCCGTTTGAGCAGATAAATTATCAATTAACGGCACACTGGGGCGAAACACTGGCATTTTATGTTTGGGTTGACCGGACCAATTTTATCATATTAATTGATAAGAGCGTTTCTAGCCAAATAACCTACAAATTTAGCTACACACTACCAATTGTAGTGGTAGGTTCTTTTTCAAGCGATAAATCTATGGCATTGTCCCGCCGGCTTTTCTTCCCCACAGAAGGAAGACATACTGAAGGATTCTGGTTGGTTGGTTCCTTAGTTTAGGGGCTGCGACAACGCGGTCAGTGTGTACAGTTTGTCTGATATCCGGTGTTAATTGTGATGGCTGTATTAGTGTGTGTTGTCTGTGATTCAGGTAGAAGGACTGCAGACGAACAACTTTTTCAAGTAGTTCCTACTTTTGCTACCAAATACTACCGTCCACGATACCTAGCTGCGGACGTAGCTACTAAATGGCCTCACAGTCAGTACCTGGTGGAGAACGTTGGAACTAACATAGCGTTATCAAACTAACCTACAAATGTTAGCTTCCACAAGTGTAGTCAGTGGAAGGTTCTTTTTCATGCCATAAATCTATGACATGGGACCGCCAGCTTTACTTCCCTTCCGAAGGAAGACATACTGAGGGATTTTAACGCTCTTAAAAAATCCGACCACTTCGGTCGGGTTTGAACCCGCGATCTTGGGCATAGAAGCTCAGCATGCTACTAACTACGCCACCGAAGGTACTTTTTTCATAGTTATTGGAAATGTGAAAAGTAGGCTAAAAACCAGAACTTGAAGCCATAACTGGGATTGTTGTTGTTGTTGTTTCATTTAGAGGGTGGGTGTCCGCCTCTTGGTCCCAAGATCGCAGGTTCAAATTTCGGCAAACAAGTAGGAATTTTGTAAGGTGGAAAATACTCACGAGATCCCTCGAGTCACATTTGGTAATTACACGACAAAATTACTTAAAACCTCCACATAAGGTCACCCACTTAGGCTATAATGGATCTGATGATGATCGCTTGACGATCGAAACTGGTCATCCAAGTGTATTTATTAATCTCATGTAACTTGTTTCAGGATTAGGGAATAACCCATCTCATTTGTGTACAATCGTGTTGACCGACTGAAAAGCACCAAACTTTTGTTTACTAAGACAACACTGAAAAGTAGCTTCAAACACCAAAATATAGATCAAAGTAAAAATCATTAAATGAAAATTATAGATGTTGAACAATTGAATAATATTTCTTAATTTTTATTGATAGGCCTAGTAGGCCTAGTTATAAATTCCGCGTAGAACGCAGGTCTGTAATAAGAAGAGCTTTAAATTCTCGCTTACTCCATATTTATTTTATTCTTTACTACTGTATTCTATATCCTCCTTTGTTCTGCTCTGCGTTCCTCAACGCTTTGGATATATCCCACCTCTGCTTCAAGAGGATGATATAGAAAAGTTTAATAAATAATACATCACTCCGTATTTCAGTCCCTCTTCCAGTTTTTACTGCTCTCCTATTTTCTCACAACTTATTTATTCTGTCTCTCTCTTCCTCGTTCGCTACTCTCTCTCTCTCCGTTGAGTCACGCTCGAGGTTAATCTTCTTAGCCACGCAAACAAGAATAACCAGAGCTCAAAGATGTAAATAAAATACTATTCTGGCCACCCTACCCCAACAAGTGCCTAGCAAACATTGCACGGAAGACCACATCCTGGTTTCAAGCTTTACAAAATGTTTGCTTAGCGGCCCAAAACCGCTGGAATCACATCTAAAAGTACGTCATATAATGTCAGGTGTTCCCTTGGGAGGAATTACCACGGCAGTCGGTTTTCAGAGGAAACTAGATCAAATCCAGTTACGCTTTGTAAATAATTGCTTATTAAACACGCTCTCCAGGCTGATGGATGGCTTCTGTGACACTAAGAGTTAGTTGAGGATCATAACTGCGGATACTCGATTTTAGACCAAAATTAAACAGCTAATTTCCAAAGTGTTTTGAGCCCATGAAATGGTAAACTCCAGACTAGGTTTCTTTTAATGTTTCAATTAGAGAATTTGAATTAGAGTTACCATTATACGTTATTATGATTTGCTACTGTATTGTCAAGATTGGCACTGACTTACAAAAATCCCCAACCATTAAACTTCTACACTCACCCAAGTATATGAAATGGCAACGATGTTCAAGCCCCTTAAATGAAATAAAATAAACTACAGAAGTTTCGCCAAAATCGGATTGGTCGTGGTAGTGAAGGTGGCATTTCTAATCTTTCACCTACATCGGTTGTGTGAACATATAATTATATATGAATTGCAGCCAATGGCCATAGCAGGGTATGTTAAATGAACGCCCGTAGGCTCCCAGCAAGTTCAACTTTAGCTACCAGAGATGTCACTGTCACTGACACCTAGCGGCGAACGTTGGCGCGTTTCTAACTGAATAACCTACAAATTTAGCTACACACTACCAATAGTAGTGGTAGGTTCTTTTACATGCCATAAATCTAAGGCATGGGCCCGCTGTCCCATATGAGGCACCCTTTAGGCATGGCCGGCTCTACGGAAGGCCGCGGCGAGCGAAAATTGGCAACCTCGCCGTGAATGGCCAGTCTGCTCTGCCCCGCCCACTGAGTGACATGGAAAATGTGTCACGCGCTCGTGTTTTCTTCAAAATACTCTATGTAAATGAAATTATACCATTGATTATTACTGTATAGTGGCTAGCTAAAATGCCAAAGACTTGTGTTATGCCGAATTGTAAGTCTAATTATCGTTCATCGATAAAAACTGAAGGATATGTGACAGTGTCTGGGTTTCCTAAAAATTCACAATTGAAAGCCATATGGGAACGTGCTATTCCTCGAGCCAATTGGGTACCTACGAAATATTCCTTCGTATGTATTAAACACTTTCTTCCTGAAGACGTAAGTTATGTTGAAAAATACAAGGATGGTGATGGGAATAATAAGGAATTCACACGGAAGAAGCCTGTATTGATACCTCGTGCGGCTCCAAAGGTATTCCCAAACTTACCATCGTATTTGAGTAATTGCTCCTCCAAGATAAGGAAATCTCCAGAAGAAATAAGAGAAGAAGAAAAAGAACGGAAAAAGTCTGCAGAGGAATGTGAGAAGACCCTTGCTGAGGAAGCCAACAAAATTACGACTTTCGAGTCCTTAGTTTGTGATATACAAAATAAATTGGTGGAGCATAAAACAGACTGGTCTGTAAGTACTAGTGAAAACTATTGTATTTTGTATAAATTAGATGTGTCAAGCATACCTAAAATAAGGTCAAGTATAAGGATAAACAATGATTTTACGGTCGAAATTCATATCAATGGAGGCGTAATTCCTAACGCTGTTGTTATTCATTCTGGCTCTGTAATATTTCGAAATTCATTATTAAGTAAGTGGAGTCAGTTGTTCCAAGCAATAGAATTTTGCCACGACTTTTTCTTACCTTGAAGTTCTGTAGGTTCACTAGTCGTCCAGATTAATAATTTAATAGATAACCTAAAAACTGACCTTGAAAACCAGGGAGACGAAACTTCAGAGATTCTGTTAAAAAAAAAGTTAATGTTTCTGCAAGATCAGTTTACACTTACTTTTTTAAAGAAACCTAGATATAACGTCACTACAACTCTAAATGCATTCCTAATTTATATGCAGTCTACAAAGTGTTATAACGCAATTAGATTTAACCATATTTTATCCCTACCTCATCCCCGAGTTTTACAAAAATTAACAACTTCCTTCGCCATATCCCCGAAAGCTGATGAAGAGAACAGTAACTTTCTAAGTCACATTGTGAAAGATTTATCAAATTTAGAAAGGGTTGTAAATTTACAGATTGATGAAATGCATGTCAAACAAACTTTAGATTTAAAAAATGGGCAATTATTTTTGGTGTTGCTACAAATGAATCTGTCGATTTAGCTAAGACAGTTCTGGCCTTTCTTGTTAGTTCTGCTTTTGGAAATTTGAAAGAGGTTGTTAAATTAGTTCCAGTGAAACAATTAACGGGTTTGCAACTAGCTGATAGTGCAAAAGGTGTTATTAGGCAAATAGGGGGTTGTGACCTAAATATTCTGTCTATCATAGCTGATAATAATGGTGTGAATCGTGCTATGTTCAAAGAACTAACCAAACATTCTGATAGTAATTACTGGTTCCATATTGATAGAAACCCCCTAAAAACCTTTGTTTTATATGACAGTGTCCATATATTAAAAAATATACGAAATAATTGGCGGAATTTAAGTGGCATTGATAAGTCATTTATTATTCCTGTATGGGAAGATTTAGACTCATTTTCAAATGTTTTAAGTTCAGATGACTGTAACCCTGATTTTAAAGAGGTAACTCAAGCATCATTTAGTGACATAAGAGCGATCTACAAAAAGGAATCCGATTTACTGATTAAGTCTGCACCAAAGTTAACATTTAAAAGTGTTTATCCAAATTCACTTGAACGTCAAAGGGTTTCTTTGGTCACAAACGTGTTTCACGAATCTACAGCTTCTGCTCTAAACAAGTATTGTTATAAAGGTACTGCATTTTTTTGTCAGAGTAATCCTAATGTGGTGGTCCATTGTTAATATTAAGCGGCCTCTCACCCATGTTGTTAAACATAATAGTCTTCAAATGCCTTTCAAAAATCCAGAAGACAAAAGGTTGGCTTTCCTAAAGGCATTCCTCCAATGGTTGTCCACGTGGAAAAAGAAGGATGAAAATGATTCCTCAAAAAAGAGTTGTTTAACCAATGAAACTTACAACGCTTTGTATGTAACAACCTATGTATTACATGAGATTATTATTTATGCTCTACAGAATGTGAACCCCTCTTATGTGTTAACTGGCAAATTTCAGAGTGACCAAATAGAATCCAGGTTTGGGCAGTACCGCCAACTAACAGGCGGCAACTATAATATAACAGTTACTCAGGTAATGGAGGCCGAATTGAAAATAAGGTTGAAAAGCGGACTTGGCCTTCATTCATCCAGGTATGGAGCAGTTACTTTTTCGAAAGAGATGATAATGTCCTCTTCCGATACAAATTCAGGAGAAAGTACAACAAGCAGCCTTTCGTCAGCTACCGTTGACGATACCTTTTACAGTATTTTAGAAGGCAAGTACACTGAAAACATACAATTCAATGAGTCGGGTTTTATATATGCCTGTGGTTACATATCGTTCAAGCAATGTTCAAGAATAAAATGTGAAGAATGTTTGGCTTTGCTTAGAAATAAAGAAAAGATAAATGACAGCTACTTCAATCAAATAAATAGGGGCGGACTTTCAGTTCCTGCAGATTTTATTTTATCAGTGGGTAAACATGTTGTTGGAATTACGCAGGCACTAAATTCTGATACGTTTGAGGAACAATTTTTAAAAGGTAAATGTAACAATCAACGCCAAGTAATTCAAAATCTTAGTCTACTCGGTATTTTATCAGATATTGAATTGTCAGAAACTGCCGAGAAAACTTGTACCTGTGGATGTAATGTTATGACAATAGTCACAAGTATTGTCTTAACAATGAGTAACATTTTGTTAAATAATTACAGGAAGTTGAGGAATGAACGGGTAACTTGCCATAGTAATCACAGAAAACTTGCTATTCTTTGTTAGAGGCCAACCTGTTGTATATTTTGTAAATGTCTAATAAATATTGAAAGCAAATTGGTTTTGTTACTCCAAGTAAGCCCTACTCACTCTTGACAATCCTTTTACTTTAATGTTGAAAAGAACAAATATTATTTCGTTATTTCAATTTGTTTTCGTGGCGAAGCACACGCATCAACAGCTGGCCGGCTGCTATGGCCATCCCAGTTCAGAGCAGTGCAGCGTTGCAAGGTCGAACGCCGCGGCCTTCCGTAGAGCCGGCCATGCTTTAGGACGGGGGCGTCGTGGCACAGCGGTCAAGCCGTTTGCCTCTCACCAAGACAGACCGAGTTCGATTCCGAAACTATAGGCCTACGTGTGAGAATTTCGAAGCGAAATACGATGTCCGGTGATCCGGAGTCCATGGAAAAAGGAGGTCCCGTAGATAATGATCACGAGATTAACGGTCACGTGAGACTACAAGCTTCGTTCCTTCTTCCCTTCCTTCCTCCCTTCCATCCTTCCATGCTTCCTTCCTTCCTCTCTCCGTCTCTTCCTTCCTCCCATCCTTCGTCACTCCCTCCCTTCCTTCTCTCCCCCTTCCTTCCTTCCTCCCTCCCTCCCTTCCTTCCTTCCTCCCTCCCTTCCTCCCTCCCTCCCTTCCTCCCTCCCACCCTTCCTTCCTTCCTCTCTCCGTCCCCTCCTTACTCCCTTCCTTCCTCACTCCCTCCCTTCCTTCCTCTCCCCCTTCCTTCCTCCCTCCCTTCCTTCCTCCCTCTCTCTCTTCCTCCCTCCCTCCCTTCCTTCCTTCCTCCCTGTCTTCCTTCCTTCTTTCCTTCACCCTTTAGGCCTACATCTGGTGCATATCTCTGCACAGGAACTGATGCAATAAAAAAGCAAACAACTCCCTAACCTTAAACTGAGTGCTGCAGGTGATCACATCTTTCAGAAATAATTAGGGAATATTGGACACGCTCAGAGGACAGGAACCTGTGATGTTATTCAGTACGTCGCATTGAAATGTGGATTATTAGGAGCTATTCAATAGCACAGGTTATATACGCAAACGCAAATTGCCAGCACAGACTAACAGGCACGCTTTCCTTTCAAATATACCGTGCTAGTTAGCTGTCGGATTACTGACGGGTATCCTGGCTTCTCGGACGATGTTAGAATTCAAGCCAAGTACCGTACAAAGAATTCTTGCGTTCGTTTTAATAGTGAGTTATTTTCTTTAAACGTGAATACTCTTTCACAATAAAACCCTGAAAACGTTAAAACCTGAAGACCGATACTCATTAAGCGAGAAAACAAGTATTTAAACCCCCGAAAGAAATATAACATGATATATTTTTCTCAAAATAACACGCATTTATGTACAAAAAGGGTAGAGGGATACATTTTATTTCTTAAAAGCCTGTTATTTTGTTGTAAATATTTCAAGTTATATTTATTTCAGGTTGTTGTTGTTGTTGTTGTTGTTGTTGTTTGAGTCTTCTGACTAATGACTGGTTTGATGCAGCGCACCATGCCACCCTGCCCTGGGCTAATCATTTCATCTCTCCACAGCCCACATCCTAGATGCAAGGCAGTCTGTTAAAACATATTCCCACCTTGGTCTAAACCTACAGTTCTTGTCCTCGACCCTCCCTTCCATCGCTATGTTTGCTATTTCTGGTGTCCTAGTATGTGTAAAACCAACACATCGTTTCTCTTTGTGAGCAGACACCACAAATATCCCTCCTCGCCCACTCGTCTCAATACCTCTTCATTTGTTACTCTCTCTACCCATATGATGTTCATCATTCTCCTGTAACCCCACATTTCAAACGCTTCTGTTCTCCTCTTTTCTGCTGCGCCAACAGCCCAAGTTTCACTTCCATAGAGCGTCACGCTCCAGACGAAGGATTTCAAAAAATACTTTCTAATACCTAAATCTATATTTGATGTCAACAGATTTATTTTCTGTAGAAATGCTCTCCTTGCCTCAGCCAACCTACTTTTTATATCCTCTTTGCTTCGTCTATCACTGGTTGATTTGCTTCCTACGTAGTAGAAGTCTCTTACTTTCAGGTTAGGGTGCTTAAATACTTGTTTTCTCTGCCTAATGTAATTGTGCACAGTTTGTGCTGACCGACTGGAAAGCTTACTGAAATAGAACTAGGCAAACCTGAAGAATCGCTTCTATCACTTCAATTAACTAGCCAATTTGTATCCAAATATTTATGTTATTTATATAAATCTTATTCACATGTGATTCTTTTCAGGTTATTTTTTGACGTATTTTAGTAATTCGAATGATTTGTGTTGACCTACTGAAAGCTATAATATTCGGCCTAATTGGTAATGAGGCAACACTGAAACAAAGGCTTCAAAGTTTTCTTTTGACAGGTTGGTGGATGGATTGGTTAGCTGGTTGTTTTATTGTGCTTTGTTTGTTACGGGGGTTGTTGTATGGTGGTTTGTTTGTTAAGGGGGTTGTTATATGGTGGTTTGTTTGTTAAGGGGGTTGTTGTATGGTCGGTTGTTTGTTAAGGGGTTGTTGTATGGTGGTTTGTTTGTTAAGGGGGTTGTTGTATGGTGGTTTGTTTGATAAGGGTGTAGTTGTACGGTGGTTTGATTGATAAGGGGGTAGTTGTATGGTGGTTTGTTTGATAAGGGGGTAGTTGTATGGTGGTTTGTCTGATATGGGGGTAGTTGTATGGTGTTTTTTTTGTTAAGGGGTTGTTGTGTATGGTGGTTTGTTTGTTAAGGGGGTTGTAGTATAGTGGTTTGTTTGATAAGGGGGTAGTTGTATGGTGGTTTGGTTGATAAGGGGTTGTTGTATGGTGGTTTGTTTGATAAGGGGGTAGTTGTATGGTGGTTTGTTTGATAAGGGGGTAGTTGTATGGTGGTTTGTTTGTTAAGCGGTTTGTTGTATGGTGGTTTGTTTGTTAAGGGGGTTGTTGTATGGTGGTTTGTTTGATAAGGGGGTAGTTGTATGGTGGTTTGTTTGTTAAGGGGGTAGTTGTATGGTGGTTTGTTTGATAAGGGGGTAGTTGTATGGAGGTTTGTTTGATATGGGGGTAGTTGTATGGTGTTTTTTGTTAAGGGGGTTGTTGTATGGTGGTTTGTTTGTTAAGGGGGTTGTAGTATGGTGGTTTGTGTGATAAGGGGTAGTTGTATGGTGGTTTGGTTGATAAGGGGGTTGTTGTATGGTGGTTTGTTTGATAAGGGGGTAGTTGTATGGTGGTTTGTTTGATAAGGGGGTAGTTGTATGGTGGTTTGTTTGATAAGGGGGTAGTTGTATGGTGGTTTGGTTGATAAGGGGGTTGTTGTATGGTGGTTTGTTTGATAAGGGGGTAGTTGTATGGTGGTTTGTTTGATAAGGGGGTAGTTGTATGGTGGTTTGTTTGATAAGGGGATTGTTGTATGGTGGTTTGTTTGTTAAGGGGGTAGTTGTATGGTGGTTTGTTTGATAAGGGGGTAGTTGTATGGTGGTTTGTTTGATAAGGGGGTAGTTGTATGGTGGTTTCTTTGATAAGGGGGTAGTTGTATGGTGGTTTGTTTGATAAGGGGGTACTTTTATGGTGGTTTGTTTGATAAGGGGTAGTTGTATGGTGGTTTGTTTGATAAGGGTGTAGTTGTATGGTGTTTTATTTGTTTGTTTGTGTTTTTGTTTCTTTTTCATTTGCTTCTTTCTTTTTATTTATTTGTGTGTGTTTGCGTATTTCTTATTTGTCTTTTTAGTTTCTTTCTTGATTGTTTGAGTGTGTGTTTCGTTATTGTTT
Organism: Meconema thalassinum; assembly: GCA_946902985.2. Classification (NCBI taxonomy): domain Eukaryota; kingdom Metazoa; phylum Arthropoda; class Insecta; order Orthoptera; family Tettigoniidae; genus Meconema; species Meconema thalassinum. The sequence continues at coordinate 450,445,548 of OX336393.1, read as the reverse complement.
GTGTGTTTGTGTGTTACCTTTGTGTTTGCTTTTGCGTGTTGTTTGTTCATTTTTCTTTGTTTGTGTGTTTGTGTGTTTGTGTGTTTCTTTTTGTCTCTTTGTTTTTTTGGTGTTTGTGTGTTTATTTCTTTTTTGTTTGTATGTTTCTTTTTGGTTTGTGTGTTAGAGTTTTTCTGTTTTTTTGTTTCGTTCCTTCTTGTTTGTTTGTATGTTTGTGTTTCTTATTTGTTCGTTTCTTTCTTTTTATTTATTTGTGTGTTTGTTTGTTTCGTTTTATTTGTTCGTTTGTGCATTTGTTCTTATTTATTTTTCAAGAGGATTAAGTATCATTGGGACCATTGTTGTTGTTGATTCATTGAGGGCCTTTGTGATATCGTGGTAATATAGCCCCGTTTACTTGGGTGAGAGTGGAATTTCTCCTATAACCTGATGGCTATATTAGTGTGTGTAGTTGTAATTCAGATGAGGATTGGGAAAGAGGGGCCGTGCCTGTCAGTTAGGAACCATCCCGGCATTCGTTTGGAGTATAAGTGCAAAGCCACGGAAAACCACTTCAAGGATGAATGAGGTGGGAATTGAAACCTACTCTTCTTGTCTCGTCTTGCCTCACGAGGCACATTCCAGCCCTCAGACCAGAGTTAAGTTTCGGCAGAGCCGGGAATAGAACCCAGGCCTCCCTGGTGACAATCACGAGTGCTAGCCCCTACGCAACGAGGCGGATCATTGGGAACAGTGTCCATGGTTGGATCTGGTCCACTCAGGTTATGAGAACAGTGTTTATGTTCTGGACGCGTCGGCCAGCTGGTCAGGCGCGGGCTCTGGGTGTAGATTGGTCAATTAATAAAATGGGTGCTTGTGCTCCTCTTTGTGGACTTAGAGAAGTAAAGAGGGCGGTGCCAATGAATGCAAATGCAAGCAAGCATTGTCAATTCTCCGCGAACTCCCAACTGCAATAAATCTTTAATGCCTAGGGCTCCCGAAACAAACCAACCGGTGTAGTTTTAAAATGCCACGGCCCGCCGCGTCCTCGCTAATTGAAAGTCAGATTGTCCTGCCCCGGGTGAAAGGGAGGCTTTAACACGTACACAGCTGTGGGCACAAAATTACACACAGCAAAGGTAGAGTGAACGTCATGCTTAAAGAGAGACGTGTGGCCCAGTTGGTTTGGCGCGGGCCTTTAAAACTCATGATAACAGGTTCGACCCTCGATCAGTCCAATAAAGGATTTTATGGGACATAGTGCTTGGTTTCAAATACTCCATATTGTTAATAAAATTTTCTGTATATTGGCATCTACTCTAAGATTAGAAATCAACAGGTATACCAAATATAATTGTAATTGTCCAGTAAATTTTCATGATATGTGTAGTTTCCTTTAACAATCTTACGCAAAAATCGCAATAAACAAAATCTTGCACACGCATTAGCATTGTAATTTAAAACAATACTATTTTCATAATCTTTTAAATACTCTCAACCCAAGCCTACCTAAGAATTATACACTAAGATAGTTTCCTTGTAACTTTAACATTACCTTGTAATTCTTTCTTTAGTTATACACGTATTACAGTATATAATATTCAAGTGCATTTTTTTAAAATCTAATTCTGTTGTTCTATTAATTTATCCTTATTTATATTTGTATATCCAACTCTAAATCATACAATATAATCCAGATTTATAATACAAATTTAGATGGTATATTGGCTTTCTCGGCCAGTGAAGTAAAACTCAGCAATTTTTCTAGGTTTGTGTCGTGACTTGTGTGGGGTTTCGACTAAGACACCAAGCTGGCTCATCAGCGTGCTCTTGGTGTCCCCGCCCGGACCTCCACAGGAGTAGCAGAATCCGCGCTATCTCCCTTTTTATGAAGCGCCTCTTTACTGCGAGAACTAAAAGCTCTAGCAGCCATAACCTCCCTATGAAGGCTTCCAAAAATATGGTATATTCGCTTTCACGGCCAGTGAATTAAAACTCAGCAATCTTTCTAGGTTTATGCCGTGTCTTGTGCGGGGTTTTGCCTAGGACACCAAGCTAGCTCATCAGCGGGCTCTAGGTGTCCCCGCCCCGACCCCCACAGGAGTAGCGAACTGTGCGCTACCCCCTTTTTATGAAGTGCACCTGCGTCCCTTTACAGCGAGAACTAAAAGCTCAAACAGCCATAACCTCCCTATGAAGGCTGAGTTTTAATTCACTGGCCGTGAAAGCCAATATACCATCATTTTGGAAGCCTTCATAGGGAGGTTATGGCTGCTTGAGCATTTAGCTCTCGCAGTAAAGAGGCGCATGTGCGCTTAATAAAAAGTGAGGTAGCGTGCAGTTCGCTACTCCAGTGGGGGTCCGGGCGGGGACACCAAGAGCCCACTGATGAGCTAGCTTGGTGTCCTAGGCAAAACCCCGCGCAAGACACGGCATAAACCTAGAGATATTGGTGAGTTTTACATTTATATTAGTTAAGAGGGGCAGATGACCTCGCTGTTCGTCTCCTTAAAACAGCAATCATTAATGTCATGACCAGTAGTCGAGGACCATTCACTCTGTATCTGTCTATTGGTGTAGGAAATACTTATACTTGCCTACAGATGGTTTGAAAAAACAGGGAAATCCAGATTCAGGATGACCTACGCCAGCTCTGGATTTCAAACCAATCTTGCCCCAGGGGCTCTCATCTAGTGGGACGTGGGTTGGCAAACACGGACGCCAGCTGAGTCCGGTATTGCTTCCACTTACTTGTGCCGGGCTCCTCTCCGTTTTCTTTCCTGTCGTCTCCACTTGATCAACTCTTGTTCTTTTCCGACCCCGGCGGTATTAGGGTATCCAAGGCCTAGGGAGTCTTTCACTTTCCCGCCTTAATTGGCCCTTGTCTCATCTTTCCTGATGCCTCATTCTTCGAGGGGTCAGACCTCTTGTTTTCTTTTCATTGTATCTCCTGACTTCTGCTCAAGGCCCTTAAGGATGCAGGGTGTGTGTAGCCCCACCAGTTACGGTGCACCCTGGATTGTGCTACACCCTCAAGGGCTCACGTCTGGAGAGTTCGGGTATTGGCGACCCCGAAACCTCCTGAGCTGGGTCCGGTTTTTCTCCTTCTTCCATTGCCTTTGCGGTGGACCCTCTACTCTTTACCTTTCCTCTCTGCCTTTCTTGGCTCTCCATCCTTCCAAGTCCCTCAATTCTCATTCTTCGAGGGTTGAGGTCATTTCCTTCCCTCCTGTCTTTTGTTTACTTCCTTCTCCTTTTTTCCCCATTTCCTCTTCTAGTTTGCAAGAGAGTAGTTCATTTTAGTTGTGGGTTTCATTTGATCATCTTTCATTTTCACTATCACCCAAACCATTAGGGGCCGATAACCTAGATGTTAGGCCCCTTTAAACAACAATTATCATCATCATCAAACCAATCCCCAGACTTGCTGCTGTTCTCCATGGAAGTTGTGGTGTGTGACTCGAACGCGCACGCCTACTCCGCGGGCTTGAGTAGCAAGTGACATGGCCAGGTCAGGGAGGAGATATGATTTCAAAGCAAACACTTGATTCATCGGGCACATGTTGAGTGGTCAGCCCCTGGAAACCAACTGGAAGTAATATCCGCGGAGATAAAGTGAATTAAAGACGCGGCTGTTGATTAACAGCTGTCGCGTGGTGTGAACGAGAAAAAGTGTCGTGTTAGTACATTAGATGTGTTATGCTTGGAACTCACCCGGCACTTTATTAACTCCGCTCATTCTGTCTACCACATGGCTTGTAGTAGGTCGGGCTGCAGTGCCACAGGGAACGAAGGAGGGGAAGGCCCCAACCTCCTTCCAATATTGCGAGGAGGGGCAGGACTATGCAAAAAATCAAATAATAATCTCCGACGCGGTGACTGAGAGCGTTAACGCGCCACCTCGTGCCTCGGTGGCATCGGGAGAGCGTGGGTTCGAACCCCACCTCAACCGTCCTGAAAATAAAATTAATGACCATTGGCTGTTTTTCTAGTTTCTTTATTTCATCCGGTATATATTTTACTTCATTTCATTTCACATTAGTTTGATTAAATTAATTTCTTAAGGTTCAATTGTAAAATGCTGAAGAGGTTCCCATTGTTGGATCGAAACATGTACTAATTTGAATATAACTTGCATTGATTGGCGGAGCATTTTAATTAATAAAAAGTAACAAACAAACAAACTGCCATAAACAACAACCTTAACAAACAACCCACCATAAAAACAACCACCTCAACAAACACCCCACCATAGAACAACCACCTTAACAAACAAACCACCATAAGGCAGCCACCTTAACAAACAAACCACCATAATTAACAAACCACCACTAATCATCCACCTTAACAAATAAACCGCCATAAAACAACCACCTTAACAAACCACCATAGAAGAAACCCCTTAACAAACAAACCACCATAAGACAGCCACCTTAACAAACAAACCACCATAAAACTACCACCTCAACAAACACTCCATCATAGAACAACCACCTTAACAAACAAACCTCCATAAGGCAGCCATCTTAACAAACAAACCACCATGATTAACAAACCACCATTAATCAACCACCTTAACAAACAAACCACCATGATTAACAAACCACCATTAATCAACTACCTTAACAAACAAACCACCATACAACAACCCCCTTAACAAACAAACAACCATAAAACAACCTCCTTAACAAATGGTGACACGTTTGGGAAACTGGTCCCGGGAAGAGATCCGCTCAGTTATTCGATTTCTGTGGGCGAAACTGGAAACCTTGGCCAGCACTACTCACTGAGGGCGTCATCTTCCTTCACGACAAGATGCGACCTCATGCAGCTCATTGACCATCACGCTGTTGTAGCGGTTTCGCTGAGACACCATTGAAACCCTCCCTACAGCCCCAACCTCGCTCCAAGCGACTTTCACTTGCTTTCCCACCTGAATAAGCACCTAGATGGTCGACGATTAATTTCAGACAAGGAGCTGAAACACTTCGCGGCAACGAGGCTGAACACGGAAGGACCGGATTCTTATTCAAACTCATCACACGAAGTGACAAGTAACTAAATATTTTGCTTGTTTCGATAATGTTCCTGCGTGAAATTGAGTTTAAAATGTTTTCCTCTTGTGAGTAAAGAGACTGTGTTCAGCAATAGTTCATGAAGGCTTGCCTAGTTCCCGTATAAACATGTGCTTCAATCAGTTGACACCCGAGCTCGCATGAGCGTTTACCGTCAGATTGAAAAACAGACTCTTCATATATCATAATTATTTTCAGCAAATATGATATAATGAATATTTTTACACCAAAGGACGACAAATTGAAGATGATTTATTGTACAAATATTTGTAATTGCGCCTCAAAACATTGAAGTAATCCGTATGTCATATACATTCCACATGGCCGAAAGTACGTCATGGTATCAATTTCCGACACCGTGCGCTCATTGTTTCCTCTTAGCACTGCCAGCTGGATACATCGATCCAGCTGGCAGAGCGGCTTACACACTTCCGTCCAATCCACCACTGCCAGCTGGATCGTCCGATCCACTTCCGTCCCATTTTTCAAAATCACTCCCACAAAAATAAGCATAAAACATGAAATAAAGAAAACACTACTCAGTTTTCATTTTCTATATGAATCAAGAGTAGTCTAGTATTTGTTTGCTTAAATAGTTTCGGGGGGATAGAGAACAGTTGAAATTTTGTTTAGCGTATGGCTTTTAGTGCCGGGGGTGTCCGAGGACATGTTCGGCTCACCAGAGGCTGTAGCTGCTTCAATGCGGACACCCACGAGGTGAGCTGCAAGTTCCGTACAATTTCAAGTAGTTCCAACTTTCGCTACCAGATGTCAACGACACCTAGTGTGGAACGTTGGAACTTTGATAGAGAGCTTCAACAAAATCTAACCTACAATTTACCTTCACACAAGTTTAGTTAGTGGAAGGATCTTTTACATGCCATAAATCACATAGGGCCGCCGGCTTAACTTCCCCTGCAAAGGAAGGCTCTTAAAAAAACCCGACGACTTCGGCCGGGTTTGAACCCTTCTTGTGCATAGAAGCTCAGCATGTTACTGGCTATGCCACTGTTGTAATGTATAGTAAGGACGCCATGTTGGATTGTTTTATATACAGGGTTATTCAGCCAAGGGGGCCACCTAAAATATCTTCGGTACCGTAGAAGATATCGAAATTCTGTTTTCAAATTCAAAAATCATATTAAGGGGCTCAGAAGTTACCGTCCATTTTGTCCTCAGCACATAAGTAGTTACTGAGAAACCGGCGGCAACTTCGGTTTTCAGATGCAATGATTCTAATTTTACCCACTAGAACAATTAAGAATAGAATGGCGAATTCGGTGATGTGCTTATTTTGCAAATCCATCGAATACTTTTTGAGATAAGACTTCCTCGTCAGCATTCGAAAGAAAGCTTTGTGCCAGCTTCCGGAATGTCGAGTGCATAATTCTCTTCCGTGACCCACTCTTTGTTGACATACCGAATGTATTCCATTAATTGCGTACAGTTTCAAAGTGTTTGATGGTTAATCAGACTTGTATGAATTAACATTATACGAGACGTTCGCAATAAACTAAATGGGCAAGTTTTGTTGAATTTCTGATTTTAAGGTGGGAAAGAAGATCTCACATAGACCTTTATCAACGCTTTGGGAAGACGAGCATCAACCTGATTCTGGAAAGGAGAAGGTTTCAATGGTTTGGGCATGTCATTCGACCTGAGGATTCCATTACTAATCGTGTTTTCAGCTCGACACCAACTGGGAGACGCCCTAGAACAAGATGGAAGGATCAAGCGATAATGCCACTGGTAAAGGAGGCACCAACAGCAACTGTGGAGGATGCAAGGGACAGAGAAAGGTGGAAGACCATCAGCGACCGATACTTGTGAAGAGTCTCAGTCCCTCCTGTTGTAATGCCTGTGTTGTTTGTATATGAGTTTTTGTTTTATGCTCTTATTGTCTGTCCTGGGTGTTAATGGCCTGTTAATGCAATACATGATGATGATGACGACATTTAAGTCACTGTTGCAGGTCCGCCAGTATTACAACATTTCCATACTTATTATTTATCCCCGCCCCGGAGGTCCTGGGTTCGATTCCCGGCTCTGCCACGAAATTTGAAAAGTGGTGTGAGGACTGGAACGGGGTCTACTCAGCCTCGGGTGGTCCAAATGAGTAGAGGGGGTTCGATTCCCGCCTCAGCCATCCTCGAAGTGGTTTTCCGTGGTTTCCCACTTCGTCTTCGGGCAAATGCCGGGATGGTACTGAGACCGTATTTTGTATTTAGTTGGATATAGGTTAAGTTGGCAATAACACTGATGGCAGCACTGCGAAATTCCTTTGGAATGCAGGTGCGCGGTAGTACTGTGGCGAGGTCAGGAGCTGTCAGCAACCCGCCGTACATGCCGACGACCACATGTTGGATATTTTAATACTTGTAATGAATACAAGATGGACACAGCACCACTGTCGTTATTTTGAACATCGTGGTAGAGCAATATACACAATGCAGTATGAAACAAAGAATGGGAAACGCATCCTGTGGATAAAGGAATATAACTGAGAACTTTTATATGAGTATAAATGCATACAGTATTATAACATGTGATTATCGAACTCGGCAATGATATATGTACCGATAGTTGCTGTCGATCAGAGAACGAGGTGCATTGTGGATCACCTGGAGACAGTATGATTTGCGAGAGCAAACGAAGAGTTGATTAGTGAATACAACTTCAGAGAGGAGGGTCGTAGAGCTCTCTGGTCTAAGACTTGTTCGTGCGTTGCCGTGAAGACGTGTTGGCTCGGTAATCGTGGAGTTGAACCGATATATACGTGTTACAGTATAACGTGATACGATTTTCGTCTGATCTTATTATAGTTTCAGACAGTGCTAACCTTCAATTCAAGCACAGCGAACTTGCAGTCACGTATGACAACTTCTTATTAAGCCAATGGTACAACATCGTGTTCTACATTGCAGTACAGAATAAACAGCTTTAACCCTGATTGTCATAGATGATATAAAGAGAGAGAGATATTGCTACATTATGAAGATGCAGAATATGGGCTAAACACAGGCAAGAAATGTAACACATAGCAGCGTTGAATACGCAGGATGATTACTTGATTCCAATATGAGCAACTATAGTATGAGACTTTATAAGAGAAGATTGAAAGACTATAAAAGTCTGAATGACAATTTGTACTGCTACATAATGAAACTGGCTTGGCTTAGTACATCAATGTTGTCGTGTTCTCTAGCAAGTGAAAGAACTATGAACTTTGTCAAATGAACATCTGTTAGCTTCGTCTCGTTTCGCGAACGTTAATCGGGTCTACTTGATATCCAGTCGTTTCGTGATCGGTACAGCTGAGCAGATATGGTTCGATCCCAGGCAGGAGTATGTGTTATAGCATTCTCACTTCATTCAACTAGAACTTCAATAAGGTAGCTGGAAGTTTTCTTTTAGTAGACAGTATGAATTTGTCATGCTTTTGAATGTTCCTTTTCACCAATTTTGATTAGTTAAGAATTACAGACGAGGGCTAGGGTGATTCTTTAATCATTTCTCTCCGAGTATGAAATTCTCTTTGTAGTTCAATTTAGTAGTTATTGTAGTGTTACTTTGAACAATACCTTGCTTTCATTAAGATGTAATTTGGGAATAAGATAGAAGAATATAGTTTGTTTGGAAGACAACATGAGAAAAATTATAGGAAGAAGACGACGTTAAAATTATATAAGAATAATTCTAACTCAAGCAGATGTCCCATAATCCGTCGTATACGTGAATTCGACTTTGAACAAATTCTCTGGACTTTTTGAATTTGACTTCGAATATATTTTTGAAAGCTCATGCAAGTTATTAGATGGACATTCAGGTCTATATTTTTGGCAGATTGAGCATAGACATGGAATATAGAGTTTCTAGTATGATTCTTTGCGATTGTGCGAATTTATTTCAGGTAATCCAGATATTTTTGAAATTCTTTTAATTATGACTCCCTTTGTGAGCTCGTTCAGTTTTTTAAATTTTTGTGGATTCTTGTGGGAAATTCCAACTTGGTTTAGCGTTCAAATCTAATGGTTAATTTGTACCTTCTCAAGATAGGCTCTTTCCCATGCTGTAGTTTTGACGTGTTTTCCTTTGAGGAGGATCTCCAATGGAATTATTTTCGATTATGCGAAAACTGAATCGTTCTTTTCACAATGGTCGGTTGAGATATACGAAAGAAATACTTTGTTTGAGAAAATGTAATTAGTAATGATATTTAATGTAAAGAGAGAAATGTTTAAAATATATGTAAGTCATAATCGAGGTGACAGACTTCGAATCCTCACACAGTTATTTGGACTTGTGAATACAATATTTTATCATTGTTCTGATAAAGATTATTCTCGACACTTTAACTTTTGGATAATTTGAAGCAACATATTTATCCATGATTGTATAAAAACTTGTGTAATATTAGTAATGTTTGGAATTTATTAAGAGCTGTTTAGCGATGATATGGTAATAATGGAATTTTGTATGCGAATTTGGATTGCAATTTAGGAGATATTTGACATATGTGGATAGTCAATGTCAATTTTTCCAGCACTGAATTAGCTTTAGAGCTATTGCTGAGTACACTGCGGTGTATTATTTTGAACGTGAAATTGGATCACGATTTTAGCTAGTGGAAAGCTAATTTACAATTTTGAATCCAACATTTAAGAAACCAAGTATTGTAACAACATCGTTAATATTTGTTAAGTTTTAGTAACAATTGTTTTTAGAATAGAGTTTAATTGGAAAGACTGTAATATTAATACTTGTATAAACTTGAGCTATTTATAACTAAAATATTGAGTGATAGAAAATCTAATATCTGTGAGAAAGTGAAATGAAATATAATCAATATAATTAACAATACGACGTCCGATTAGCTTAATTGATTGTCATTTAGGACGGCACGGACTTGAAAATTGAAACCAAATAAATTTATATGAATACATGAAATTAACGTGATGAATAATTCTAGGCGCAACTAAATCTCAGAAGTAAAATGTAATTATGTAAAATATGTGTATATTAATTGCTACGATTGAATAGAATATTTTTATAAATATATCAAAAAGGGTTTACGATAATACCAGAATATTTTGTATGTAATTTTTTTTTTTTGAACTTCGTTCATGATGATGAGACGATAGGCAGTTTGTGTGGCCTAATTAGGGCGATTGTTTCTTAATTTATTTTTTCATGCTTCGGCAGAGGCATAAGGTTATAAACTTTTGTTCAGCGGAATTTTTACTTCACGACACAGCGGTTTCAGTTAATGAACTTTTGTTAAATTTTAAAATTCATACTAATGACTTAGTGATTTCTATTCGAATTAGACTGTGCTTCGAGAACCAGTGGATCATTAGCTAGGATGCTTTTTAACGCGCCCGAGATTAGATTAATTTAATTATCTTTAAGAGTCTTGGTAGCTCACTATGGGCTATTTTTCATTTTTTTTATAGACCACTGGCATCTTCTTATCACATTCTTTTTAATTTTTGTTCTATTCCTATCCATGGTCTATCCTTGGTGGTGGTGTCTTGGGGGTTATTTTCAGCCGGGGCTTCCAGATTCTACGATTCTGCTTTTTCTTTTGGATTTCATCAGGTAAGACCACGTGGATACGGGTGCAGTACCTACTGCTAGGCCACGGCCGCCTCCTTCTCTCTTCCTTGTCTATCCCTCCTAACCTTCCAATCCCTCCCCTCATGAGGCCCCTGTTCGCTTTGCAGGTGAGGCCGCCTGGGCGACGTGCTGATCACACATCCCCAGTTGTATCCCCTCCGACCAGATGTTCCAAGCTCCAGGACACTGCCCGTAGAGGCGGTAGTGGTGAGTTACCTCGCTGAGTCCGTGGGAACCAGCACCGAAGAGGGTAAATCGACTAAATAAATAAAAAAAATATTTATCCTATGCATTCAAGTGGATTCAGATATTTCTGCTAGGATTCAGGACGAGTTGGAGAGGGAGAAAGGCATACCTACATAAGAGACTGGATTTTCAATATTTACACATCACAGTGCGCGAGTAATGGAATAAATTCAGTAACGTATGTGAACAAAGAGTGGATCACGCAAGAGAATCATGCACTCAACATTCCAGAGGCTGGCGCATCGCATTTGGGCGGGAATCAATTCCACTCGGTCGAACATAAATTCCCCAACATTTTCCTTAATTCCACTCGGTCCTCCAAGGGACCCAAAAATGAGTTCTTCAACTCCGCTCAGGCTAAGGGGTTACCCCCAATGACGTAAACAAATGTCAATCTTGAATGCAGCTGATTTTTCTGTTCCAGGCTGGAAAACAGTATTTTCAACATCCGTAGCTGATATCGGAAGCATTTTTAGGTACAAATTATACACCTATTATTATATAAATTTAATTTAATTTAATAATGTCTGACTAGGTTAGAAAACATACAAACATTATGCACATGTTAAAAACAATGTATAAAATTTTCAGAAAAAAATAGAAAACTTGGTAGACTTATTTAAAGAATATTATGATTAATTTTAAATCACTTGTATTTTCTGCCATAAAAGTTATAATGTGCCAAACACTTTATACCTGATTTAACGAATGAGCGGACTTGACATCAGAGCGGTTGACCAATGGCACAACAATGTCTTGCGAACACCATATAAACATAATACATTAAGAACTAGATATTAATCACTGTTGTTAAATAAGAATACGTCCAGGAAATTTAATAAAATAAGAGCAATCAGCATCTTAGAAACACATAAATATTTACTTCATTTCAAACTATACAAAAACGTTAGATGAAACTCTTTTCATCCCCTAAATATTTTGACCCGGCCCTTGGTATGCGAGCTGGAGGGTTATGACATTTGTTTACGTCATTGGGGATAAACCCTTTGCCTGAGCGGATTTGAGGAACTTATTTTTGGGTCCCTTGGCGGACCGAGTGGAATTAAGGAAAATCGAGGGGAATTGATGTTCGACCTCGCTTTTGGTCCAAGGCCGACACATATGGGAACCTTTAATATCTCAAAAAGTACCCGTCGGATTTGCAAAATATGCACATCACTGAACTCAACATTCGGTCTCATGAAATCTCTCACCCACTCGTCGCTACACTCAAATACTTCTACTGTAGGGTGCAGGGGATAAACCCTTTGCCTGAGCGGAGTTGAGGAACTTATTTTTGGATCCCTTGGAGGACCGAGTGGAATTAAGGAAAATCGAGGGGAATTGATGTTCGACCTCGCTTTTGGTCCAAGGCCGACACATATGGGAACCTTTAATATCTCAAAAAGTACCCGTCGGATTTGCAAAATATGCATATCACTGAACTCAACATTCGGTCTCATGAAATCTCTCACCCACTCGTCGCTACACTCAAATACTTCTACTGTAGGGTGCAAACCAATGGACCTCACCTAGGAACGCCACCGACAGCAAGGAGGTTCAGCCATGTTTTGGGGTGGGAACATGTTTGGTCGACGTACGCCTCTAATTCCTATCCACGGTAACATGGCTGGTCTGGTGCACAGAGACAACATCCTCAAACCAGTTCTTACAGCTCAACAATTCTTCTAGGTTTGTGCCGTGTCTTGTGTGGGGTTTCGCGGACCTCAACTGTATTGAACATGCATGGAAGGATTTTAAGAGGGCGATTTCCCACCGTCCCAATCGTTCAACAAACAAACAGCAACTGATTGAAGCTGCTGTCCTAGAGTGGGATAATCTGCTCCAAACCAGGTTGGATCCGTTGGTTCTCAGTATGCCTTGTCGCCTGCAAACATGGCTTAGGACTCGTGGTGGATGTAACAATGGCCTCATCCCCCCCCCCCCTTCCCTATTCGATAACCCAAGATGTGATAATAAAATTAGCACATCAAAATGCTTTATTAACATGATATTACCATATCAGAAATTAATAAATGATAACACACAGGAAAGGCCTAATTTAATTACTCGCTAGGTCAGCTGAGTTCACAGCAAAAAAACCTAGGAGCGAATGTTCCGATTTGCTTGGTTTTCAAGAACACTCTCATTTGATTAGGAAAAGAGAACAGGCGGGACGAAACCAATGTCAAGACCAGCTTGTTGAGTGGAAAACTGGGTGCGTACCTCAGCAGCCGGTATTAAATTGACCCTGCCAAAGATGAAGAATGAAAAGGGGAATAATCTTCCTAGTGACTTCATGCAATAAATAATATGACAAATCGAAATAAGCTAACATGTATTGAGCAGTAAAATAAAACAATTACAAGAGACAGCCTTCCACCACTTAATTAACTAACTGACAAATATGATCTAATTAAACACAAATGAATGACTTAGTTTAAACAAACCAGACACTTGCCCGCTTGGCAACGTTTCACACATCTACATTTGTGATAGAAATGAATTTATCTAGAATGATTCCCAGAAATTAATGCCCAACAAGGACTAAATAATTGTCGTTTTTCCCGCATGGCAATTTACGCAGTTACATTTGAGGTTAAAATATGAATTTCAAAATGGATCCGGAAGAAGAAGAAAAAAAGAAAAACAACATGAGAAAGGCAATGCCTTCTCAAAAAACAATGCTGCATCAAACAACCGAAACGCCCCTTAGTGGAACGGAAAGGTCTGACAACCTCCACAGTCCAGCATTGACCGTCCCGTCAAGGCTGTCTGACCAAGAATTAAAACCCACGAGGTTCCCATCCAGCTAACCGGAAATAGGGCAATAATAATCCACCCTGCAGTAATTACATATAAAGGTACCACCAAAGTATTACTAGACCCTCCAAAAGATTACATACTAAAGTGCTAAAATAGATTTTATCTAGTTAAGCTTACGGACCGCCGACACGCGGCCTTAAAATGACGTTACAAAATTTAGCAGTCAAAGTTTGTATTGATCGTCCTTGGTTATGCCCCTTAGTAATTAAATCATGATAGTACCACCTGGTGTCTTCGAACCCTCCGGGTAAACTGCACACACGTTTTCCCCGGAGGCAAGTGCTCAAGAGTCTTTCTGTCAGCAAACTTCCTCACACACTGTCTCTCGAGTCACAGATTCCACCCTTGTATATCAGCGTATCCCCACCACAACCCTCCAGTAGTACCAACTGCGACCAGTAGCACAACCGGCCAAAACAAAGCCAGAGTTCAAGGTCTTGAGTGGGTACTATAGAATATCTCCCCCACACAGGTTACTGCCTAGAAACCTTCCAGGAGCTGAGACGTTACACAATGTCCTTTGTAAGATTGTTCTCAGAATAAGAGCTTGGCGAATGCAGCTGACAGTAAATGTTCGCTTTTCCAAAGTTTGCAGACACAAAGCTCGATTTATCTCCCTTTTCAAGTGTCTATCGTCGATAAGCCTATAAGTGACAGCACACACAAAGGCACAAATCCTGGCAGAAAGAGCTCGGCGAACCCATTTTACAAACAGTCAGGCGCCGGATTGGCGAAGGAATTCTCAGAAGGGGCCTGGTGTATGCTCTCATGATAACCTGGTCAGACCTGGACCTCCTGCTGCGTCTCGAAGATAAGATGAACATGTACCGATTTGCAAAATTGGTACAGTGGACATACACGCTATTGATATGCCCCAACTTGAAAAGCGTGAGTAAAAGGTTCCACATTATAAATTGTATTATTCCTTTCGTGTTTTTGTCTCCTTTGCGCAGCCGATTGAGTGCTGTTTTTCTTTGTATGAACCCTATATTGTGTATAAAGTGATAACATGCCCATAGAAAAATAAACAAGTAACTAAATCGCAATATGCAAAGCGTTTTATGAGCACTGTATGAGAAATTAATTGTGAAGTAATTTGCAACACTGCTAATGTGAAATGTTTCGACTGTACCGTTCTTAGAAACAAACGCAAACAGGCTTTCATATATCACAGCTATCACCATTACAAATGTTGTAAATCAGAATTTGTATTGCTTATTGTATGGAGCATTAATTGCATGTTGATGCACACGATATCCCCCATAAAATTCTATCTTACACTGCCTGTCATTCTTCTCAAATAAAATAGAACCCCATAACAATAGTGTCACGCCTCTTTCTATATATAAAATAGACCACGGTGTGATACACGGATCTGACTATAAAAGCCATGTAGTTATCTGTTGACTCAATATTCAGTTTACAGGGTTTTATAGCGGCTTCGTCAAGCAGAAAGTGGCGAAAGAGATTAATTCCAGCTCCTCGTTCTCTGCCTGCCTACTTCTTATTCTCTGCTCAGATGGGCGGAGGCGGAAACGTTTCTCGGAAACCCCAACTGCCAATAACGCAAAGTTGCACAGCTGTTTATCATACAGACGTAATACTGTCCAGGATGCAGGGGACGAGCTGTGAAGGGCTACAACAAGTGTTTCTTGGCAACACTACTCTGCCAAGCAGTGGTAACAAGTTGCTTGTAATGGATGAGTCAGCAGGAATACACTCGGCGGGGGTCGAACCGGAATCTTAAAGAGAACTTGAAAGGAAACTTGACTCATGCTTTTCATATCAGATTTCCATCACCAAAGAAGTTGGAAGAAAAAGAAGGAAATACTGGCGATAGGATAAATTAACTGTATCCTCCCTCTCTTTGACCACAGGGTTCTTCATATAAAGCCATGTCCTGTGGTTCGGATTCCACGTAAAAAGGAGGTCCCGTGGCTCATAATCTACAGATTAACGGTCACGTTAAACTACAAGCTTCCTTCTTCATATAAATAGAATGTCCAAGTCAGCGGTTCCCAAAGTGGGGTCTGTGGACCTCAGTGGGTCCCCGTAAATATTTCAGGGGATCCACGGGGTAATTAATATTGACCAGAATAATTTAATTTTCCTCCCATTGTTATTATGCAATTTTACAACATAATCATTTTTAGCCTATTTTCAATTTTGAAAAAATAGGCTTATGAGATAACCTTTTGTCCGTGTGCGTGCGCGTGTGTGTGTGTGAGGAGTGTGTGAGTGTCCCCCTAATAATTTCTAAACGGCTCGAGCGATTTCAATGAAACTCGGTAAGTTCATAGCACTATTCCGGACGACCCCGACCGTGCCCTTCAAATTTTGTTACGTCTCACCAATCCAACATGGCGGCTGTGCGAAATATTTCACCAGCATTCAATATCTCCGAAACTGTTCCCGAAATCACCCTGGAATTCTTTACGGCGGTAAAGGGAAGTACTAGGAGTTCACCTATGTGACATTTGAAAAACTGGTGACTACGAAACCAACATGGAGGCCACGCGAATTTGCGACTTTTAAATAGACGTTTCTCGCAATTTTACCAACCAAACGCAATAAAACTTGGAACAGTATATGTTTATACACATTGTAAAGCACCGACATTTAACTTGATTCAATTGTTTACATAACCACAAGATGGCGGATGTGCGAAATATTTCACCGACATTCTATCTCTGAAACTATTAGCGGTATCACCCTGACATTTTGTACGGTCATAAAGGTCACTACTGGAAGTTCATCTATAAGACTTTCTAAAACCGGTTTACGAAAAAACGAACATGGCGGCCAAGCGAATTTGAAAATTTCAAATAGACCTTTCTCGCGATTTAATGTTCCAAACGCAATGAAATCTGGTACAGGCAATGTTTATATACATTGTAATGCACTGGTATCCAATTTAGTTCAATTATTTATATAACCTCAAGATGGAGGCTTTGCGAATATTAAAATTAAGATTTTATTTCTTGTGTCGTAATCATGCGATCGATGTGAAAGTTTGAATAATGAACCTACGCAATAATTTTCCTTTAATGGTACATGACTCTATGGACTATACATTTAACAATCCAACATGGCGACCATCCGAAATATTTAGACGGCTCTGAATATCTACGAATCTATTATAGCAATCAAACTGAATTCGTTTTATGTTCATAGGGGCTATGAAATTCAGTTCAGCTATAGGACTTTAAATAACCTGGTGATCACAAATTCAACATGGCGGCGACGCGACGTATAAATATTCACATGAACGTTTCTCGCAATTTAGCCATCCGAGTGCAGTAAAACTTGGTACAGTAAATCCTTATACGAATGTTAATCCACTGGCATCTAATTTATTTCAACTGTTTCCATAACCACAAGATGGCAGCTGTGCGAAATTTTAAAATCTCCTTGTTACTTCTTGTGTCCTAATGATGCGATTGAAGTTTGAATGCTACACGTACACAATAATCTTCACGTAACAGTACATAACTCTGGGACCTATATATATATAAAATTCAACATGGTGACCATCCGAAATATTTAGTCGGTTCTCAATATCTACGAATCAATTACAGCAATCAAACTGAAATTTTGTATGTAGATAGAGGCAATTAACATAAGTAGGATTTTATGAAAATAGGCTGTATAGTTCTTCACGGAACTACTTGTTAAAATTAAATTTCATCATATAATGGGGCAGATGACTTCGCTGTTCCACCCCTTAAACAATACTACTACTACTACCACTACTACTACTACTACTACTAACAATAATAATAATAATAACAATTTCATCATGTATGTTCATACTAAAGTAAGTTTGATTCTTTTGTTCATACATATAACACATCTTATTGTTTTTTATTTTTTATTTACTGTTCATACTCTCTGCATGCTCCACTAAGTACTAGTACTACATGCACTAACAATACTTTTTTACAAAAGAACAAAATAAATTACGTTTTAATAATTAAATTTCTAGATGACTGTTTATCTTAACAATATCAAACAATATTATTCTTCGTTTTTCCTAAGAGCTTGAAAATCCAGAGCATTAACACATTTAGAAAACTCCTTTAAATACTTTTTTAATAGCACAGATTGCTGCTTCGGCCAGTTATCGTCTCTATCTCACTCTATATATAAAAATTAAAGTTTGTCTGTTTTTTCTGAATTTCCACAGAAATTAGCGATATTTGCGCGTTTCAGACTGTTTTATGATGGATGCGCGCACAAATAAAATTTTTGTTCTGTCTGTCGGTCTGTCTGTCTGTCTGTTTGTCTGTGGACATTTTTTGTGTCCATATAACTTGCGAACGGCTGCGTGGATCAACGTAAAATTTGATACAGATATCCATCAGAGGCACAACACTATGGTAATCATTGATGTAACTCTTCTTCGTACCTCTCATAGAAGGGGGCCTACCCCCTTAAAATACATGTTGAAATAGGCGTAGAAGGGTGAGACAAAGCTCATTTTCAGCTCCACAATGTGAGAAACGAAACTCGGGGGCCCTAAGGGACCCCCGAAAACCACATTTTTAGGCCCTAAAACCAACAGTTTTTGAGATATTCCCAGAAAACTAATTTCACTTAATAAATATTAATGAAAGAATGCAAGTCGGTAACATGGCAACAGAATCTCAGAGGTCCGTCTATTTCTGTAAGACGCAATGTAATTCCATTTATTACATTACTGTGAAGGTTTGCAAATGGCTATAAGGATATCACGGAACCGACTAAAACTGTAAAATATATCAATGCGCTTAAGGGGTTCAAGGAGTACCCTAGATTATTTTTCACACGACTTACACGTGTGATATGTCGTACAGAAGGTCTATTATATCTCCAAACAGCAACAATATTTTGATAAATTCAGACTATTTTTGCTGCTTTTTGGAATTTGGGCCATTGGAGGCTAAAAAAATCTAAATTTTCATGCACCACAAGCCTTTATAATTTACAAAAGGGATATTCCTGTGGTTGGGCATTTGACACAACGGTTAGGGTCAGTTTTTATGCGACGTGTTGTTATTCGTCTACGAGGTTTTCAATTTTATTTTCACGTCAGGAAGAGCACGTTAGGTAAATTTAGTTTGAGAGCACATTTTAACTAATAATTTTTCTCTGTCGACAAACAGGTTCCAAGCCCCTAACCATTGCAACAATTGATAACGTCTGGTAATTAATATCGAAGACTGGTCGAAGAATGGGTACTTCTGCTAGTTATCACTGTTAATCAAGGATTGCCTAATATTTTTCACTTCACTGCAAACGAAAATTATATGATCTATAGTCTGAGGGCTGCTTTTACAGGAACACTCGGGATTGCGTATAATTTTAAGTCTGTGTAAGTACGAAACAATATTTTCATGTCCAGTAAGTGTTCTAGTCATATTAGGTGTTAAGGTAATTTTGGATTTTAATCTACCTGCAACTGTTGGAAAGAATTCTTTTGTAAGTGTGCCTTTTGAAGTTTGTTCCCATTTTTGCTGCCATTCATGAATTGATTCTTCTTTTGAGATGTTTCTAAAATGTTCTATCGAAACAAACCTCACTTAATTTTGCAGCCTCCTTTGCTATTTTATCAGCCAGTTCATTGCCTGCAACACCTGTATGTGCCTCCCATTCAAATTGTATTATCCAATTCTTTTTATAATAGCCGTAGTCCTTCTTATATTCTCAATTAGTTGGTTATGATTTCTGAAGTCCGCAATGGAGTCAATTGCTATCTTACTATCGGTGTAAATAATTACAGTACTTTCTTATCTTCAACATCCACTGTCCTAGTGGTTTCTAAGAATTCCAGAGATTTTAGTATGGCTAATTGGTCCGACTGATTATTCGAACAGTTGTCTTGCAGTCTATATTTCAATTGGTCAATTAATTCATGTGATCTGAATATAGCTATGCCAGCTCCCACTCCTTCGTCATTTTTGCTTCCATCTGTGTAAACTTTCCTTGGGGTATATTCATTTAATGCTATTCTTGGATCTTCGGTACCAGGAAAATTGGCTGGATGGTGCCAACTCATAGGTTTTTCTGGGTGATCAATGTTATAGTTCATAGTTGTTTTTCCTGACTTGATTTTCTATAGAGTAAAAATCTTATTGTTTAATAAATAAATAAATTATTAATAATTAATATGATAAGGATCTTACCGGATGGAAGACGATGGTACAAACCAAATTGTGAACTCTACGAATACCAGGGAAAGCTCACCGATGTCATCTGAAGGAGGCGCGTGGCTTTCTACAGCCACCTGTACAGAATGGACCACCACAGACTGTCTTATAAGATCTTCAAGGTAGCCAAGAAGGGTAAAGCCACTGGGTCGTTGTGGATCAAACATATTAAGAAGGATCTTGCTGAACTTAATATTCAGCAAGACACAATAAATAACAGGAGTCGCTACCGTCTGACAGTTGACACCAGGCCTTTCCTCACATGCATTACAGAAGTTCACCACAATGCGTCCAGGAAATGGTTCGAGGATAGAAAGATAGAGTTCAAAAGAAAGTGAAAGATTACTGGTCCAATAGCAAAGGCTCAAAATTTCTGCACAAGAGCAGCCACTAAAGAACCCACCAAGAACAACGAAGATGGCAGACAACTGCTATAACACAAGCTAACAAGCGTTAGCGAGCGTAGCTACCCCTGTCGGTAATAATAATAATAATAATAATAATAATAATAATAATAATAATAATAATAATAATAATAATAATAATAATAATAGTCTAATAAAAGAACAGTGAAACATACTGTAAAAGGCCTGACAGATTGATCTTCGACAAAAGATTGAAGGAAGTTACGCTGATTGATGTTGCCATTCCGAATACGCACAATATTCAGGCTAAACATGCAGAAAAAGTGTCCAAACAATTGGATCCGATGGAGCCTAATGTGCCAATAGTCATCTCAAGCACTGGTGTGGTTCCCAAACATCTTCCGCAAGGACAAAAAGGGAGGCTTCGGTGGCGTAGTTGGTACCATGCTGGGCTTCTATGCCCAAGATCGCGGGTTCAAACCCAGCCGTAGTCGTCGGATTTTTAAGAGCGTTAAAATCCCTCAGTATTGAAGGGGAAGTAAAGCCGGCGTTCCCATGTCATAGATTTATGACATGAAAAAGAACCTTTTACTAACTACACGTCTGTGAAGCCCAAATTTGTAGGTTAGATTTGATAACGCTCTATTAGTTCCAACGTTCGTCGCCATGTGCTGACTGCGATGCCATCTAGTTGCGAAGTCCGCAAGCTAGGTGTCGTGGACGGTAGCTACTACTTGAAATTAATGTCTGCAATCCTTAATTGAATTAAAACAGATAACACATATTAATACAGCCATCAAAATTAACACCGGTTGTCTGATATATTCTACACACACTCAAAGTACACGGGGCTACATGACCGCGTTGTTGCAGCCCCTAAACTAACCAACCAACCAACCAACCAACCAAAGATAAAAAGAGCTTGATCTGACAGTAACCTGTTTAAATTAATACAGAAGGCAGTGATATTGGCTACAACTAGGATAGTTCGGAAATGTATTGACAGTAATCTAAATTAATGTTATGAGTGGGCTTTGATTCGATGTAATCTGCATAACTTATTTCTATTTCACCAGAAAATGTTCTAAAAAACGGTTATAATAATAATAATAATAATAATAATAATATAATTAACCTTCGAATTTGCGATCACACGAACACGTTTGTCAGCCATGCCAACAACAAAACTATACCGCTCTTTTAGACCCGTTATAGCATAATCAATGTAATCAATACATACTTGGTACATATTGAGTTCAAATGAAAGATCTGCAAAGACAGTACAGTAGAGCCTTGGATTGCGAGCATAATCCGTTCTGGAAACGTGTTTGTAATCCAAAACCCTCGTATATCAAAGTGAACTTTCCCATAACTGAAATGCAGATAATTCGCTCAAAACAAAATTATTTAGTCATAGAGAATAATTATTATAAAATCTCGCGATATTAGTCACTGGGATACCGTGTTTGTACTTCTCTATCATTTCATTTTTAACTTCCATCGTAACCTTCTCCTTCTTCTTACAGTCTTAATTTTCTGCCCCTTTTTCACGAGGCCGATTGTTGCAGTGTGCCTACAGTTACAGTGCTGTACTGAGAATACCTGTGATATAATAATAATTAACTGCTGCCATCCACTGAGCAAGCGACACAATTGATTCAGACGAGAGAGAGAGAGAGGAAACGCGCATAAATTCACTGGACTTCTATGACACAGATGCAATTATTGACAGCAGATAGACAAAAGAAATATAATAACAAGAATAGCAATCCATGGTTTTCACCATAAAGTTTGTAAGAAACATTCTATGCCCAAGATCACGGGTTCAAACCCGGCCGAGGTCGTCGGATTGTTTTAAGAGCGTTAACAATCCCTCAGGAGGCTTTCCAACGGACGGGAAGTAAAGTCGGCGGGCCCATGTCACAGATTTATGGCATGAAAATGAACCTCCCACCAACTACAATTGTGTGATGATAAATTTGCAGGTTAGATTTGACTAACGCTCTGTTAAGTTCCAACGTTCGCCGCAAGGTGCTAGTTAAGGGGTGGCATCTAGTAGCCAAGTTCACAGTTCTGCAGTCCTTATTACCGATAGCACACACTAATAGAGCCATCACAATTAACACCGGTTATCAAACAGATTCTACACCCACCCAAAGTACACGGGGCTAAATGACCGCGTTGTGGCAGCCCCTAAACTGAGGAACCAACCAACTTTACCTAAACCATCTGTCGTAATCGTGTAAGATCGATAGGAATAACTTTGTGAGCATCTCATTTATGAACATTAGTATGCAATAAATGGGTTACTTTAATCATAATTCACAATATCTATCTATTTATTCGTTACGACCTATGGTCTATGTTTGGCAGTTATTACATTATTTGATGTCTTCACTCTCTGCCAATATCTCTTCATCCTCTCTCCCACTTCTTCTGCTCCTCCGTGTAAGATCTACCTTTCCTCACTGACAACTCCCCTGTCTCCTGGAAACCTGTAAACTCCTTAACCAGCCGTCTAAATCGCTCTCAGTCCATAATGTTTTCTTCTTTCACTCCCATCCGATCCAAGTCCAATCTCACTTCCCGAAACCATTTCGGCTCCCTCTTCCTCTTCCTGGAGAATTCAAAAATCCTCTTCGTCAATCTGGTACTGTTCATCCTCACCAAGTGTCCATAAAACTCTATTCTCCTTTTTCTCATTAGGGCTACGACTCCTTCTGTCTTCAGGTATAGTTCTTTGTTAGGTTTGAGTCTCCTCTCTCCATAATAAATAATAATAACCCCTGGCACTACAGCCCATGGAGGACCTAGGCCTACCAAGCGACCTCTGACCAGCCATTTGGCCTGCAGATATTGGGGTGACGCGTGGTCAGCGTATAGGGTCCCCTCGGCCGTTAATCTTGGTTTTCGTGAACGGGCCACTGCCTCACAGTCAGACAGCTACTCAATTGTATTCACGAGGCTGAGTGCACCCCGTTCCAGCCCTTACGTCAGTTTCTAAAATCCCTGACGGAGCCGGGAATCAAACCTGTGGCCTCCGGGTGAGAGGCAGGCGCGCAACCCGAACACCACGGGACCAGCAATAATTGATAATAATAAAAACAAAAATTAACAATAATAATAATAGTAATAAAGTATGGCACATGAACGTAGCCTACGATTAGCAAACAACCAGGAAGACCAACTTCTCGTATCGTAAGTCCAAACGAAACCGCCTCGATATCTGTGGTCGTTCATTCGTGAAAGGGAAAGTGAAAAGCTCTCTCTGTCTCTCTCTTGAGGGCTTCTGGCTCGTTCCAAACGAAAGCCAAGGAGATATTGAGATGCTGCTAATAAAAGCCAACAGTGTAGAAGCGATAGTCATCGGTTTGGCAGCCAGACACTCACACTTCCGCTTCGCTCCACGAAGCCATAGCCTACTCCCCGCCAGTCGGGAAGATGGTCTGTATCTTATTTCCATAAGAAATCGAACCTAATATGCTTATCGCTCCTCTGTTCCATTCTCGATATTAACTCAGATATGAATATGTTTTATATTCCTGAAATGGGGACAGTCAGCAGCAGTTCGTTACAGCTGTCGTGGATTAAAAACGATCTCACTTCTCTTCATGAATAATGAATGTGCAAGTAAACTTTCTTCGCCACATTCTACATCATAATTCTTGATTGATGTTCCCATACTACTATCGTGGTTCAGTGGTAAGTACATTAGTATTTCCCCCAGGGGCTCACAACTTGTGGGACGTGGGTTGGCGACCATGGGACCCCAGCTGAGTCCGGCATTGCTTCCACTTGCTTGTACCGGGTTTCTGTGTCATCTTTCCTCTCGACCTCCCTTGGTCAACTTTTGTTCGTTAAACCAACCCCGACGGCATTATAAGAAGGTGGATCAAAAAGTTAGTTGCAAAAACGCGCTGCAGCAGCGCGCTGTGTGTCGCAAACGTGGGCACATCGGAGAAGGGGACAGACACTGCCCACATGTTGTTAGGCAGGTCGCTGTGGGGTCTCGTCTTGCATGGTGTGAATAGCGGCGAAATGCAATGGCGCGTTGACTGGACGTTCACTCGAAATATGAGGTGCGTGCGACAATCCGATTCTTATGGGCCAAAAGGAAGAATTGCACGGACATTCATCGTGAAATTAGTGCTGTGTATGGGGAGCGGGCCATTTCCCGGCAAGGGATCGTAAAGTGGTGTCAGCAATTCGAAGCCGGACGCACGGATATCACGGACGAATATCGCGAGGGCAGGCCCGCAACGTACAGGACCCGAGCAAATGTCAACAGTGTGAATGCGATCATTAGACAGAACGGTGGTCGACATTCCCAGACCGATGAGGAGGTGAAGGCCGCTGTCTCCGTGTGGTTGCAGAACGCTGGAGGAACTTTCTATGCATCCAGCATCGACAAGTTGGTTGTGCGTTCACAGAAATGTTTGGAGTCTCTTGGAAACTATGTGGAAAAGTTACGTTACATTGTACATCGTTATAGGCCTGTTGCTGTTGTGGTGGTGTAATAAATGGCCATAGCGGGGAAGTGCAACTTATTTTTTGATCTGCCCTCGTGGCATTCGAGGCCTTGGGAGTCTTTCACTTTCCCGCCTTAATTGGCCCTTGTCTCATCTTTCCTGATACCCTCATTCTTCGAGCGGTCAGCCTTCTTTTCTTTTCATGATATCTCCTATCTTCTGCACAAGGCCGTCAAGGGGGCAGGGTCTGTGTAGTCCCACCACTTCTGGTGCACCCTGGATAGTGCTACACCCTCAAGGGCTCACGGCTGTTAAGTTCCGGAGTTGGTGACCCCGAGGGTTTCCTGGGCTGGGTCCGGTTTTTCTCGTTCTCCATTGCCTTTGGGGCGGTCCCTCTCCTCTTTACCTTTCCTGTCTCCCTTTCCTGGCTCTCCTTTTTCCAAGTCACTTAATTCTCATTCCTCGAGGGTTGAGGGCATTCCCTTTCCTCTTGTCTTTTCTTTCCCTTGTTCTTATTTTAATTGCCCATTTCCTCCTCTAGTTTGTGGTTTAGTTTCATTTCATTTCCATTTTCACTATCACCTAAACCAGCCTTTCCCAAACTGTGGTACGTGTACCACTGGGGGTACGTTCGTACTGCTGCAGTGGTACGCGGTGATGTTACGAAAAATATAAAAATATAAAAACATTGATATGATGGAGGGCTTTAAGGCCAAAGATAAGGAGCAGTTTTATGAATCGAATTGTGATTCAGAACTAAGGCAAACTTTTTAAAAAATGGCTCTTGTGAACTTTTGAGTTTGAGAGGCGTGCAGACTATGCAGACATAGTTGACAAAGCAGTTAGATTTTTACTTTTTTTACTACTTCGTACTTGTGTGAGACAACATTTTCTTCTCTTGTTTATCTCAATAATAAATACCGGAATAGGCTCCTTGCAGTGGAAAACGATCTTCGTTTGAGACTCAGCAATCATAAACCAGACATTCCTAAGTTGGCTTCTAATCTTCAAGCTCACCCTTCACATTGAAGTTGTTAGTTGAACTTGGGTATCTATGTTTGAATTGAATACTTATTGTAATAAATAATAAAACAACCGGACACTCTTCTTATTATTTGAACTCTAACAGTCTAACTCTAACAAAAGCAATTTAAATCCATCTTTTGGTCTGCTACGTAGTGGTAGTGGTGGTGATGTAGGGGGGTTACTATATCTCCGAACTATTAGGTGGTACGTGAGAGATTCTCATCTCTTAAAGTGGTAAATACACTAAGAAGTTTGGGAAACACTGACCTAAACAATTAGGGGCCTAAAACCCAGATGTCAGGTCCCTTAAAATTACAATTATCATATCATCACATTATAATTGAAACGATAGAAGCCATTTCTCAGTTCAAATAAAGAAAGCTTTTCAGTCGGTCAACACAATATTTGTTTCCAATTACATTAAGCGGGAGAGCAAGAATTTATATATCCTGACATAAGAAATACTACATCAGATATTTAACACAAAATAACAGGCTTTTATGTACAATAACTAGTTCCGAGAACAACTAAAGCCTGTTTTCATATATCCTACTGATGTTAATTGCCTCTATCAACATACACATTTCATTTTGATTGCTGTAATAGATTCGTAGATATTGGGAAACGTCTTAATATTTCGGATGGTCTCCATCTTGGATTTTTACATATGTAGGCCTTAGAGTTATATACTATTACATGAAGATTATTGTGTAGGTGTATAATTCAAACCTCAATTGCATGATTAGGACACAAGAAATGATAACGAGATTTAAAATTTCACACAGCCGCTATCTTATGGTTATGAAAACAAATGAAATAAATTACATGCCAGTGGATTACAATTTGCATAAGCATGTACCGCAACAAATATCACTGCGCTCGGTTGGTTCAATCACGAGGAAAGTCGATTTAAATGTTTAGAATATTCCCTTGACTGCCGTGTTTGTTTTGTACATAACAGTGTTTAGAAAGTCTCATAGGTAAACTTCCAGTAGTGCCTTTCATCACCGTACAAACGTTCAGGGTGAAATCAATAATAGTTTCGGGGATATAGAATGCCGGTGAAATATTTCGCACAGCCACCATGTTGGATTGGTGAAACGTAATAAAATTTAATGGGCACGGTCGGGATCAACCAAAATAGTACTATGATATTACCCAGGTTCATAGAAATCGCTCTGTATTGAGCAAATCAGACTACAAATGCAGCTTCCATCTAGCGCTGCCTATCAGGAAATTCTTGCGGAATTTCAATCAAAAAAGAAAGAAATATGGTTGGACTTCTATGGGACAGAAGCGATGTTATCGTCTGACTGGAAGAGAGCAGACTACGATTTACGACACACTGTGACGCGTTTCGCAGTCCATGGATTTCATTTCAGGTGTTGCGGAAGAAAAGACTTTCACACTCCAAATGCAGCTACATGCATATGTGAATTGTGTAGCGAGCCCTGTGACCGATATCATGCGGCATATTGTAAAAGAAGATTAACTTCCCTGACGCAATTTTGTAGCGACTGACAGTACCTGCATTGTATTTTTTACTTTTTCAATGGCCATTGGCTGCATTAAAACTATTATTATTGAAATCGCTCCAGCCGTTCAGATTTTTAGGGACACGCACACACACACACACGTGGACAAAAGGTAATCTGATAAGCAAAAGCCAATTCTTTCATATATGAACATAGGCTAAAAATCGGGGAGTACTTCAAATGGATGACATGATTCGAACGTCGAGCGTTCATCCCCAGATCTTGCTCATTTAGGCAATATTAATGTACGATGTTCATGAATTAAACTTATGCAGAAATATACAAGGTCCGGCAGCATAACTTCCCTTTTAAAAACGTAATAAAACCCATAGTCGCCTCCGTTGCGTAGCGGTCAGCATGGTTAGCTGCCGCCCCGGAGGTCCTGGGTTCGATTCCCGGCTCTGCCACGAAATTTGAAAAGTGGTATGAGGACTGGAACGGGGTCTACTCAGACTCGGGTGGCCAAAATGTGTAGAGGGGGTTCGATTCCCACCTCAGCCATCCTCGAAGTGGTTTTCCGTGGTTTCCCACTTCGTCTTCGGGCAAATGCCGGGATGGTACCTACTGTAATGCCACGACCGCCTCCTTCCCTCTTCCTAGCCTATCCATCCCAATCTTCCATCCCTTCCCATCCCTCATGAGGCCCCTGTTCGCTTTGCAGGTGAGGCCGCCTGGGCGAAGTGCAGATCACACCTCCCCAGTGCCCATAGAGGCGGTAGTGGTGAGTTCCCTCGCTGAGTCCGTGGGAACCACAAACCTAGAGGGTAAATTGACTAAATAAAATAAAAATAAAATAAAAAATAAAACCCATTGCATGAATCAGAAAACTTTTATATTTTTAGCCTACTTTTCACATTTTGCAAAAATGATGAAAAAGTAGACTTATGAGATCGATCCGGGAAAATGTGTGTCTGTCTGTTTCTCTGTGTCTCCTTCTGTCTGTCTGTCTGTCTCTCTGTCTGGCTGTGTGTGTGTGTCCCTCTGTCAACTCCTTACGGCCACAGCAATCGAAACCAAATGTAGTGTGATTAAAGATGTATACAGGAATAACGCAAGCCCATATTTGAAAATGATGCCAGTACTACCAACTTCTGTAAAAAGGCACTAGAAATTTGAGCTCCATGTTGGATATCATGGAAGGTATGCATGGGAGCTATTCCAAAATTGGCACACATGTAGATAATACTAATTCAGTTAATTATCCTGGAGGCCATACATGACAGTGTTGCCAAAATAATTTTAAGCCTTCTGATAGGTCCAATTTTTAAATGCATATAACTTCTACACTAATAATTGGATTTCAACCAAATGTTGTATGTAATATATGTATAAACAGATATGACTGAGTGTATTCCTAAGAACCACCAGGACTGCCAACTGTTCATAATTGCTCTCTCTATTTTCTTCATCCAAATACCAATATAACTGAAAGTATGCAAGCCGGCAGCTTTAAACTATGCACACGTACAACACCTTACATTTTAGATTAATTTGGAGTAACGTATATACTTCAGTTCTACCAACATGATTCTAAGCCTGCTGATAGGACCAATTTTTAAATACATGTAACTTCTATACTATCAGTTGGATTTCAACCAAATTTCGTATGTGCTATGTGTAACATAAGGGATATGACTATAAGTATTCTTAAGAGCAATCAGGGCTGCCAACTGTAATTAAATGCTGTTTATATTTTCTTACCCTAATATCAATATATCAGAAAGTATGCAAGCCAACAGCTCTATAATTTGCACACGTATAGCACGTGACACTCTAGATTGATTTGGAGTAATTAATATAAGTCAGTGCTGCCAACATGATTCTATGCTTGCTGATAGGTCCAATTTAAAATACATGTAACTTCTATACTAACAAGTGGATTTCATCCAAAATTGGCACAACAAGATATCATAATATTTCCGATTATATCTAACCAGCACACGCATGACATTGTTGCCAACATGCTTTTACGCGTGCTGATAGATCCGATGTCTAACTGCATGTACCGTCCATTGGACTTCAACCAAATTTTGCATTCTGTGCCTTAAGAAATGGAACTAAGAATATATTCTGTCACCAGGGCTGCCAACTGTAGTGCTCTATTAGGCTACATTATACCAGGAATATTTCAAACTAATTAGACATTTTGATATTACCAACTTAATTTCATCATTATTCTAGATAGATCCATATAGATTAATCATTGGCATGAATCTTGAATTTTAAGAAAAGTAGGCTCGTTTGTTCGTCACGGGACTTCTTGTTGGTGAATTGAGAATGGTGCGGTTATTGTTTCTTAACAACACACCTAAGCGTAACATGTCACCACGGAGAGGAGAACGATGGCTGAGTCACATCCTACCTGCGCGACTGTACATGTCAACTTAACGGCTAGCATTCTTAGCTGTCGCTCCCACAGATGTAGGTTCGATTCCCGACTCTGTCAAGAAATTAAATTCTGGTTTGAGGGCTGGAACGGGGTATATTGTGCCTCGTGGATCAAAACTGTGAATAGTTGGGTTCGATTCTTACCTCATCCATCGTTGAAGTTGTTTACCGCTTCTACTCCAGGCAACGGGATGTTTCCTAACATAAGGCCATGGTCGCCTCCTTCCCAATCCTGGCCTGAATTACAAATACACCCATACAGCTATCACAACAACACAGGTTACCAGACATATAACACACACACTCAAGTACACGGGGCTGCATGACCACGATGTCGCAAAGCTCCTAAATAAACCAATTTTAGTATAAAACAACGATTTGATGAAAACGAGAACTTTTAACTACAGTTACACCCACTATTCAGGCCAGCACAGTAGCACAGGTTATTCAAGTGCATGAGACTGATGACCAAGTTGTCCCAAACCCCAAAATTGAATAAGCAACAAAACAGTTATGTCAATATTGACCCACCGTTTCTTCGGTCGTCCCTCAGATTTTAATAAAAACTGAACAATAATTGGTGTGGTTTCCTTGGAAATGATTTTGAATATCTGAATATTTTAATTGAATTAATATAAATAATTATACAGCATATTAATACGAATGTCTGTGACTTCCGGTTTCCTGAACTCGGAAACCCACTTAAACTCTTCACTGCTGGGGTCCATATATGGGCTAACACAACAAAGTATCGTCGGCTGTCCTGGTGGCTCAGTTGGTTAAGTCGTTCCTAGAGTCCTCTCTGAGGTATCTCGCGTGGCTCCTGTGGTGTAGCCCGGGATCGGTTTCCGCAGTGGGAGGACGCCTTTATTTTTTTGCTTGTAGTTTATAGTATTATTTCATCCCTCCAAACCGTCTGAATGTTTGTGAATAATAGTGTTGACAGGTTTGACTGTA
The DNA here is from genome assembly GCA_946902985.2 of Meconema thalassinum. Taxonomy (NCBI): domain Eukaryota; kingdom Metazoa; phylum Arthropoda; class Insecta; order Orthoptera; family Tettigoniidae; genus Meconema; species Meconema thalassinum. The sequence continues at coordinate 450,414,878 of OX336393.1, read as the reverse complement.
AATAATAATTGTAAATTGATTTACAATCTTCTGTGAATTCAGCGGCATCTGTTAGTGTAAGAATGGTTTGTATCGATTGTGTATATCAATGACTTGATTATTTTTCTCGTATTGATTAGATGACACTTGAATATAAGTTTGCTCCAATGTTTTAAAACGTTTAACAATAACGATTCGTTTGCTAATGCTAATCCTTGAATGTGCTGGTAAAACGCCAACGAGATTTATTCCTATGTTCAAGTTATGTAAGAAAAGCGCACAATGTGCATAATGATACATAAATTATTCTTGCCCTAGTCCTATTATTGAGATTGTCCTGATTGTACAGTTTTGAGCATGATATCTCCCACAATGTTTATCGCACAATTTGTACACGCAGGATTCTTCCGGTTGATGAAATCTTAGTTTCCGACATAGCTTGTGGTGAAAGCCGTGCGTTGCAAATCTTGTCAGTACCGTATATGTCGATGTTCATAATTTGGCTGCTTCCATTCCGATTTTGCAATAGCGTCTGTTGTGTAAAATTCGGACCATATGGCATTAATTTTCTCTAAAATTAAAATTAACGACGCATTTACTGACGGCCTGTTAACGCTGCGTTGATGAAACGTTTTAAAACGTTGTAATGAAAAGTGGAGCACACTTACATTCAAATGTCATGTATCGAATCCACATTCAAGGGGTGATTATTATTTTTCTTTGAAAAGATTCGAGTACCGCTGAACCTTGGTGCGTCAGAATTTGTTGATAATAACAGCTGGAGCCTTGCGGGACGAGGAGGGGGACACAGCGATGACAGAGTGCAGTCTGTGCATTGCGCGCGCTACTTGTGTTCAGTAGAATTTATATTGTGAGTTGTGGAAGGAAAACTAATAATACCGGGCGAATTAAGAATGATGCGCTACTAATTGCTTCGCAACAGCACAGCTAAGCTTATGTCACCACGGACTGTGAGGCTGCCCGCGCGCAGGGCCGCAGAGAGCCATCACGGGCCCTAGGCCCAGGGCTTCATTTCTATAACCTGTTGCATTATTTTGGAATTATCATCCCGCGAGGATTGGCGCGTGAGTATTTTTGATCCGAGGCTTAAATAATTATCTTTATTTTCGTTTTGGTCAGCCCTTGTTTCCTGTCGCTAATTGTACCTCCCTTCCTAGCCTTCGCCTTCACCTTGCAAAATAAACATGTCCATAGCTTTTTTAACACTCACGTTATTTCTATATTATTTACGGTCGGGTCAGATTTACCCATGGCGCCAGTCCTCGCGTAACAATTTTTGGCTTACGTTAGTCGGGGCAATCTGTGAAAGATAAGGGGGAAATCCTCCTTTTTTTTTTTGGTGCAGCACAATGGCATAGCTCACGTTCTTGTTGATCCATGTTTAAGGTCTAGGGACACCTTGGTCATCAGCTCCTTTGGTAACAAAAATAGAAATGACTGCTTTGCCGCTACTATCAAGGCCAATTATACTGTCACGAAAATTATTGTCATTTCTCTGCAAGTTAAATTTTAAAAATGTAAATAAACCTAATTTTATATTGGGAATAGTTCTTAGGAAGATACCAGGTGTAAAATTACTTCGTTAAAATCCGTACAACGACAAAAAGGGAGTGACTCACTATGGGTCAAAATGACCCGGCGCCAGTCCTCGTGTTATATTTTTAGCCTACTTTACACATTTTGCAAAAATGAGGAAAAAGTAGACTTATGAGTTCGATCCGGGCAAATTTCTGTCTGTCTGTCTGTCTGTCTGTCTGTCTAGCTGTGTGTGTGTTTCCCCCTACAAACTCCTAAACGGCTGCAGCAATCGAATCCGAATTTGGTATGAGTAAAGATCTTTACCTGAATATCGCAAGACCATATTTGAATATGATGTCAGTGCTACCAACTACTGAAAAACCGCAATTGAAATTTGAACTCCATGTTGGAGATCTTGGAAAGTATACACGAGCGCTATTCCAAAATTGACACACATATAGATAATAATATTTCAGTTTAATTTCCAGGAGGCCATAAATTGCAGTGTTGCCAAAATGATTTTAAGCCTGCTGATAGGTCCAATTTTTTAATGCATATAACTTGTACACTATCAATTGGATTTCAACCAAATTTCGTATGTACTATGTGTACATAGACAGATATGACTGAGCGTATTCTGAAAAGCCACCAGGGCTGCCAACTGTTAATAAATGCTCTCTCTCAATTTTCTTATCCAAATACCAATATATCAGAAAGTATGCAAGCCGACAGCTATAAACTGTGCACACGTATAGTACCTGACATTCTGAATTAATTTGAAGTCCCTTATTTACGTCAGTGCTACCAACATAATTCTAAGCCTGCTGATATGACCAATTTTATATACATGTAAATACATGTAACTTCTATACTATCAATTGGATTTCAACCAAATTTCGTATGTGCTATGCGTACCATAACAGATATGACTATGCTTATTCTTGAGAGCTACCAGGGATGCCAACTGTTAATAAATGCTGTCTATATTTTACCCTAATATTAATATATCAGAATGTATGTAAGCCAACAGCCTTAAAATTTGCACACGTCTAAGTACCTGAAATTCTAGTTTAATTTGGAGAAATTAATATACATCAGTGCTGCCAACATGACTCTAAGCCTGCTGATAGGTCCAATTTTAAAATACATGTAACTTCTACACTAACAAATGGATTTCATCCAAAATTGGCACAACAAGAGATCATAATATTTCAGATTATTTCTGACTAACACATGCATGACATTGTTGCCAACAAGAATTTACGCGCGCGTGTAACTGCATGTAACGTCCATGCTATCCATTGGACTTCATCCAAATTTTGTATTCTGTACCTTAAGAGATGGAACTAACAATATACAGTATTCAGTCACCAGGGCTGCCAATTGTAGTGCTTTATTAGCTTACATTATACCAGGTATATTTCGAACTAATTAGAAATTTCGATATTACCAACTTAATTTCGTCATTAGATAGTTATATGTAGATTGGCATGAATCTTAATTTTTAAGAAAAGTAGGCTCTTTAGTTCGTCACGGAACTTCTTGTTTTTATTATTGTTTTGTTTCGGCCAACTAAGGGCCACGTCATTTCAACTGTTACCTTTTAGCTTTTGAAATTAGCCCAGTATTCCTCCATTCGTAGACGATGTTGTTCTTTCATCTCTTTTGTCCCCGCTTTACAGTTTCCAGCGTCAAGAGTTTATTATTAGCCTGGTCATGTTTCTTCACATGAGATCTCAATCCCTTTTTGTATCTCACTGAACCAGGCTCACTTTGTCTATTTCTCTTGGAGAAAAGTGAAAATGCGATAGGTTAATCGTGTTGACAACATCAGGTCAGGTGCCCATAATACTTAATCCATCATTTCCGCGTCGAGTCAGTAATTTTCTCCACTCTAGTCTTCGGTTTGCTTTCAATTTGAATTACGATTCTCACGTAACCCCTAGCAACAAAGCTCTTTCTTGGCTGAAACCTGAAGGGCGGCGAAATTTTCATATGTTGACGTCGGTATATCGAACCTTGGACGAAAATCTTTCACTGTATATTTCTTCGAAATGTCATTTCCTGTCCTCATTTCATAATATTAATACTAGATCTGGCTCTTCCCTCGCTATTCCAGTTAACCATTCTTCCAAGTACTATAAATCGTTGTGACTGGGTCGCGACTTTGGAATACACTCCCAGCTGACGTAAGGAAATACAAGACTTATACAAAATTTAAGACTGCTTGCAGAGAGTTCCTTTTGAACACCGCTGACTGTTTCGTGTGACTGCTGATGTATGATAGACAGCATGATTGAGTCAACTCTTCTCTCTATATATAAAAATGAAAGTTTGTCTGTGTTTTCTGAATTTCCACGGTAGTTTGAGTTATTAACGCGTTTCAGACTGGTTTATGACGGATGCCCGCAAAAACAACATTTTTGTCTGTCTGTCTGTCTGTTTGCCTGTGTACAAATTTGCACGCGCATCACTCGAGAACGGCTGAGTGGATCAACGTAAAATTTGGTACAGAAGTCCATCAGAGGCACGAAAATAATAATTGATGTAACTCTTCTCCATACATGTATTTAAAGATGGACCTCTCAGCAGGCTTAGAATCACGTTGGTAGCACTGGCGTATATAGGTTACTCCAAGTTAATATAGAATGTCAGATACTATATGTGTGCATAGTTTAAAGCTGTCGGCTTGCATATTTTCTGATATATTGGTATTTGGATTAAAAAAAGGGAGCATTTATTAACACTTGGCAGCCCTGTTGGCTCTTAAGAATACGCTCCGTCATATCCGGTTATGTACACATAGCACATACAAAATTTGTTTGAATTCTAATTGATAGTGTAGAAGTAATATGCATTTAAAATTGAACCTATCAGCAGGCTTATAATCATTTTGGCAACACTCTCATGTATGGCCTCCTGGAAATTAAACTGAAATTTTATTTTCTATACGTGTGCCAATTTTGAAATAGCTCCCATTCATACCTTCCAAGATTTCGAACATGGAGCTCAAATTTCAATTGCGATTTTTCAGCAGTTGGTAGCACTGGCATCATTTTCAAATACTGCATTGAGATATTCAGGTATAGATTTTTACTACTACCTAATTTTGTTTCGATTGCTGCAGCCGTTTAGGAGTTGATAGGGGACACACACACACACAGACAGACAGATATCAAATCTCATTGACACTATAGCGCTTTCTAGTAGAGAACGGAGGAACTTCCTTGTGTTGGCGGAAAATCCCGAGATTAATTTTACCATTATGAACACGGCCTACTGAATTCAAATTGGTTCTTTAATTTGCCAACAACGTATGACATGCATGTCGTGATTTTTTCGCCTTTCAAAAATCACTTACTACGGCCAGAAGCGAACCTGCAAGTTTGGTGATGGTAGTCCGACACGATAACCACTCACCCACCGTGGCAAGCAACATTTATGACTAGTTTAATTACCCGTGCTTCGCTGCGAGTCATAAATAAATTTAAATGTGAAGGTGACTGGATAAACGGGGGATAGGCGTGGTGCTGCGTGGAGGGAGAGTAAGGATGGAACATTTCGTCCAACTATACCGCTCAGCATTGACCGCGCTTTATAGAACAAATTTAGGTTTTACTCGCTAACTGTTAGAGATACACGAAAAGTGATAAGGACCTTTTGGATTGAAAGTTAAATTTTAAACCTCGTATATGCCATCAAAAGTTTGCTATTTCTTAGCGTTCTCTTTTTATTTGTAATGGAAATATGAAAGTTTGAAGCCAAAGGGTGCAGTGACGTCACTAAAAAGGTCACCATCTTTAAATAGTGCAAAGTATCGAAATCAAAAGCAGCCTTAATGTTAATCAGGTAAATCAGCTACTTACATGTAAAATTTCCTGTAAATCAGACCAGTGGATCTTTCGTAATTGAGTAATACACACACAGACACAACCAATCTCATTTTTAGAATACTTTTCACATTTTGCAAAAATGAGGAAAAAGTGGACTTATGAGATCGGGCAAATGTGTGTCTGTCTGTCTATCTGTCTGGCTGGCTGGCTGTGTGTGTGTGTGTGTCCCCCCCCCCTATCAACTCCTAAACGGCTGGAGCAATCGAAACAAAATTTGGTAGGAATAAAGATCTATACCTGAATATCTCACGACCATATTTGATAATGATGTCAGTGCTACCAACTGCTAAAAAATCGCAATTGAAATTTGAGCTCCATGTTGGATATCTTGTAAAGTATGAATGGGATCTATTTCAAAATTGGCACACGTATAGATAATAATATTGCAATTTAATTTCCAGGAGGCCATACATGGCAGTGTTGCCAAAATGATTATAAGCCTGCTCATACGTCCAATTCTTTAATGCATATAACCTCTACACTATCAATTGGATTTCAACCAAATTTCGTATGTTGTAAGCGTACATAACCAGATATGACTGAGCGTATTCTTAAGACCCACCAGGGCTGCCAACTGTTAATAAATGCACTTAATTTATTTAATACAAATACCAATATATCAGAAAGTATGCAAGCCGACAGCTTTAAACTATGCACACGTATAGTACCTGGCATTCTATATTAGTTTGGAGTAACTTATATATACGTCAGTGCTGCCAACATGATTCTAAGCCTGCTGAGGGGTCCAACTTTAAATACATGTAACTTCCATACTATCATTTGTATTTCAACCAAATTTCGTATGTGCTATGTGTACCATAACAGATATGACTATGCGTATTCTTAAGAGCAACCAGGGCAGCCAACTGTTAATATGTGCTGTATCTATTTTTGTTACCCTAATATCAATATATCAGAAAGTATGCAAACCCATAGCTCTAAACTTTGCACACGTATACTACCTGGCATTCTAGATGAATTTGGAGTAACTAATATACGTCAGTGCTGCCAACATGATTCTAAGCCTGCTGATAGGTCCAATTTTAAAATACATGTAACTTCTATACTAACTAATGGATTTCATTCAAAATTGGCACAACAATAGATCATATTATTTCAGATTATTTCTGACCATTAAATGCATGACATTGTTGCCAACATGATATTACGCGCGCTGTTAAATCCAATGTTTAACTGCATGTAACGTCCATGCTATTCATTGGACTTCAAACAAATTTTGTATTCTGTATCTTAAGAGATGGAACTAAGAATATATTAAGTCACCAGGGCTGCCAAATGTAGTGCACTATTAGGCTACATTATGCCAGGTATACAGTATTTCGAACTAATTAGAAATTTCGATATTAGCAACTTAATTTCGTCATTATTCTAGATGGATCCATATAGATTAATCATTGGCATGAATATTAAATTTTAGGAAAAGTAGGCTCTTTAGTTCGTCACGGAACTTCTTGTTATATATTGGTATGTATACGATTAGTTACTGTGAAAATAGTTATAATTATAATGAATTAGAGTAGTTATATAAGAATGTTTGATCATGGAATAATATTAATATCAATAATATCGTCAACAAGGCAACGCTGAAGTTTTCTATGTTCTGAATGGAATGCGTCAAAAATTGAACTCAAATTTCCTTTTCCCTGTAATCAACCTAGCGAGCGCGTCAATTCGCTGTGGCTTCTGCTCTGTAATGGGTTGTGTTTTCACAGTACGTCCAGTACAAAGGTTGCCTATATTCTTGATTAAAGAGAATTCAGCACGGTATCGTATATTATGCATGAGAGCTATCCATATCATCCTCCTGATGTCTGTCTGTTTACCGATCCCTTCTCAATCAGCCAGTCACTCGGTGGATCATTGCCTGCGAGTGGAAAACCGTGGCGGAGCTGTTAATATTTACCGGAGTGGACAGGCGAGGCATTTGTGACGTCAGCTGTAACAAGGTCCCCGACAGAGACTTAAATCTTTAATACTCTCTCTCTTATTTACCCAGCGAGCTTGAGTTGTTTCTACTGTCTGACGGCAAGTGCCAAGACTCTCACGCCCTCCCTAGACCACTCGGCCATTCGGCAGCAAAGAAGTCAAATAGCATTTTTCTCTTTCTCTCTGCCAAGCAATCTAAACTCTCTGGACAAAAGGTTAGTTTTGTTGTTGATTGTTTTAGGGACCGACAGTGATTGGTGGGTACGCTATCTAAAGCGCAGTGATAGGTCATGACTCGGTAGAAGCGTGGGTTCGAGCCCCACCGTCGGCCGTCCTTGAAATGGTGTTCAGTGGTTTCCCGTTTTCAACTCCAGGCAAATGCTGGGACGGTACCTTCTCACAGGCCACGGCCGCTTCCTTCCACATCCTTGCCCAGATTCATTCACTATCGTTTATTTCATCTCTCATGAACTCCTCTCATGAGGTTGGCATCAGGAAGGGCATCCGGCCGTAAAAACCATCGCCACAAAGACTTCCATCACATCTCATCCTCGACCCCATAGGAAAAGGGAATAATAAGGGGTAGACATACACACATTGTTTTAGGGGCTTTGCGACATCGCGGTCATGTAGCCCCGTGTACTTCAGTGTGTGTAGAAGTTTACTGATAACCTGTGTCACTGTGATGTAGTATTAGTGTGTGTATTTATAATTGAGGTAGGGTTTGGGTAGGAAACAGCCGTGGCCTTAAGTTAGGTACCATCCCGACATTTGCCTGGAGTAGATGTGGGGAAACCACGGAAAACCACTTCTAGGATGGCTGAGGTAGGAATCGAACTCAACTCTACTAATTATTTTCTCGCGAGGTTGAGTACAGTAACCTATATTCCGTTCCAGCCCTCAGACCAGAATTAAATTTCTTGTCTGAGCCGGGAATCGAACCCGGGCCTCACGGTGACAGCCAAGAATGCTAACCACTACGCAACCATACGGACCAAGAGGTTAGTCACCTGGAGTTCGTGCAGATCAGGCGTTCTCAAGCTTGCCACGGTGGGTGAGTGGTTATCGTGTCCGACTACCAACCCCAAGCTCCTGGCCGTGGTAAGTGATTTTTGAAAGGCAACAAAAATCACGGTATGCATGTCATACGTTGTTGACATGTTACAGAACCCATTTTTATTCAGTAGGCCGTGTTCATAATGGCAAAATTAATCTTGGGCTTTTCCGCCATCACAAAAAGTTCCTCCTTTCTCTACTAGAAAGCGCTATAGTGTCAAGGAGCTTGGATGTCTACCCTCCTTGACTATCATAGTGTTCCAAGGAACGGCGAAATTCGACATGCAAGCTGCCCTGTGGGTATCAAATAACAAAGCTTGCACCCGGCTTCCGAGGCCATCCGATAATATTATTATTGTTAGGCGTTCTCAACCTGGTGCGTTTAAAATGTAATTCGCTGCAAATTCTGTGACATGAGCTGGAATTATAACTGGCTGTTTTCATTACAAGTTTTGACAGTCAGAAATTGTATTATTTTTAGGACATAGTATTTTAATCTACGGTAAAAATAATTGGGCATCCCTGTTTTATTATTTAGATGGAAGACTCGACTGTCCACCTGCATAAGTGTGCAAGTGAGCGGTGAATCCATATATATTTCAGCAGTTCTGAGGGAGATAGAAATAGGAAAAGGCTTGTTGCATTATCATTATTATTAACATTATTATTATGATTAATCTATTCGATTTAATGATGCTCGGGTACTTGGTACAGCAAACAACTAGCTATACGTCGCAATGAAAAATATTACCTAATTAAACATTAACTCATATCTTAAACTGATTATTATAACCACAATAGTGCAACTATTTGTGTCTTTAACTATTTACATTAATATTTTTTTCATTATCACCTAACATGTTAAATCTAATTATATACAGTATAGGCCTATAAAATAAAAAAACAAGATGTTCAGTAAAGAACATATAACCAACTTTCTCCTAAAAGCATGGGTATTGTTATAACTCTTTGTCCTTTTCAAGGAGTATAATTGAATGTTGGTTGTAGTAGCTTGATGAAAAACAACGTGCTATGCGGATATTAAACATGAATATGAGGTGCCCTTTGCTAGTGCTACCTCTGTAAAAAATTCCATTCCATTCGGTTTCACCGTGTTTGAATTGACATGGGGAAACGATTTGCACGGATACATGGCTGCTATCTGCAAACCATTGGGACCTTGTAGTTGAGTCAAAACATGCTTCCCACAAGAAGGTATGTTGTTGCACAATTTGATAGAGATCAAATTATTAGGTTGGTCGTAATTTGATTCAAGATTTTAACATTTGGGTGGCCGCCATTACGTTTTCGTCAAGATGGCGGTGATATAAAACACGACACTGGAGTGCCCATTGCTAGTGCTACCTCTGTACCAAATGTCGTTCAATTCGGTTTCACCGTGTTTGAATTGATAGGGGGAATCGATTTGCACACATACATGGCCGCCATCTGCAAACTATTGGGATGATGACCTTGTAATTTAGTAAAATAACGCTCGCTATATGAATATATGTTGTTGCAAAAATTTTATGGAGTTCAGGTGATTAGGTTAGACGTAATTTGATCTAAGCTTTGAACATTAGGGTGGCCGTCATTACGTATCCGTCAAGATGGCGGCGATATAAAACATGACACTGAGTTGCCCTTTGCTCCTTCTACCTCTGTACCAAATTTTGTTCAATTCGGTTTCACTGTGTGAATTGATAGGGCCCTTTGTAGATCTCATAAGGCTACTTTCACTTATTGCAAAAATCGAAAGTAGGCTAAAAATATTAAACGAAATAAAATATAAATTGTATTTATTAAATAAATTAAATTAAAATTATTATTAATACATTTTTACGACCTTTTGCCCAACTAAGGTGCACGATTTAATCTATTCCACAGATAAATTTGAATTAGCATTCTTCTCTTCCCAAAATCTCTTCTTTTTTCTTTCTCGTGTCAATGCGCGGCTTCGGTGGCGTAGTTGGTAGCATGCATGGTTATCGCCCCCTGAGGTCCGTGTTCCATTTCCGGCTCTGCCCAAAAATTTAAAACTAGTTTGAGGGAGTATTCCTGGAAGTACTTTCCCGTGGTTTACCAAACCAGGCAAATACTGGGATGGTTCCTAACATAAAGCCACGGGTGCAACATGTCCAATTGAAGGGTTGGACAGCTGCACAAATCAAAACCAAATTGGATACAGTTCATGTGGGCTACTGTATGCACCAGCATTTAATGGTTGGTTGGTTCCTTAGTTTAGGGACTGCGACAACGCGGTCATGTAGTCCCGTGTATTTTGGGCGTGTGTAGAATCTGTCTGATGAAAATCCACAGCCTGCTTCCAGTGGACCGACCGGGTCAGGGAATGGAATGAATGAAGCCCCCCCCCTTAGCGGCAAGGATATGAACTGTGCCAGCTGCCAAAGGCAGTCGCACTCCCCTGGGGCAATGATTAAATCATTAAATGAATGACAGATGAAATGAAATGATAGTGGAGAGTATTGCTGGAATGAAGTTGTTGACAGGGCTAACCGGAGTACCCGGAGAAAAACCTGTCTGCCTCCGTTTTGTCCAACACAAATCTCACATGGAGTGACCGGGATTTGAACTTCGGACCAAGCGGTGAAAGGCCGGCGTGCTGCCGCCTTAGTCACGGAGGCTTTTAATCTGTCTGATAACCGGTGTTAATTGTGATGGCTGTATTACTGTGTGTTATCTGTTTTTAATTCAAGTAAGGACTGCAGACAATAATTTCAAGTAGTTCCTACTTTTGCTACCAAATGCTACCGTCAACGACACCTAGCTGTGAAGTTTTCTACTACCACATGCCAGCGCCTGGTGATGATCGTTGGAACTTAGGAACATTATTCAAAGCTAACCTACAAATTTTGGCTTCACACAATAAAATTGTAGTTATTGGAAGGCTATTTTTCATTCCATAAATCTATGACATGGGACTGCCGGCTTTACTTCCCCTCCGGAGGAAGGCATACTGAGGTATTTTTAACGCTCTTAAAAATCCGACTACTTCGGCCAGGTTTGAACCCGCGACCTTGGACACAGAAGCTTAGCATGCTACCATCCACGCCACCGAAGCCGCCGACACCACCAACAGCATTTAAGACCATTTACTTCTGAATCAATGAGTTTAAACCTGCTCGAAGAAGCTAAGAAGTTGAACCTCGCTCTGGCCGTCCGATTGACGTCACCACTCAGGAAATCATCGAAAAAGGACACGATATGGTATTGGAACATCACAGAATGAAGGTGCGCGAGCTTGAGGCATCTCAACTGGACGAGTACATTTCATCCTCCTTGAAAAACCGACCATGAGCAAACATTGTGAGCGATGGGTGGCGCGATTCCTGACATTGGACCTAAAACGGATTCGAATGAACATTTTAACGCAGAATCTGGAAATGTTTAGGGACAATTGGGCCCTATTTTCTGCTCTCTTGGATCGAATAAAACAGAAACTGATTGAAAAACTACCAAGATTTGCAGACATGAAAGTGCTCTTTCACTAGGGCAATGCTCCGGAGCACAAGGCAGCCATCTAAATATCGAAAGTGTTTGAGTTGGGGTTATAATTGGTTCCTCATTCACCCTATTCACCGGCTTAGCAGCATGCCACCGTGGGCGAGTGGATAGCGTGTCGGACTACTAACCCCAAGCTTGCAGGTTCGCTCCTGGCCCTGGTAAGTAATTTTTGACAGGCGGAAAAAATATCACACGGATGTCATACGATGTTGACATGTCAAAGAACCCATTTTAATTCAGTAGGCGGTGTTCATAATGGCAAAATTTATCTCGGGAGTTTCCGCTAACACTAAGTTCCTCAGTTCTCCACTAGAAAGCGCTATACTGTAGTGTTCAAGGATCTTAGATATCTAACCTCCTTGAATTTCATAGTGCTTCAAGGAACAACGAAATTCGGCATGCAAGCTACCCTCTGGGTGTCAAATTACAAAGCTTGCCCCGGCACCCGAGGCTATAGGATATTATTATAATTATTACCGATTTAGCACCAAGTGACTTTTCCTATTCCCAAAATTGAAAATTTGGCTCGGTGGGAAGAAATTTTCATCAAACAAGGACGTGATCGGGGCCGTGATGGAGTATTTTGAAAAGTTTCAGAAAACCTATTTTTTGATGGGTTGAAAAAATTGTCACCTCGCTGGGTCAAATGTATAGCTGTCGAAGGAGACTGTTTAGAAATAAGGCGAGTATTTACGGCAAAATCTATTTCTTGTTACCTTCTTACCTGACTTAACAAACTATCACAAAAAGGGCATTGGCATCAGTAGCATTTCTTTACTAATAATTTCAAATACAAAATTCAAATTCTAGTTATGCTATCATTATAGAAATACTGGCGCATGGTAGATTGTACTGTTCGACATTATACTGCGGGAGGTTTCACATAATATCTCCTCTTGCAAACAACCAAGGCGAAAGAGAAGTCGTAGCTCTACAGACACGTGTAACGAGTGGAGGAGTTGATTTGCAAAAGCTTTTAACTACGTGTCTCATTTTCACAGATTTACGTATCCATCCACGCCACGGTGGAATGATTTGAAAGAAACGGTGTGCCTTAATGTCTCTGGGATATAGGAAACGTCTGGTAGCCAAAGGGCTATTGATGTTCAAGTCCATCGCAGCAATGAAAAGCAGATGTTAAACAGGAGGAAAGGGGAGACTGAAACCACCTTCGCAGCTTCCAGTATTCACATCTTCATTCGTTTCAACTAGAGAACTGTTCTTGGGTGTTTCCTTACATTCGAACGAGTTTCAAAGAGGAATGGAGCTGACAAAATAAACAAAAGAGATACGAAAGCTTTCATCGTTATAGTTAAACTTAAATTAAGGATGGGAGGAAGTAAACGTTAGCTGATAGAAACATCAAAGAAGGATGTGTAACTGTTAATGAGTGTTTTCAGGAAATAATAATAATAATAATAGCAACTACATTACTCAACCATAAAATATCTGCTTATCGAATAAGTTATATAGGGGCTTCGGTAGCGTTGTCGGTTGCATGCTGAACTGCTTTGCTCATGATCGTGGGTTCAAACCCGGCCGAAGTCGTCGGACTTTTAAGAGCGTTAGAAGCCTTCAGGGTGCCTTCCTTGGGATATTTATGGCATGTAAAAGAACCTACCACTACAATATTGGTAGTGCGTAGCAAAATTTTTAGGTTATATTTGGCTCGTTAGAATCGCTGTATCAAGTTTCAACGTTCGCTGCTAGGTATCAGTGACAGTGGCAACTCTGGTAGCCAAAGTTGGAACTATTTAAAATTCAACTTGATGGGGAGCCTAAGGGCGTTCAATTAAAACACCCCGCTATGGCCATTCAGAAATAATATAAGTTATATAAAACACTAAGATGTATGCTTCGCAAAACTCAAGCTCTGAAACCAGAGGCAGTTATAAGGTCCAAATCTTCTCAATAGTACAGGAAAAATCTTACATTTTGTGAAAAATCAATGGAAATGTATTTATGTATTTATATGGTGAGTTTAAACAAATAAACAAGACGGTGACTCCTGTCAGAACTGTGTCGCGTACAGCCCGCATAACAATAAAATAACTGGTTTACACACGTGGGAACTCACAAGTAACCTATAATAATGTCAATTTACGTCCTAAATATTGAGCCATTTAGAGACGCCGGAAACTAACGAACTAGCTAACAAGTGAATTAATTTGTGGGCTGGATCTTGTCTAATTGCCGCTATCAGTTTCGGGTTTCCCTCTCTAAAGAACCAAATTACATGAAATTATATCCAGCCTTGTTCAATTGATCTGTAAGTAAACGTTCGGCCAGACTTACACACAATCGACCTATTTTTTTTAGCTTTGTCATATGAAATGACCATAGAAGGTTCTTTTGTTAGTATAAGGTGCGTTCAAAAAGTAACGAGTCGGAGGCTGTAATGCGCAAACCGGTGACGACCTCGCCTAATCGTGGAGTGTGTAACGAGGTGTGGTTCCGACCAGTGCGTGGAATGTCACAGCCCGTCGCTACAGGACACGCGTGCACGTCACGTGACGATACAAAGCGAGCAGCAGCATGTATCAACCACCCGACGCTGCCAGTCGCATTGCAAACAGTGACATGGAGGCGTCAAACGAAGAGCAAAGAGGTGTTGTTCAGTTTCTGACAGCGGAAGGTGTAGGGGGAACGGACATTCATCGCCGAATGTCACAAGTGTACGGCGGACACTGCATGTCCCTTGCAAGGGTCAAGGCGTGGCACAAGCGTTTCAGGGAAGGACGGGTGTCGTTAGCCGATGATGCCTGGACTGGGGCACTCCCCTGCATTGCCGATGACAACGTCCAGCTGGTTGATGCACTCATTACCCAGGACCGCCAAGTGACAGTGAACGCCATAGCCGCCGTGGTTGGATTGAGTGTCGGAAGTGTGCACACCATCATGAAGGAACGACTGCACCTGCGGAAAGTGTGTGCCCAATGGGTGCCCCACAGTCTTCAACCACACCAGGAAGCATGTCGTATGGCCTACTGTCTTGGTCTTGGTTGGACGATTGATGCATGCTGCTGCTCGCTTTGTATCGTCACGTGACGTGCACGCGTGCCTTCTAGTGACGGGCTGTGACCTTCCACGCTCTGGTCGGAATCACTCCTCGTTACACACGCCACGATTAGCCGATGCCTTCACCGGTTTGCGCATTCCAGCCTCCGGCTCATTACTTTTTGAACGCACCTTATACTTCGATAAGAAAATAAAAAAGGAAATTATAATTTTAGGTCTCCTTCCGCCATCTTATAATTCGCTGTCACAAACTGATTGAGGGATATACTGCGTTAATTGCTCAGACTGTTCTAGGCTACGCCAAGCACTACACCATCGCCGCTGAGCGGAAATGCCGGTGGCTTTAAGAGTCAATGTAAACCCTTCTACCAAACATCAAATGAGTTCCAAATTAAATTATCAAAAATCTACCCGTTAATCAAACCAACCCTCGCAAGTGGTTCATTCAAACAGCCACAGCTCCACTTTCCTTTAAGCCTTTAACTTTCACCCTCTCTGCCAGTTAAACTCCTTTAGAATGATTAAATGCCTCCCCTAGACTATATTTCCTCCCCCATCTCATGCCTTCCCTCTTAGTTACCCTTCTGGGTAGATTATTGACTGAGGAATAACCTAACCACCAAGGGAAGATGATAAAGAAAAGGAGGTGGGTTTCGGGCTGGAGAAAAAGGATAGAAAGATGGGAGGAGAGTCCCACAAAAGTTGTAAATTTAACCTTAAATACACTCAAGGGCGGTTGCCACCGCAAATCCGCTCTCTGATACCTAAAATGGGTAAGGACCTGGTCGAAGTTAACGGGAACCGCAGCTAGGACTTGGGCGGTTTGCAAGAGAATGGCTTTAGAGTATTCCCTCTCAAGCATGCATATGCGTACTATGGAGAAGGGTGATGGTCTGGCAAGACAGATAGTAACAGACTTATTGTGGATCTGTTCAAAGGAATTCTTTTTTGACCAAGTAATTCGAAGAATGCCAATAATTTGCATCGATTTTGATATTTCCAGTTTTCGAAGTTGTGGAGTTCCTAAAAAGCGACCAAGTGCTTCCAAGAAGGATTGTGATAAAAAAAATATACCTTGGGGTGTAATTTTGGTAAGTGAACCAATAGTTGCATTTGGAAATGGCTAAGCTTTTACTCAGCAAGGAGCCGGCTAAAAGTTTAGACAAAGAGAAACACTTATCTTTTGGAAAACCAACCATAAGTTTTCGGAGAGGATCTCCACAAGCAGGTAGCTGGCGTAGCGAGCTGTACTTGCCTTACTGGCCAGTTAGAATTAGCTATTAAAGCTAAGAGAAACTTTAACGAGATTACCACTAAGAGTTCTTGCTCAAATGCAACGAGTGGTGAAAGCCCTATCAATAGATTTAATGGCATTGAGTAGGAAGAGCCAAGGAAGACAGGATCTTGCCTAACCGTTGTATTAGAGAAATGATGAGTCGAAAAGGAAAGTTTGAATTTATTTAACAATGCAAAAAAGTCTAATAAATTTGACAAGTATATAGTTTCAGTTTTTAGAAACAATTTGGGGTCGCAGACCTCCCAACATTTAAAGTTTGCTCCAGGCAATTGACAATTTATTAGGTTTCAAACCTTTATAAATTCCTAGCAAGGATTTAAAATAGCGAAGATAAAAATTCAAAATTTAAAGACAATTAAGGTGATTAAAGTTTAACAATAAATAGAGTACAAGGTGTGTACTATAAGAAATTTCAGAGGAAACATTCTAGAGAAAGTAACCACTTCGAAAATAACAATAAGAAAAACATGAAGAATAAGATAGAAGTTCCTATAACTTCTTATATTTGTGCAGAATTACTTTTTTTACAATTATACAAAAGAGGGCAGGTCACTTACTGTGAAACCTGAAGAGAAAGTCAAAAGGAAGGTTCTAGACTTCCTATGTTTAATTAGGAATCACGAGACTAATGGGGCAAGTTTCCCTTTCGTGAAACCCAGAAATAACTCACTCCTGAGTTGAAAGAATTGTATTCCCTGATTATAAGGGAGAAACAATGTAAGCTTGAACCGTGTATGAAACACGTGGTTATGCAGAAATTAATTAAAGAGATATAAGCAAAGGTGGGAGGGCACGTCTTTAGAGTGACACCTCATTGCAATAGACCTTAAAGTAACAATTTTGTTAACATGGTTTGTTAGTAGAAGGTTTAGGAAAGATCAATTGGGATTTAGGATAAATGTTCATGGCCTTATTTGTGGTAATCGGACGATCGCGACGCGGTAGAAATGTTGAACAAGCACTAGTTCTCACTATAGTTTGTTGAATGGATGAAAAGTTCACTGTAGTAACACGAAAGTTTATGGGAAAGAAAGTTATTGCAATGATGAAAAATAACTGGTTGCACTAGGTAGGCGAGAGTCTATTGCTTGAGAAAGTTGTGAATTACAATTAAATGCGCCATAGAACATTCCAACGGTGGAAGAAAATTTAGCTATTGCAGTAATTTATAAGGAAGATTCCTCATTTTAAATAGTATTCCCACAAGTGAGTGAAAAATACATGACGGCAAGACTTGTAGATAGAGTACAGAATCTGGAAGGTTCCAGAACAATCCTAATAGAAGAATGGGGCCAAAGTTAATCCAGCGGTGGAACGAGCTTAATATTTTATGGACAGCGGGTATTAGATAATATCCCACGTTGGGAGAAGATTTCTCATTTAAATAGCTTAAGAAAAGCTACTTTCTATTAAGGTTGGCTTAGACAGACAAAAGCCCAACGTGGCAAATCCCGCAAAGAATGATTACCGCCCCAAATAAGTAATCTCACGCGGTCTATAAAATGATCAATAAAAGCATGTAGATAATAAAACTGATGAAGATGAAGTTAAAACCTTAAGTCTGTACTTATCTTGGTTGCATGTCGAAGGTGAAGTTCCCTTTGACGAATACTTAATGTGCCAACATGGCGTAGAATGTAGAGAGTGCCTCTTGGTTTGAGGAGACTGGTTCTAGATGAGCCTTGACTGACCAAGTCAACTGCCGACTTACAAGTGAGACCCACTCAGCGAAGCGCGGAGGGTCCAAGGAAGGGAAAAGAGTGGGAGTAGGAGACAAAAGGAATACATATAAGCATGACCAATATTGTAAACTTAAATTCTCTTGAGGAAATGGTCTTCAAAGAGATGATAGCAGGCGATACTAGCACAGCCTGGTGGGTGAAAAAGTAGACGAAGTTCTCATGATCACGGAGATAATAGCTGGCGATGGCAACTAGATCTGGTGGCCAGATGAAAAAGGAAGTCCTCTTGCACCAGGAAGAATTGAGGAGCTTCATAAATTCGCTGCTAGATGACGCTAGGTGGGTCATGGAAGATATATATCTAGAACAGACTCACAAAGAACATAAGAGACATGACCAACAAAGAGAAAATAGATCACTGTTGGTGTTTGATAAAGAAAGTAAGAAATGAACAAGAAAAGAGCATTAAACTTTATATTCTCTCGTACCGTGTATTCCAAGAATACACCATACTGGGAGGGTAAACACCAACAGAGAACAAATAAGCAGTTAAACATTTAAAGGTAATTGAGCGATCAAAGACAGTGGTCTTGTGATCGGACCATTAGTGGTCAAGACTCTGACCACCCTGACTCTCCCATCTCTTCCAGGATAACATTCGGTCACCCTACCCGAAATCCAGACCAAGGGAGGAGAAACATCCCTAACCAAGACCAAGTCCCCCACTTTAATGTCGGGACTGGAAAGAAATCACTTCTGTCTCCGTTGCAGGGAAGTTAAATATTCCAAGTTCCACCTCTTCCAAAAGGAATTGCGGAGGGCTTCAAGTTTACGCCAAACAATGGGTAGATTAGAATCCCTGTATGAATTGGGAAGAGGAGGAGGGGCAGAAAGAGAAGTGCCGATAAGGAAGTGACCAGGTGAGAGTGGAAGTAGGTCATCAGGGTCATTGGAAAGCGGAGTTAAAGAACGAGAATTAACAACACCTTCAATCACAAAATAGATACAAGCTGCGAGATGTATAGCTCTAGTAAAGATTGCGATAAGATGCGAAAGAAGAATTAACAAGTTTAAACAAAGCGTATAGAAACAAGTACATCTATTAAGGATAAGAATATACCAAATATACAAAGGAACTATGCCAGTAGGAGGCAAGAACGCCATAGGTAACAACAATCTAGTAGCCATAAACGACCTTACGTTATAATAAGCATCAAAGGGGTTAATCAGAAAAATACTTAAGTCAGCGAGAAACGTGACATGACAAGCATAAATACAAAAACACATCGAATGTGACGACGAGAAAAAACAAGTTTGTTCAACAATGAACAATAAAGGTGCAAAATATGTAAGCAGAGTGCAATACATGGGCACGTGAAAAATACGCAACGATGTTATGAAACAAGAATCGAAGCAGTTGTAGGATACGAGCGTAAGCAAGTGTGAGAGACAGGCGAACACGGCCTTGACCCACATAGTACAGCGAGATAAGGAATATAAATAGCTGAAAGAGTCCTTAACCGGAACAAGTTTATTTTGGTAATGAGGTGAACAGCTTCTGAACTTACGGAAGCAACTCGCAAGACAATGGTTGGCAGTCAGCCAGAGTTGAGATAAGGGAAACTTGCTCTGACCTTTGGCAAGCATACAGGAAATAAACGACAGCTTGGCGTTATCCGAGCTTGTAAACAAACAAGATTGAAAAACAAGCAGTTCGAAATAAACAAACAACACAAGTGAAATCAGCTGAGACTTAAAGCGGATATTCAGGTTAGACGGCATGCAGTCATTCGTAGCTTGGACGTGAAAAAACAATTTAGAGACATATGAAATAAAGTAAGAAATCAATTTCACATAATTTTGAGGATTACGGAATCCGACAATTTTCAACAGAAAAAAGCTTAATTCTTCCGAAAAAGGAAGAGAAGCTTGGACATTGAGAAGGAGTTTATGCGTAAGAATAGTTATTCTAGATGCTAGAGAATTCAGATTTTCAAGCGGTTTCAAAAGCGGCTTCCAATTGTGAGGAAGGGGGAAGGAGCCGGCCGTGGCCATCCTACTAAATAGCGAAAGAAGTGAAGCATAGCTTACAGCGAAATGATGGTGACTCATAGCCATGGTTTTGCACAAGGGGAAGATAGTTTTCAATAGAGAGTTTAAGCAATTACCTGCTATAAAAAATGACATGAGGAAGTAAACTAAGTAACACAAGGTGAGGAGAACTTGAATTGCCATTTTATGCGGGAAGAAGGCAAAACCATTTAAACAACTTACAAAGGTGGCGTAGTTGTTTACGATAAGACATCGTTTCGGCAAGTGTTTTTCAAAAGTATCGAGATCGAAAACATAGGTGTTCTAATATTGTCATTTAGACTTGCACGGCCCGTGTTACTATTCATAATGTTGAATTTTGGGCTTATGCCGTGTATTATTATATTACAATTCGACGCGTTTCGAAAGAAACCATGTCTTTCATCGTCAGGAATAATCTGGAATACGACAATGTTGCTAAGAGAAAGCAACGAAGAACATATAGATGGTGCCCAAAGATGGACGCCATTATAGCCCCATGTTAGGGACAACGGAAAGCAGCAGTGAATTACTTTCTCAGGGTTCTGATAATAGGTTGCCAGGATTCACTGAGATTGTAGCCGGTGTCGCGGTTGAAATTATCTGGGTGTTTACGTATTTCAACCGCCTCCCTGATGATTCTGGGACGATATTGCTTTATACGGGCAAGAACATCCACTCCTTGGAACAAGACATCATGGCCAGGTGTTAAAGCATGATCGGCAACAGCTGATTTATCAGGTTGAATGAGCCTGATACATCTATTATGTTCCTTAATGCGAGTGCATATTGTTCTCGAAGTCTGCCCGATGTAAACCTTGCCACAAGTACAGGGAACTCTGTAGATACCCGGTTGTTGCAATATAGGCAAACTGTCCTTAGTTGGTCGCAGGAGTTGCCTAATCATAACAGAAGTTCCAAATACAGTCCGTATGTTGTACCGACGTAGGATTTTAGCAATACGATCCGTTGTGTTATGTATGTACGGAAGGAAAGCAGTTCCTCTTACATCTCTTTTCTCAACGGACGTCCTATTATTATTTGTTGGTTTCAGAACCGTAGAAATCAAAGCCTTGCTATAACCGTTGATCTCAAAGGTGGTTCGCAGGGTATTAATTTCTTCTTGTAAAGAAGACACTTCACAAATCATCCTAACCCTGGTAGTTAGAGTTGTAAGGATACCATGTTTCTGGGCAGGGTGATGGTGAGAACTTGCGTGGAGATATCTGTTGGTGTGTGTTGGCTTACGAAAAACGCTGTGTCCTAAAGATCCATCCACTTTCTTGGTGACGAGAACATCCAAAAAAGGTATTTTGCCGTTAGATTCCTTTTCCATGGTGAAACAAACAGAAGGGTGCTGGAGATTAAGGTGATCCAGGAAGTGGCTAAGATTTTCCTCACCTTCCGTCCAAACAACGAACGTGTCATACACATAACGCCACCAGATCTTCGGTTTGAAAGGAGCCGACGACAAAGCTTTCTCTTCAAAGTTCTCCATGAAGAAATTAGCCACAACAGGAGAGAGAGGACTACCCATGACCACACCATCAGTCTGCTCATAAAAATTCCCATTCCATAGAAAGTAGGAGGAGGTCATGCAGTGATAAAAAAAGTCTCGTGATGTCTTCAGGAAAAAAGCCATTAATGAGAGACATAACACCATCAATAGGTACTCTCGTAAACAGAGACACCACGTCGAGACTCACTAGAATATCACCCGGCTGAAGTGTTATAGCTTTTAACTTTTCCACGAAGTGTGTGGAATCCTTAATGTACGAAGGCGTGTTACCCAGAAGCGGCTGAAGTAGTCCACCTAAGTATTTGGAAAGGGCATATGTAGGAGAACCAATCGTACCAACAATAGGTCTAAGAGGAACATCTTCCTTATGTATTTTAGGAAGACCATAGAGTCTCGGAGGAATAGCATCCCCTGGAAGGAGAGTCTTCGCTGCATCCGCTGGAATAGATGATTGCTTGATCAATTTGACGGTGACATTTGAGTAGCGAGTAGTAGGATCACGATTATTAATCCTATATAAAGGATCTGATAACAAAGACGAGATCTTGGAATCATAATCAACCTTATCCAATACCACTGTCGCGTTACCCTTGTCAGCGGGGAGAACGATAATATCAGAATTGTCCCTTAGATCTTTAAGTGCCCGGCTTTCGCCTTGTTTTAAGTTGGTCATAGGTGGCTTAGCGGTCTTGAGAACTCGGGAACATTCTTGCCTGGTTTCCTCGGCCTCTTCAGGTGTGAGGTGATGTACCGAGGATTCTACGGATGCAATAAGTTCTTCACTAGGAATTCTTCTAGGCGCTACAGCAAAATTGATACCTTTAGCGAGAACTGACTTTTGGGTATCACTTAGGGGCTTGCTGGACAAATTTACGACAACCTTGTTAGCATCAAGTCTAATGGCTTGAGATTTCTGCAACTGACATAACCTATCATATTTGGAAATATGTCTGTCCCTCACCTGATCTAGAACGCTGTTAGCTTGCAATGAAGAAATACGATCAAAGATCTTCCATAATTCCTCACTTACGAAGTTTGAGAGGCGTAGATGTAGCTGTAGTAACTCCCTCAAAATAAAATCCAACTGCTTACGCGTATGCTGTAACCTCTCTATCAATAACGCCTTGCTTGCACGACGATAGATTCTCGTTGCCTTATGTGTTCTGAAGGAATGCTTCAACATAACTAAATTCCGTAGAATATCATGATCCCGGCATCTTAGGAGAAAAGCGAGTGAAGAGATTAGACACACCTTCTTGCGTCGTAACCTACTAAATCTAGACATTAGTCGGAAAATATCCTCCCCATAGAGGTTTCTAATATTGTCATTTAGACTTTCACGGCCCGTGTTACTATTCATAATGTTGAATTTTGGGCTTATGCCGTGTATTATTATATTGCAATTCGACGCGTTTCGAAAGAAACCATGTCTTTCATCGTCAGGAATAATCTGGAATACGACAATGTTGCTAAGAGAAAGCAACGAAGAACATATAGATGGTGTCCAAAGATGGACACCATTATAGCCCCATGCTAGGGACAACGGAAAGCAGCAGTGAATTACTTTCTCAGGGTTCTGATAATAGGTTGCCAGGATTCACTGAGATTGTAGCCGGTGTCGCGGCTGAAATTATCTGGGTGTTTACGTATTTCAACCGCCTCCCTGATGATTCTGGGACGATATTGCTTTATACGGGCAAGAACATCCACTCCTTGGAACATGACATCATGGCCAGGTGTTAAAGCATGATCGGCAACAGCTGATTTATCAGGTTGAATGAGCCTGATACATCTATTATGTTCCTTAATGCCAGTGCATATTGTTCTCGATGTCTGCCCGATGTAAACCTTGCCACAAGTACAGGGAACTCTGTAGATACCCGATTGTTGCAATTTAGGCAAACTGTCCTTAGTTGGTCGCAGGAGTTGCCTAATCTTAACAGAAGTTCCAAATACAGTCCGTATGTTGTACCGACGTAGGATTTTAGCAATACGATCCGTTGTGTTATGTATGTACGGAAGGTAAGCAGTTCCTCTTACATCTCTTTTCTCAACTGACGTCCTATTATTATTTGTTGGTTTCAGAACCGTAGAAATCAAAGCCTTGCTATAACCGTTGCTCTCAAAGGTGGTTCGCAGGGTGTTAATTTCTTCTTGTAAAGAAGACACTTCACAAATCCTCCTAGCCCTGGTAGTTAGAGTTGTAAGGATACCATGTTTCTGGGCAGGGTGATAGTGAGAACTTGCGTGGAGATATCTATTGGTGTGTGTTGGCTTACGAAAAACGCTGTGTCCTAAAGATCCATCCTCTTTCTTGGTGACGAGAACATCTAAAAAAGGTATTTTGCCGTCAGATTCCTTTTCCATGGTGAAACAAATAGAAGGGTGCTGGAGATTAAGGTGATCCAGGAAGAGGCTAAGATTTTCCTCACCTTCCGTCCAAACAACGAACGTGTCATCCACATAACGCCACCAGATCTTCGGTTTGAAAGGAGCCGACGACAAAGCTTTCTCTTCAAAGTTCTCCATGAAGAAATTAGCCACAACAGGAGAGAGAGGACTACCCATGGCCACACCATCAGTCTGCTCATAAAAATTCCCTTTCCATAGAAAGTAGGAGGAGGTCATGCAGTGATAAAAAAGTCTTGTGATGTCTTCAGCAAAAAAGCCATTAATGAGAGACATAACACCATCAATAGGTACTCTCGTAAACAGAGACACCACGTCGAGACTCACTAGAATATCACCCGGCTGAAGTGTTATAGCTTTTAACTTTTCCACGAAGTGTGTGGAATCCTTAATATACGAAGGCGTGTTACCCAGAAGCGGCTGAAGTAGTCCACCTAAGTATTTGGAAAGGGCATATGTAGGAGAACCAATCGTACTAACAATAGGTCTAAGAGGAACATCTTCCTTATGTATTTTAGGAAGACCATAGAGTCTCGGAGGAATAGCATCCCCTGGAAGGAGAGTCTTCGCTGCATCCGCTGGAATAGATGATTGTTTGATCAATTTGACGGTGACATTTGAGTAGCGAGTAGTAGGATCACGATTATTAATCCTATATACAGGATCTGATAACAAAGACGAGATCTTGGAATCATAATCAACCTTATCCAATACCACTGTCGCGTTGCCCTTGTCAGCGGGGAGAACGATAATATCAGAATTGTCCCTTAGATCTTTAAGTGCCCGGCTTTCGCCTTGTTTTAAGTTGGTCATAGGTGGCTTAGCGGTCTTTAGAACTCGGGAACATTCTTGCCTGGCTTCCTCGGCCTCTTCAGGTGTGAGGTGATGTACCGAGGATTCTACGGATGTAATAAGTTCTTCAATAGGAATTCTTCTAGGCGCTACAGCAAAATTGAGACCTTTAGCGAGAACTGCCTATTGGGTATCACTTAGGGGCTTGCTGGACAAATTTACGACAACCTTGTTATTCCTGACGATGAAAGACATGGTTTCATTCGAAACGCGTCGAATTGTAATATAATAATACACGGCATAAGCCCAAAATTCAACATTATGAATAGGTGTTCTCTTTTTCAGAAAGGGGATTTATATCAGCAGTAACAAAATGACATTGCGCTGGTTTGAACACTGGGATGTTGGATTTCACCAGTAATAACCCAACCAAAATCGGTGTCTCTGGCGACCACGTTTGAGGATAACTTGCGAACCTGTTTACGGAGGCAATTCCAAAAAAACATTGGCACTGAAAAGTACATCAATGGGACCTTGAGCATTAAACTGAGGATCAGCTAACCTTAAGTGCAATGGAATCTTTAAACCGGAAGTATTAATAGAGCTGCTAGGAGTGTCCTTGCCAATACTGGTAAGAATGAGACAGTTTAAGTTAACGTTGGTGTTTCTTTGGCAAACGTCTCTGATTTTCAATTTTGAAGACTGCAAGGCTTGAGTTTTCAAATTGTCAATGCCGGATACATTGATGGGAGTAGGCGATGACGAAAGACCTAGTTTTTTAATTAACGATCGCGAAACAAAGTTGTGAGTTGAAGCGGAATCGAGAAGACCGCGGGTTCGAAACCAATTTCCAAATTTATCTAGGATTTCGAATTGTACAGTGGACAAAAGGACTTGCGCACTGTGAGAAGTTTCGGCGTTAGAAATGCAGGAAGAAGCATTAGCTTGTTCGGAGCTGCTCTGCATGGAGTTTGAAGAAGCGGGTACTGGTGACCTCGATTTATCATGAACGTGCAATAAAGAATGGTGCGGTTTTTTACAATGGAAACAGAGGTTGGAAGACGTACAGTTTGAAGAAGAATGCTTAGGTGACAAGCAGTTGAAGCAATGTTTACTATTGAAAACAAACTTCCTTCGGTCTTCGACAGACAATTCTTTAAAGGATTTGCACAAGTACAAAGTGTGCAACTTTTTGCAGAGCATGCATTTTAAAGATTTGTTGAGCGGCCTGATATGTTCTCTTGGATGGTTGAAATAAGCAGAACGAGTTTGCTTGTTCTCGACAGAAGGGGGCTGATGACCATTTGAAGAGACAATTTTTTTCTAAAATATGTGACACTTATGACTCGTTTCGACATTTTCGCACTGAAATTAGAGTGCTGTAAGGACTTGGCACCGGCTGTTGAGAAACGAGATGAGGTGTTCAAACGAATGTTCCTCGTTGCGAGTGAGTTCGATCTCCCAAGCCTTTAATGTTGAAAAATCGAATCTTGATGTAGCTAGATGAATATGAATAGTGTCCCACGTGTGGACTGGTTGCTTGATTTCATATAACGCTCTCACGTGCAATTGAATAGGGTCTAACAGGTCTCTTAAAGAGGTGACGTCATTAGGTTTGACGGCTGGCAGGTTGAACAGACAGCGGATGTGGCGAGCTACACACAAACGTAAATTACCATATCTCTCTTTAAGGAGATTAAAGGCGATGTGGTAGTTATCTGCGCTTAAAGGCAGTGACTGAACCAAGGCCAAGGCCTCGCCTTCCAAGGACGTACGCAAGAAGTAGAATTTATGAATGTCGAGAATGTCAGTATTTTCATGAATTAGGGAGCAGTAAAGTTCATAAAAAGAATACCATTCACCTTCCTGGCCTGAGAAGTGAGGTAGGCTTATCTTTGGAAGTAACGGTTTCGGTTTATCCTTGTGAACTGAAGCGGGTGCGAACTGGGCCGGATTGATGACCCTAGTGTCCGGTTCTGAGATACTGCGGATCAGTTGGTGGGCCTTGGCAATCCCTTCAAAGTACAAGGGTTCGACCTCGTCCCGATCCGATTGAAGTTCTGGGCAAGCGGATTCAATCTCGGTTTGAGTTTGATCGTAATAATCATAGGATCGTTCGTAAAACTTAAGGCGTTGTGTCAAGATATCTAAATCACACTCGGCGGGATTTATTTTGTTGATGAAATTTCTGAATCTGGTGAGTTGCCCTTTATATGATGAACGTCTGGCAATGAGAGTTTCATCCTTTTCAGTAGGAGCCATGACAAAGTAAGTAAATTAAAATACAACTTACGAAACTGTGGAACCTCGGAAATGCTGTCAGGCTGGCAGCAGCGAATAAGTAGAAAGAACGGGACACACCAAAGGAGACAGGAGCGGCCTCTTTCTCCTGCACAGGTTTTGCACGATGTAGTTATAGCTGAAAGATACAAAGCAGGTATTAATAATTTGCAAGGTATTGTCAAATAATCTTTTAAACAGAAAAAATGACAAATGGACTCTCCCGGGTTTCGGCACCAAATTTTGGGTAGATTATTGACTGAGGAATAACCTAACCACCAAGGGAAGATGATAAAGAAAATGAGGTGGGTTTCGGACTGGAGAAAAAGGATAGAAAGATGGGAGGAGAGTCCCACAAAAGTTGTAAATTTAACCTTAAATACACTCAAGGGCGGTTGCCACCGCAAATCCACTCTCTGATACCTAAAATGGGTAAGGACCTGGTCGAAGTTAACGGGAACCTCAGCTAGGACTTGGGCGGTTTGCAAGAGAATGGCTTTAGAGTATTCCCTCTCAAGCATGCATATGCGTACTATGGGGAAGGGTGATGGTCTGGCAAGACAGATAGTAACAGACTTATTGTGGATCTGTTCAAAGGAATTCTTTTTTGACCAAGTAATTCGAAGAATGCCAATAATTTGCATCGATTTTGATATTTCCAGTTTTCGAAGTTGTGGAGTTCCTAAAAGGCGACCAAGTGCTTCCAAGAAGGATTGTGATAAAAAAAAAAATACCTTGGGGAGTAATTTTGGTAAGTGAACCAATAGTTGCATTTGGAAATGGCTAAGCTTTTACTCAGCAAGGAGCCGGCTAAAAGTTTAGACAAAGAGAGACACATATCTTTTGGAAAACCAACCATATGTTTTCGGAGAGGATCTCCACAAGCCGGTAGCTGGCGTAGCGAGCTGTACTTGCCTTACTGGCCAGTTAGAATTAGTTATTAAAGCTAAGAGAAACTTTAACGAGATTACCACTAATAGTTCTTGCTCAAATGCAACGAGTGGTGAAAGCCCTATCAATAGATTTAATGGCATTGAGTAGGAAGAGCCAAGGAAGACAGGATCTTGCCTAACCGTTGTATTAGAGAAATGATGAGTCGAAAAGGAAAGTTTGAATTTATTTAACAATGCAAAAAAGTCTAATAAATTTGACAAGTATATAGTTTCAGTTTTTAGTAACAATTTGGGGTCGCAGACCTCCTAACATTTAAAGTTTGCTCCAGGCAATTGACAATTTATTAGGTTTAAAACCTTTATAAAATCCTAGCAAGGATTTAAAAGAGCGAATATAAAAATTCAAAATTTAAAGACAATTAAGGTGATTAAAGTTTAACAATAAATAGAGTACAAGGTGTGTACTATAAGAAATTTCAGAGGAAACATTCTAGAGAAAGTAACCACTTCGAAAATAACAATAAGAAAAACATGAAGAATAAGATAGAAGTTCCTATAACTTCTTATATTTGTGCAGAATTACTTTTATTACAATTATACAAAAGGGGGCAGGTCACTTACTGTGAAACCTGAAGAGAAAGTCAAAAGTAAGATTCTAGACTTCCTATGTTTAATTAGGAATCACGTGACTAATGGGGCAAGTTTCCCTTTCGTGAAACCTAGAAATAACTCACTCCTGAGTTGAAAGAATTGTATTCCCTGATTATAAGGGAGAAACAATGTAAGCTTGAACCGTGTATGAAACACGTGGTTATGCAGAAATTAATTAATGAGATATAAGCAAAGGTGGGAGGGCACGTCTTTAGAGTGACACCTCATTGCAATAGACCTTAAAGTAACAATTTTATTAACATGGTTTGTTAGTA
This sequence comes from Meconema thalassinum, assembly GCA_946902985.2. Taxonomy (NCBI): domain Eukaryota; kingdom Metazoa; phylum Arthropoda; class Insecta; order Orthoptera; family Tettigoniidae; genus Meconema; species Meconema thalassinum. Next base: position 450,386,053 of record OX336393.1, on the reverse strand, counting down.
GAAGGATTAGGAAAGATCAATTGGGATTTAGGATAAATGTTCATGGCCTTAATTGTGGTAATCGGACGATCGCGTCGCGGTAGAAATGTTGAACAAGCACTAGTTCTCACTATAGTTTGTTGAATGGATGAAAAGTTCACTGTAGTAACACGAAAGTTTATGGGAAAGAATGTTATTGCAATGATGAAAAATAACTGGTTGCACTAGGTAGGCGAGAGTCTATTGCTTGAGAAAGTTGTGAATTACAATTAAGTGCGCCATAGAACATTCCAACGGTGGAAGAAAATTTAGCTATTGCAGTAATTTATAAGGAAGATTCCTCATTTTAAATAGTATTCCCACAAGTGAGTGAAAAATACATGACGGCAAGACTTGTAGATAGAGTACAGAATCTGGAAGGTTCCAGAACAATCCTAATAGAAGAATGGGGCCAAAGTTAATCCAGCGGTGGAACGAGCTTAATATTTTATGGACAGCGGGTATTAGATAATATCCCACGTTGTGAGAAGATCTCTCATTTAAATAGCTTAAGAAAAGCTACTTTCTATAAAGGTTGGCTTAGACAGACAAAAGCCCAACATGGCAAATCCCGCGAAGAATGATTACCGCCCCAAATAAGTAATCTCACGCTGTCTATAAAATGATCAATAAAAGCATGTAGATAATAAAACTGATGAAGATGTGGTTAAAACCTTAAGTCTGTACTTATCTTGGTTGCATGCCGAAGGTGAAGTTCCCTTTGACGAATACTTAATGTGCCAACATGGCGTAGAATGTAGAGAGTGCCTCTTGGTTTGAGGAGACTGGCTCTAGATGAGCCTTGACTGACCAAGTCAACTGCCGACTTACAAGTGAGACCCACTCAGCGAAGCGCGTAGGGTCCAAGGAACGGAAAAGAGTGGGGGTAGGAGACAAAAGGAATACATATAAGCATGACCAATATTGTAAACTTAAATTCTCTTGAGGAAATGGTCTTCAAAGAGTTGATAGCAGGCGATACTAGCACAGCCTGGTGGGTGAAAAAGTAGACGAAGTTCTCTGGATCACGGAGATAATAGCTGGCGATGGCAACGAGATCTGGTGGCCAGATGGAAAAGGGAGTCCTCTTGCACCAGGAAGAATTGAGGAGCATCAGAGATTCGCTGCTAGATGACGCTAGGTGGGTCATGGAAGATATATATCTAGAACAGACTCACAAAGAACATAAGAGACATGACCTACAAAGAGAAAATAGAAGATCACTGTTGGTGTTTGATAAAAAAGGAAGAAATGAACAAGAAGAGAGCATTAAACTTTATATTCTCTCGTACCGTGTATTCCAAGAATACGCCACCTTCCCCTCAGATAGACCACCATGACGCTTATCAACGATTTGAATCCTTCAACAAAAATAATAATAATATTAATAATAATAATAATAATCCTCACCACGTACCTACTACGTTGTTTTAGCAGGGGGAGAGGTGATACTCCCACGTGGCGCGTCCCAGGTGGCGGATAGGGGGGTCCTCACTGGCTTGCCAGCGGACTTGAGGGATATAAAATACCTCTCGCGGACCAAACACTCTGTAAACAGATGCAGAATATCGAGTGGCACCTCTCGATCTCAACAATCGAGTTGCAACCATGTGATCATTTCGTGTGATCACCCCAACCTTTCACTTTCAACTTGTGAACCTGGCATGATGGATCGTATTGGATCACAGCAACTACCCTTGGCCCCGAACTTATACAGTTCGAGTTCTCCCGATCATCCGATTCTGGGGTATCGGGAGCATCATGCTGAGAAGAGTCGGAGCTTCTCAAAATCTCTTCGCCCGAAGAAAAAGAACTTCATCGGAACAGTCAATGTGAACACTTTGCTCAAAACAGGGAAACGTAAACAGTTAATTGACACCTTGAATAAATTTGATATTCAAATTGCAGCCATTCTGGAAACACGTTTCCAAGACGAAAACCATTTTGATTCAGAAAACTTTAGGATATATAAGGGGAAAACAGCCATAAAAAATTGAAATAATTTATCACAATTTGGAACAGCGTTTTTGTAAGAAAAACATTAGCCAGTTCAGTACTCAACTTTACTTCTCCCTCCGAAAGGATCTCCATTCTCTCAATAAAATCAAGCAACAAGGCATACACATTGATTAATGCCCACGCTCCCATAAACAATGACAATACGAAAAACCCTCATAAAGTAGAAGACTTTTGGGAACTCCTTGAGGAAACCATCAGCAAAATTCCTAGACATCAAGTGAAAATTTTACTCGGTGACTTTAACGCACAGGTTGGTAGAGAAAAGAAGTATAGATCCATAGTTAGTCATCATCCAGCACATTGGAGAACACATCAGAATGGTGAACATTTGATAAATTGCTGTAAATCCTTTAATTTGAGGCTCATGTCTACATAATTCACCAGGTCTCCACGCAAGAAGAAAACATGGAAATCACCAAATCCAGCACTAGGAGAATTCCAAATTGATCATCTAGCAGTGTCCAAACAGAACATATGTGAAATCCTAAATGTTAGAGTGCGGAGGGGAGTGATTGACTCCGATCACTACTTAAGCCAAATCAAAGTGAAATTCCAGCCTAATAGATCCAAACCAAAAACTAAGAGATTACTAAGAGTGGATCCGGAGCACGTCAAGCAGAACGCCAAAGAATTTCTTCAGGCCATAAAAGAGCAAAATCTCAAAGACTGGAGGGACTTAGGAAACTCAATTCTGACATCAGCACAGAAGTTAGGGCAGCCCCCAAGGAAAAGGAAACACAGATGGTGGAACACAACCTGTGATAAAGCAATTGAAGACAGAATTAAAGCCTGGAATAAATGGAACGGACAACAGACAACTGAACGATGAGAATTATTCCTTAAGATCCAGAAATCAACAGCTAAGGTCATCCGCAGGGAGAAGCGGACATACGACAGGAATAAACTCATAGAGATAGAACAGGATTTCCTAAAAAGCAAAACCAGAAATTTCTATAAGACCTTCCGTGAGAGTCTGTCTAGTTATCAACCACCTAGCATATGTTTCAGTTGACCAGATGGCTCACTAGAAACAAACTCCAAGGAAAACTGCAAGATCTTAGCAGATTACTTCCAAGACCTACTCAATTGTGACCCACCGAAAGAAAAAATGCACTATAAAAAGCCTGCACCGAATCCAGATTCACATCCACCGACAATGGAAGAAACAGCAGAAATCATTCAATCTATTAAAAACAACAAATCACCAGGAGAAGACGGTATTACCGCTGAAATGTTGAAACTCGCAGGGCAAGAGGTCACCAGAAGAATCCTCGCAATTTTAAAAGCAATTTGGGAAACAGAAGTGATCCCACAAGACTGGAAGTGCGCGTTAATACATCCATTGCACAAGAGAGGTAACAAAACTGATCCAAATAACTATAGAGGTTTATCCCTAATATCTGTGTCCTATAAAATCCTATCTAAAGCTCTTCTGAACAGACTAGAGAAACAAACAGACCATTTGATTGGTGAATATCAAGCGGATTTTAGGAAAGGGCGTTCATGTGCTGAACAGATATGGAATCTGAAGATGATTTTGAAGATCCGCAGATCCAACCCCACAATTGTCACCTTTGTGGACCTAAAGAAAGCATATGATTCTGTGGACAGGCAGACCCTGTTTGAGACGCTAAAAGAACTTCAAGTGGACAGGAAGACCAGAGAACTGATTCGTCAGACTCTCACCAATACAACATCGAAGGTGAAGTTTCTTGGGGAAATTTCTGACTCTTTTGAAGTACGAACGGGTGTTCGCCAAGGAGACGGACTTTCACCCCTTATATTTAACCTGGTTCTAGATAAAGTCGTCAGAGAGTGGGAAAAGAACATCAAAGGCGTTAGCATAGAAACTGCTGGAAACAAAATCAATATGAAATGCTTGGCTTTCGCAGATGTCCTAGCAATTATCACTAGGAACAAAGAAGAAAATAAGCATGATATTGAGACATTATACAGAATAGCATCACAAGCAGGCCTTCAAATATCATTTGAAAAAACCAAGTACATGCAGAATTTTCAGCAAAAGAACAAGAAAGAAAAAGTTGAAACAGCGTATGGAGCAATATCACAAGTAGAATTTTTTTAAAACCTTGGAGAAATAATTCTTCCTTCAGGATTTGGCAGTTTGGCTAACACAGAAAGAGCCTCAAAACTTCATAGAGCATTCAGACTAACATGGGATCACTATAATAAAAGAGTAATGTCACATAATGCAAAACTGAAACACTACAAAACAGTTGTCCTACCGGAAGCCCTATATGCTTCAGAATCCATAGCCTTAGGAGGTCATTCTAAAATTGCAAATATAGAAAAGCAAGAACGTAAAATTCTTAGAAAAATATTCGGCCCCACACAAGAAAACGGAATTTGGATTAAAAGACGAAATTCAGATATATATATACCGTCACACAGATAGTTTCAGCAACACTGTACGAAGAAGACGTTTAACATTTTATGGACACCTCTTCAGGATGGACGATTATAGACTTACAAAAAGTTTATTCAATGTAATAAATTCTCAGAAGTCAAGGATAGCCTGGCTGGATGAATCAAGAGAGGACCTGCGAGAGTTGAACATCGGAGAAAATATTCTGAGAAACAGCAAATTCTTTAGGACCGTAGTAACAAACACAAGTTTAGGGTGAACACTAGTGGCAGGACTGGAACCAAGTGGACAGAAGAACGGAAGAAGCAGCACAGTGACTTCATGAAGAGATTTTGGGAAGATAGGAAGGCGAATATCATCAAGCCGAAAAACAATTTCAAGCGCGCTCTATAAAGGGCAAAACGCAACAAGAAAAAGAAGAATAATTATCCTCAGAATAGAATTTCATCTTTGGCTGTATCCAACTTATAGACATCTTAGATCACCAAAACTCTACCCTCAGCTCAGAACAAAATATCAATCTTGGCTCTCCGCAACTAATAATCAAGTGCATTCTGAACAGAATTTCATAATTAATCGATCAACAGAACCTTCATACAGAAGACAAAATTTCCCTTAGCTACCGATCAGCTCAGAAGGGCCACGGCGTTACGCTGTACGCCCAACTACCCAGGACTGAGTCGTACAGACTGGGGTTTGTAAATAGATTGATTTGTGCATGGGACAGCCTACTGTGTTCCCTGAAGGCCAGAAACAATAATCCCGTACAGTTCAAGAGGAAGCTGCGGCTTTATTTGTTCAACAAGTACATCGTTCGTCATAAATTATGCTCCGATTCTTTGTTGTGCGTTGTGCGTTTCCCGTGAATCTCTACCGTACTTCCAATATTCATTTGATCTCTTCTCTTGTTGTTCCTCCCTTATCCTATGTAAATGTGCATTTTCCATCCCCCTAATATTTATATAAAAAATAACAACCCCTGGCACTATACAGCCCATGACGGGCTAAGGCCGACCAAGCGACCGTTGCCCAGCCATTCGGCCTGCAGATATTGGGGTGACGTGTGATCAGCGCGTCGGATCCCCTCGGCCGTTAATCTTGGTTTTCGTGATCGGGGCGCTGTCTCACTGTCAGACAGCTACTCAATTGTCCTCACGAGGCTGAGTGCACCCCGTTCCAACCCTCACGTCAGTTTTAAAATCCCTGACGGAGTCGGGAATCGAACCCGGGGCCACCGGGTGAGAGGCAGGTGCGCTACCCCAACGCCACGGGGCCCGCTCCCCCTAATATATACTGTAAATAATGTAATCATTGCTCGATTCTCACTAATTGCCATCAAGTGTACATATGTAAATACAGTATAACCCAGTATATATGGTGGGGCCTCTGACGCATCCCGAATGCGAAGTGGGGCTTTGCGCTTTTCAGAGACTCCCTTCAGTGTACTGTAAATATAGTGTACGGCACTGATGAATACATATGAAATGAAAAAGAAATGAATGTTGCTTCTACGCCTCATCCCTCGAGAATAGTTTCGTGGCATTTTGTCGCAATATACCTTGCTCAACAAAAGTTAGGAATATATATATTTTACTACAATGACTGCGTATAGTAAACCCATTGAAGTTTAACAATAACTTTTAACAAACTAAACATCAGTCCTTATGAAAACAATAACAATCGTGGTTAGATAACAATGAAACGGGACAAAAACAAAGCGAACTCGCTTCTGTGTCCCTGTTGAAAATAAAAGCATTAAAAATCTTTATCTCATGATGATCAGTATCAGTCTTTATTAGTCCTCCCCGCACACATGCTCTGAATGAGACCATGAAGTTTATCTTGAGGTGAGAGGTCCCACTCCTCTACGGCAGCGTCAGCATACAATTGATGGTGGTAGTTCAAACGTTTGTTGAGCAGTGTACTTCATTTTGAATGATTTGTAATTCGCTCCTTCCTTGCATGACTACTTCAGTTCAATGTACCTATACCACTTTGCGACAGGGAAATTTACCATTCAGCATAAGAAAGCGACATATTGAAGGCGACAAATTGGGATTCGGTAGAATTCTCTCCAGGGTTGGATGACTTTATATTTTGGAAATTTTACGCGCTGTTCCGTATCATTAGCCTATACCTGGATGGAAGCAACAACACATAGCTCACAGCAGCGTCGTCCGATAGACAGTCCATTAGGGTTGATTTACATTAACTTTTATTCTTGTTCTTTTATGTATTTTCTAATATTTTCTTTTGTGAACTTTCATTTATTTACATTCCAATGCTTTTGTAACGATATCCATTTTCTCTTTGTATTTGTTAACATAGTTTTTAAGATTATTTTTATTTAATCTACGCAGACGAAGGTATCTTTGTATACCGAAACATGTACGTATTGATTTAATTATTAACCTTCTTAGTGTTTGGCAAGGCGGATTTTTGGATATTATTATCAAAAGTTGTTATGAAAATAATTACTTATAATAATAATAGTGTAAAGGCTGACAAACACTTTACAAAATATAAAAATGCGATCTGTTACAATGTGTTAATAAAATGAAAGATATAAATCTTGATAAAAAAAAACCAGCTTGACGTTAAAACAGTGATGTGGTTATTATATGTGCATGGAAAATTTGTAGGTTATATGACTGACGAGAAGAGGAATGTGAGGGAATATACAGTATATACAGTAAATATAATGTAACTGTAAATTATGAAGAAGAAATTGAGTTAACCAAAGTATATTTACGGCAAGGAATAGATTGTTTGAAGGTACAGTTCGCTACTCCCGAGGGGATCCGGGCACAGACACCTAGAATCCCCTGATGAGCTGTTTGGTGTTCCTAGGTGAAGCCTCACACAAGGCACGGCATAAACCTAGAAAAAGTGATGAGTTTTTAAAGGAAGGAAGCTTGTAGTTTTACGTGAGCGTTAATGTTGCTATCATGAGCCACGGGACCACCATATGTACTTGGAATCCAAACCACAGGGCGTGATATTTCACTTCCAAAATCTCACATGAATTGACCGGGCATCTAGAGGCAAGCAGCAAATTGAGCTTGTCAGTTTGGTTGCTTGTCTGTACCTTTAAACAAATCTAGACTATACCATTTTACCGTTGTTGTTTGAGTCTTCAGTCTTTTGACTGGTTTGATGCAGATGTGCATGCCTCCTTGTCCTGAGCTAATCGTTTCATCTCTACATATCTACCACACCCTACATCTGAGGCAATCTGTTTAATATATTCTTACCTTGCTCTACCCCTACAGTTCTTGTCCTCGACCCTTCCTTCCATAACTAAGCTTGCTATTCCTGGCTGTCTTAGTATGCGTCCTACCAACTTATCTCTTCTCTTCATTAGCAGTCGCCGGAAACATCTCTCTTCTCCCACTCGTCTTAATACCTCTTCGTTTGTAACCCTATCTACCCATCTGATCTTCATCATTCTCCTGCAACACCACATTTCGAACACTTCATTTCTCCTCTTTTCTGCTGCACCAATAGTCCAAGTTTCACTTCCATAGAGCGCCACGCTCCTGACAAAGGCTTTCAAAACTGACTTCCTAACACCTAAATCTATATTCGATGTTAACAGATTCCTTTTTTGGAAAAATGCTTTCCTTGCCCGAGCCATTCTACTTCTAATATCCTCTTTGTTTCGTCCATCACTGGTTAGTTTGCTTCCTAGGTAACAGAAGACTCCTACTCCTTCACCGATCTGAACCAAATTTTACACACTTACCTTTTAGAACCCTGTCAATGGGGCTGTCAACTCAAAATGTTTACATACCTCTCCATTCTCCAGATTTAGGTAATATCGGCAGTTAAAATATTTAATATCGAATTGGCAGTACAAGAACCAGACAACGCTCATTTTAGCACCCCTTATAAGAAATTAAACTCGGCAGGTCCGACAAGCACCCAGAAAAGTACGCTATGGGGATTAAAACTCCACTTGCTGTATCCATGATAACGATAAATCATTCATTTTGTATCTGCCTCGGTCCCTTCTGTTTATTACCTAATGTATTATGCTAATGTTATGTATCGTAACACTCGATCCCCTTCAAAGCACTTCAGTCCTTGCAGCATATACAGAGTGTTCCCGATTTCCTGCTACACTCTTCTAGGATTTGTACAAAATACCCTGCTGATAACATTTGCATATATGGAACTCTTGCCTGGAAACGCCCCAATTCACCTAAGATACCCCACTCAAAAATCTTCTTAACTAAAACTCAGCTATTTTTCTAGGATTGTGCCGTGTCTTGTGTGGGGTTTCACCTAGGACACCAAGCTGGCTCATCAGTCGGCTCTTGGCATCCCCGCCCGAACGTCCACAGGAGTAGCGAACTGCACGCTACCTCCCTTTTTATGAAGCGCACCTGCGCCTCTTTACTGCGAGAACTAAGAGCTCAAGCAGCCATAACCTCCCTGTGAAGGCTTCCAAAAAGATGGTAGCCTATATTGGCTTTCACGGCCAGTGAATTAAAACACACAAGACACGACACAAACGTAGAAAAATTGCTGAGTTTTAATTCACTGGCAGTGAAAGTCAAAATACCATAACTTCTAAATTGTTCAAGATATCAATATTCTCTTTTCACTTTTGTGAATGGTGCTATAGGGCTCATATTAACACCCCCGCCCCCAGGGGCTCACAACTTGTAGGACATGGGTTGGCGACCACGTGACCCCAGCTGAGTCCAGCATTGCTTCCACTTACTTGCGCCAGGCCCCTTTCAGTACCCTTTCCTGTCGGCCTCGGCGAGGTTGACTCTTTTGTATACTTGGAAAGTATAGTCACAAGAGGAGGTGGAGCAGAGGAAGATGCGAAAGCACGAATTAGAATTTAAAATTGAACTTTTATGCAGTTATATGCAGACATTTCTATGAATACAAAAAATAAAATCTTTAATACTAATGTGAAATCCATCCTCCTGTGTGCATGTGAAACGTGGAATGTTACTAAAAGTATCACCAAGTCTTTACAGACTTTTATAAATCGTTGTCTGCGTTGCATCTTAAACATCAGATGACCTGAAATCATACCCTATGAAGAGCTTTGGGAAACAACAAATCAACTCCAAGTAGAGGTTGAAATTGAGAAAAGGAAATGGAGGTGGATAGGACATACCTGGAGGAAGCCAGCAGGATCCGTAGAAGCAACAGCACTAGAAATGAACCCACAATGGGCATCGGAATGGTACTAGAGGGCTCATAGTAGAAAGACCTGGAAGAGGACTACCGAATAAGAGGCATCAGAAGCGGGGAAAAGTCGGAAGGAAGTTAACGCACTTGCAAGTCGGAGACCACAATGGAGACGTTTCACGGATGCCCTATGTTCCGGACGGAACAAGAGGGACTAAGTCAAGTCAAGTAAGTCCCTTGGTCAACACTAATTGTTCTCTTCCGACGCCGACAGTATTAGGGTATCCGAGGCCTAGGAAGTCTTTCAATTTCCCGCCTGAATTGGCCCTTGTCTCATTTTTCCTGATACCTTCATTCTTCGAGGGGTCAGCCTTGTTTTTCATTTCATGATAATTCCTGCTTTCTGCTCAAGACCCTAAAAAAGTCAGGATGTGTGCAACCCCACCACTTCTGGAGCACCCTGGATAGAGCTATACCGTCAATGGCTCACGGCTGGTGAGTTTCGGAGTTGGCGATCCCGAGGGACTCCAGAGAAGGGTCCGTTTTCTTTCCTTTTTCTACTGACTTTGGGGCGGGCTCTCTTCTATTTCCCTTTCCTCTCTGTCTTTTATAGCTCACCTTCCTTCCAAGCCCCTCCATCCTCATTCTTCGTGGATTGAGGACATTACTTTCCTCCTGTCCATTATTTCTCTTTTTACCTTTTAACATTATTATTTTCTTCTAGTAAGCTAGTTATTAGGTTCAGTTTTAGTTTTAACGACATTTTCATTCTTTTCCACAATCACCCAAACCATTATGGACTGATAACCTAGATGTTAGGCCCTTTAAAACAACAATTATCATAATCATCATCTTCATCATATAACAAGTTGCACATACTTTCCGCTGCTTTGTTAATCACCGAGATATCGATACCAACTTTTTTTCTTTTTAATTGAATTGTACTGACGTCTCTCATGAGTATGACATGTGTTTAGGAAATACGTTCAGTGGTGTGATTCGTTTTCAAATCAGACGATTACTTTTCAGGATATCGAGTATTCAAATGTTGGTCTATTCCTTGATGACGCGTTGTTCGAAAGGGATGGCCTGACATGGATGGATTGCATTTATATTTATCATGGATCGAATTGTACTTCCTTAACTTCTTCACATTCACTTTAAAATTTTACTAGCCTTCCTCCATTAATTATTTACAGCAAAGTTCTTTTAAGTTCTTAAAACTTGACCATTAATTATAAGCACGCTGAAATATTCAGTAAATATTCCCGATGACTGTAACATTAAATGGCAATGTGCACGATAAAGTGCGATTTGTATAAGATGTTCGTACATTTGTTAGGAGCTTCTAAATTGAACGATTTAAATGAGTACGAGCTAATGAATTTCATTAAAACATCTTGTACAATATTCTGAAAGTCAATTTGTTATATATAAACAAGTAAGTATCGGAAATTCGATTGGCTGTCCCCACGGAGGCTCTGCCAAAACATTTAATTTTGGTCTGAGGGCTGGAACGGGGTACACTCAGCCCCGTGAGTCAAAACTGAGAAGAATGTATAATGTTTTTTTCTTCTTCTTTCTCCGTTAGGGTCTTCTGAGGACCACGAACCAATTTCAATGTTTAGTCCTTTGTTGTTCATTCTTCTTCCTCCAGTGCTCTTTCATATTTTCGCTGAGTGTCTTCTTTCTCTTTTCCGACCATTTTGAGCCTGTTTTCTTATATTGCCTTCCTTGGAGTCCTCCCATTCCGAACAACTTTCTTTAAATTTATCTGTCTTGTGCATCTAGAAATTTATTTATTTATTTTGCGTATGGCTTTCAATGCCTGGAGTGTACGAGGACATGTTCGGCTCGCCAGAGGCTATAGCTGCTTTAATCGGACACCCATGGGGTGAGCAACAAGTTCCGTTCAATTTCAAGTAGTTCCAATTTTCGCTACCAGATGTTACTGACACCTAGTGGTGAACGTTGGAACTAAGATAAAGCGTGTCAACGAAATGTAACCTGGAAATTTAGCTTAACACAAGTTAAGTTAGTGGAAGGATCTTTTACATGCCATAAATCTATGACATGGGACCGCCGTCTGCACTTCCCCTCCGAAGGAAGGCATACTGAAGTATTTTTACGCTCTTAAAGAAATCCAACGATTTCGGCCGCGTTTTAACCCGCGATCTCGAAATGCATTTTAGCAAGAAATTGGAATTAAAGAATTTTCCGGAATTCAGAACATGTCATTACCATAGGATTTCTCTTTGCACTAACATCCATTTTGAGGTTGTTCCATGTCCCTTTGCCATCGCTTCCAATCCAGCTTCTTTATTAAACCTTTTTTATCTTTCGTCTAATAAAAATATACTTTGGAGGGTTTACTAACAGGACGCACGATTTTTGGAAAGTATCAGGAATGAGACACGAAAAATTAAATGTTCCTTTAAAAAGCTAAAAAATATTCCGTAGATTAATGTGGCGCACAAACAAAATGTTAAAATGTTTAAAGATTATTGGTATTCTGGAGCCCTCACACATTTGATCCAAGAAGCATAATAGTACATTATGCAACTCGCGTATAATGATAATAATTAAGACACGAGTATGTTTATAAAACGGGCGAAGCGAGTTTTATTATATCCATACGGGTGTCTTAATTGCCATTTTAGGCGAGTTGCATTCGACTGATTATGTTTATTATGTTCTAACATAAATATTCCTAAATATCTGCCGAGATTCTGTCGGTCGAATTGTTCTACTTGGGAATTGTGTGGGCGCAGTTTTTGATCTCTACCCAATAACGAATACCAAAGCTTTGAAACATTGTTTATCTTGAAGTAGCACCAAAAGATAGCGCCCATGTACTACTGTATGTTGGATCATAGGCTGTTACAAACGCTTTGAAATTAAAATGGATTGTATTATCAACTAGTTAATCTTCAAATTCGATGCGTATAGAATGTCAACGGCAGGAAAATCAATTGAGTTTCAAATAGAACAGTTACCATATCTGGCGGGAAATTTTCGCATAAGAAATCAATTTACTTAACAGAGAGCTGGATTATAATTTCCATGGAACTAATGCCTTACGCCTGCTTCCTCCATGACGTCCTAGTGTGTTTATGACAACAACAGCATTCACTAAAATTGTCGGCGAAATCTTACGAATGCAAGGCAATATGTGTAGAAATTGGAGTTGCGGATATTAAGGTACAATGCTATTTCTTTTGCATTATTGCCCAGTTTGTTTATTCAATGTAACTACAATGGTTGATCCAATAAAGGCTACAATGTCAAGTTTCAAATCATGTAATTCCTGTCCGACATGTGCTATCCTTACCTAATTGGTCAATGGATTAAAATATTGAGCTCTGATTGGTTGGAGAAACTGTGTTACAATGAAAAGTAGTACTTTAATGACCCCAATTATGATACAGTTTTGTGACATGTAATATTTACATGTCGACATCGTCGAACATAAAATGAGTTGTATGTTTATTCTCCACACACAGGTGAGACTTGGTAAACTGTGTGTTGGTGTGCTTCTATCGTCAAGGGGCCTAATTAAGAGGAGGCAACATTCGCACCAGCCATGAGGACTCATCAAATGAGTCGTACTTTATTCGGTAAATGGTTACCAGTTAACGCATAATAATTCTGCCTTAAAGTGCTTGTGGCTAATCCAGAGTTAGTGGGTTGTGTGCCAGTGGAGCGCACCATCGGATCCGTCAACAGGCCGACAGGAGCATCAATAGCCCGCCTCACTTCACTTGCGAGGGAAGGATACACTCACACAAACGGATAATTACACCAAGGGCGGTGTAATGAAGGGGGAACCTAGTTTATTTGGATGTGCTTCAACAACTCGGAAACCACCGACAGATTCAATGTAAAAGACAAAGCTGGAGTTGTAAATAGAGCTTAACTCTTCTCAAGACTGTGGTGGCTATTCACATTGCTTCGCTGTTGTTGTTGATTTTATGGGCTTTGTGACATAGTGATCATATATTCCCGTGTCATTGGGTGTGTATAGAAGTTTTCTTAAAATTGAAGTGATAGAAGCCATTTTTCAGTGTTGCCCTGTTCTATTAAGGGGAGACGTAGGAAGTTTTACAGTACGAAATTCACATACGTGTAACTTCTACAATTTGTATCACATCTTACTGACATTTAGTGCACCTAATAACAATCCTTTTAGGCATCATTTTGCAGCATTTAAGATTCTCTTTGTAACTTATAAGGGAATTTTCATCATGTATGTTCTTCTATGTACACTTTTGTTTTTCGGTACACTTTTCTCCTACATTTGGGTATTGAGTGTCAATTTTTGTACATATAACTAATCTGTGTTAGTAACAAAACATTTATATGCAGGGAAATTTTGGAAAAAGGATATCACTGAATTTCTGTGAAATGTTAAACTTTTTTTTTTTCAAGAAAATAAAATGGACATTTTCAAGCACAAATCTTTTTTAAGCGTCATATTAAAATTCTGTTCCATCAAAATCTTCACACTAGTTAGGAGATCAAATGTGTAAACTTTTGTTAGCATCTATTCAGTAGATTTTGTGATAATTGTATCTTAAGTGCTAAAAATGATTAACTCAGAAATTTCAATGTTTAGTTTTCATAAAGGATTCTTACTCATTTGCAGCCCAAGAGATAGTAATTTTAAATTGCCTTTGTAGATCGAATTTTGAAACAAAATGTTGGGATTCTGTTCTACAATGTATGTACTTTCAAATTAGGCAATAATTATTTTTTGTATAATTTGTAGCCTATGTAATCTGCCTACATTTCCCCTTAAAGAAAACTTTCCAGTCGTTCAACATAAATTGTGCCCAATTACATTTGGCGGGAAAACAAGTATTTATATGGCCTAACATGAGAAATATTACATGAGATATTTATCACAAAATAATGGATGACATGTTTCTATCGTCAGGCGATCATCATCAGATCCTGGTCACTTAGGCTTAATGTACGATGTTTATGAATTACACTTATCCACAAATATATATGCAATGTTTAGATTACAGAAGTCCGTAAAAACTTTTGTTAACGCGTCAATCTTATTTACAGATGTCTTCTCTTCGTTATCAGTCACCAGAAACACCTCTCCTGTCCCACTCGTCTTAATACTTTTCCATATGTTACTCTATCTACCAAATCTTCATCATTCTCCTGTAACACCACATATCAAATGCCTATATTCTCGTTTTTCTTCTGAGCAAACGGTCCAAGTTTCACTTCCATAGAGTGCCACGCTCCAAGCAAATGCTTTCAGAAATGACTTTGTAATACCTAAATCTATATTTGATGTCAATAGTTTCCTGTTGAAAAGGTTTCCTTGACAGTGCTAACCTACATTTTATATCTTCATTGCTTCTTCCACCACTGGTTATTTTGCTTCCTGATTAACAGAAGTCTGCTACTGCCTTTAGCTTTTCACCTGCTAATTTGACATCCATAGGTGTTTCGGATTTATTTCGACTGGATTCCATTATTTTTGTTTTAAATGATTGATTTTTATTATGAATTCCTTCCTCAAGACGAAGTCCATATCAGTTAAAAATTCTTCAAATCCTGTGGTGAATCGGCTAAGTTGACAATGTCATCAGCATACCTCAGTTGAAATTATTTCTCCTTAAATCTTTACTCCCACTTAATTTTTTTCTCTAATTTCCTTCGTCGCTTGTTCAATGTATAGATTGAAAAGTATGGGTGATAAGTTGCAGACTTGCCTTACACCTTTATGAATATCAGCTTCTCACTGATGTCCTTCGGCTCGAATAACTGCCGTCTGGTTTTTGTATGGATTGTAGATCACCCTCCCATTCCTGTACTTTGTTCCAATCGTTTGCAAAATGTCAAACAACTTACTCCAATCAACGTTATTAAAAGCCTTTTATAAGTCTACAAATGCCATGAAAGTTCTCGTATCTTTCCTTATTCTAACTTCCTAGGCCAGTCTAAGACTTAGTACAGCTTCCCTTGTTCCTAAGTTTCTCTTGAAATCAAATTGGTCTTCCCCCAACTCAGTTTCTATCTGACTTTCCAGACTTTATTATTATTGTTAATAATATTATTATTATAAATCAACAAAACTAATTTCTACTTCTCCCTTTGCATTATGAGCCCCAGCGTTTCCAGCCCTAACTACAAGGAAGGGCTGAATTCTCCAGTCATTTCGAAAGGGATTCTGAAAAAAATCAATAGTAATCCACCAATTCTTATCAAAGGAATCGGTCCCAAGTTGCACACTTTTTAATCAGAGTTTAGTAATTGCGACTTTCTAATTAGCAAGATTAGCGCTGCTTAAATTCCTGCCGTAACTTTTTTAAGTATCTTGTATTCCCTCTCTTTTAAATTAAAGAACTTTTTAAAGATCGCATTGTTCTTCTTTGAGAAAATCATTGTTCAGGAACTATCAGAAACTCATTTAATTCACGTTATAGAATATAATAAAAGCCATCCTTTAGAGCAGTAGATATTGAATAATGTGCAAATAAACGTAGCTCTGTATATTCGAGAAACTGTGCACCGACAGAGCCGTAAGCTTCAATCAATATTGAGCTACTAAGAATCTTGAAGCACCGTAGTGCACAGACAGTGTAAACAGTTGTTGTTGTTGTTGTTGTTGTTGTTGTTGCCTTCAATTTGGTGCTAGAGGTTTCTTGACGTGAGCACCGTGTACGTATGTATGTACAGGGTGGCCGGAAAGTCACTTTACATGTTCTATTGTCGGATTTGGTTAATTTCCATATTTTTACTTCGAAATCATGAATAAACTGAACTTCCCACACAATTCATTAACAACCCTACACAGCGCAATGCAAACTAACTAATTCGATATAGTGAATGATTCAATTTCTTTTGTCGGTTACATCAAGTTTGAATTAGTCAAATTTGGCTGGACACAGCAACTTCAAAGCAATCAAAATCTTATCAGAATTTGTTCATTATAGGTTTGTCCCGTTGTTGGTATCGTCCTTCAGAATTGAACAAGACATCTCTCATGATTCTTGGCTGTCAGCGTGGAGGTCCGGGTTCGATTCCCAGTTTTGTCAAGAAATGTAGTTCTGGTCTGAAGGCAGGAACGAGGTACACTCAACCTCTTGAGGCAAAAGTGAGAAGAGGTGGGTTCGATTCCCACCTCAGTCATCCTGGAAGTGGTTTTCCGTGGTTTCCCACTTCTACTCCAGGTGAATGCCAGGATGGTTCCTAACTGAAGGCCATGGCCGCCTCCCCCCCCCCCAATCCTCATTTCAATTACAACTACACACACTAATACAAGCATCACAATAACAAAGGTTATCAATCAAATTACACATACCCAAGTACACGGGGCTACATGACCATGATGTCGCAAAGCCCCTAAATGAATCAACAACAACAAAAACTCTCTCAAGATAATTGTTTTTCAGTTGTTGTTGTTGTTGTTGTTGTTGTTGTTGTTGATGATGTTGTATTTTAAGGTATCGGGCCTCGTGGTCGCTTAACCCCGAGAAAATCTGCTAGGAGTAGAATTGGGAAACCACGGAAATCCACTTCCAGGATGGCTGAGGTGGGAATCGAACCCACCTCCTCTCAGTTTTGACTCACGAGGATGAGTGTGACCCGTTCGAGCCCTCAGACCCGGTCAGTGGCCTGTGAATTTACCACCAACTGTAAGCAAGATGTATATTGGCAAAGATGCTGATAGTTGAAGCCTTCAGCCATATATCAACGAATTATTATTATTGTTATTATTATTATTATTATTACTACTATTGATTGATTATGAGATGACTGTTAGGAGTGGCCACGGGAGTGTTCAGTGCGGAGTGTAAAGTGAATTAGAAAGAAGCTAAGCCTAGGAGGTAAGCTGAAATGAAGTGCAAGTGTTACAGAAAGAGGCGTACTACGAAGGTACTAATCAATTACAAACATATACCAGGGTACATAGTTAAAAAGTCTCATGACAAATCCATTGGCGTGCTAGCCCGATAAGTGAGGTTAAGTTAGCCGAGTCACGGATCGCCCACCGAAAGAGTAAACTCTGGGTAGTCCATACTGGCAACACAAGGCTCAAGTGTAGCAGGTGCGCACAAACATTTCACACCACACGGAGCGAGCAAAGGTACATGCTAGCAATGTGTAAAGACTTTCAGTCAGGAAAATGAACTAGACGCCTCATGCAGACGGAATAAGGCTAAAGTGTTACAGTTGCGCAAAAACGTTTATATTATTATTATTGTATTGTGAAGTGACTTACCAAAGCCAAGCACTTTGAGAGAATTTCTGTTATTGAGGACCAGTCAAAACAAGAGAGCATTGGGAATCTTCGACCGAGTATGGAGGATCTTTTGCAACGGTGTCGAAACATTCTCAATAAGATGAAACTTGCAACTGACAGGCAGCGTAATATATCCAACGATGTGAAGAATGGCATAGTGGAACTAGAAGAGGCCATTGATTCTATAGCCTATTGTGATCGTACTTCACATGCGACACAAGACGAAGCTCACAAGGTTGTATTGAATGACCTACCGAAGGACATGACCCCCAATTCTAGCAGCAGGAACGAAGTTACTTCGGGAACTGTAGCTGCTCAGGAGGGGGATAAAAAGAATGAGACAGAGTCGTCAGAAATATGGACTCCTGTTACATCGAGGAGAGACAGAAGATTGGTAAAGGTTAGAGAAAATGCTGAGAATAGGCAGGAGGATTTTGCTGATAATGTTGACATATCTACCCACCAAGCAACCCCAAACAGACAGAAGAGACCTAGTAGGCCAAGGCGAGCAGCCTTACTGATCAGACCAGCTGAAGGTAAATCATATGCCGATATTCTGAAGGAGATTCGCCAAAAAGCAAACCCTAATGATACAGGAACTGAAGTCCGGTCCATTCGACAAACTAAAGCGGGAGACGTCCTTGTCGAGTTGGGAGCAAGTTCCAGGGATAAAGCAGCTTTTGGTAATTCTCTGCGAAATGTTCTGGGGTCCAATGCTACAGTTCGTAGGCTTGAAGCGAAGGCAACTGTTGAAATCAGAGACCTTGATGCTCTAACTACTTCCGAAGAGGTCATGGAAGCTATCCAGAGAACTATCCCAGAACTCTCTCCAGATACCAAGGTGCTGCTGACGAGGACGAATACGAGGGAAGTGAAGATGGCTGTTGTCACATTAACAACTAGTGATGCAGATGTGCTCTTGAGGCAAGATCATATCACCATAGGATGGGTCAATTGCAGGATTAGACGGAGGATCATGGTATCTCGTTGTTATAGATGTCTGGACTATGGACATGTTGCTAGCAACTGCAAAGGCACAGATAGAAGTAAACTTTGCTACAATTGCGGCGGGACAGGTCACAAAGCTAGAGGATGTACGGCCTCAAAGAAATGTGTTCTTTGTGAAGAACGAGGTTTTATCAAAGATTTAGCACATGCTATGGGATCTGGCCAGTGTAAGGTCTTCAGAGAAGCTTTGGACAAAGAAAAGGCACTGAGGTTCAAATGATTCGTATACTTCAAGCCAATCTACATAGAAGTAAGACAGCCAATGATCTGCTATATCAGCTAGTCACAGAGAAGCAAAGCGATCTCTTGCTAATCAGCGAACAGTATAAAGATAAAGAGTCATCTCTTTGGTTCAGTGACACACTTGGCACTTCTGCAATCTGGGTGTTGGATTCTAGAAAAGTTATTATAAAGGATCATGGAAGTTCTGATGGTTATGTTTGGGTGAAGACCAGAAGGGTCACCTATTTTAGTGTTTACCTAACTCCTAATGAGGCAATTGAGCACTTCCGCCGCAAAGTAAATTCTTTGGAAGATGCAATTCTAAACGCCACAGATAGTGTCATAGTGGCTGGAGACTTTAACGCCAAAGCAGTGGAATGGGGTATGCCAAGTACAGATTCCCGGGGTAAGTACATTCTAGAGATGGCATCCAGGATAGGCCTTCTAATATTAAATATTGGTACAGTTCCAACTTTCCGACGTCCAGGATGTGAAGGAACAATTCCGGATGTCTCCCTGGCATCAGAAGTAATTGTGCCATTCATTAAGAGATGGAAAGTGTTGGAAGATTATTGTGCTAGCGATCATCAATTCATCGCCTTTGACTTTGAATCAAATGTTCAGGGACGGGAAGTACCTCCCCAGAAATGTCAACGGTGGAATGTAAATAGGATTAGCATGGACAAGTTCAAAGATATCATTGGGAAGGGTGCAGAACAGATTCGAAGTGCTGAAGCACGGAGAGAGTTTGAGGTTGAGGATCTGGTTTCTGCAACCATGAAAATTATTACGTCAGCTTGTGATGTTTCGATGCCCTCCTCAGTACCACGTCACCGAAAGAGCCCTGTATACTGGTGGACCAGAGAGATAGCAGAATTAAGGAAGAACTGCCTCAGGCTTCGCCGTCTTGCCCAGAGAGCAAGAAATCGGGAAGAAGCTAATGAAAAATCAGCGGAGCATAAAGCAGCAAAGAAGCTACTTCGGAAAGCCATAACTACGAGCAAGGTTCAGAGTTGGAGAAAGCTTCAGGAAGATATTGACACTGATCCATGGGGTTTGGGTTACAAAATTGTAACACAGAAACTTGGAAGTCACAGAACATCGTGCATCATGGAGGATGATATTATGAACACCATTGTTCAAACCCTTTTTCCAACTCATCCCACAAGACCTGAGAGGAATTTTGAATGTGATCTAGATTTCCCACTGTTTACTGAAGATGAACTTCGGATTGCAACGCATTCTTTACGGAACAACAAGGCTCCGGGGCCGGATGGGATTCCTAATGAGGTTCTGAAAATAATAGTTGATCAAGATATGTTGTTGTTATTGTTGAGAATGTTCAATGTGTGCATGAAAGCAGGAATCTTTAGCTTTCGCTGGAAGATCTGTCGCTTAGTGCTCATTAGTAAGGGCATGGGTGACCCTGAGTTACCATCATCGTACCGCCCACTTTGTATGCTTGACACAACAGGCAAACTATTTGAGAAACTCATAAGACGGAGATTGCTTGAAGCAATAATCGCAGCCGGCGATTTATCACCAAGACAATTTGGATTCAGGGTAGGCCGGTCGACACTGGATGCAGTGCAAGAAGTCGCCGATAAAGTACGAAGAGCGGAGAGTTATAATCATTACTCTCGCCGGGTGATTCTTTTTGTTACACTGGATGTTAAAAACGCTTTCAACTCTGTCAAATGGACTGATATCATGGATGCTCTAGAATTTTCATTCCATGTTCCAAGGTATCTCCTTCGGATCTTAGACTCTTACTTGAAGGATCGTGCTCTGCTCTACGATACTACAGAAGGGATCCGTAGAGTACAAGTCACGGCTGGGGCTGCCCAGGGTTCGATTCTAGGACCTGATCTCTGGAATGTTACATACGACAGCTTGTTGAGGCTTGAAATGCCTGAAGAAACTATTCTAGTAGGATATGCAGATGATGTTGCTGCTCTTGTAGCAGGAAGAAGTGTCGAGCAGGCACAGTTGCGACTCAATATGGTAATGCGCAAAATCAATAGATGGATGGAGGAACATGGTCTGTCTCTAGCACTTAGTAAGACGGAAATTGTCATCCTAACAAAGAAGAGAATTCAGACAATACTTCCAATACAGGTAGGACAAATTCAAGTAGAGACGCAGCCAGCAGCAAAATACCTGGGCATCATGATCGACAGTAAAATGAATTTTGGAGAACAGATTAGACGGACTGCAGATAAGGCAGCCAGAGGAGTAACGTCCCTCAGTCGGCTCATGGCCAATGTTGGTGGGCCAAAATCTAGTAAGAGAAGACTATTGATGACAGCCATCCATTCAGTTCTGCTGTATGGAGCGGAAATATGGGCGGATGCCCTGGATAAGGAAATTTATAGGAAGCCACTGGCGCAAGTGCAGAGGCGGGGGGCTTTGCGCGTGGCATCTGCATATCGCACGGTCTCTGAGGAAGCAGTTCTCGTTATTGCCGGGATTATTCCGATTTTTTTTCTTGCGAAAGAACGCAAGAACATTTACTTGAGGAAATCTGATATGGGTTTACAAAATGCAAGACGATCGGCAAGAGTACAAACCTTTCAAAATTGGCAGATCAAATGGGAGCAAGGAGATCAAAGCCAATGGACTAAGAGAATGATCCCTCAGGTGCAGGTTTGGACAGAGAGGAAACATGGTGAGGTTGGTTACTATCTCACTCAGTTCTTGACTGGCCATGGGTACTTCTGTTCCTATCTTAAGAAGATGGGGAAGGTGGATTCATCAGATTGCATCTACTGTATCAATGAATTAGATAATGCTAATCACACCTTCTTCTCTTGTGGACGGTGGGTCCAAAATAGGCAGTCTCTTCAAGATCACATTGATGTAGAGATATCCCCGGACAATATTGTTGCAGTGATGCTACAAAATGAGGAAAACTGGAAACTGGTAGCAAGCTTTGTTGAAGATATCCTCCGAACAAAGAAGACGGATCTGGATCGCCACTGAAGATGATTCATTACGGAAGAGTGCCCTACAGGCAAATATAAAATGACTCTAGCCTGAAGTAATGTGCTAAACGGTTCCAGGCTAGTGTTCAGAAGTAACGGGGGAGTTTTAGTCGGTAGTCTGCTACTCAGGAGCAGGAGCCCGACACTCTGTGCGTAAATGCATTTCTTCCCCTAAAAAAAAAAAAAAAAAAAAAAAAAAATTATTATTACTATTATTGTATAATTCTCTGAGTTTCTGCATGACCATTAGAGACAATACGCTTATTATTATCACAGTACTCCCTCCCTAATCCGGCGTTTTGTATTCGAGTACGAGCTCAACACTTGATCTGATAATGCGTCCCCAATACTGTACAATGTTTCCCACGCAGCGACAAGACTAGTGTCTGAGTAAACAATGCATTGGCGCCAAGAGTGGTGACTCAGGCACGCCCCCCTCCGGTGCTTAGTGTAGGACACTTGTACTGTAGTAGTGTTGTGAATATGACGAAAACAACCAGTTTATGACAGAAGATGACATCATAGAGGAAGTGGCAAGAGAGGAAGAGGACGAGGAACAGCTCGAAGGAGAAGTGACAGCGGCTATACATTCAATCTCTCACGATGCGGCAATCGCCTCGTCAATTGCCTGGGCGGAGGAAAATGGCGTCTCTGCTAACGATGTCTTAGTTTTTTTTTTAGCGCATGGCTTATAATGCCGGGAGTGTCCAAGGACATGTTCGGCTCGCCAGTTTTGTAGCTGCTTCGACACGGACACCCAAAGGGTGAGCTACAAGTACCGTTGGGGAGGACAGTGAGAAGGTAAGGACGAGCAGTTGGAAGGTAGCGGCAGTGGCCTATAGTTAGGGACCAACCCCGCCATTTGCCTGGAAGGAAGATGGGAAACCTCAGAAGACCATCTTCAAGGTTGCCGGCGGGGGGATTCGAACCTCCTCGCCTCCCGGATGTGAGCGACTGCCATCAATCATGCCGTAACGACCACGGCTAACTTACCCGGTGATGTCTTAGTTTTAAGAAGGTTACAGGGACAAGCTCTCAAAGTGTCTCTCAACCGTAAAAAGCAAAAGACAATTGATGCATATTTCCAGCCATCTACTTCCAAGGAATAACGTGAGTTATATGATGTATTTTCGTACTTTTTTACTTTGTATAGTACAATGTTATTAAAACTGATTTTCAAATTAAATCTGCGTTTTTCTCGATATTTTCCAGTAATCCGGCGTTTTCGGTAATCCGGCAATGCTCTGGTCCGATATCTGCCGGATTAACGAGAGAGCACTGTATTATTATTATTATTATTATTATTATTATTATTATTATTATTATACTGTAAGTGTTAATGTTTTTGAAACCCACATATTATATATAAGTTGCTTAATAAAATTATTTTCTTATCACCTACCGTGTGTTTTCCGGAATATTCCGCGTTAATATCATTGTATTGTGTGTCGTTTACGATACAGTATTCCGCAGTTTACATTTTATTGCGGTAGGTGGCAGGCAGATATTAGACACCCTTTACAAACTTACCTGGAACCAGAAATAACTACTACGTGAATCATTTCATTCACATTTTATGGAATTGTTACATAGATATTAGAGTTTGACAGTGGCACCTTATGCACGATGTAAACAGTGAAAATGGTGGACCTGTACTATAATAAAGCTGAGGCTCCGATTGAATGATATTGCGACGAATAGTTCAGTGATTACAGTGATTTTTAAGATAGCGTATAAGGAGCCGGTTATAATGACAGTGGTGTAAGTCAGTAAATTGCACAATCTGACTTATGTGTGGATGTGTGTTCCGTTTTAGTTCCTCTACTTGGTGTGATAGTGATGTAAGTCAATAGTACACAAACTGGCCACTAGGATCAGCACCAACTTTGGATGTGTAACTGAACAGCTGTGTAGTTGAGAATGACCCTGGTGTAAGTCACTTGCAAGACTACGGATGTTTATTACTAGTTACTGTAGCTACTGTAATCGATGTTTAGCAGCGTTGTGTGTGTGTTTCGATTCTTTATAGTGCTTTAGTGACAATGTGTATCTGAAAACTAGTGAAGACTTATTGCATTTGATTTAAAAAACAAATTATTTTGCTATGTGGTGTTTTGAGGTTATGTGAACTATTAAAATCCTTAAAACCATATTAAAATGGCTAGGCCTAGTAGCAGGTTTGAGCCTTTGAGCAGTGATTCTCAGTTTGAGGACGATCCTGATGAAGATCCCGATTACAATGTAGATCTGTCACATATTGTACCCCGTGCAAAAAGACTTGTCAGCTATTCGTCTACAACAAATTCTGAGGACTCAGAGCCTGACAATTCACAATATACCCCCGAGTCTATTGGGCCTGATAATAAAATTAAATCTAAAAAGAGGACCAGAGTTCTTGCAAATCATAAACAAAAAGAAGCCAAGCGCCTTAGAAATTCTGGTCAACAATATATCAACAAAACAGGTAGTATTATACATGAGAAAGAATATTCTGATGCAAAATGCAACTGCAAACCGAAGTGTAATGACAATTTTTCAAAAGATGAACAGAAATCTATTTTTGAGAACTTCTGGCTAATAGGTGATTTTCGGAGGCAAAATGCATACATTTGTGGTCTGATCCAGCAGCATGAAATTAAACAAAGGAGACCAAGGAAAGTGGATGGGTTAATAAGGGGAGGGTCATACAAATATTTTTTGAAGTCCGAAAAGGGCGTATGTATGCACCTACAGTATGTAAACAGTATTTTCTAAACACGTTCGGTGTGTCAGGTGGGAGAGTTGACAGAGCCCTGAAAAAGATGGTTCAAGGAAACACTCCCGGGGAAGATCGTAGAGGTAACAAGGGCTGTCCATCAAGAAAAATATCTGATGATGATACCAACTTGGTAATGGAACATATACGTTCATTTCCGTCCTACGAAAGTCACTACACAAGGAAACACAATCCAAATAGAACATACCTTTGTGATTCTCTCAACATTAGAAAAATGTATGCACTTTATGAAGAAATGTGTATTCCATCTGGCAAAACCCCTGTAAAGAACATTACTATAGGTATGTGTTTAATACCAAATTCAATTTACACTTTTATGTACCCAAGAAGGACACCTGTAAAAAATGTGACATTTTTAAGATGCAATATTCTAATCCTGAATTGAGTGTTACTGAAAAGGCCAAGTTGCATACTGATCATGAATTGCACTTACGGAGGGCCGAATTAGCCAGGGACACTATGAAAAATGATGCAGCATCTGCTAAAAGTAATCCGGACAGTTATGCTTGTAGTATGGATTTACAGAAAGCTCTTCCTTTTCCCATATTAACAGTAGGTGATGCATATTACAAACGGAATTGCTATTGTTATAATTTCGGTGTACATGATTTGGGAAAAGACCTTGGTTATTTTTACGTTTGGGACGAAACTATAGCATCCCGAGAATCTCAAGATTTAGCTTCTTGTTTAGTGAAACACTTAAAAATGTATGCTTCCAGGAAGAAACACGTAACTATCTACAGTGACACTTGTACGGGGCAGAACCGTAATATAAACATAACCCTTGCTTTAATGAGATTTCTTCAATGTGACGAGACGGACATTGAAATCATAGATCAAAAATTTCTTGTGTCGGGACATTCGTTTCTCCCTAATGACTCCGACTTCGGGTGCGTGGAAGTAGCCGCTCAAGGAAAGCCTGTGTATGTACCTGAACATTGGTATAGTATCATGACATCATGCCGTCGTACCAAAAAGTTCATTGTTTGCTTAATGAATCGTGAAGAGTTTTACTCTACCAAACAGTTAGAACGAAATATTAGTAGGAGAAAAAGAAACGCAAACAAAATGGACGTAAACTGGCTGAAAATACAGTGGATGAGACTCGAAAAAAAAAACTTTCTTACAGCGTTAAGTACAAAGAAACGCTTCAAGAGTGCATTGACTTTGACACACTAGACCTTACTCCAACAGGTCGAAAAGGGAGACCAGTACGTTTCAACAATCTGCCAGAGGACCTATTGTACCCAAACATCAGGCCAGTGTCCATAAAAAAGAAGGCAGACATGACAGATCTCTTACCATTCATACCACCAATACACCATAAGTTTTTTAACAGTTTGAAAACTACCAACGTTGAAGACAACATAGGCCCCTTACCCCATTATGAAGACGTGGAGTTACTAACTTGATGAAGCAGATTGTGGAGGAAACTGAAAGGACCCATAATAATTTATTTTTATTATAACAGAAAATATCAAATTGATCTAAAACTCAGCAATTTTTCTAGGTTTGTGCCGTGTCTTGTGCGGGGTTTCGCCTAGGACACCAAGATAGGCTCATCAGCGGGCCCTCGGTATTCGTTCCCGGACCCCTGCATTACCTCTCTTCTTATGAAGCGCACCCACGCTTCTTTACTGCGCAATTCGCTACTCCCGTGGGAGACCGGGCACGGACACCATTAGCCCGCTGATGAGCCTATCTTGGCATTCCTAGGCGAAACCCCGCACAAGACACAGCACAAACCTAGAAACATTGCTGAGTTTTAATTCACTGGCTGTGAAAGCCAATATATCATCTTTTTCAAATTGATCCGATTGTAAGTTTAGTTATTGTCATTCAAAATTGTCTGAAATGGTATCAAACTGTGTTATAATAACCAAACTAAAAAACTTCCGAACAATAAATGTGTATGTGACATTTCACTTTAACTTTCTTTCAGTGAACCCACTTACGGTGTAGAATGACAGTGGTGTAAGTCATTGACATAACATTTAAATAACAATAAAAATTGCTTACAGGCTGGTTCAGACCCTATCATTAATGCATATTAATAAAGGGACTATGTTCAAACACGAATCCATCGCTCACAGTTAAATATATGCTATCTTGATTTTTATAGATACTTTCACAAAACCTTCGATTACTCAAAACAATGTTCGTATGACTTACACCACTATCATTCTAACCGGCCGGATTCATCAATTTACAATGAAACTGATGGAGATGAGACATTTTAAGAGTACTTTCAATGAACAACCAAAGAGGCTGATTTGTACACTATATTTGGTTAGTGTAAATTTCATGGCTTCCGTGAACGGATCCATATTTTGTACTGTGTCCATCTATTTATGGCATATGCTATCTTGATTTTTAGCCTATTTTCAATTTTGAAAAAATAGGCTTATGAGATCACCTTTTGTCCGTGTGTGTGTGCGTGTGTGTGTGTGTGATTCGTGTGTGTGTCCCCCCCCCTAATAAAATCTAAATTGTTGGAGAGATTTCAATGAAACTCGGTAAGTTCATAGCTCTATTCCGGGCGACCCCGACCGTGCCCTTCGAATTTTGTTACGTCTCACCAATCCAACATGGCGGCTGTGCGAAATATTTCAACAGCATTCAATATCTCCGAAACTATTACCGATATCACCCTGGAATTTTGTATGGTGATAAAGGGAACTACTAGAAATTCACTTATGTGACCTTTGAAAACCTGGTAACTACAAAACCAACATGGCGGCCAAGCGAAGTTGCGACTTTTAAATGGACCTTTCTCGCGATTTAACCAACCAAACGCAATGAAACTTGGCACAGTATATGTTTATATACATTGTAATGCGCCGACATCTAACTTCGTTCAATTGTTTACATAACCTCAAAATGGCGGCTGTGCGAAATATTTCACAGGCATTCAATTTCTCCGAAACTATTTATGATATCAACCTGAAATTTTGTACGGTGATAAAGAGCACTACTACATGTTTATCCATGTAACCTTCAAAAACCTGTTAACTACGAAACGAACATGGCGGCCAAGCGAATTTGAAACATTCTAATACATTTTTCTCGTGATTTAATCATATGAGCGCATTGAAATGTGGTACAGTAAATGAGTATACATATTGTCATTCACTGGCATCTAATTTAGTTCAATTGTTTACATAAACTGAAGATGGCGGCTGCGCGAAATATTAAAATTAAGTTTTTATTCTTGTGTCGTAATCATGCGATCGAAGTGAAAGTTTGAATAATGAAGCTACGCAATAATTTTCCTTTAATGGTACATAACTCCATGGCCTATACATATAACAATCCAAAATGGCGAGCATCCGAAATAATTTGACGGTTCTCAATATCTAAGAATCTTTTCCAGGAATCAAACTTTTATGTTCATAGAGGCTATCAACATAAGTACACCTACATGACTTTCAGTAACCTGGTGAGCACAAATCCAACATGGCGGTGATGCGAACAGTAAATATTTAAATGGACGTTTTTTGCGATTTAACCATCTGAGTGCAGTGAATTTTTGCACGTTAATGCTTATACAAATGTTAATCCACTGGTATCTAATTTATTTCAATTGTTTTCATAACCACAAGATTGCAGCTGTGCGAAATTTTAAAATCTCGTTTTCACTTCTTGTGTCCTAATAATGCGATTGAAGTCTGGAAACCACACGTACACAATAATCTTCATATAATAGTACATAAATAAAAATCCAACCTGGCTACCATCTGCAATATTTAGTCGGTTCTCAGTATCTACGAATCTAACATAGCAATCAAACTGAAATTTTGTATGTTGATAGAGGCAATTAATATGAGTAGGATATATGAAAATAGGCTGTATAGTTCTTCATGGAACTACTTGTTTTATAGATACTTTCACAAAATCTTCAAAATTTTCTTTGAAAAATAAAAAGAATAGTACCACATACCTCAGTGACACTGGAAGGGTTAAATAATTACATTTGAAATCAAAGAGTGAAAAAATAAAACACGATTTAAAAAAATAAAATTCAAAATAAATATGCCCGTAAAAATTCGAGATAAATCAGCTCAAAAAAATGAAAATTGTTTTGCGAGATTATAAAAATAAAAATTATCAAAACAAATATGGACATTACGATGTGAATATATATATATAAATATGATAATAGCACATGTCAAAATACAACCATAAAATGTGAAACAACAGTTCTTTGTCAAACACAATTCACGTCCAAATTGCCATTGCAGCAGGAAGATACATAAAATAACCTACACATTCCAACCTTTGCTCCACTCTGCAAAATGCCTATATTCTATTTATGGAATGAAAAGTAAATTTAAAAAATCAATAATACTCTGCCTTATGGAAATGAAATGTTGCTGGAATGAAATTTTTGACAGGGAAATCCGCAGTACCCGGAGAAAGACCTCTCTGCCTCCGTTTTGTCCAGCACAGATCTAACATGGAGTGACCGGGATTTGAACCACGGACCCAGCGGTGAAAGGCCTGCGTGCTGCCGCCTAATGCACGGAGGCTGTTTACTCTGCCCTATAAAGGTTAAATTTCTTATCCGAACCGGGAATTTAACACGAACCCCGGGGCAGCCAAGAATGCTAGCCGCTACACCAAGAGGAGTTTAATTGTTATTTAACAAGCTGGTGTGTCAAG
This sequence comes from Meconema thalassinum, assembly GCA_946902985.2. Lineage (NCBI taxonomy): Eukaryota > Metazoa > Arthropoda > Insecta > Orthoptera > Tettigoniidae > Meconema > Meconema thalassinum. The sequence goes on along the minus strand of OX336393.1, from coordinate 450,356,555 downwards.
AGACACTAGCGTACGCTATAGACCTCAAACGTTGAAGATACGCGAGACTCAAGCGCTCGAGTGATAATCACGCTACGTGAAGAGAAATGTGCGCCTCTTGACCGTTTGTAATGTTAATCCGGCTGCCACCCCCAGATAAGAGGAGCGCCCATAATGGAAGTCATTGAGCCTGCTACCGTCCTTAATTTATCACGCGGCTGCAACGCTGGTCCTTTGACTTAAGTTCCACCCCCCGTCCTCTCCCAGTCCTCACCGACTCTGAAGTTTTGCTGATGGCTGCATAGCTTCTCCTCCATTTTAATGAAATAATCGGATTCCTAATGCAATGTCACTTTATCTTCATTTTCACTTTTAATGCCCAAACCTCCACATCTTCCTCCTTTATCACTCACAGCTTTCGTTCCTTTTCTCACCTAATCTCCCCCCCCCCCCCCCCCGCAAACACACACTTCTGCCCCTTATTCTTATCACCGAATAGTCTATTATAACAGGAGACATTAGAAGTAATATTCCTTTATTGATCCGGCTGTACATTTTATAACATATTCCAGACCCACCACAGATGAAGCCATTGATCGTTCAAAACCTTGTCTTTTCGTTGAATGTCAACTATACGTAGCACATGTATACGTTTCTCGTACATAGATTTAAGAGGATACGGAATCGCCTATTTACCAATGTTAAATTTATGTAATTCATGTTCCTTCTCTTTAGAATCTAATAAAGGTATGATAATGGCATTTATGTCACACTTCAATCAACCTAAGTTGAAATATTAATGGAGCGTATTTTCTATTATACTTTAGGGGAGTCAGAACTTTTTTTTACTGTCAAAAATATAATTACTAATTGCTGAAGACATCTCTGATGCACAGAAGCAGATCACTCACTATCTTGGAAGAACAAATAGCAAAAATAGGACTTCATATCTCTTATGAAAAAACTAAATTTATGACTAACATAAAAAATGTTCCACATGAAATTGATATTAACGCTAACAAAAATGCTAGAGTAAAGGAATTTAAATACTTACGCGAATTGATTACAGAAAATGTCATTGAAAATAAATCTGTAGCATCAAGAATCCAGGAAATGGATTGTTACATCAAGCAATCAATGCTTGTCAAGGAATTTTGTGAGGTTTCAAGCTGTTTTTCAGTGTTGCCTTATTAAACAAAAGTTTGGTGCTTTTCAGTCGGTCAACACGAATATACCCAAAAGAGCTGTGTTATGCCCTAATCCTGAAAAAAAATACATGAGATTAATAAATACTAGGATGACCAGATTCGATCGTCAAGCGATCATCATCAGATCCATTACACCTAGGCTGTAAAATCTATGTTTGGAAATACAGGTGAAAATATTTACAATATGTACAATTATTTAGTTGCAGTATTGGTAATGCAACTTGTCAGTGTATGCTAGTTGAAGTATATATGGTGTTAGGTGGAATGCTAAAATGGTGATAGAAATCCGGAATTTGTGTGTTCGGAGCGACTATATGGTTGTAAAACTCAACTATTGACGGTCGGCCGTCACTGCTCCAAGAGGGAGGTTTATACTACTCGCAGCCACTGCACGGAACATCCAACCAGATAAGTTAATAGCCTGCACTAAGTACAGCCTTTCATGTTGAAAATGTCCGGAAAGAAAAGGGAATTTAATATCTAAAAAAGCAATTTAGCGAGAAATTGGAATTAAAAACTGTTGCGATGTCTATAACATTCAAGAGCCGTAGGATTGCTCTTCTTTCATTTTGAAGCACTAGCAACCATTTTGCTGATGTACCATATTTGTTTTACCTCGCTTCTAACGCAGCCTCTTGCTTAAATTCTTATTTTTGTATCTGTCGTCTATTATTTAAATCACTCATAATGGTTCCGTATTCATGTGCTTAAATAGTTTTTGAAAATGGTTTATATTCGACGATGTCGAAATGTAAAAATATTATATGTCAGAAAACTGTATCACTATTTTTCAGTCTGGCTGCGTGGCTCAGGGGTAACGTTCTCGCTTGCTGAGCCCAAGGTTGCAGGTTCGAAACCTGGCGCAGTCAGCTGGCATTTGAGGGTGCGCAAATGCGAGGGAGCCGTGTCAGTAGATTTACTGGCACGTTAAAGATCCCCTTCGGGGCAAAATTCCGGCACCCCGGCGTCTCTAAAAGCCAGTGTAGTTAAAAGGGACGTAAAACCAATAACATTATTATTATTATTATACTATTTTTCATTATGAAACAGTTTCTCCCACCAATCAGAGCTCAAGACACGGTTGTGTGACCAATTAGGTAAGAATAGCTTTGCATCTGCGCTGACTTCCACGGCCGCCAATTTTAAATTTCACTGCGTGGCTAGTGTCATAGTGGGGTATTTGAGGAGTCCATGGTCAAATACAAGGTATTCTCTGCGTTCCATGCGCTCTGTTCAGTACATAAAACTGGCGAAATCTCGACAGATATTTATGAATATTTATGTTCGAACATAAAATAGTTTTAATTATCGTCGAACATAAACAGTCGTATGCAACTCGCCTATAATGGTAATTATAGCCAATACTTTAATTATTGCCATTATAGGACCGTAGCATAATGTACTATTATGTTTGAAGATGTCGAAATGTAAATATTAGATGTCAGAAAACTGTACTATAATGAGGCTCATTATAGGCTAGTACAAGTTTTCATTATGGGACAGTTTCTCCCACCAATCAGAGGTCAAGAAACAGTTGTTTGACCAATTAGGTTAGGATAGCATCGCACCTGCGCTGAATTCCAAGGCCTTCTAATTTAAATTCCACTGCGTGGTCTAGTGTCATAGTGGGATAATCGAGAATGCCATGGTCAAATACAAGGTATTCTCTGCGTCCCATGCGCTCTGTTCAGGACATAAAACTGGCGAAATCTCGACAGATATTTATGAATATGTATCTTCGAACATAAAATAGTTATAATAATTATCGTCGAACATGAACTGTCGTATGCAACTCGCATATAATGGTAATTAAGACACTCATATGGAAATTATAAACCTCGCATACGCTCGTTTTATAAACATACTCGTGTCTTAATTATTGCCATTATTGCTCGTTGCATAATGTACAATTATATAACCGCCTGAATCAATACTTTAATGAAAACAAAATTGTTCTTAGCTCATGTTTCTGGGACTAATGAACAAGTTTTGTCCCCTTCATCAGCCAAATGTACAGCATTAAAATAATGAAATCATGATAAAGCGTAGCACTAAACTGTCAATGGTCACTTAACCTAATATGGTGCACTGTATATGTAGGTTGTTGATATAATTAAGGTATAGATCAAAATAAACTAGTTGTTGACGGTGTGGCATGTGCGAAGATAGTCTGCGGTCAGCAAATGTTACTGATGATGCATGACGCAACCAGTAGTAATCTGTTCATTCATAGTCCCGCTTGAGGCAATGGTTAATAGCACGTCATATTTCTGTTGCATTCTGCCTTTTTTGATTGGCTTTTGGATCTTTTAAGCCAGGCATCTTCATTGATTGTCCACAGATGGTGATGTATTATAATTCCACGTTTGTCATCTCCAGCTATTGACCATTGCTTCAAGCGGGACTATGAATGCACCGACTACTGGTAGCTTCATGCTTCTTGAATAACATTTGCAGACCGCAGACTATCTTCGCACATGCCACACCGTCAACAACTACTTTATTTTGAGATAAACCTTAATTATTTCAACAACCTATATGGTGCACCATATTAGGCTAAATGCCCATTGATGCATAGTCCTACGCTTTATCATAATTCAATTATTCATGATTCGGGCCGTAATATAAACCCTTTTTAAAAACTATTTGTTGTCTAATAAAAGTAAGAATGTACGTTGGTAGGTTTACTAACAGGGCGCAGACTGTGGGAAAGCATAAGTAAAGCAGCAACAGGAATGAGACATAAAGAAAATACAGTATATACACCAATAGAAAGATCAAAGTCCGTAGATTAATTTGATGCAAAAACGACATTTTGAAATTGAGGAAGATTTATCAATTAGGATTACCAACTGTTGATAAATGTTCTCCATAATTGTGTACTCTAGTCTCAATGTATGCAGGCGAACAGTTCAAACTTTGGCACATGTGTATTCATTTCGAGTAACCCACACGTGACAGTGTTGCCAACATAATTGCTGATTGCTTCAATGTTTATCTGTATCTAAGTTCCATAACATTTAATGGATAAATAACAAATGTTATGTATTGTGTGTACACCGTGACGGATAGCCTATATTTATGGATATTATCAGAGCCAGCAGTCCTACCAACTACCTAATAACTCTCTGAGCATTTGAGCGGTAGACTCACAGTATCTCAGAATACATGGAAGGAAACTATTTCAAACGAACTTTAGTGTTCAATTAGGCTGCAATATCTCAGGTATATTTCGACCAAACCATAAATTATCGTATCACCAACCTCATTTCGTCATTATTCCAGATAGGTCTATTTAAATCAATCATTGGTATGAATCTAGAATAGAGCAGGCTTCGGTGGCGTAGTTGGTAGCACGCTGAGCTTCTATGCTCAAGGTCGCGGGTTTAAACCCAGCCGAAGTCATCGGATTTTTAAGAGCGTTAAAATCTCTCTGTATGCCTTACTTCAGAGGGAACTAAAGCCGGCGGTCCCATGCAATAGATTTATGGCATGAAAATAAACCTTCCACTAACTACACTTGTGTGAAGCCAAAATGTGTAGGTTAGAGTTGATGACGCTGTATTAGTTCAAACGTTCGCGCCAGCTGCTGACTGCGAAGCCATCTAGTAGCCAAGTCCGCAAGCTAGGTGTTGTAGACGGTAGCATTTGGTAGCAAAAGTAGGAACTACAGTACTTGGAATTATTGTATGTAGTCCTTACTTGAAATAAAACAGATAACACACACTAATACAGTCATCACAATTAACACCGGTTATCAGACAGATTCTACACACACCCAAAGTACATGGGCTACATGTCCGTGTTGTCGCAGCCCCTAAACTAAGGAACCAATCTAGTACAGAAACGTTATGGACAAACACCAGATCTTGCTACTGATCGCCCATTTTCTTTGATGACGAGGCTTTTGAAGAAGGCGAAGAATATTCACTTATTTTTAATCAAATTTAAAGATGATCCGCCTCTTTCAAAACTAATCTAACAAGGGAACATCGGGAAAGTCAATCTCCCGATCTCGATAAAAATCTGAATGTCTATACACTGACCGGCAAAAAGCGGTCACTAGAAAATTTGAACATTACTTTCATTCAAATCATAAATATAAGCGGTAGAGCCTACAGTACAGTAGTTATAGGATGGAAGTAAGATTAATTGGTTTCCTGGATGCATTACCATTCTTCATGTCATTGTTTCACTTAACAATAGCGATCGCCATCGTCAACAATGCAATGTTTTATTCTTTTATCTTTTGCCACTTGTTGGGACAGCCATATCCTCAGTTGTTCTTGTGCAATTCAAAAACGAATATGCGCTTGAGGCCTGAAGAGTTTGCCAGGGCAGTGGCTCTGATCGAAAATGGTGGCGCCCACATCTTTCCGCGGGAAACAACCTTATTTCAATGAATCACTGTTGTTACGTGAAGCAATGACATAAAGAATGATAATACATCCAGGAAAACAATTAGCCTTACTTCCATGCTATAAACAGTAAGTTATGTGCTAGGTCTAGAGCAGGGCCATCCAGTCATTGTGCTCGGAGAGCGCGGCCGCCCTCAGGGAGCACTAGGCTGTCAGACAAGCGCTCCTTCCCCTACCACCACTACACTGTGGCAGCGAGGAGACGGACGATGTTCGGACCACGCTGATACGTACGTAGAGTCGTATGGCCGTCAGCTCTCGTGGGATTGTTGACATATTAATAGGGCTGTTTTGCCACAACAAATATACGGCATATACAAATCGAATGGTACTCCAATGTATGGAATGTGCAGGAAACGAACAGAAGTGTTATGTAAGGAATATTGTGATTTATTCCAAACTGAAATGTGAACATATTAGAGAGGAAAATTCAACATCAAATTGTGTTCTCTATAACACATTACATCTCTGTTGCACACTAAACCTTTGGGATGCCCTTTATAAGCTGTGCAGGAAAATTAAATTTCCAATTCTTATTTAAAGACAGCTGATTCACCACTCCTTATTCTGTATGCTGTTCGGTCATGACCACTGCCAAACTGATTTACTTGCACGCTGTCAACAAAGCGCATTGGACTAGATTAGCGACTGATGGATCGGCTGTACACTTCAGTGCGCTCAGCCAGCCAGGTCCCCCCACTAGCTTCCAACAAAGCGCTCGGAGCACTGGCTTAGAGCGCGGCCGGAGCGCTGTCTGGATGGCCCTGGTCTAGAGCGTTCATATTTATGACTTAAATGAAAGTAATGTTGAACTTTTCAAGTGATCGATCTGTTTGTCGGTCAGTGTATATATGATGGTGTTTCATCACCAAGTTCATTTGGAGGATGCCCAGGGAGGGAACAATTCTACAGGCATCAATATGGACGGGAGACTTGGAGCAGGACAGGTGGGTGTGAGCGCAGAGTTCTCATGTCCTCTACAACCAATCACACCGCTGCAATTTCTTCCCCTAGCCCGCCCTGTATAGGTAAAATAAATGCAATTATTGGAGCTCATTCCCTAACTTTATGAGAATTTACTGCATAACGTGAAAATAAAAAATAAAGTTTCAGAAACGTTTTCAGGTTCACAAATAGTTTATTTGGAAGTGGTAACTTTATGATTATGCATTCACTTTCTGACGGACGTCCAGCAGCCAGCGAACACAGCCAAGTCGATCAGTGTCGTTGCTGGACACCTCATCCACCTGGTACGTACCGAATGGTAGAACTGGGAAGGGTACGGCCATGTCTATCACCCAGTCCTTCACGTAATACGTTCCCTGAAACACACCACATCGTCTGTACTTTAGCAACCATTCTGTTTTTGCGATCTACAAGCCCTGCATTTTCCACCACGACTCCCTTATTTTTAAACAATTTTATAACATTACAATGTTTTCATTCTTTCTGTAAATATCTGCAATATTTTGCTGAAAACTTGCCAAAAGTATTGTGATTAATAGTCAAAATTAATCAGCTTGTAAATTGGCCTAAGTTATTTGAAGTTTTTTCTCAAGTTTTACTTTGGAATTCTCAGTTCATTTCTATCATTCAATGGGGATTCCCTTACAATATCCTCTCTTTAGTTGGACATATGAGTTGAAAATCAGATATAGCGTTAGGAGAGGGCACACTATAATTTACGTTAATCGAATACATAATTATGTCCAGTTCCAACATTTTAGTAGATACATGTGCAAGAGCTTTACCGAGCGAAGCTTTCGTTGTTGTCCACAAGACTCGATCTTGGCAGCAACATTATTGAGCAAAGTCTGTTGTTACAATTGAATTAAATAATTAAATCCCCCCAAATTTAAAAAGAATGTTTTATGCAACCAATAATCTCGCGATCATAAGCCACGGGACCTCATTTTAAGCTATAGCTACGCAACAGCAGCGCGAGTGCCTTGCTCGACACGCTGCAACACACAGTGCCCAACCGCTGTGAGCCGTCTGCAATCCTTAGTGAAATACAGATACGAGATCATCAGGTATAAAGGAATTAATCTCAAACTACAATCCCGGTGTGTGATTACTCGGAAGATGCTTTTAGAATGCCCAAAGTGTTGTTTTTGCCCCAAATTAATCTACGGACATTTTGATTTATAAGGGTACATTTCTTATTTTCACATCTCATTCCTGAGGCTACTTTGCTTACACTTTCCCACAAAGGTCATTTTTATTTCCATTAGACAACAGACACAAAATAAACATTTAAGAAAGAGGCTGCGTTAGTAGCAAGAAACAATCCCGGCATTTGCCTGGAGTAGAAGGAAAAACCTTGGAATATCACTTCCAAGATGGCTGAGGTGTGAATCAAACCCAGTTCTCAGTTTTGACTCACGAACAGAAAAAAAAAGGATACAAGTAACACAAACATTTCAAAACTAAAAATTAAAACAAAAGAAAATTAAAATTAATAATAAAATTAAAATTAAAATTTAAAATGTAACCTGTTCCAGCCCTCAGACCACAATTAAATATTTTGGCAGAGCTGGCAATCGAACTCGGAACTCCAGGCTGACAGCCTACAGCAAAATGGATGCTAGTGCTTCAAATGGAAGAAAACGAATACCTCCGCATGTGTTATATTCTAACAAGACTGTTTTTCAGAATTTACTTAAGTTTAATTTTGCCACATGGTAATGTTCATGAAAGTTCTATTAAAATTATGCATTTTTATAAAGTTTCATAAATTTCAAAACTACATTTATTTTCAAAAATCCTGGGTTAAACTAAGGAGAGAGTCTTGAAGAACATCCATGAAAATATTCGATTAGTTGGTGTTTCGTTACTAGTTTCTGAAGAAAAGGTAAACAAATTATTGTAAAATAGCTTGGGCAATCACCTTAAGCCAATATCACAATCATCCCAATAAGTTGACCTTGACTCTACGATTATTCAATCCAGGAACGAACAAAATCCTGGGATTAGGGGAATATTACCGGGAGGATCGATGTTAACGACCATTTAATTTATATCTATCATTTACGTTCTCCATACGTGACCTACATACAGTACTTATCCAATGTAAAGATTACTCCCATTATTTGAGTATTGAGATTGCCATTGTTTGAATGTTGAGCAGTTGTATTTTAGGATTAAGATCATCCGCGATATTGAACCTGCTCCCATAAATTCATTGAAATGTAGCCAATAACTCCTGGATATCGCCATCAACAGAGCAAATTTGCCTATTACACTACATCGTAATATTTCAGTTACGACTACTATTGACATCAATTGAATTGTGAGGCCGATCAGTGTGCAAATTGTTCAGGCGAGGCAATGTAAAACCCTTTAGCTAATGCTGCACCCATACAGGACTGCGCATCTCTCAACCAGAAAAGGTTCCAGTAAAACTGAGATGTATAATCTCCATCTTGGTAACCAATTCTAACTCCCGTCTCCCTCATTCGCACTCAATCACTCAATCATAAAGCGGCTTCGGTTGCGTAGTCGGTAGCATGCTGAACTGCTGTGCCCAAGATAGCGGATTCAAACCCGGCCGAAGTCGTTGGATTTTTTAAGAGCGTTAAAATCTTTCAGTATGCCTTCCTTCGGAGGGGAAGTAAAGCCGACGGTCCCATGTTAAAGATTTATGGCATGTAAAAGATCCTTCCACAGACTAAACTTGTGTGAAGTTAAATTTCTAGGTTAGATTTCGTTGGAACGCTCTTTCAAAGTATCAGAGACATCAGGTAGCGAAAGTTGGAACTACTTGAAATTGAACGGAACTCGTAGCTCACCCTATGGGTGTCCGCTTGAATCAGCTACAGCCTCTAACGAGCCGAACATGTCCTCGGACACTCCCGGCACTAAAAGCCATACGATAAATAAATAAATAAATAAAAAGATACAGTCAGTCTGAGGGACGCATGCTACAAATGCTAGACATGTTAGAAAGGCTCAGGAGTGCTTCTCGCTTCGCTCGAAGCCCCAGGAGTCTTTCAACAGACTCCATTACCCATTAACTTAGGGCTCCCGCGCGGGAAACAGACAGCGGGAGCTGCCTCTGCTGCATGACGTCAAGCACTCGCCGTCTCCGTATCGCATAACGCCAGATCCCTGGAGTAAACTCAGACTCGGTGCATATGCACTGAGCAACATGATGACGTCACACACGCCGTAACCGTAACGCATAACGGTAGACCAAAGCAAAACGATGAAGTCGACAAGATCATTTGAAATGATAAAACTGAATCATAGTTCCTAACAAAGAAAAACACAGCAGCTGCTGAAAGAAAAATCCCGCCTTGTTGTCACATAATTTAATAGTCTTTTAATAGTAAATTATGCGAGCCTATAATGGCAATAATTAAGACATGAGTATGTTTATGAAACGATCGTATGCAAGTTTTATAATTTCTATACGAGTGTATTAATTACCATTATATGCGAATTGCATACGACTGTTTATGTTCGACGATAATTATTAAAAATATTTTATGTTCGAACATAAATATTCATAAATATCTGTCGAGACTTGACCAGTTTTATGTAGTGAAAGAGCGCATGGGACGCAGAGAATGCCTTGTACTTGACCATGGCCTCCTCAATTACCCTACTATGGTGCTAGGCAACGCAGTGAAATTTAAATTAGAAGTCTGTGGAACTCAGCGCATCTAATTATCTAATTGGTCAAACAACTGTTTCTTGAGCCCTGATTGGTGGGAGAAACTGTTTCATGATGAAAAAAAGTGTTATAATGAGCCTCATTATAGTACAGTTTTCTGACATATAATAGTCAGGGTCGAACATAAAGGAATTTTATCAATTTTGATTAGTATTATAGAAGGCACTGCTTTGTGAGAAGTGCGGGTGAAATATTTAGCATGGGAAGAATTGCCTACTGTAGCATTCAGGCAGGAAAAGGCTGCGTATAGGTTACAGCAGGTGCGAAAGTAACGCTCCACACGGCGTTAATTTGAACCTACTGCTCATTTCTCCTCCTTGATGACAGAGTGCACTGACAACAACATTCAGACTGTTGTTGTTTTAGCACCTAATATTACAAATGCCTGACTTGAACTATACTCCGTCCAAGCAATCTGCGACGTGCCAGTGTGTAACACCTAGTCAGCGCACAGGAATGACTCGGCTGACTGGCCAATGAGGCGCGATGGCACTGAATAATTAGCGCAGGATGGTGGTGCGTCCTCGGCTTCAACCAACTCTTGGTGTATTCTTGGAATACACGGTATGATAGAGTATATTTTTTAATGCTCCTTTCTTGTTCATTCCTTCCTTTTTATCAAACACCAACAGTGATCTTCTAGTTTCTCTTTGGTGGTCATGTCTCTTATGTCATTTGTGAGTCTGTTCTAGATATATATCTTCCATGACCCACCTAGCGTCATCTAGCAGCGAATCTTTGAAGTTCCTCAATTCTTCCCTGTACAAGAGGACGTCCTTATCCATCTGGCCACCAGATCTCGTCGCCATCGCCAGCTATCTTCTCCGTGATCAAGAGAACTTCGTCTACTTTTTCACCCACCAGGCTGCGATAGCGTCGCCTACTATCAACTCTTTGAAGACCATTTCCTCAAGAGAATTTAACTTTTGTATGTTGGTGATGCTTATATGTTTTCCTTTTGTCTCCTACCCCCACTCTTTTCCCCTTTCCTGGTCCCTCTGCGCTTCGCTGAGTGGGTCTCACTTGTACGTCGACCGTCGACTCAGTCAAGGCTTAACTAGAGCCAGCCTCCTGTCCTCAAGAGGCATTTTCTTCATTCCACGCCATGTTGGAACTCTAATGTAAACCTTCAAAGGGAACTTCACCATCGCTATGCACCAAAGATAAGTACAGACTTCAGGTTTTAACCGCATTCTCATCTTTTTAATATCTACATGCTTTTAAGGATAATTTTATAGGCAGTGTGAGATTACTATATTTTGGGACAATAATCACCCTTCGCGGGATTTACCATGTTGGGCTTTTGTCTGTCTAAGCCAAACTTAATAGAAAGTAGCTTTTCTTAAGCTAATTAAATGAGAAATCTTCTCACAACGTGGGATACTAATGAATACCCACTGTCTATCAAATATTTTGCTCGTTCCACCGCTGGAATAACTTTGGCCCTATTCCTCAGTCAAAATTTCTCTGGAACCTTCCAGAATCTACCAGTCACGCCGTCATGTATTTTCCACTCACATGCGTGAATACTTTCTCAAACTAAAGGATCTTCCTTATTATTTAAAGCTCAATAGCTAACTTTTCTTCCTCAGTTGGGATTTTCTCTGGCGTACTTAATGACAATCTATAACTTTCTCAAGCAATAGATTCTCACCTACCTAGTGCAACCAGTTTTTTTCACAATTGCAATTACTTTTTTTTCGCCATAAACTTTTGTGTTACTACAGTGAACTTTTCATCCATTTAACACACTATAGTGAAAACTAGTGCTTGTTCAACATTTCTACCGCGTCGCGATGGTCCGATTACCATAAATAAGGCCATGAACATGTATCCTCAATCCCAATTGATCTTTCCTAAACCTTTTACTAACAAACCATAATAATAAAGTTGTTACTTTAAGTCCTTTTTCAATGAGGTGTCACTCTATAGAAGTGCCCTCCCCTTTTTCTTATATAACATTAATTAACTTCTGCATAAATACGTGTCGAGTACACGTTTCAAACTTACATTGTTTCTCCCTTCTAATTAGGGAATACAGTTCTTTCAACTCATGAATGAGTTATTTCTTGGTCTCACGAAAGAGAAACTTGCCCCATTTGTCTCGTGATTCCTACTTAAACATAGGAAGTCTAGAACCTTCCTTTTGACTTTCTCTTCAGGTTTCACTGTAAGTGACCTGTCCTATTTTGTATAACTATTATAAAAGTAATTCAGCGTAAATATAAGAAGTTATAGGAACTTCTCTTTCATTCTACCTGCTTTCTTTTTTGTTATTTTCGAAGTTGTAACTTTTTCTAAGATAGGTACTTGGAAATTTCTCAAAGTACACACCTTGTACTCGATTTAATGTCTAACTTTAATCACTTCATTTGTCTTTTTTTAAATCTTACAAAGATTTTAGTACATATAAAGGTTTGAAACCTAAAGAATTGTTAATTGCCTGGAGCAAACTTTAAATGTTAGGAGGTCTGCGACCCCAAATTGTTAACAAAAATTGAAACTATATGCTTGTTAAATTTATTAGGCTCTTTTTCATTGTTAAATAAATTCAAACTTTCTTTTCTTGACTCATCATTTCTCTAATACAACGGTTAAGCAAGATCCTGTCTTCCCTGACTCGTTCTAGGTTCATGCCCTCGTTAATGCAAATAAATCTCGTGATAGGATTTTCACCACTTGTTGCATTTGAGCAAGAACTCTTAGTGGTTATCCTGGTAAAGTCTCTCTTAGCTTTAATAGCTAATTCTAACTGGCCAGTAAGGCAAGCATAGCTCGCTACGCCAGCTTCCTGCTTGTGGAGATCCTCTCCAAAAAAACTTATGGTTGGTTTCCAAAAGATAAGTGTTTTTCTTTGCCTAAACTTTTAGTCGGCTCCTGGCTGGGTAAAAGCTTAGCCATTTCCAAGTGCAACTATTGGTATACTTACCAAAATCATTCCCAAAGGTATAATTCTTTTATCACTATCCTTCTTGGAAGCACTTGGTCGCTTTTTAGGAACTCTACAACTTTGAAAACTGGAAATATCGAAACCGATTCAAATTATTGGCATTCTTCGAATTACTTGTTCAAAACGAATTCCTTTGAACAGACATACAATAAGTCGGTTACTCTCTGTCTTGCCAGACCATCACCCTTCCCCATAGTAGGCATATGCATGCTTGAGAGGGAATACTCTAAAGCCATTCTCTTGCAAACCTCCCAAGTCCTAGCTGCGTTTTCTGTTAGCTTCGACCAGGTCCTTACCCACTTTAGGTATCAGAGAGCGGATTTGCAGTGGCAATCGCCTTTGAGTGTATTTAAGGTTAAATTTATAACTTTTGTGGGACTCTCCTCCTATTTCTCCATCCTTTTTCTCAAGTCCGAAACCCACCTTCTTTCCTTTATCATCTTCCCGTGGTGGTTAGGTTATTCCTCAGCCAATAATCTACCCAAAGTTTGGTGCCGAAACCCGGGAGAGTCCATTTGTCATTTGTTTTTCTTTTTAAAAGGTTATTTGACAATACCTTACAAATTATTAATATCTGCTTTGAATCTTTTAGCTATAACTACATCGTGCAAAGCCTGTGAAGTGGAAAGAGGCCGCTCCTGTCTCCTTTGGGGTGTCACCTTCTTTCAACTTATTTGCTGCTGCCAGCCTGACAGCATTTCCAAGTTTCCACAGTTTCGTGAGTTATACTTTAATCTACTTACCTTGACATGGCTCCTACTGAAAAGGATAAGGATGAAAGCTTACTTCTAAACGAGCATCCTATAAAGGACAAATTACCCGATTCAGAAAATACATCAAAGAGCTAGATCCCTCACAAGCTCAATTAGACTTGTTAAAACATCGTGTAAGGGATTTTGAACGTTCATATGAGAATTATTGTAACATTCAAACTGAAATAGAAACTTGTATGCTCAATCAAACCGAAGATCGAGTCGAAGTAGAAAACCAATATTACGAAGGCATAGGTTCTGCTTTCAAAATAATACGCCAACTCGAAGAGGAGCAGAAAAAGGACGCTTCTGTTCTTGGTTCCCTTCACGAACCACAAACTTCCTTTCGCGATGGTACTCACAAGCCCAAACCTATTTTACCTAAAATTGATTTACCCCACTTCTCTGGAGATGAATCTACTTGGAATTCTTTCTATGAATTATTTTGCTCTCTTGTTCATGACAATGAAGACATTCAAGTCATATGCAAGTTTCATTACTTGAGATCTATCCTCCGAGGTCAAGCTTTGCAGTTAGTTGAAGCACTTCCTCTAAGTGCCGAAAATTACCCCATTGCCTTTAATTTATTGAAAGAAAGATACGGAAATTTACGGTTACGTATTCAACGCCATATGAAGGCTCTATTCAACCTACCTGCGTCACAGCACAATGACGTCACTAGTTTGCGTACTCTCGTTGACACTACACAACTTCACGTCAAAGCTCTGTCCCAATTAGATCAACCCACTGAACACTGGGATACTTTCCTAATACATTTAGTGGTTTCTAAAATTGATGCTGCTACCCTCAAAGCTTGGGAAATTGAACTTTAAAGAGAAGACGACTAATCTTACGAGCATTTAGTCACTTTCATAAATGCCAGATGCCAATTGTTAACCGCTCTAGCTAATCAAAGTGAACCCTCATCTCCGAGTTCTAAATTTGAATTAATGTCTATCAAACCTAAAAGCGAACGCTTAGCGTCTAGTACCCAAAAACCCGGGTCCAGCTCCTCTAAATTTAAGCCAAACACCACTGGTTACCCAACTAGGTCTAGTGAACGCCGTATTGCTAGCTCTCTCGTTTTAAACACTCAAAGCGAACCTCGCAAGAGTTTAAATGAACCATTAAGGTGTATACTTTTTAAAGATTCCCATGCCTTATATCTATGCAAATCCTTCAAAGAACTGTCAGTCGACGACAGAAGAAAATTAGTTTCCCAAAACAAACATTGCTCAACTGCCTAGCGCCCACGCATTCTGCTTCTAATTGCAAGTCCACAAGACTTTGCTTCCATTGTGAAAAAGCGCATCACACATTACTACATCGTCATGATCAGGCAAGGTCATCGACAGCATCTACTTCTCAAAAAAGTGATAATGCTAACAGTTCCAATGCTTCATCGTATATTCAAAATGCCAAGTCCATTCGTAGTGCCCAAATATTATTGTCTACTGTCCAAATCGAAGTTCAGGATAACTTTGGCAACTGGGTCCGTGCACGCGGTCTTCTTGATTCAGCGGCAACTCATGATTTCGTGTCAAATTCTTTGATTAGAAAACTTGGCCTACCTGTAAACCCCACTTCTATTAACGTGTCGGGCATCAACAGCTCAAAATCACAAGCTTTACAATTCTCAAAGCTAACCCTAAGAGATATTTTCACAGAAACAACTTTCTCAAACTGAATTGTCTAATTCTCAATAGCATTGGAGAAGACACTCCCAGTCACTCTGTGGATATTTCAGGGTTAAATATTCCCTCGCATTTAAGGCTAGCCGATCCTTTGTTCAACATACAAAACCCTATTGACATACTCTTTAGTGCCAATGTTTTCAGGAATTGCCTTCATAAATAGGTTCGCAAGTTATCCTCAAACGTGGCCGCCAGAGACAATAATTTTGGATGGATCGCCACCGGTCAACTTCCTCATTGTTCTCCCCAACCCGCATCGCAATGTTACTTCTCCAATACTGATCTGGAACAGTTTTGGAGGCTTGAAAGCGTCGATCCTCCTAGCGTGACTTCTTCAAAAAATGAATTCTGTGAGCAACTTTTGTTGAACACCACCACTCGCTCTTCTGATGGTCGGTTCATTGTTCAAATGCCAAGATTACATAATCCCCCTAAACTTATTAACTCTAAAACCAAAGCTCGAAAAGCTCTCTTTGCTATTGAGAGCAAATTCAAGAAAGAACCTTTCGTTAAACAGCAGTACACTGATTTCATGGATGAGTATGAAAGCTTAGATCATATGGAAGTTGTTAACAAATCTGAAGATGAATTGCACCCCCCAATTGAAACGGTTTTCTTAAATCATCATCCCGTGTGGAAAAACCCTCTTGTAAAGGATAAAATCCGAGTTGTTTTCAATGGTTCATCACCTGACGTTAATGGCAACAGCCTTAACGACTCTCTTTTCTCTGGTCCTGCTATTCAGTCAGATCTATCTGCTATACTCTTATACTTTCGATTATTTCCCATAGCTGTTATAGCGGATATAAAACAGATGTACCGTCAAGTTTTAATTCAGCCTGAACAACCAGATCTCCAAAGAATCTTGTGGCGCGACGAAATCAGTAAGCCCATTAAGGTATTTCGCTTAAAAACGGTTACTTATGGCTTAAAACCTTCCGCTTTCCTTGCTATCCGATTCCTACACTTGCTAGTCTCTCAAGATGGTCATTTATTTAATTCCAAAACTTCTGAAGCGCTAACCACGTCATTCTATGTTGACGATTATTTGCAGTCCTTCCCCACTCTGGAGGAAGCTTCTCTCGTATCCTTAGAACTTCAGGCATTGCTAAGGAATGGAGGTTTCCCACTTCATAAGTGGAATTCCAACTCCCCTGAGTTTCTCGCCCAGTTTCCTATTGAAGACGTTGATCCCTCCTCTGTCGAAATTTGTGGAAACTCCGAATCCATAAAAACTCTTGGAGTTCATTGGTGCACCAGCACTGACACTCTCATCTACAAAGTCTCGCTCGCTGAAGAGCTCCCTAACACGAAACGTCAAATTCTCTCTGAAATTGCAAAAATTTTTGATCCGCTTCAATTCCTTGCCCTAGTTATTGTTATAGCCAAACTTTTCATGCAAGAGCTGTGGTCGCTCAAATGTGAATGGGATGACACTGTTCCCCTTTCTTTTCTCAACATATGGCTTTCATTTCGCAGCAATTTGCTGGATCTTTCCCTAATTGAAATTCCCAGGAATTTAATTAACGCTCATTCTAATGCATCTTTTTTCCTTCATGTGTTCGAGGACAGTTCCGAAATACCTTATGGTTGCTGCGCATACTTAGTTTATCGCCGTTCATTAAATGGATCTTCAGTTTCCAACCTTGTTTGTGCCAAATCGAAGAGCACTATCACTATCACTTTGCCTAGGCTTGAATTGTGTGCTGCACTCATGGCTGCAGAACTTGTTAAAAAATTACGGGAAGTATTAAAAGTCGAATTCTCGAAAATCTATATCTGGAGCGATTCCATGATCACCCTTTCTTGGATCGCCAAGAACCCCGCTCACTGGCAAACTTTTGTTGCAAACAGGGTTTCCAAAATTCAAACTCTTTCTTCGGGATGTCAATGGAGGCATGTGCCCAGTGCTGACAACCCAGCCGACATTATATCTCGTGGATGTTTACCCTCTCAATTGGCAACTTCCCAGTTGTACTGGCATGGGCCTCGTAGTTAATCGAAGACTCTGCTTGTTGGCCTTCTAAACCTCCAGCTACAAACTCCAACTTGCCTGAAGCAAAAGTATCTCTATCTACTGCTTCGTGTCTTGTTTCCAACGCTTCTCATCCCTTGTTGTCCCGCTATTCTTCCTTTCATAAATTAATTCGAATTGTCGTCTATCTTCTTAGATGGAAATATCTTGTGGTTGACCAACCTCTTCTCTCCAAACCACACCTTACCAATCATGAATTGAATCTCGCTACCATTAAGGTTTTACAATTGACACAGCAAGAATCCTTTCTTCTGAATTGTCTTTACTTTCTTCTAAAAGGGATCTTCCCAAATCTAGTCGTCTTTGCGCTTTAGCCCCGTTCCTTGATGACGAGGGGTTACTCAGGGTAGGTGGTAGGCTCTCTCAATCTTCACTCTCTGAAGACAAAAAGCATCCCGTTATTTTGCCTTCTAAATATCACGTAACATCCTTAATTATACGTGACTTTCATTATCGCAATCTGCATGTTGGTACACGCACTCGGCTTTGCCTCTTAAAGGAAAAGTACAGGATTATAAATGGAATTCACGAAGTTTTCTCTGTAATTCACAAGTGCATTCCTTGCGTCAAAGCGAAACCTAAAATCAATACTCAATTAATGAGCGATCTGCCCTCTTTTCGCTCTTCTCCTATACGCCCATTTGCTCTAGCTGGTGTGGACTATATGGGTCCGTTCCAATATAAACGAAATTCCCCTGAAGCTAAACGCAAATTGTTCGGTAAGCTCTATGTCTCTCTCTTTGTTTGCATGGTTACTGGCGCAATCCACTTGGAACTAGTAACGAATGCTTCTACTTCTTACTTTTTATCAGCTGTCTCTCGCTTCGCTGCTAGGCGTGGTGTTCCTTCAGAGATGTTCTCTGATAACGCTTCCACCTTTCAGGGCGAAGCGTCCTTGTGGAAGAAAGCTCTCACATCTTCTCCTGCCATGGAAAAAATCTCTAATTTTTCCTATTCAAAGGGTTTCAAATGGCGTTTTATACCTCCCTACGCTCCTCATCACGGTGATAGGTGGGAATCCTGCGTAAAGCTCACTAAACGTCATTTAAGAAAGGTTTTAGGTAATCGCATTCTGACGTATGAAGAATTTAATTCACTGTCCGTTCTGATTGAAGGTGTTGTTAATTCTCGCCCTCTAACTCCGCTTTCCAATGACCCTGATGACCTGCTTCCACTCACACCTGGTCACTTCCTTATTGGCACTTCTCTTTGTGCCCCTCCTCCCCTTTCCAATTCTTACAGGGATTCTAATTTACCTATTGTTTGGCGTAAACTTGAAGCCCTTCGCAATTCTTTCTGGAAGAGGTGGAACTTGGAATATTTAACTTCCTTGCAACGGAGACAGAAGTGGTTTCTTTCCAGTCCTGACATTAAAGTGGGGGACATGGTCCTGGTTAGGGATATTTCTCCTCCCCTGGTCTGGATTTCTGGTGGAGTGACCGAGTGTTATCCTGGAAGGGATGGGAGAGTCAGGGTGGCCAAAATCTTGGCCACTAATCGTCAGATCACAAGACCACTGTCTTTAATTGCTCCATTACCTTAAAATGTTTAAAGGTTTATATTGTTCTCTGTTGGTGTTTGGGCCCACCTTGGTGTATTCTTGGAATACACGGTATGATAGAGTATATTTTTAATGCTCTTTTCTTGTTCATTCCTTCCTTTTTATCAAACACCAACAATGATCATCTAGTTTCTCTTTGGTGGTCATGTCTCTTATGTCATTTGTGAGTCTGTTCTAGATATATATCTTCCATGACCCACCTAGCGTCATCTAGCAGCGAATCTTTGAAGTTCCTCAATTCTTCCCTGTACAAGAGGACGTCCTTATCCATCTGGCCACCAGATCTCGTCGCCATCGCCAGCTATCATCTCCGTGATCAAGAGAACTTCGTCTACTTTTTCACCCAACAGGCTGCGATAGCGTCGCCTACTATCAACTCTTTGAAGACCATTTCCTCAAGAGAATTTAACTTTTGTATGTTGGTGATGCTTATATGTCTTCCTTTTGTCTCCTACCCCCACTCTTTTCCCCTTTCCTGGTCCCTCTGCGCTTCGCTGAGTGGGTCTCACTTGTACGTCGACCGTCGACTCAGTCAAGGCTTAACTAGAGCCAGCCTCCTGTCCTCAAGAGGCATTTTCTTCATTCCACGCCATGTTGGAACTCTAATGTAAACCTTCAAAGGGAACTTCACCATCGCTATGCACCAAAGATAAGTACAGACTTCAGGTTTTAACCGCATTCTCATCGTTTTAATATCTACATGCTTTTAAGGATAATTTTATAGGCAGTGTGAGATTACTATATTTTGGGACAATAATCATCCTTCGCGGGATTTACCATGTTGGGCTTTTGTCTGTCTAAGCCAACCTTAATAGAAAGTAGCTTTTTCTTAAGCTAATTAAATGAGAAATCTTCTCACAACGTGGGATACTAATGAATACCCACTGTCTATCAAATATTTTGCTCGTTCCACCGCTGGAATAACTTTGGCCCTATTCTTCAATCAAAATTGCTCTGGAACCTTCCAGAATCTACCAGTCACGCCGTCATGTATTTTTCACTCACATGTGTGAATACTTTCTCAAACTAAAGGATCTTCCTTATTATTTAATGCTCAATAGCTAACTTTTCTTCCTCCGTTGGGATTTTCTCTGGCGTATTTAATGACAATCTATAACTTTCTCAGGCAATAGATTCTCGCCTACCTAGTACAACCAGTTTTTTTTCACAATTGCAATAACTTTTTTTTCCATAAACTTTTGTGTAACTACAGTGAACTTTTCATCCATTTAACAATCTATAGTGAAAACTAGTGCTTGTTCAACATTTCTACCGCGTCGCGATCGTCCGATTACCATAAATAAGGCCATGAACATTTATCCTCAATCCCAATTGATCTTTCCTAAACCTTTTACTAACAAACCATAATAATAAAGTTGTTACTTTAAGTCCTTTTTCAATGAGGTGTCACTCTATAGAAGTGCCCTCCCCTTTTTCTTATATAACATTAATTAACTTCTGCATAAATACGTGTCGAGTACACGTTTCAAACTTATATTGTTTCTCCCTTCTAATTAGGGAATACAATTCTTTCAACTCATGAGTGAGTTATTTCTTGGTCTCACGAAAGAGAAAACTTGCCCCATTTGTCTCGTGATTCCTACTTAAACATAGGAAGTCTAGAACCTTCCTTTTGACTTTCTCTTCAGGTTTCACTGTAAGTGATCTGTCCTATTTTGTATAACTATTATAAAAGTAATTCAGCGTAAATATAAGAAGTTATAGGAACTTCTCTTTCATTCTACCTGCTTTCTTTTTTTGTTATTTTCGAAGTTGTAACTTTTTCTAAGATAGGTACTTGGAAATTTCTCAAAGTACACACCTTGTACTCGATTTAATGTCTAACTTTAATCACTTCATTTGTCTTTTTTTAAATCTTACAAAGATTTTAGTACATATAAAGGTTTGAAACCTAAAGAATTGTTAATTGCCTGGAGCAAACTTTAAATGTTAGGAGGTCTGCGACCCCAAATTGTTAACAAAAATTGAAACTGTATGCTTGTTAAATTTATTAGGCTCTTTTTCATTGTTAAATAAATTCAAACTTTCTTTTCTTGACTCATCATTTCTCTAATACAACGGTTAAGCAAGATCCTGTCTTCCCTGACTCTTTCTAGGTTCATGCCCTCGTTAATGCAAATAAATCTCGTGATAGGATTTTCACCACTTGTTGCATTTGAGCAAGAACTCTTAGTGGTTATCCTGGTAAAGTCTCTCTTAGCTTTAATAGCTAATTCTAACTGGCCAGTAAGGCAAGCATAGCTCGCTACGCCAGCTTCCTGCTTGTGGAGATCCTCTCCAAAAAAACTTATGGTTGGTTTCCAAAAGATAAGTGTTTTTCTTTGCCTAAACTTTTAGTCGGCTCCTGGCTGGGTAAAAGCTTAGCCATTTCCAAGTGCAACTATTGGTATACTTACCAAAATCATTCCCAAAGGTATAATTCTTTTATCACTATCCTTCTTGGAAGCACTTGGTCGCTTTTTAGGAACTCTACAACTTTGAAAACTGGAAATATCGAAACCGTTTCAAATTATTGGCATTCTTCGAATTACTTGTTCAAAACGAATTCCTTTGAACAGACATACAATAAGTCTGTTACTCTCTGTCTTGCCAGACCATCACCCTTCCCCATAGTAGGCATATGCATGCTTGAGAGGGAATACGCTAAAGCCATTCTCTTGCAAACCGCCCAAGTCCTAGCTGCGTTTTCCGTTAGCTTCGACCAGGTCCTTACCCACTTTAGGTATCAGAGAGCGGATTTGCAGTGGCAACCGCCTTTGAGTGTATTTTAAGTTAAATTTATAACTTTTGTGGGACTCTCCTCCTATTTCTCCATCCTTTTTCTCAAGTCCGAAACCCACCTTCTTTTCTTTATCATCTTCCCTTGGTGGTTAGGTTATTCCTCAGCCAATAATCTACCCAACTCTCGCAATGACTGGGCTGCCAAGCTCCACCCATCGCATTCTCTTTTCGCATCCTCCGTGTGACGTCATGCGCAAACCCACCTTCACAGATTCCGTGGATGAGGTATAGTATACATATAACAAATGTGTGGAAGTCCTTAATATAACCTACCGCATCACCATAGCTCCAGGGCACTCAGGGATTTCTCTACTCTAGAATATTTTAATGAAAATTCAGTGAAACACAATTGCTCAGGGCTTTTAACCCTTTACGTTCTATTAGTGATCCCCCAGGGGCTCACATCTAGTGGGACGTGGGTTGGCGACTATGGGACCCCAGTTGAGTCCAGCATTGCATCAACATCCTTGTGCCTGGCTCCTCTCCGTCTTCTTTCCTGTCGACCTATCTTGGTCAACTCTTGTTCTCTTCCGAACCCGACGGTATTAAGGTATCCGAGGCATAGGGAGTCTTTCACTTTCCTGCCTTAATTGGCCCATGTCTCATCTTTCCTAATACCCTCATTCTTCGAGGGGGTCAGCCTTCCTGTTTTTTTTTTTCATGATAAATCCTACCTTCTGCACAAGGTCCTCAAGGAGACAGGGTGTATGTAGCCCCACCGCTTCTGGTGCACCCTGGATAGTGATACACCCTCAAGGGCTCACGGCTGGTGAGTTTGTGAGTTGGCGACCATGAGGGCTTCCTGAGCTGGGCCCGTTTGTTCCCTTTTTCCTGTGACTTTGAGGTGGGCACTCTCCTCTTTCCATTTCCTACCGGCCTTTCATGGCTCTCCTTCCTTCCAAGTCCCTCAACCCTCTTTCTTCGAGGGTCGAGGGTATTTCTTTTCGTCCTGCCCTACATTTGTTTACCATTTCTTCTTTCAGTATGTATGTATGTCTGTAGTTAGTATTAGTTATAGTTTTCATTCTCATCTCCTCTTTCACTATCACCCAAACCATTAGGGGCTGATAATCTAGATGTTAGGCCCCTTAAAACAACAATTAATTATCATCATCATCATCATCTTTTAGTGAAACATTCTATTGACTGATATATTTCGTGCGATCAAGGATAGGAAAACTTCTTATTTTTCCTGAAATGAAAAAAAAACAAGCATATATTTTGTTCAAGTAGAATATTTAAGACGGTGTTTTCCATCTCAGAACGGCAACAGGCGAGCTCATAACAATGATCATCATCTCATTAGTTAAGAAAGAAAAAGTACATTTATACAGCCTCTTAGTGTTGTTGTATTTCTTGGATACTTTTTATGAAACGGTAAATTAGTCCGTATACATTATAGCCAATGAGGATTCAAGTCATCAGTCGCCACTGGTCTCTACCACCCTGTATTAAATTTTCTGGTTCTCCAATGGGCTCCCTGTTTCCATCAGTAAAACATTCCATCTCCTCCTTCCAGGGTAAAAGCTCTGGTAAAGTGGCTCTTCTCCATTCCAGTGTCTGTACTACACACTGATTGGGCTTTACCCCCCACCTGCTGCGGGGCAGTCTTGGTTAATTACTTATTTCTAATAATGA
This sequence comes from Meconema thalassinum, assembly GCA_946902985.2. Classification (NCBI taxonomy): domain Eukaryota; kingdom Metazoa; phylum Arthropoda; class Insecta; order Orthoptera; family Tettigoniidae; genus Meconema; species Meconema thalassinum. The sequence continues at coordinate 450,332,840 of OX336393.1, read as the reverse complement.
AGTAGAAATAAAAGTAACAAATGAAATTATTCACCATTACTGCTTCGCGTTCTTTCCAAATAAGAAAGACCACCTCGTAGTGAAGTAGCTAACATTCTTGGCTGTCAGACTGGAGTTCCGAGTTTGATTGCCAGCTCTGCCAAAAACATTAATTCTGGTCTGACTGCTGGAACGCCTTATATTTTTAGCCTACTTTTCACATTTTGCAAAAATGAGGAAAAAGTAGACTTATGAGATCGGGCAAATGTGTGTCTGTCTGTCTGTCTGTCTGTCTGTCTGTCTGTCTGTCCTTCTGTCTGTCTGTCTGGCTGTGTGTGGGTCCCCCCCTATCAACTCCTAAACGGCTGCAGCAATCGAAACAAAATTTGGTAGGAGTAAAGATCTATACCTGAATATCTCACGGCCATATTTGAAAATGATGTCAGTGCTACCAACTGCTTAAAAATCGCAATTGAAATTTGAGCTCCATGTTGGATATCTTGGAAAGTATGAATGGGAGCTATTTCAAAATTGGCACACGTACAGATCATAATATTTCAGTTTAATTTCCAGGAGGCCAAACATGGCAGTGTTGCCAAAATGATTATAAGCCTCCTGATAGGTCCAATTTTTAAATGCATATAACTTCTACACTATCAAGTGGAATTCAACCAAATTTCGTATGTTGTATGTGTACATAACCAGATATGACTGAGCGTATTCTTAAGACCTACCAGGGCTGCCAACTGTTAATAAATGCTCCTAATTTATTTTATCCAAATACCAAAATATCAGAAAGTATGCAATCCGACAGCTTTAAACTATGCACACGTATAGTACCTGACATTCTATATTAATTTGGAGTAACTTATATACGTCAGTGCTACCAACATGATTCTAAGCCTGCTGACAGGTCCAACTTTAAATACATGTAACTTCCATACTATCATTTGGATTTCAACCAAATTTCGTATGTGCTATGTGTACCATAACAGATATGACTATGCGTATTCTAAGGAGCAACCAGGGCTGCCAACTGTTAATATGTGCTGTCCCTATTTTTGTTACCCTAATATCAATATATCAGAAAGTATGCAAGCCAATAGCTCTAAACTTTGCACACGTATAGTACCTGGCATTCTAGACGAATTTGGAGTAACTAATATACTGTACGTCAGTGCTGCCAACATGATTCTAAGCCTGCTGATAGGTCCAATTTTAAAATGCTTGTAACTTCTATACTAACTAATGGATTTCATTCAAAATTGGCACAACAATAGATCATATTATTTCAGATTATTTCTGACCAATACATGCATGACATTGTTGCCAACATGATTTTACGCGCGCTGTTAGATCCAATGTTTAACTGCATGTAACGTCCATGCTATCCAGTGGACTTCAACCAAATTTTGTATTTAGTACCGTAAGAGACGGAACTAAGAATATATTCAGTCGTCAGGGCTGCCAACTGTAGTGCTCTATTAGGATACATTATGCCAGGTATACAGTATTTCGAACTAATTGGAAATTTCGATATTAGCAACTTAATTTCGTCATTATTCTAGATAGGTTCATATTCTGTAGAATAATCATTGGCATGAAAAGTAGGCTGTATAGTTCTTCACGGAACTTCTTGTTAATTTTTAATTTCAGTTTAAGTTACAATTAAGTTTACATTTAAGTTTAAGTTGAAGTTTAATTTCAATTTCAATTTATGTTTATTTTGGTTGGTTGGTTCTTAAGTTTAGGGGTTGCGACAACGCGGTCATGTAGCCCCGTGTACTTTGGGTGTGTGTAGAATCTGTCTGATAACCGGTGTTATTTGTGATGACTGTATTAGTGTGTGTACCTGTTTTTAGCCTACTTTCGATTTTTGCAAAAAATGAAAGTAGACTTATGAGATCAACACAGGGCGAAAAAAGTGTGTCTGTCTGTGTGTGTGTATGTGTGTGTGTGAGTCTGTGTGTGTGTATGTGTGTGTGTGAGTCTGTGTGTGTGTGTGTGAGTGTGTGTACTCTGAATGTCTGTCCCCCCCCTATCAATTCGAACACGGTGAATGCGAATTGAACGAAATTTGGTACAAAGGTAGCACTAGCAAAGGACACCTCAGTGTCATGTTTTATATCGCCGCCATCTTTACTAAAACTGAATGGCGGCCACTCAAACGTTCAAAACGTAAAATCAAATAACGACTAACCAAATCATCCAATCTCTACCAAATTTGGTAACAACATACCTTCGTATAGGATGCGTCTTGTGACCAAACTACAAGGTCGTCCGCCATACCATTTCAGGATGGCGGCCGTGCGAATTATGCAAACTTTATAATCCATATCATGGGACCCACCAGTTCCGATTATCGAGCCGAGAATCGTTTTAACTGTTCTAAAGGAAGAGGCACGTACGAAATTAAAAGTTTATTTTGTAATACTATAGTGCAGACGTGATTTTAAAAAGCTCAGCTGATTCATTAATAAGACAAGATGGCAGCGGATATCTTGTGCCTGACTTATATTTCACTAATTTGAGTATTGAATGCAATATAGCGTACTGATAAAAATAAATAAACTTTGTATGAAATGCTTTATATATAAATAATATACTCCAGTGATGAAATCGTTTAGTATAAATCATTATTTGCTAACAAGTTCTATGTAAGTCATTTTAAATAGAACGATATTCGTTGACACAATTAGCTCAGTGGTAGAGCGATAGCCTGTCGCTCAGATTCCTATGGTTCAAACCCGATCAGAGCTAGTTTTTTTGCTTGAAATGTTATATGTTTATTGTTTTGTAATGACTCAGATGTTTTAAAATTAAGCGTTATATTGTGCAAATTATGGTGCAAAATATATATTTAATTAAAACATAATTCGCCAGCAGATTTACTCGAGACATCTAGCTGCCAAAAAGGTAACTTCCAGATTTTATTGAAAAGTTTCTTCTTCTGGCCGCTAGAATGCACTCGCTCTGTTAGGATTATATTGTTCGATATTTCACCACTAGATGTCCCGACTAGTCTACGTGGGGATCCATTGATTACTATACCATTATCATTCTATGCGCATCGAATTTGAAGAATGACAAGTTGATACTACGATACATTTTAACTTTTTATTTTAAAGGGTTTGTAACAGCCTATTTTGCGTTACTTGAAAATGTTATTAAGCGTTATATTGTCCACATTATGGTGTAAAATATATATTTAATTAAAACATAATTCGCCAGCAGATTTACTCGAGACATCTAGCTGCCAAAAAGGTAACTTCCAGATTTTATTGAAAAGTTTCTTATTCTGGCCGCTAGAATGCACTCGCTCTGTTAGGATTATATTATCGAAAATATCCACATAGTTTGTATACACACGTCTCTGTAGGGTCATGGAAAGATTTGTTAATTCAATTAGGGTTGTGAAAGCCATGCACAACCAGACGTGTAAAGACATGCCTCAACTCAAAGTTGGATGTTGCCCACGGCAGGTCGTAATAATAATAATAATAATGTTATTGGTTTTACATCCCTTTTAACTACTGCTGCTTTTAGAGACACCGGGGTGCCGGAATTTTGGCCCGAAGGGGATCTTTAACGTGCCAGTAAATGTACTGACACGGCTCCCTCGCATTTGTGCACCCTCAAATGCCAGCTGACTGCGCCAGGATACGAACCTGCAACCTAGGGCCCAGCAAGCGAGAACGTTACCGCTGAGCCACGCCGCCAGTCCGGTCGATTATGTCTCCAGATCCATAACATTCTTGATATACTTCTTATCTTTCTTTCTTTCTTCCTTCAATGATGGTAGCAGTTTTTATCTAGGTCGTGGCGTTTGGTAGAGGTAAATCGTTTCTAAGGTCTTCAACAAAGAATAGTTCTATTATACTCTTTGATAATAACAACGAGTTATAACTATACTCATACATTTAGGAGAAAGTAGGCTATATGTTCTTTACTGAACATCTTGTTTAATTTAAATACTGCAACTTATAATTTTTCAAATAGTTCCTATTTTTGCCGCCAAGCGCCACCGTCAACGACTACTAGGCCAAGTTCAGAACTTAGCAACTAGACGCCACCGCAGTCGGCTCTTGGCAACGAACGTAGAAACCTAAGAGCGTTGTTTACATTCTCAACCTATTCAATTTAACTTCACACAGGTGCAATTAGTGGAAGGTTCTTTAACATGCCATAAATCTATGACATGGGTCCACCGGCTATACTTCCCCTCCGAAGAAAGGCATACTGTAAGTTTATTTTAATTTAAATTTTTTATTTTATTTTTAGCCTATTTTCAATTTTGAAAAAATAGGCTTATGAGATCACCTTTTGTCCGTGTGTGTGTGCGTGTGTGTGTGTGTGTGTGTGTGTGTGATTCGTGTGTGTGTCCCCCCCTAATAAAATCTAAACGGCAAAAGCGATTTCAATGAAACTCGGAAAGTTCATAGCACTATTCCCGGCGACCTCGACCGTGCCCTTCAAATTTTGTTACGACTCACCAATCCAACATGGCGGCTGTGCGAAATATTTCACCAGCATTCAATATCTCCGAAACTATTACCGATATTACCCTGACATTTTCTATGGTGATAGAGGGAACTACTATAAGTTCACTTATGTGACTTTTGAAGACCTGGTAACTACAAAACGAACATGGCGGCCAAGCGAATTTGCGACTTTTAAATAGACGTTTCTCGCGATTTGCCCAACCAAACGCAATGAAACTTGGCACAGTATATGTTTATATACATTGTAATGCACCGACATCTAACTTCGTTCAATTGTTTACATAATCACAAGATGGCGGATGTGCGAAATATTTCACCGGCATTCTATATCTCTGAAACTATTAGCGGTATCTCCCTAAAATTTTGTACTGAGATAAAGGGCACTACTGGAAGTCCATCTATAAGATTTTCAAAAACCGGTTAACTACAAAACGAACATGGCGGCCAAGCGAATTTGAACATTTTAAATAGACCTTTCTCGCGATTTAATGTTCCAAGCGCACTGAAACCTGGTACAGGAAATATTTATACACATTGTAATCCACTGGTATCTAATTTGGTTCAATTGTTTACATAACCTCAAGATGGCGGCAGTGCGAATTTTAAAATTAAGTTTTTATTTATTGTGATGTAGTCATGCGATCGAAGTGAAAGTTTGAATAATGAACCTACGCAATAATTTTCCTTTAATGGTACATGACTCTATGGCCTATACATTTAACAATCCAACATGGCGACCATCCGAAATATTTAGAAGATACTGAATATCTACGAATCTATTTTAGCAATCAAACTGCATTTTTTTAATGTTCATAGGGGCTATGAACTTAAGTTCACCTATAGGACTTTAAATAACCTGGTGATCACAAATCCAACATGGCGGTGACGCGAATTTTAAATATTCAGATGGACGTTTCTCGCAATTTAACCATCCGCGTGCAGTGAAACTTGGTACAGTAAATCTTTATCCGAATGTTAATCCACTGGCATCTAATTTATTTCAATTGTTTCCATAACCTCAAGATGGCAGCTGTGAAAAATGTTTAAATCTCCTTGTTTTCTCTTGTGTCCTAATTATGCGATTGAAGTTTGAATACTACACGTTCACAATAATCTGCATGTAACAGTACATAACTCTAGGACCTACATATATAAAATCCAACATGGCGACCATCCGAAATATTTAATCTGTTCTCAATATCTACGAATCTATTACAGCAATCAAACTGAAATTGTGTATGTTAAATAGTGGCAATTAACATAAGTAGGATATATGAAAATAGGCTGTATAGTTCTTCACGGAACTACTTGTTTTATTTTTAAATAATTCAATTTTTATTTTTTAACCTTTTTATTTTTTATTTATTTTGATTTTTATTAGCTTTTTTGGTTTTTTTTTATTTTGTTCGTGAGGTATCTTCGAAATGGTATTCCGTGGTTTTTCCTTCTACTCCAATCAAATGCCAGGGTGGTTCCTATCTCAAGGTTACGGCCATCTCCTTCCGAATCCTTGCCTGGATTATAAATACACAATAACTCAGGTTATCAGACAAGTACAGGGAATGCCCCTGAAATGAACCAACATCAACAGAATTTAGGGTATAGTGTAACCTTAGGAATGGGACACTCCGGCTCCACTCCAAGAGATGCGGTCAGGGACTTGAAATAGCCCGTAGCCATTCTCTTGAGCAGCTTGCACTGGTTCGCCCCGGAGGTGGTGAAGGCATGCTGCCCCCATCCACTGCTCCCCCACTTGGCGATGTCCACATCCACATGAAACAAATGTGCACACCAAGCATAACCATTAACCATGATAGATAACGTGATTAATCTAGCCACGGTGGGTGAGTAGTTATCGTGTCGGACTACCAACCCCTAGCATGCAGATTCACTCCTGGCCATAGTAAGTGATTTTTGAAAGGCGACCAAAATCACGGTAAGCATGTCATACGTTTTTGGCATGTTAAACACATTTGAATTCAGTAGGCCGTGTCCATAATGTCAAAATTAATCTCGGGATTTTCCGTCAACACAAAAGCTCCTCCTTTCTCTACTAGAAAGCGCTATATTGTCAAGGAGCTTAGATATCTAACGTACTTGACCTTCATAGCGCTCCAAGGAACAACAAAAATTTGACATGCAAGTTTCCCTCTCGGCGTCATATAACAAAGCTTGTACCCGGCACCGGAGGCGACACGATATTATTATTATTAACGTGTTTATTAGACGTATTAACTTCTGTATTAATTGAGTTTGCTGAGAGACACCTGTTAGTTAGTTAGTTATTGTTGTTTTACGGGGCTAAACTACGTGTTTATCTGCCCATAGACACCTGTTAATACTATAATGTTTATTGTAACATGTTTTTAACCCTTCATCAGCATGGGTTGCATTACTATAACATAAGTAGCCTATAAAATAGGATATAATGTACTGAATAAAACTTAAAGGGGGATGTATGCGATCTATGCACCAAAAACATTTCTTTTAAACAGTCTTATAATTAAGTGTGAAATCTTGAAAATGTATTCCCAAAATTCCATAGTCGACATGCAGATGGCCATGCCGCCTTCATGGTGTTGATTGTGACAGAGAGGCAGCAATTCTGGCCCCTTGAATAGGCCAAAGTTCGAAAAGGTATTGTTTTTACATTCAAGTAGTCTGTGGCAACATGAATGCGCGTAAAAATCCTTCTTCCGTGCTACAACCATAGTTATTCTTGGTTATACATTTATTTTTCTAGTGAGAGTAGTGAACGTTTAGCTGGGAAACCAATCGTTGGCCAACTCAGACTCACAAATAATGAGATACAAAATTTTCAGATCTTTTATGATAGGGCCATAAGGGTCAATATAGGGGATATCAAGGCCATACAATGAGCAGTCTGGGTAATTTATTTCCATAAGCTCTCTACCGACGAAAATCCATCACACAATCTTTGTGACATAACCTGGTGTAAATATAAACAAGCACAGGCAGAAGGCAAATTATATACTCATAGAAATAATATTGCTGAATGCCATAAAACCTACATTCCGGATTCTGGCGCACGCTGAACTGTTAAAAATGAGCACCCATGGAAAAACTAAGAAAGCAAATGAGAGCTTCAAGCAATTAATCTGGAAATGGTGTCTAGTAACAACAGTTGCGTCTTCTCATGTTAAAATTGCTATCTATGATGCTTGTCTGGTGTTTAATGATGGCAACGATGGAAGAATCAATACCATTGAGAGGCTTGGATTTGATTCTGATGTTTACTAACTGATGGGTCTGATTATTTTAGATAAACAACACCTTGTTGAAACTGAATTATCAACTCATTATACAATCGAGGCAAGACAACCAAGTGAAGAGAAAAGATTCTGAAGAGGCAGAGTAGGAAGAAGAATACAGTTATGGCCTGCATAATCAGTTTCCTTTAGATAAATCGCATTACAAATTGTCTATTTTCATTTACCGAAAGTTACATTTCTCAATATACAAGGAACATTTCCTCCTAAACTCTCAGAGGTATTTTCCTGCAATTTATGAAAGTTAGTTTAGGTACTCTATTCTACATTTCCGTGAAACAGTTTTTTTTCTAAATATATTTTGAAGAAAAATATTTCATAAAGTGCCTGGCGATTCAGCTGCCCCTTCCAATATTGTTTGCTGCAACCCAACTACCGCGTGTTGGCAGGAAAGTCGATATTTATCCGCCTGTATTCCGCAAGTGACTAAATCACTGAAAGCATATGCGGCAAACGATACTGAACACTATTATTTTATCATTTCAAATGATCTTGTCGACTTCATCGTTATGCTTTGGTCTACCGTTATGCGTTACGGTTACGGCGTGTATGACGTCATCATGTTTATTTATTTAGCTTATGATGAAAACAACCTATAAACTATTTACATATCCAGTGGAAGATAAGCAGAGAGTAAATACAAATTATCGTGTCTATACAAAGCAATTTACGAAGCATGAGAGAAGAAATAACAGGTATAAAACAATACATTTATACATCACTCTCTTCCTGACAACTTCGACAGTCCAATTGTAAATATTGAGTGTGAGTGATGTACGTCTCTCTAAATTTGAATGTCCAATTCTGCTACCCACTTCACTGCTTCCGGTGTTGCTGAATTGAGGTCTTCCATGATGCCAGAGAAAGCACGGAGTGGACATTCCTGAACTACATGCTTCATTGTTTGGCGAACCTCCCCACAATCACAACGGGGGGAAACTGACCAGCCCCATGTGTGTAAAGTAGATGCTGTTCTACCTACTCCACATCTCATGCGATTTAGTCTACTCCAGATGCAGCGTGGCAGATCGAAGCCTGCCAGTTTTGTAGATGGATTCTTAATGTCCACTATTGCACGAGGTGGCGATAGAGACCACTCTGTTGACCACTTAGAAGTGGAGTTGAAGGAGCTGGATGTTAACTTCACTGCCGTCTTCCAAGCAGGCTGACGAGACTTAAGGCGTGTGCATTTCTGTCTGATATCCTCATGAACAGGTGGATGTTCATTCTTCAACATTCTTGTCCACAGCTGAAAAAGGGCCTTCTGTCTCCTGATATGTGGAGGTACTATATTGCAGAGTATCGGTAACCATTTGATCGGTGTAGCACGAAGTGTACCAGTTATGATCCGCATGGTTTGGCGAAGTTGTGAATCCACTAGCTGTGTGTGAGCTCTATTAAGCCAGATTCCAGAGCAGTATTCTGCTGCAGAATAGACCAATGCCAAAGATGTAGTCCGTCAAGTGTTTCCATCCGCTCCCCAAGAAGTTCCAGCCAGTCGTTGGAGAATGTCATCATGTTGTTCAGTGCATATGCACCAAGTCTGAGTTCACTCCTGGGGTCTGGCGTTATGCGATACGGAGACGGCGAGTGCGTGACGTCATGCAGTACAGTGCACCTCCCGCTCTCCGTTCCCCGCGCGGGAAGCCTAAGTTAGAGGGTAATGGAGTCTGTTGAGTCTGAGTTTACTCCTGGGGTTTGGCGTTATGCGATACGGAGACGGCGAGTGCGTGACGTCATGCAGCAGAGTGCACCTCCCGCTCTCCGTTCCCCCGCGCGGGAAGCCTAAGTTAATGGGCAATGGAGTCTGTTGAAAGAATCCTGGGGCTTCGAGCGAAGCCAGAAGCCCTCCTGAGCCTTTCTAACATGTGTAGCATTTGTAGCATGCGTCATTTGAAATGATATAAAGTCTAGTCTCTCAGACTGACTGTATCTTTTTTCCCCTCTTATTAGTCTTTAGTCACATCTCAAATGTGGACTAAGCTTCGTTAGATTTCCGGCTCCCGACATCATTGACAACACCCGGAGTCTTCATCACGGACCATCAATAATGGTCCTGATCTCCGACAAAAATGTATATGCCCTAGTATAAAGGCTTATAAGGAGCCATACGATGACTGAGATAGAACGCGTGGTAATAGCAATTCAATTTATATAATTAAGTTTAAATAAATAAAAATCTACAGTAAGTTACGGCCTGGGCTGAAAAGCATTGTGCATCAATTAATTGTAAAGGATTATAACGAGATAATATAATAAGGTAAACAAAAAATAGGATGAAGTAGTCGAACATTGGATACTCAAGCCCAAGGTCGGGATTGTATGGTATGTAAGCAGAACCCCATTAGCTAATTAATTTCAAAATCAAAGACTCACCTTAAAATCATAATGAAATAAAATCAAAATTCAGAGAAGACACATAAATAAAACGATTACGAAACTAACCCAGAGATGCGAACTAACAATCAACATCAGGGAAGTAAGTACCGTAACACCAAAATGTTGCATTTAAGTATCCAATACCGAAAAAATATAGAAATATACATCCTGTAGTGAAAACTATTTAGTCCACCACATGGAAAATCTATTTAATTGACCGCAGAGGTCTGAGATGGAAAATACCAGTAGAATATACTGTATATAACAAGTAGGAGTCCATGTCGCACAACCTGCTTTGGATGAGACGGTGGCGCAACATAGCGGCGAGCAAGAGGGGTAATAATCTCAAACAACAACTTCGTTGGCGGCTTCGGCACGATTGCGTGGAAATTCAGGAAAATTATAAAATGTTATTCTAGGCAATGCTGACACCATCACGTGGTTATGAAAGCCGGACGTCCTCGGAAATGGAAAATATCTTATAGCTGTAAATACGAGTACATTACTCCACACATTTTTGAGAATTCATAGACAATGCTTAAACCATCACATAGTTATGAAATATCTGTAACAGATTTCTTGCACTAGTCCACCTTGAATAGACTGGCCTACATTGTATATTTTTTTACCCTAAAGTAAAAGCTGCCCTTGCTACAGGCCCCGCTCCGGCACTGTATCTAACTTTTTCCGTTTCGAGATGCCGAGATGCCGAGATGCCGAAAAGGAAGGAAAAGAAGAAAGGTTTGTTTAACCTATGACGTATGATATAACCTTTATTAATAAATTGTTTGTCAAAATTTGAGGCTCATTCTAATACGTGTATGCTTTTTCATTTAATACGGCTGTACAGGGTGGCACCTTTTCGATGTATCTGGTAAGTATCTCAGAAATGAATCACGATAGAGCAAAACGGTTTTCGCAATTCCGTGCCACGTTTTTGTGAAACAAACCGATGGTGCAATCGGAATCATCGCGGCCCTCTTGGTTTTCGAACTACAGGGTGATTGTTAAAAGTCTGTATTTTGGGACTCCCCTTGTATTTCGAGCATTTTTCAACTTACTGAAAAGGTGAAAACGGGTTATTATAGAGAATTTTCCGTAGAATTCGATTGGACCATCAGTTGAATTTTTACAAATTATTATATACATTTGGGCCCCAATTTGTTTTTTCAAAAACCAAAACATTTAATAACATCAAAACGGTGAGAGATATCAAAACATCATATGGGATCGAAAAGTTGATAATCACTGAGTACTTACACCAGTAGATTTAACATTTTTCGATAGGACCGACGGTTTCCGAGATATAGCCTAACTATTCGAGAAAAAAAGGATAACATTCAGAGCCCAAAAAAAGGGTCGGCCCTGCACCGATTTTACCGCCCAATGATAGGGTTCCTCACAAGCTCCAACCCTTTCGCCGTACTAACTTTCAGCTCGATATCTTGAAACTTGCGACCTGTACTTTGCTAAAAACGCAAAAACGTCACTCACATACGTACATTTTCAGGGCCCCAAAAAACGAAAACGGTGAGAGATATCAAAACATCGCTGGGGGTAAATAAAAGTTGCTCACTGTGGAGATCTTACATCTGTACATTTAACTTTTTCGATAGGATCGATCGTGTCCGAGATATAACTATTCGAAAAAAAGGATGAAATTAATGGCCCCAAAAAAGATCCGTCCCTGAACCGATTTTAACGCCCAACAGTAGGGTTCCTCACAGGCCCTAATCCTTTCGCAGTACCAAATTGCAGCTCGATATCTTGAATATTGCAACCTGTATTTGCTAAACGCAAAAACGTCACATACATACAAAAACACGTACATGCAGTTTTTTTAAGAGATATGGAATGCTGGAGAGATATTTCACGCAGCCGCCATGTTGGATTGTCATTTATGTACACCATAGAGTTATTAACCATTAAATAAAGATTTTTGCGTAGGCCAAATATTCAATCGTTCACTTCGATCGCATAATTATGACACAAGAAATTAAAACTATATTTTAAAATTTCCCACCGCCGCCATCTTGACGTTATTAAAATATGAATTAAGTGGATGCCAGTGGATTATAATTTGTATAAACATTTACCGTACCAAGTTTTATTGCGCTTGGATGGTTAAATCGCGAGAAAATCCCATTTAAAAAATTTAAATTCACTTGGCCGCAATGTTCATTTTGTACTTAACAGATTTTTGAAAGTTACATGTCTGGATTTATAGTAGTAACCTTACAAAATTCCAGGGTGATACCCGTAACTGTTGCGGAGGTATAGAATGCCAGTGTAATATTTCGCACGGCCGCTATGTTGGATTGGTGAAACATTACAATTTGAAGAGCATGATCGAGGTTGGACGAGGAATTAGTATGTACTTACGGAGTATCATTGAGATCGCTTTGGTCGTTTAGATTTTATTAGGGGACACACACACACACACACACGGACAAAAGGTGATCTCATAAGCCTTTTTTTCTTTCAAAATTGAAAATAGGCTAAAAAATAGGCTATTTATAAGTTCTTCAGGGACTACTTGTTCCCTTTGTGTTACGTGCAGCAGACTCTATTTCAGTATAACTTTACAGTCTGACCTGATATTTCATGAACATCGGAAGTCTCGAGATAACGATGTAGTCTATATATCAGGAGAAGTAAGGCCTCATCAAGAGATGTTGATACAGGCAAGTTGTTAACGTCAAGGAATAATAGAACAGGGAGCCATGCCTAGCTTAATATTTACCTGCCTCCTTTTAGACTTAATACTTGAGTTTATTCTTGTCTCGTCACCAGTATAATTTAGAACCTGAGGTTGATTAAAGCAGAAGGGCTAGACTGCACTTATTGGGCCACATTATTCACACAAAGGGCCCATTAGCATGAGTGATATTCTCCAATGAAATTTGATCTATTTTGAGGTGCTCAGTCCTCATTTTATAGCCACGAACAAAACATACAAAGTAACACACTTGTCGGTGGCTTCGGTGTCGTAGTTGGTAGCATGCCGAGCTTCTATGCCCAAGATCGCTGGTTCAAACCCGGCCGAAGTCGCCGAATTTCTTAAGAGCGAAGAAAATCGCTCAGTATGCCTTTCAACGGAGGGGAATTACATCCAGCGGTCCCATGTCATAGATTTATGGCATGCAAAATAACCTTCCACCAATTACACTGGTGTGAAGCTAAATTATACGAGGGCAGATCAAAAATAAGTTGCACTTCCCCGTTATGGCCATTTATTACACCACCTATACAACAGCAACATGCCTATAACGACATACAATGTAACGTCTCTTTTCCACATAGTTTCTAAGAGACTTCAAACATTTCTCCGAACGCACAACCAACTTGTCGATGCCGGATGCATAGAAAGTTCCTCCAGCGTTCTGCAACCACACGGAGACAGCAGCCTTCACCTCCTTATCGGTCTGGAGCTCCGAGCTCCGTTTTGAGCTTACCGAACAGATGAAAGTCACATGGCGCTAGGTTGGGACTATAGGGTGGATTTTGCCAGACCACCTACTTGAAACGCTGCAGCAGTTCGCTCGTTTGGCGGACCTAGCGCCATGTGTCTTTCATCTGTTCGGTAAGCTCTAAACGGAGCTCGGTGGTCGACGTTTCCAGACCGATGAGGAGGTGAAGGCCGCTGTCTCCGTGTGGTTGCAGAACGCTGGAGGAACTTCCTATGCATCTGGCATCGACAAGTTGGTTGCGCGTTCGCAGAAATGTTTGGAGTCTCTTGGAAACTAGGTAGAAAAGTGACGTTACAGTGTATGTCGTTATAGGCGTGTTTCTGTTGTATAGGAGGTGTAATAAATGGCCAAAACTGGGAAGTGCAACTTATTTTTTGATCCACCTTCGTAGGTTAGATTTGACCAACGCTCTTAGGTTTCAACGTTCGTCGCCAGGAGCCGACTGCGGTGGTATATAGTAACCGAGTTCAGAACTAATTGTCATTGATGGTGGCGTTTGGTAGCAAAAGTTGGAAACTCTAGAAAATCAAATGTTTGCAGTCCTTAGGCTACTTGAATTAAAAACAGATAACACACACTAATACAGCCATCACAATTAACACCGGTTATCAGACAGATTCTACACACACACAAAGTACACGGGGCTACATGACCGCGTTGTCGCAGCCCCTAAACTGAGGAACCTGCCAACCAACACTCTTGTCCTTTTCAGAATAATATTTCAGTTAGATAATACTGTATCTTCTGGCAGTTATGTAGCCCGCAAGACGTAAACGCGTTGTGCTTTGTCTACAATTCCAGGCGTTCAAACATTTCAAGACTACTTGTAACCTGTTCTTTTGATAATGACCAGCTCGTGGTGTAGCGGCTAGCATGCTTGGCTGTCGCCCCGGAGGTCCGGGTTCGTTTCCAAACTTTGCCAAGAATTTTAATTCTGGTCTGAGGGCTGGGACGGGGTCCACTCAGTCTCGTGAGAGGTGGGTTTGATTCCCTACTCAGCCATCCTGGAAGTGGTTTTCTGTGTTTTCCCTCGTCTACTCCAGGTTAATGCTGGGATGGTTCCTAACTTAAGGCTATGGCCCAATCCTCACTTGAATTACAAATACACACAATGACATAGGTTATCAAACAAATCCCACACTCACCCAAGTACACGGAGGAAAATAAAGCATGTAAAATTCCCCAAGATTGTACCTGAAGATTAGAGAGCATTATTCTTCTCCTGCGTGGATGAGCGTTGAAATCACAACCATTAGCAACCTAGCCTATTTTTCAGAAATGATGACACCAAAGAATATGAGTTGTTGTTGTTGCTTCTTCTGGGGGTTTCGACATCGCGGTCATATCTTCACCATCACCATCATCATTTACCAGCTCCAGTTTGCCGGGTGTGGTGTACAGGCGCTTGCCATTTTTTCGGTCGGAGTAGAGTTGTTGTTCTTCAACATCTTCCCACTTCACATTACGTTTGTTGACCTCAGACTTCACTTGGCCTTCCTACCGGTCTCCTATTCTTTGTCGAAATAATTTCTTGCTGTGTGTGGATTTTGCGTGATAACCTGTATTATTATGATGGCTGTACTAATGTGTGTATTTGTAAATTGGAGATATGATTGCGAAGGAGGTGGCCTTAAGTTAGGAACCGTCCCAGCATTTTCCTGGTGTAGAAGTGGAGGCGAAACCACACGGAAAACAACTTTCAGTTTGGCTGAGGTGGGAATCGAACTCACCTCTTGACAGTTTTCACCTCACGAGGCTGAGTGTACCTCGTCCCAGCTCTCACACAAGAATTACAATTTCTTGACTGAGCTCGGATCTCCGGGGAGACAGCCAAAAACGCTAGCCACTACACCACAATGTGGTCAAAGAATATAAGAATAAGAATAACTGAATACCGACTCCTGAAATATTTACGTAATTCCAGTAAATTAAAACTGAAGGTAGAGTAGAGTACTTACGTGAAACTTGCCATCCATGTCCTGAGGAATGGTTATGTTGCCACTGTATCCAAACTGGTTACTTCCCAACTTGTGTCTCTGTAGATCGTACTTCATAGTCATGGTGCCCTCATCTGGACACGTGGTGAATTGGTTCAAGGTCAGCTCATACTTGCCCTGTGTCAACATGACCAACTACAAATCATGTAGAAAAAAAATATCAAAGCCATTAAAACTCAGCAATTCGTTGAGGTTTGTGCCGTGTCTTGTGTGGGGTTTCGCCTAGGACACCAAGCTAGGTCATCAGCGGGTTCTTGGTATTCCCGCCCGGACCCCACAGGAGTAGCAAACTGCACGCTACCTTCCTTCTTATGAAGAGCACCTTCACCTCTTTACTGCGAGAACTAAAAGCTCAAGCAGCCATAAACTCCCTATGGCTGCTTGAGCTTTTAGTTCATAAAAAGGGAGGCATTAATAGCGCGTAGTTTACTATTCCTGGGAGATGGGAGGTGGGTTCGGGTGGGGACACCACGGGCCCGCTGATGAGCCAGCTTGGTGTCCTAGGCGAAACCCCACACAAGACACGGCACAAACCTAGAAGAATTGCTGAGTTTTAATTCACTGGCCGTGGAAGCCAATATACCATATTTTCGAAAGCCATTAACATTGCCAAATACTAAGTTCACAGATAGGCTATGTATTCCTCAAAAGGGATATCAGACTGGCTGTGTGGCTCAGGGGTAACGTTCTCACCTGCTGACCCCAAGGTTGCAGGATCGCATCCTGGTGCGTAAATGCCAGGGAACCGTGTCAGTAGACTTACTGGCACGTTAAAGATCCCCTTCGGGGCAAAATTCCGGCATCCCGGTGTCTCTAAAAGCCGAAGTAGTTAAAAGGGGCGTAAAACCAATAACATTATTGTTATTATTATTATTATTAATATTATTATTATTTTTATTATTATTAAGAAAATGGATGTCCAATAGTCCGTTATCAACAGGATATAAAACTTTAAATTTTGAAGAAATTTTCCAAACTGCACGTAGTTTTTTGAGAATATTCATTAATCTTTGTTATCTTTAATATAAATCAGAACTATAATGTTCCAATTCATTTTTTAATGTTTCGAAAGGATATCAATTTTATTTATTTATTTATTTATTTACTTAATTACTTATTTATTTCTCTCTTTCCTACTTCCTTCCTTTATTTATTTTTTATTTATTTATGTATTTATTTATGTTTTTTGCTCTTTCTTTCTATTTTTCTTTCTTACTTCCTTTCTTTCTGTCTTCCCTTGGTGGTTTCTTTCTTTCTATTTATATTTATTTATTTGTTTCTTTCTTTCTTACTTACTTCCTGTCCTTCTGTCTTCCTTTCCTTATTTACTTATTTATTTGTTTTCTTTTTCTTTCTTACTTCCTTTCTTCATTTATTCATTCATGTATTCATTAATTTGTTAATTTATTTATTTATTTTCTTTCTTCCTTCCTTTCAGTCTTTTTTCTTTCTTCTTTCTTTCAGTCTTGCTTTCTTCCTTTATTTCTTTCTTTCTTTCTTTGTATTTTTAGTTCCGATTGGGCCGGCTGTGGACAACGTGGTTCTTATCTCTGGCTGCTTTCATCTTAGCCTAGTATTCCTTCATCCTGGCTCTGTGAATGTCCTTCTATTTCATACCTGCTTTTGCTGTTAGTGACTGGAGAGAGTCTGATGCTCTGTATTTATTCCTGTCGTAAATGTTACTGGGGTCAATATCCAATTGTTCAAGGTCGTTCCTGACTAGTTTCGTCCGCTTGGCGTTAGTTGCTTTCCCTCTAGAGACAGTGTTGATAATTCTGGAGGCGAGCCTCTGATCTATTCTCGCAATATGACCATAGAAGATCAGCCTCCTCTTCCTCATAGCTGTTGTAATGCTCTCCACTTGTTCATACAGTTCATTGTTGTGCCTGATTCTATACGTGCCTTCCTCTTTAGTAGGGCCCATGATTTTTCGCAGAATCCACCGGCCCTTCAGCTCCAATTTCCGGAGTTGTCCCTTTCTGACCATATTTAGGCATTCTGAGGCATATAGTACTGATGGTCTCACTACAGTACTGTAATGTCTGAGTTTGAGATTCATTGAGAGGGATTTAGATTTGTACATATTCTTGCATAGGTGGTAGGCTCTCTCCAGTTTGGTGCATCTGTCGTTCATGGCCAGGTCTTCATTGATGTTTGGAGTTATCCATTCCCCTAGGTATTTGAAGGAGTTAGTCATTCGTACTACTTTTTCCCCCAGTGGGATTGACTCGGGCACATCTCTGATGTTGCTGATAAACTGTGTTTTGTTCATGGCGATCTTTAAGCCTAATTTAGCTGCTATGTATAAGGTGCGTTCAAAAATTAACGAGCCGGAGGATACCTTTCCTGCACTCGCGTGGATGGCCTTGCCTTTTTGGGGTGGTGTTGACCCTGGATGCTTCCACTGGAGGCTTTGTCGTTTGGATTCTAGTTCGAAGTGATGACACTATGACTCATCTCCAGCCACCACTCGTGCCAGGAACCCATTCCCTTCCCTCGCATAGCGCTGCAGATGACCAAGACAGTGGTCCATTCGACATGCTTCCTGGTGTGGTTGAAAACTGTGGGGCACCCATTAGGCACACACTTTGCGCAAGTGCAGTCGTTCCTTCATGATGGTGTGCACACTTCCGACGCTCAATTCGACCACGGCGGCTATGGCGTTCACTGTCACTCGGCGGTCCTGGATAATGAGTGCATCAACCAGCTGGACGTTGTCATCAGTTACAGTCCGGTCTGAACCCTGGCAGTGACCGGTTCGCTGCGCTTTGCTTCGTTGTGAGTGACGTATTCGAGTGTCTAACTTTCAAGTCTTTTCAAGTACAGTAAAAATGGCAACCAACAGCATTAGGAAAAACACGATAAAATGTGCTTTCCCCGACAAGGCCAATAAACCAGGCCCTGCAGAAATACATGAGTGGATTCAGTACACCCTAAAACTCAACGTGGACCAATTAGAAGCCATTCAACTCGACAATCTGGAAACTGCTGTTTTCATCAAGTTCACCAGCAAACTACTGATGGAGAAGGTCATCAACAGTACCAACGGAAAATCCCAGGTACGGAAATTTAATGGCTCTATATCTGAGGTAAATATAACTTGTGCGGATGTTGACAGCAAACTAATCCGAATTATGAACCTTCCCATTGAACTGCCGAATGACCGTATAATGTCGTACTTTAGGAAGTACGGGAAAGTTCGTGAAATTAGAAACGAACGATGGTCAGCTATCTACCTATTCAATATTTTTAGTGGTATTCGGGCTATGCGGATTGAACTAAAAACTGCAATTCCACCCATTATTTCTATCGATGGCTACAAAGCACAGGCGGTGTATGATGGACAACCTCGATCATGCTTTTATTGTAATGCCACTGATCACTTTAGACAGGAATGCCCAGTGAGGCGCGGTGAAATTGAAAACAAAACCGGCCCTAAGCTTCTCAGTGAAATTGTAGCCAACAAGGACAGTGACATTGTCTCGCCTGCCTTATCGGCACCTTGTTCATCTAACGTCAGTATTTCTCCCTAACAACTTGCCCCACTTGATACGTCAGCTGTAGCACAAGACACGATTGACGTGTCGCCTTCTCACTCCACCGCCTTATCGCCGCAACCAGCTGGACCATTGCCCGCCACTAGTAAACAACAACATACTCCCACATTACAACAGGAACTCCACGGGCAGCCAGCGTTGCCAGGTTCGTCTGATACTAGCCAATACACCAATGGCAGTCTAGGTAGGACGGCTACTTCTCTAGTTCCTAAAACTGACCAGAAACCTGACACTAGCACTGCCAGCCCTGATGCGGTCACAGAAGGCGTGACCTCAGGGGACAATGCTACCAGTATGCCACCCTCAAACCAGTCCATAGTTAGTTGTGAGCCACAGACCGCTGGTATACGATGGTCGGATGAAATAGAAAACGAACCCTCCAGACACATGGATACAGAAGAGACGGGGTCACGGGACCAGGGGATCATGGACAACAAGGAACTAACTCCTAAAGAACAGGCACCTTTGAAAACCTCCTCCAAAGCTAAAACAATCCGGGCGTCAAAAGAGGGAACGCACAAGCCTTATGCGGGTATCAGGGACCCCCGACTACAAGGCGGGAAGTCGAGCGACAAGCGTTAAAGACCACCCCATCTCCATCTTGTTTATTTTTATAAAAATACAGGTCTATCTATCTGACGATGTTGTTGACATACACTCTAATGGCACTCAATGTAAATTGCATTCAAACTGCTAGTAAACAGTCGCTCTTACGCAACCTCATTCGAGACCAAGATGTGGATATTGTTCTGTTGCAAGAAGTGGCTACTGAAGACCTCCTTACCATCTCTGGCTACGAAAAAATAGTTAATGTCAATAAGCACAACCGTGGTACAGCTATCTACATTAAGGACCATATACCATATGCGGATACAGTCCAGTTAGTCAACTCACGCGGACTCAGTATCCGTATTCGAGATCTTTTGATTGTAAATGTATATGCTCCCTCTGGTTCGCAGGCCAGGATACAACGCCGGCTCTTTTATACCACAGATATTCTACCACTTCTCCATAATCATACCGGCAATATAATCCTCGGTGGGGATTTTAACGCTGTTCTCTCACCCAAAGACCAAAGTGGCCAATTTCAGGGCTGTCCTGCGCTATCTGCGTTAATACAAGGGTTACGCTTAAAGACACATGGGAACTGAAGCCGTCGGGGTCAGCCGGTTACACGTACTACTACCATAATGGTGCTTCTCGACGGGATAGAATATATGTCAGCGGGGAATTGAAAGAACACGTGAGGGAAACAGATGTATGCCCGGTGGAGTTTTCAAACCATTGTGCGTATCTGTGCAAGATTCGCCAACCAGAATTGGGACCTCGCCGTGGGAGAGGACCATGGAGGTTAAATGATTCTCTTCTGACACACTTGGGCATGAAAGATAGTTTTGCCACTGAATGGCATAACTGGAAACGCCACATTCGCCGGTTTCAAGATACTCTTGAGTGGTGGTTGAAGTATGCGAAATCCAGAGCTGTTAGGTTATTGAAGGCCTACAGTGCCGAGAGAAGACGCCACATCCATCAGACGACAGATTTCTACTATAAATGTTTACGACAGTTATACAATGAAGACCCTACCAACCCTAATACATATCGCAGAATAAAGAAAATCCGAGCGCAGCTCCTCACGCTGCAGCGCAAAGCATTGGAAGGACTCAAACTTCAAGCCCAAGATCATCAACATCTGGCATCAGAGGCACCCTCCGTTTATCATTTTATACGGGCGTGCCGCAAAGGCCGTCAGAAGTACATCAACCGCATTGCGACACCTGAGGGACAAATGGTGACTAGTCATTCCTTAATCACAGAAACGGTAGAGAACTTATTTCAGTCCTTGTACACAGACGACGCCCCAGTCCCACTTCCCTGCCAGCATCCGTTCTTCGATGGTGTACGAGGAAGACTTTTGCACAGAGGACAAGAGTGCTTGACCCAGGACATCACCGCCGAAGAAATATATACCTCCATACTCCACAGTGCGCCGAACAAGAGTCCTGGTCCTGATGGCCTTGGGAGAGCTTTCTACATGACGTTTTGGACCACCATTCGAGATGAACTTACAGCCGTAGTGAATGATGCTTGTCGTCCTGGACGAAATATCGACACCCTGAAAGATGGCCTGGTGGTATTAGTCCCAAAAATTACACAACCAACACAGCTCAGGGACTTTCGCCCACTGACGCTTTTAAACTTTGACTACAAGATCTTCACGAAATGTATGAAAACGAGACTTCAGGCCTTTATGGAGGAAGCCACATCTCGTCACCAATCGGGTGGGGTGCCAGGCAGGTGCATTGTCAACACTACATGTGCTATTCGCGATGTCATTAGTGAGTCGCTGGTCGGCAATAAGAAGAAACTGTTATTATCACTGGATTTTGACCATGCCTTTGATAGGGTAAACCATAAATATATCATTGCGACCCTTCAAGCTATGGGCTTTGATATGCGGTTTATTGCCCTCGTGAACAAAATTCTTCATGGTGGATCTTCAAAAGTGAATGTAAATGGGTATTCCACACGACCTCTCCTCATCCATCGTGGAGTCAGGCAAGGGTGTCCGATGTCCATGCTTCTTTTTGTTCTATCCCTGGAACCCCTTCTTTGTAATCTCCATACATCTTTCAATGGCACGGAGATCAGTATTTTTGCATATGCGGATGATGTCACTCTTGTGGTGGATCGAACCGTTGACATGCAGCAATTGTTCACGGACCTTGCTGAGTACGGGAGATATTCTGGTGCGCGGCTGAACAGACGAAAAACAAAGGCGATGAGGATTGGGAAATTGGACCGCGTCCAAGGGGTTCTCCCGGCGTGGGTAACGATCGCCTCAGAACTCAAAATATTGGGCATATCTTTTTTTAATAGTGTACACCAAATGATTAAAAAGAACTGGGACGTTGCCCTACATTCTGTGCGTGGTGCCTTGCAACAAGTGCGGTACCGCTCCTTCCTCTTACACCAACGAACAATGTACGTGAATATGTTCAGCTTAAGTAAAATATGGTATCTCAGTCAAATTCTTCCTATGCCAAGAATGGTGGGTACACGTCTTATTTCCGCCGTCGGATAGTTTATTAGGCAAGGAGCTCTATTACGTCTTTCCCGCAGCACATTAACATTGCATAAATCCCAGGGAGGTCTGGGACTCATCGACGTTGAAAAGAAAGCTAGAACTTTATTCCTCAAACGACACCTTCAGCTGCTTACAGGCTTCGGGACCGATGAGTCACATAACTTCCTACGGAGATGGTGTAGTCCCCATGACTGCTCGAACCCACCAGCTTATTATGATATCAATCATCATGCACCTCATGTCCGGTATCTGAGAGTTGAATTAAGCTACGTGCCACAAAACGTCATCAGGTCTATCTCAACGAAAAAGCTGTATCGTTCTATCATGGTACAACAGTATGTTGCCCCCAGAATTATGCAATCCGCATTGATCGTCAACTGGAATCGAGTCTGGAGGAATGTCTCCAATCGTATTCTTCCCAGCGCAGCGAAGGAAAGTTGGTATAAAGTAATCCATGACCTTATACCAACAAACAACAGACTCCATCGCATTCACATGGTGGAGACAGCCTTATGCACTTCATGTTCCCATCAGGATACAATCCTGCACCGATTCACGCAGTGTGATCCGATTCGATCGACCTGGAACCGCTTCACCCGGGTCCTGAATAGCTTCTTGAACTGTTCTACTAGCTACATCTCTCCTGAATGTGTGATCCGCCCAACATTTAGCCTTCAACCGCCCCAACTGAATAGTGCGGGCGGTAGTGTTACTCCTCGGTTGCTATGTGCTCTGTGTGCTGAAAACTACGGGGCCATATACAGAACTCGAAATGCTGTCCGAGGTAAGTGAGTGTGTCCTCACGAGCCTTCGCTGTACTACAAGAACTCGCCGGCTGGGGGCCTATGCCCAGCAGCTCACCCGCATCATGTGAGTGATTTGTATTTTGTGATAGTGATTGAACATTGAACATTAAGTAGACTAGTATAACTGTGATAAACTCATCAATATCCACGATTGTTATTCATCTACCACCTCACAATCACCAGTGTACCTTAAATATATCAAGACAATAAACAAGTTTGGGCATGTGCTACGGTCAGGAGCAGACACCATTGCAAAACAGGGCTACACACTGGAGGTCGCCGGGAAAAGACCAAAGGGGCGACCGAGACAACGTTGGGCCGATACACTGCACAGGGATTTGAAAGGCGTCAACCTTCATCCGGACATGGCCCATGACCGAGTAAAGTGGAGACAGCGGACTCAAATAGCGGACCCTGCCACGAGGTGGGACAAACGCTAATGCAAAAGAAGAAGAAGAAAAAAATCAGTAGTGCAGGGGGGTGCCCCAGACCGGGCATCATCGGCTAACGACACCCGTCCTTCCCTGAAGCGCTTGTGCCACGCCTTGACCCTTGCAAGGGACGTGCAGTGTTCGCCGTACACTTGTGACATTCGGTGATGAATGTCCATTCCCCCTACTCCTCCCACTGTCAGAAACCCAACAACACTTCTTTGCTCTTCGATTGACGCCTCCATGTCACTGTTTGCAATGCGACTGGCAGCGTTGGACGATTGATGCATGCTGTTGCTCGCTTTGTATCGTCACGTGACGTGCACGCGTGCCCTCTAACTCTGGTCGTAACCACACCTCGTTACACACGCGACGATTAGCCAATGTCGTCACCGGTTTGCGCATTCCAGCTTCCGGCTCGTTACTTTTTGAACGCACCTTATAATTCAGAGAGGATAATGTTGATGGTTAGCTCCTCCACACTGGACGCTGGGAGTGCAAGGTCGTTTGCTAAGGCTGAACGGGGGCTGTTAACTTGTCTTTCCTGTAGCCTATTCTCAATCCAGAATCATCCTTCAGAGTTTTTGTCCAGTCACAATATTTGTTTTCTAGAATGCAATCGGAGATAATCCATCCCCTTGTCTAACACCAGTTCTGACCTCGAAGCTCATGAACAGTTCCCCTCTGAATTTGACTTTGACTGTGGTGTTGGTGAGAGTCGCTTTCACAGGGTTCAGGATCTTTTTTATCTAGCCCCAATTCAGCAAATATCTGAAAGAGTGACTCTCTGTCTACTGAGTCGTAGGCATTTTTGAAGTCAACGAAAAATGCCACATAACACGAGGCACTTAGATTTTTGTGTCCGAGAATGGTTTTGAGATTCAGAATCTGTTCGGCACATGCCATTGACTCTTGAAACACAGCTTCCTGCTCTCCAATGCAGGAATCCAGCTGAACCTATACTCTCGTGAGCAATACTTTGGAGTATCTTGTATGTCACTGATACCAGTCAAATCCCTCTGTAGTTGTTGAGATCTGATTTGTCACATTTTTTTGTGCAGTGGGTGGATGATAGCTGAGGTCCAGTCCCTAAGTAATTGTTCTGTCAACCAGACATTAGATAATATGTCATGGATACTCTGTAGTGACTCTTCTTCAGCATACTTCCAGAGTTCTGCAATGATCCCATCTTCGCCTGCTGCTTTATTGGACTTTAGTACGGATATGATTTTCAGGATCTCTTCCTTTGTTGGAGGAAGAGAGTGTGGTTTAGCAACGCTCTTGGGTTCAAGAGGTAGCTTTTCCATGGGTTCCTCGGAGTTAAGAAGGTCACTGAAATACTCTGCTAGAGCTGTGGTACACTCCTTATTGTTCAGTTTAGGATCTCTGTCAGCTCCCAAAAGGTCACGTGTAGGAGCTGAATAGGGTGTGATTTGTGATTTAAAAGCCTGGTAGACGACTCTAGTGTTGTTCCGCTGGAAATCCCTCTCTGCTTGGCCAATGATATCTTTATTATGCTGCATGTTGCTTGTTCTGATAATGTTGTCAGTAGTTTTCCGAGTTTCTAAGAAATGCTTATTATTGGCCACACATTTATTACGGTTCTATTTATTTATTTATTTATTTATTATTAATTTATATATTTATTTATATATATATATATTTATTTATTTATTAGTTTCTGTCTCTCTTTCTTTCTTTCTTTCTTTCTTTATGAATTTACACTTTAGTTATTTTTACTCTAAATTTTAATTAGAATAGATTTTGTCTTAGATAAAAGCTGAAGAAGACTCTATCGGAGAGTCGAAGCATGTACTTTAATTCAAGATACCTTTCGCGAATTGTATTGATAGGGGTATTATTTTTTTATAGAAAACTTAACTAATATATTGTAGCAATAAATCAACCTAGTCAATTACCACTTCTCGCTACATGTTCAATCGACCATTGAAAAACTTGCAAACTATCGAAATCCCAACTTTATAACTCCTCCCCCTGTGTTTCCCTTATTGGAGTCTCTAATAGCAGCAGTAGTTAAAAGGGACGTAAAACCAATAACATATTATATATTTCACTTATTGCAGCCAATGACCAATATATAGAGAGGTATAGAATGCACATACATAATTCGGTTGAAGTACAGTGAGTCCGGGAATGATCTCCGCAGCGCCTAAATGCGTCTGCGAGAGCTAGCTACAGCAGTTACCTTGGTAGCATGGCTGCCACTTGCATCATAACAAATAAACAGTAAACTTTGTACTCACCACAGCTATTCATAACAGATTCTGGAACCATTCACAGTACATCACTCTTTTCTCCGTAATCAGTTTGTTTTAATTCATGAACCACGGAAACTTGATAAGGGAACAACTGAAGCTTGTCTCTTACAGCTTTATGTGCTGTCGACTTAGAGATTCCTGTTTGTTGAAATAATTTTCGTATTGATTTACTTGGACTACGCAGCATTATATCGGAGATTTCATCAAGTTTTTCGTCTGTTAAAAGCGTAGGCCTGCCTGTTCCCGGTACATCGTGAACTGAGCCAATCACACGAAATTCACTTACCAAATCCCGAACGGTATCACGGTTTGGACACTTTGAATTAGGAAACCGTGCCTGAAATTTTAATTTTACATTTTCTGTAAACCGATCGCCTACGCGAAAAACGTATTCCACCAAAAAAAATCACTCTTTAGTAGTAAACATTACCGCCTGTATACTGTTGCACTCTTCCAATAATAATCTAACTGAACGCTCGCTGACTGGAATACACACTGAAGACATGCAGGCTCACGCGCTTATCGCGATACACACCAACTGCTCACACGGGGAAGTCCCGCTTTCAAGGACACAGTGCAGTGTAGCCAACTAAATTCATGACTCAACCATTCGTAGCTGCACGTACCCACTTTGGAGAACATTCTCGGGCGCCCCGTATAATGAATAGTATGGACGTTACATGCTGTTTGATATTGGATTTATCAGTGCGCGTAAAATCATGTTGGGAAGATAGTTATGTATGTAATGTTCTGAATTAATCTGAAATATTACGATCTATTATAATGCCGATTTCGGATAAAATCCATTTGTCAGTATTTACGATACATGTAATTAAAAATGTAATCTACCAGAAAGCTTAGAATCATGTTGGCATCACTTAGGTTTATAAGTTACTCAGATACTATACAGTATGTGTGCAAAGTTTAGAGCTGATGGCTTGTATACTTTCTGATATATTGATATTAGGATTAAACAAATCGATTGAGCATTTATTATTCTTGCGAATACGCATAGTCATAACTGTTATGGAACACAAAGCACATACGAAATTTGGTTGAAATCCATTTGTTAGTATAGACGTTATATACATTTAAACACTGGACCTATCAGCAGGCTTAGAATCGAGTTGGCATCACTGATGTATATAAGTTACACCAAATTAAGGTAGAATGTCAGGTACTATACGTGTGCAAAGTTTAGAGCTCGCTTGCATAGTTCCTGATAAATTGATATTAGGATTAATACATAGAGAGAGCATTTATTAACAGATGGCAGCCCTTGTAGCTCTTTAGAATACGCACAGTCATATCTGTTGTAGTACACATAGTACATACGAAATTTGGTGTAAATACAATCGATAGTGTAGAAGTTACATGCATTTAGAAATTGGATCTTAGAATCATTTTGGCAACACTGGCATGTATGGACTTCTGAAAATTAATCTGGAATGTTATTATCTATATGTGTGCCAATTTTGGAATAGTTCGCTTGCATAATTTCTGAGATATCCAACATAGAGTTCAAATTTCAATTGCGATTTGTCAGCAGTTGGTAGCAATGACGTCAATTTCAAATATGACCGTAAGATCTTCAGGTATAGATCTTTACTCTTATCATATTTGGTTTCGATAGCTGCAGCCTTTTAGGAGTTGATAGGTCGGGGGACACACACAGAGAGACACGCATTTTCCCGGATCGATCCCAGAAGTCGACTTAATGTTCGACGATGTCGAAATGTAAATATTATATGTCAGAAAACTGTACTATAATGAGGCTTATTATAGTACAAGTTTTAATTATGGGACAGTTTCTGCCACCAATCAGAGCTCAAGAAGCAATTGTTTGACCAATTAGGTAAGGATAGCATCGCCTGCGCTGAGTTCCAAGACCTTCTGATTTAAATTTCACTGCGTGACCTAGTGTCATAGTGGGGTAATCGAGGAGGCCATCGTCAAATTCAAGGTATTCTCTGCGTCCCATGCGCAGTACATAAAACTGGCGAAATCTCGACAGATATTTATGAATATTTATGTTCGATCATAAAATAGTTATAATAATTATCGTCGAACGTAAACAGTCGTATGCAACTCGCCTATAATGGTAATTAAGGCACTCGTATGGAAATTATAAAACTCGCATACTCGTGTCTTAATTATTGCCATTATAGGCTCGTTGTATAAAGTACTATTTTCATCGATTTTGCAAAATGAGAAAAGTAGGCTGAAAATGATATTTTTATGCTGTCTATATGAATCCACCTTGGTGTGATTTCAACCCCTCGCCTAGGATTGAAATAGACATAATTTATATTCCAAACTCTAGCCTTCACTTGACTTACTTTACTCGTATTTCTGATCCACAGTGTATTGTGAAGTGCTTTACGTACCACTGAGTTGAAGAGGCCGCCACTTGAGCTCTCTATAAAGAGCGGTATGATGACAGCAACTAGCGCGGCAGGTCTCATGTTTGAACCAATGAAGTTTGCACCCTCCTGCCCCTGGCTATTTATACCACCTCCATAACCCAGGCCATTGTTGGGCTCCTTCCGATGTCGACAGCTGTCAACAATCACACGGATGTGGTACTTCATATTTCTTACACACACATACACCCGGCTGTCTCTTCAAAGTGTTTAATCACTCTGATAGTATGACTGTTACACGTATACCCAAGGAGAGCTATCTTTTTTGTAGTTTCATTCACTTCAACATACAAATAAATTACGTAATGTCAAACCAAAGTAGCAAGAAGAGTCGGTCGTAATAGCGCTCCCAAATGTAATCAGAGACAAACTAAAATATGAAGAAGAATTACGAATATCTCTCTAGAAATCGTCGGAGAGCTTAAATGATCCAGTGCAAAAATAACATTTAATTAAAGGTCATGGGTTCAAACCCGGCCGAAGTCGTCGGATTCTTTAAGAGCGTTAAAAATCCTCAGTATGCCTTCCTTTGGAGGGAAAGTATAGCCGTCGGTCCCCTGTCATAGATTTATATCATGAAAAAGAACCTTCCACTAACTACACCTGTGTGAAGCCAAAATTTGGTGATTATAATTGATAACGCTATCTTGGTTCCAACGTTCGCCGCCAGGTGCTGACTGGCATGCCATCTGGTATCCAAATCCGCAAGCTATTTGTCTTCGACGGAAGCATTTGGTAGCAAAAGTAGGAACTACTTGAAATTTTTGTCTGCAATCCTTACTTGAATTTAAACAGATAACACACACTAATACAGCCATCACAATTAACACCGGTTATCAGACAGATTCTACACACACCCAACGTACACGGGGCTACATGACCAAGTTGTCGCAGCCCCTAAACTAAGAAAACAACCAACCAAACGTTCCTTCGAATCATGGATATGTTTTTAGATTTAAAGGAAGAATTCATGTTGGCTTGGTGGCATGGCATGGTGGACTTTACACTTAAGGTCTAGAAGAGCTTTACATTTCAGATTTAGATGATGAATACGTGTTACCTTGGTAACCATATAGGAGGCCTAGATGGACTTTACATTTCAGATTTAGATGATGAATACGTGTTACTTTGGTAACCATATAGGAGGACTAGATGAGCTTTACATTTCAGATTTAGATGATGAATACGTGTTACCTTGGTAACCATATAGGAGGACTAGATGAGCTTTACATTTCAGATTTAGATGATGAATACGTGTTACCTTGGTAACCATAAAGGAGGCCTAGATGGACTTTACATTTCAGATTTAGATGATGAATACGTGTTACCTTGGTAACCATATAGGAGGCCTAGATGGACTTTACATTTCAGATTTAGATGATGAATACGTATTACCTTGGTAACCATATAGGAGGCCTAGATGGACTTTACATTTCAGATTTAGATGATGAATACTTGTTGCCTTGGTAACCATATAGGAGGTCTTGATGAGCTTTACATTTCAGATTTAGATGATGAATACGAGTTACCTTGGTAACCATATAGGAGGCCTAGATGGACTTTACATTTCAGATTTAGATGATGAATACGTGTTACCTTGGTAACCATATAGGAGGACTAGATGACTGTCACACATTTAGGTCTTACTAGCAGAAGTACCCGTTCTTCGAACGGTGTTCGGTGTTAACACCAGACATTATAATAATAATAATAACAATGTTATTGGTGTTATATCCCTTTTAAGTACTGTTGCTTTTAGAGACGCACCAGACATTATCAATTGAGCTACAGATGCAATGGTTAGCGGCTTGTAATTCCTTCATAAGTTTATCAGAACGAAGTTAATTTTCTGGGAATATCATACACACTGTTAATTTAAGGGCCTTATAATGTGGTTTTCGGAGATCCTTTAGAGACTCGCGAATTTTTTCTCTCACATTGAGAAGTGCAACATATGCTTTGGTCGTCCTTCTAGGATATTTTTTATATTTCGCCTATTTTAGCATGTATTTTGAGAAGTTTTCCCCTATATCCACCCTTCTACTGTATGAAAAGTAAGGTGAAGAGTTTTATAAATGATTGGTGTATTGACTCATGTTTACCATACCTAATTTTACGATGCACCAAGCATCCGAACATGAGTTATAGGCGTACATAAGGATACACAGAAAGACAGACAGACAATTCTATTGTCTACAACATATCACCCAGAAATCCAAATATGGGTATATCCACCACACTGTATCAAAGAAAATCATCCTTACGATGAACCCGTATGTCGACAAAAAAAGAAAAGAAAAAAGATTAGTTGAAATGTGCTCTCAAACAAAATTCACCTAACGTGTACTTCCTGACATGAAATAGAATTGAAAGTCTTGCAGATGAAACGCAATACACGTCACATAAAAACTGACCCTCTACGTTGTGTTGGGTCCCCATACACAGGAAGACCTCTATCATAAATTATAAAAGCTTGTGGTGCATGAAAATTCAGGTTCTTTAGTCTCAAATGGCCCAAATTCCTAAAAGCCGCAAAAAATGCTGATTCAATTCAGGAATTTTTGAAAATAATGTTGTTGTTTGGAGATATAATAGACCTTCTGTACTATATGTCGCACGTGAAAATTGCATGAAGAAATCCTAGATTACCCCTTGACCCCCTTAATTGCATTGGTGAATTATACAGTCTACGTTGGTTCCGTGATAACCTTATATTTGCAAACTTTCACAGAAATGTAATAAATGTATTGAGATAATGTTGTCATGGTTACGGATTTGCATTCCTTCATTAGTTTGTTAAATTAAATTTAATTAGTTTTCTGGGAATGTTTCAGAAACTGTTGGTTTAAGAGCCTTATAATGTAGATTTCGAGGACCCTAGAGTTTTATTTCTGGCACCGAGGGGCTTTGTCTCGTCGTTGTCCGCCATAATATAATACTACTAATAATAATATTGGCCTGTTTGCCATCTCTTGATGAATACAGTACATTTGCATTTGTCAGTTGGCACAGGCTAGAGTAAAAGGTGGCTTTTCACCGATGTCTCAGTCTCACTCATGGCTGTGATTATATGGAAGCTACTGAGGTATGAGTGGTGCTTAGTAATGGCATTCGGGGCACGGTCAGTGCCTGTGAATGCTGTGAAAGGTTCAACTCATAGGGTTAGGACTACTGTTCTGACTCAGTGAGGAAAGCAATGGCAAACTACCTCACTCCTCTTCTTGCCTAGAACGCCTCAAAATAGCGCTGCCTTGGGTTTTTGTGGGTGTCTACTCACATAACGTAACGGCGGTACTTTTTGAGGATCCAACCAGCCTTCGGGCTGACTACCTAACAGACAATAATAATATAATATAGGGATAGGAATATAATAGACCTGCCATACCACACCCGCAGGTGTAAATCGCTTGAAAAAAATCTAGACTACCCCTTGACCCCCTTAAGCGCATTTTACATATTGATGAAATTTACAGCTTAATTTGGTTCCATAATAACCATCTAGCCGTTTGCAAACTTTCACACTAATGTAATTAATGGAATTGCATTGCGTCTTACAGCAATAGATGGACCTCTGAGAATATGTTGCCATGGTTATCGGCTTGCATTCGTTCAGTAGTTTATTAAATTAAATTAGTTTTCTGGGAATATCTCAAAAACGGTTGGACGTAGGACCTTAAAATGTGTTTTAGGGCCCCCGAATGTTATCTCTCACATTGAGGGGCTGAAAATTGGCTTTGTCTCGTCCTTCTACTCCTATTTCAGCATGTATTTTAAGGGGGTATGCCCCCTTTTATGATTGGTACAGAGAAGAGATACATCAACGATTAGTGTCGTGCCTCTGATGGATATCTGTACTAAATTTTGCGTTGATACACCCAGCCGTTCTCGATTTATAAGGGGGCAAAGTTGTCCACAATCAAACAGACAGACAGACCAAAACATTATTTTCGCGCGCATCTATCATAAAACAGTCTGTTATATATTAGTATAGCAGAAGTACCCGTCCTTCGAACGGTGTTATATATTAACACCAGACATTATCAATTGAGCTACTGTTGCAATGGTTAGCGGTTTTTCATTCCTTCATAAGTTTATCAGAACTAAGTTAGTTTTCAGGGAATACCACACACACTGTTAATTTAAGGGCCTTAAAATGTGGTTTTCGGAGACCCCTTATAGACTCGCGAATTTTGTGTCTCACATTGAGAAGCGCAACATATGCTTTGATCGTCCTTCTAGGATATTTTTTTATATTTCGCCTATTTTAGCATGTATTTTGAGAAGTTTTTCCCTATATCCACCCTTCTACTGTTTGAAAAGTACGGTGAGGAGTTTTATAAATGATTGGTGTATTGACACATGTTTACCATACCTAATTTTACGATGCACCACGCCTACGAACACGATTTATAGGCGTACATAAAGATACACAGAAAGACAGACAGACAGACAATTCTATTGTCTACAACATATCACCCAGATATCCAAATATGGGTATATCTGCCATACAGTATCAAACAAAATCATCCTTACGATGAACCCGTATGTCGACAAAAGAAAGATTAGTTAAAATTTGCTCTCAAACTAAATTCACCTAACTTGTACTTCTTGACGTGAAATAGAATTGAAAGACTTGTAAACGAAACGCAATACACCTCACATAAAAAATGACCCTCTACGTTGTGTTAGGTCCACATACACAGGAAGACCTCTTTCATAAATTATAAAGGCTTGTGGTGCATGAAAATTCAGGTTCTTTAGTCTCAAATGGCCCAAATTCCTTAAAGCCGCAAAAAATGCTGATTCAATTCAGGAATTTTTGAAAATAATGTTGCAGTTTGGAGATATAAAGGATGATTGTAGTTTTACGTGACCATTAATTGCGAGATCATAAGCCACGGGACCTACATTTTACGTGGAATCTGAACCACAGGGCATGGCATTTCACTTTGCAAATGTTTGGAGATATAATAGTCCTTCTGTACTATATGTCGCACGTGAAAATTGCATGAAAAAATCTAGGTTACCCCTTAACCCCCTTAATTGCATTTATGAATTATGCAGTCTACGTTGGTTCCGTGATAACCGTATAGCCATTTGCAAACTTTCACAGAAATGTAATAAATAGAGTGACATTACTTCTTACAGAAATAGACGGAAAGTTGGATGCCACCCTTTGAGATAATGTTGTCATGGTTAGCGATTTCCATTCCTTCATTAGTTTGTTAAATTAAATTAGTTTTCTGGGAATATTTCAGATACTTTTGGTTTTAGGGCCTTATAATGTAGTTTTCGAGGACCCTTTAGGGCCCCCAAGTTTTGTTTCTGGCACCGAGGGGGCTTTGTCTCCTCGTTGTACGCCATAATATAATAATAATAATATAATATAGGGATAGGAATATAAGAGACCTGCCGTACCACACCTGGAGGTGTAAATCGCGTGAAAAAATGCTACTGTACCCCTTGACCCCCTTAAGCGCATTATACGTATTGATGAATTCTACAGCTAAATTTGGTTCCGTGATAACCTTCTAGCCGTTTGCAAACTTTCACACCAATGTAATTAATGGAATTACATTGCGTTACAGCAATTGATGGACCTCTGAGAATCTGTTGCCATGGTTACCGGCTTGTATTCGTTCATTAGTTTATTAAATGAAATTAGTTTTCTGGGAATATCTAAAAAACGGTTGGTTTTAGGCCCTTAAAATGTGGATTTCGGGGACCCTTCAGGGCCCCCGAGTTTTGTCTCTCACATCTAGGGGCTGAAAATGATTTTTGTCTCGTCCTTCTACTCCTATTTCAGCGTGCATTTTAAGGGGGTAGGCCCCCTTTTATGAGAGGTACGTAGAAGGGTTACATCAATGATTAGTGTCGTGCCTCTGATGGATATCTGTACCAAATTTTACGTTGATACACCCAGCCGTTCTCGAGTTATAAGGGAACAAATTTGTCCACAGACAATCAAACAAACAGACAAACCAAAACATTATTTTCGCGCGCATCTATCATAAAACAGTCTGAAACGTGTAAATAACTCAAATTTTAGTAGAAATTCAGAAAAAAAAACAGACAAATTTTCTATTTATATATAGAGTGATATACTGCACCGCTCGGTGTTGACCGTGTTTTATTGCACAAATTTAGGTTATACTCGCTAACCGTCGGAGATACACGAAAAGTGATAAGAACCTTTTGGATAGAAAATTAAATGCTAAAGCTCGCGTATACCATCAAAAGTTTGCTATTTCTTAGCGTTCTCTTTTTATTTGAAATGGAAATATGAAATTTTGAAACCAAAGGGTGTAGTGACGTCACAAAAGTAGGTTTTACTCGCTAACCATTGGAGATACACGAAAAGTGATAAGGACCTTTCGGATAGGAAATTAAATTTCAAAGCTCGTATGTGCCATCAAAAGTTTTCTATTTCCTACCGTTCTCTTTTTATTTGATATGGAAATATGAAATTTTGAAACCAAAGGGTGTAGTGACGTCACTGAAATGGTCGCCATTTCTTAATAGTGCAAAATATCGAAATTAAAAGTATCCTATATGTAAACCTGGTATTTCAGCTACATCCATGCAAAATTTCATTTAAATCGGACCAGTGGTTCTTGCGTTATTAGGTAACAGACAGACAGACAGACAGAAAGACAGACACACACCATCTCATTTTTAGCCTACTTTCGATTTTTGCAAAAAATGAAAGTAGACTTATGAGATCAACACAGGGCGAAAAAAGTGTGTCTGTCTGTGTGTGTGTATGTGTGTGTGTGAGTCTGTGTGTGTGTGTGTGTGTATGTGTGTGTGTGAGTCTGTGTGTGTGTGTGTCTGTGTGTGTGTGAGTGTGTGTACTCTGAATATCTGTCCCCCCCTATCAATTCGAACACGGTGAAACCGAATTGAACGAAATTTGGTACAGAGGTAGCACTAGTAAAGGACACCTCAGTGTCATACTTTATATCGCCGCCATCTTTACCAAAACAGAATGGCGGCCACTCAAATGTTCAAAACGTAAAATCAAATTACGGCTAAAATAATCATCCGATCTCTACCAAATTTGGTGACAACATACCTTTGTATAGGACGCGTCTTTCACCAAAAATTCAAGGTCATCGGCTATGCCATTTCAGGATGGCGGCCGTGTGAATTATGCAACCATTTTAATAAATAGCTTAAGACCCACCAATTCCGATTATCGAGCCTAAGGGGGTTTAAGCTATCCTGAAGGTCGTGATCCGTTATTTATTATAATTTAATATTATAATATTATACAGTATGAGTGGCTTAAAAGAGCTGAGCCGTTTGTGTCACACACAAGATGGCAGCTGTCCTCATGTGCCTGTCTTATATTTCAGTAGTTTTAGTATGTTGTATGTGATATACCGTACTGATACAATAATATAAACTTTGTATGAAATGATCTTTATTGAAGATGTACTGCAGTGAAGAAATCGTTTATTTAAAGTCATTATTTGCCAACAGTTTGTATCTAATATGTCAGTTAAGAACACCTGACGTCATGGATACGGTTAGCTCTGGGCTAGCATGTTAGTCTGACACGCAGTTGACTGGGGATCGAGTACTGCTACAGTTAGGTTTTTTTTTCTTTAATTCTTTTACAAATGATGTGCACGAGCTTTTTCCACAGATACTGAATAAAATGTCATTTAGCTCAAAGGAGAGGATAAAGTATACACTCGTATATTAATAAAATCACAGTCCCAGCATCGCACATAAACAGAAGACATTAGAAAAAGGAGAATAGAAGAACTAGATACACGTTGTCATTAACCACAGCCTTCTTAATGCCTCTGTACGGTGCTGTCCTCTTGTGGGTTATGTGGGTAATATTGTTCCAAACATAACGCTGTGTAAATGCCTGAGCTGGCCTCCTGAAGTATGGCAATTTTGTAATACTGGTAGTTCAACTATTAGCCACGATCGCGCTCCGAATACCTTTAAACACTGCCAGCTGGATCGCCTCCCTCTTGGCTACTTTAAACTGCCTACTCATTCAACACCCATAGAACACTGCCATCGTAGTACATTACGATGGCAGTGCATAGGCGTACAAGATAAAGATTAATTCACTGATAGGTCGCAGCAACACCTACTGTGATTGGGGCGGAAGATTCTTAATTTTGCAGGCTGGCTTAATATAGAGATTAACGGACGTGAATGCATTACAATAAGTTAGTAGTTTTGTTATTCAATCATCATAAAGTATATAATATTGATCTTGACACTTACTGGCTTATTATCAATATAAAAGAAAACAAACAATACATTGTGGTTGGGGTGATTGTTTTAGGGATGAGGACAAAGAGTCATAAAGATACCCATACATTTAGGAGAAAGTAGGCTATATGTTCTTTGCTGAATATCTTGTTATATATTAGTATGATTATGAAAATTTGTAATTGACCTCCAGCCCAAGAACATAATCTATGTTAAAACCTACAGTAGATGATTGGTCAAAAAGTATTGAACTGGTCGTTTGGCCTTCCTCATAGGTACGTTTTCAGCTCTAGGATGGAATTAGAGTGCGATTTCTTTCTAATGACACAAAACCTTAGCCGTGCACAAAATTAATTTAGTATGCGGACGAGTCTATGTTCTGTAGTGTGAGTGAACCCTCACTTTGCTAGTTGCCGTGGAAGTGTTCACGTTGGCTCCTAGTATATTTTAACTGAATTACAGCTTAAGATCTCAAGAGAAAAACAAATAGTTCCGTGAAGAACTATAGCCTATTTTCATATATCCTACTTATAATAATTGCCTCTATCAACAAATTTTCAGTTTGATTGCTGTAATAGATTAATAGATATTGAGAACCGTCTAAATATTTCGGATGGTCGCCATGTTGGATTTTAATATATGTAGGCCATAGTTATGTACTATTAGATGAGGATTATCGTGTACGTTCATTATTCAACCGTTGACTTCGATCGCATGATTAGGACACAAGTAATAGAAAAGTATTTTGATAATTTCGTACGGCCGCTATCTTGAGGTTATGTAAATTTTGAACTAAATTAGATGTCAGTGCATCTGAAAGAAATGAAAATCCACAGCCTGCTTCCAGTCTCCGAACGGGTCAGGAATGGAATGAATGAAGCCCCCATCTAGCGGCGAGGATATGAACTGTGCCGGCTGCCGAGGCCTGACGAACTCCTCTGGGGCAATGATTAAATGAATGACAGATGAAATGAAATGATAGAGGAGACTGTTGCGGGAATGAAATTTTGAGAGGGAAAACCGGAGGACCCGGAGAAAAACCTATCTGCCCCCGTTTTGTCCAGCACAGATCTCACATGGAGTGACCGGGATTTGAACCACGGACCCAGCGTGCTGCCACCTGAGCCACGGAAGCTCAGATGTCAGTGCATCTATGTGTATTAATATATAAATATAAATATATAAGTATATAAATAAAACATTTGCTGTACGATATTTCACTGCTCTCGGATGGTTAAATCGCGTGAAAAGTCTATTTGAATGTTTAAACTACGCTTGGCGACCATGTTCGTTTCATACTTAACAGGTTTTTGTAAGTCACATTGGTAAAATTCATGTGGTGCTCTTTATCATCGTACAAAAGTGCAGGGTGATATCAATAGTAGTTTCGGAGATATAGAATGTCGGTAAAATATTTCTCACAGCCGCCATGTTGGTTTGATAGAACGTAATAAAATTTGAAGGACACGGTACGGGTCGGACAAAATACTTCTATGACCTTACCGAGCTTCTTTGAAATCACTTCAGCAGTTTAGATTTTATTAGGGGGAGGGGGAACACACACGGACAAAAGGTGATTTCATAAATGAAAATAGGCTAAAAAGGCACTTTCTAATCTGAATGAAGGAAAGAAGCCTGTGAAGAGGAGAGTATAAATTCAGATTTAGAATTTATCGTAGGCCGTGATAGCCTCTTCTCTTGCATTGAAAACTAATTTACACGGGGTGGAAAAGTTTATCGCTTCACTTTCTACATTTTATAGTTTACAAGCTGTACCCGGCATGCGTTGCAATGCCAATCAAAGAAAATGTAGGCGTTGAAATTTTATTCCTTGAAGTGCTTTTGGATACACAATATATTTTTCAATATCCGTTAAGTGCCTCTAAGCTATTGTAAAATGGATTTAC
Organism: Meconema thalassinum; assembly: GCA_946902985.2. Lineage (NCBI taxonomy): Eukaryota > Metazoa > Arthropoda > Insecta > Orthoptera > Tettigoniidae > Meconema > Meconema thalassinum. The sequence goes on along the minus strand of OX336393.1, from coordinate 450,294,491 downwards.
TACTTTAGAAACATTCGTGGGAGCGTGCACAGCAACTCACCAAAGTTTCACCGCAATTGGATGAATGGCATATGAACGTATACGGGATTTTGTTCAAACGATTCGTGCGCTGTCACACATTGGTTGAATCTACTCGTGCGCTACCTATTGTGAAATGGATTTACTAAGTTGAAACCCTTCCCTGGCGTATACGCAATAACACATCAAAGTTTCATCGCAATCGATGAAAGGCATATGAACGCAAACGGTACTTGGTTAAAACAATTCGCGTGCCATCGCTCATTTGTTAAATCTACTCGTGCGCTGCCTATTGTATAGTGGATTTACTAAGCCAGAAATCTTCCCTGGAGTGCACACAACATCTCACCCAAGATTCATCGCTACCAGACGAATGGTATATGAACGCTTATGGGACTTTGTTGAAACGCTTCGCGCGTTGTCTCTCATTTGATGAATCTACTCGTGCGCTGCCTATTGTATAGTGGATTTACTAAGCCGGAAATCTTCCCTGGAGTGCACACAACATCTCACACAAGATTCATCGCTATCAGACGAATGGTACATGGACGCTTATGGGACTTTGTTGAAACGCTTCGCGCGTCGTCTCTCATTTGTTAAATCTAATCGTGCGCTGCCTATTGTATAGTGGATTTACTAAGCCAGAAATCTTCCCTATAGTGTACACAACATCTCACCCAAGCCTCATAGCTATCGGTCGAATGGTATATGAATGCATACAGGACTTTGTTGAAATGCTTCGCGTGTTGTCGCTCATTGGTGAATCTACTCGTGCACTACCTACTGTGAAATGTATTTTCTAAACCAGAAACCTTCCTTGGAGTGTCCTCAATATCTCACCCAAGTTTCATTGCTATCGGGACTTTGTTGAAACGCTTCGCGCGTCGTCCCTCATTTGTTGAATCCACTTGTGCGCTGCCTATTTTAAAGTGGATTTACTCAGCCAGAAACCTACCTTGAAGTGTACACAACATCTCATCCTTGTTTCATAGCTATCGGACAAATAGTTTACGAATGCACATGGGACTTTGCTTAAACGCTTCGCGTGTCGTCACTCATTTGTTGAATCAACTTGTGCGCTACCTATAGTAAAATGTATTTCCTAAGTTAGAGACCTTCACGTAAGTGTCCACAAGATCTCACCCAAGTTGCATTGCTATCGGACTAATGGCATATGAAGACTTAGGGGACTTTGTTGAAACGCTTCGTGCGTTGTCGCTCATTTGTTGAATCCACTCGTGCGCTACCGATTGTAAAATGGATTTACTAAGCCAGAAACCTTCCTTGGAAGGTACTCAATATCTCACCCATGTTTCATCGTAATCGAATGAATGGTATGTGAACGCATAGGAGACCCGGCTGTACCCAGCATGCGTTGCAATGCCAATCAAAGAAAGTGTTGGCGTTGAAATTCTGTTTCTTGAAGTGCTTTTGGATACACAACATGTTAACTGCTTCTAAGCTATCGTAAAATGGATTTTCTAATTTAGAACCATTCGTGGGAGCGTGCACAATAACTTTCAAAAGTTTCATCGCTGTCACTCATTTGTTGAATCTACTCGTACGCTACCTATTGTGAAATGGATTTACTAAGTCGAAACCCTTCCCTGTCGTGTACACAATAACTCATCAATGATTCATCGCAATCGGATGAATGGTATATGCACGTATAGGGGTTTTTGTTTAAACGATTCGTGCGCTGTCACTCATTTGTTGAATCTACTCGTGCGCTACCTATTGAGAAATGTATTACTAAGTCGAAGCCCTTCCCTGGCGTGTACACAATAACTCATCAAGGTTTCATTCCAATCGAAGAATGTTATATGAACGCAATAGGGGATTTTGTTGAAACGCTTCGCGCGTCGTCACCCATTTGTTGCATCTACTCTTGCGCTACTTATTGTGAAATGGATTTACTAAGTCCCCTTCCCTGGCGGGTACACAATAACTGATCAATGTTTCATCGCAATCGGATGAATAGTATATGAACGCATACCTGATTTTGTTTAAACGATTCGCGCTCCGTCACTCATTTGTTGAATCTATTCGTGCGCTACCTACTGTAAAATGTATTTACTAAGTTAGAAACCGTCACGTAAGTGTCCACAACATCTCACCCAAGTTTCATCGCTATCGGACTAATGGGATATGAAGACATAGGGGACTGTATTGAAACGCTCCGCGTGTCGTCGTTCATTTGTCGAATCTACTCGTGTGCTACCTACTGTGAAATGTATTTACTAAGCCAGAAACCTTCCTTGGAGTGTCCACCATATTTCACCCAAGTTTCACCGCTAACGGCAGAATGGTATATGACCTTATACGGGACTTTGTTGAAACGCTTCGCGCGTCGTCCCTCATTTGTTGAATCAACTTGTGCGCTGCATATTGTATAGGGGATTTACTAAGCCAGAAATTTTCCATGACGTGTACACACATCTCACCCAAGTTTCATAGCTACGGACGAATGGTACATGAATGCATACGGGACTTGGTTGAAACGCTTCGCGTGTCGTCGCTCATTTGTTGATTCTACTCTTGCGCTACATATTGTAATATGGATGTACTCAGCCAGAAACCTTCCCTGGAGTGTACACAACATCTCACCCAAGTTTCATCGCAATCGGATGAATGGTATGTGAACGTATACGGGACGTTGTCGAAACGCTTCGCGCGTAGTCACTCATTTGTTGAACATAAACGTGCGCTTCGTATTGTAAAATGGATTTACTTAGCCAGAAACCTTTCCTGGAGTGTACACAACAATTCACCAAACATTTATCACTATCAGACGAATGGTATATGACTTTATACGGGACTTTGTTGAAACGCTTCGCGTGTCATCGCTCATTTGTTGAATCTACTGGTGCGCTACCTATTGTAAAATGTATGTACTAAGCCTGAAACCTTCCCTGGGGTGTACACAACATCTCACCCAAGTTTCATCGCTATCGGATGAATGGTATATGAAATTATATGGGACTTTGTTGAAACGCTTCGCGCGTCGTCACTCATTTGTTGATTCTACTCGTGCTCTACCTATTTTTAAAGGGATTTACTAAGCTAGAAACCTTCCCTGGAGTGCACACAAAATCTCAGCCTAGTTGCATCGCTATCGGACGAATGGTATATGAACGCAAACGTGACTTTGTTGAAATGCTTCGCGCGTCGTAGCTCATTTGTTGAATCTACTCGGTAAAGTGGATGTACTAAGCCAGAAAATTTCCCTGCAGTGTACACAACATTTTACGCAAGTTTCATAGCTATCGGACGAATGGTATATGAATGCATACGGGACTTTGTTGAAACGCTTTGCGTGTCGTCGCTCATTTGTTGAATCTACTCGTGCGCTATCTACTGTGAAATGTATTCACTAATTTGGAAACCTTCACGTAAGTGTACACAACATCTCACCCAAGTTTCATCGCTATCGGACGAATGGTATATGAACACATACGGGACTTTGTTGAAATGCTTCGCGCATCGTCGCTCATTTGTTGAATCTACGCGTGCGCTACCTATTGTAAAATGGATTTACTAAATCAGAAACCTTCCTTGGAGTGTACTCAACATCTCACCCAAGTTTCATCGCAATCGGACGAATGGTATATGAACGCATAGGAGACATACATACCCACCCACAGACAAACTATCACGTTACATTGATTTTTAGCCTACTTTTCACATTTTGCAACAATGAGGAAAAAGTAGACTTATGAGATCGGGCAAATGTGTGTCTGTCTGTCTGTCTGTCTGTCTGTCCTTCTGTCTGTCTGTCTGTCTGGCTGTGTGTGTTCCCCCCTATCAACTCCTAAACGGCTGCAGCAATCGAAACAAAATTTGGTAGGAGTAAAGATCTATACCTGAATATCTCACGGCCATATTTGAAAATGATGTCAGTGCTACCAACTGCTAAAAATCGCAATTGAAATTTGAGCTCCATGTTGGATATCTTGGAAAGTATGAATGGGAGCTATTTCAAAATTGGCACACGTACAGACCATAATATTTCAATTTAATTTCCAGGAGGCTAACATGGCAGTGTTGCCAAAATGATTATAAGCCTCCTGATAGGTCCAATTTTTAAATGCATATAACTTCTATACTATCAATTGGAATTCAACCAAATTTCGTATGTTGCATGTATACATAACCAGATATCACTGAGCGTATTCTTCAGACCTACCAACTGTTAATAAATGCTCCTAATTTATTTTATCCAAATACCAATATATCAGAAAGTATGCAAGCCGACAGCTTTAAACTATGCACACGTATAGTCCCTGACATTCTATATTAATTTGGAGTAACTTATATAAGTCAGTGCTACCAACATGATTCTAAGCCTGCTGACAACTTTAAATACATGTAACTTCCATACTATCATTTGGATTTCAACCAAATTTCGTATGTGCTATGTGTACTATAACAGATATGACTATGCGTATTCTAAGGAGCAACCAGTGCTGCCAACTGTTAATATGTGCTGTCTCTATTTTTGTTACCCTAATATCAATATATCAGAAAGTATGCAAGCCAATAGCTCAAAACTTTGCACACGTATAGTACCTGACATTCTAGACGAATTTGGAGTAACTAATATACGTCAGTGCTGCCAACATGATTCTAAGCCTGCTGATAGGTCCAATTTTAAAATGCATGTAACTTCTATACTAACTAATGGATTTCATTCAAAATTGGCACAACAATAGATCATATTATTTCAGATTATTTCTGACCAATACATGCATGACATTGTTGCCAACATGATTTTACGCGCGCTGTTAGATCCAATGTTTAACTGCATGTAACGTCCATGCTATTCATTGGACTTCAACCAAATTTTGTATTTTGTACCTTAAGAGACGGAACTAAGAATATATTCAGTCATCAGGGCTGCCAACTGTAGTGCTCTATTAGAATACATTATGCCAGGTATACAGTATTTCGAAATAATTGGAAATTACGATATTAGCAACTTAATTTCGTCATTATTCTAGATAGGTTCATATTCTATAGAATAATCATTGGCATGAAAAGTAGGCTGTATAGTTCTTCACGGAACTTCTTGTTATATATGTAGATAGAAGATATATAGACTAGCTATGCCCATGCGTTGCAATGCCAATTAAAGACAGATAGAAAGGAAAATAATAATATTGTTATTAGTTTTACGTCCCTTTTAACAGCTGCGGCTTTCAGAGACGGAATGACGGAATTTTGGCCCAAAGGGGATCTTTAACGTAAATCTACTGACACGGCCCCCTCGTATTTGCGCACCCTCAAATGCCAACTCGCTGCACCAGGATTCGATCCTGCAACCTTGGTCACAGCAGGTGAGAACGTTAACGCAGAACCACGCAGCCAGCCCAAGAAGGAAAGAAAGAAAGAAAGAAAGAAAGAAAGAAAGAAAGAAAGGAAGAATAAAAGGAAGTGTTTGATTTATTTATTTATCTATAAATAAATAAGTGTTTGATTAATAATTTAGTTCACTGAAGTGCCATTGGATAATCTATATTCTTTGTTTTTCTGTCTGGTGCGTAAGTAAATAAATCCGAAGGCTTTCCGACGCGTGAGCACGCCACATATAGCCAACCGTGAGCATTTGTTGAAACTACTCGAGAGCCATCTAATTTTAAATTGATTTACTTATTCAGAAACAATGATGGGAGTGTGCACAACAACTCACCAAAGTTTCATCACAATTGGCGGAATTGTATACAAACACTCACGGACTCTCCTGAAACGATTCGCTGGCCAACACTCATTTGTTGAAACTACTCGTATGGTACCTACTATCAAATGGGTTTTGTAATTCAGAAACCTTTGCAGCAGTGTGCACAACAACTCACCTACATTTCATCGCAATCGGATGAATGGCATATGAACGCATACATGACTTTGTTGAAGCGATTCGTGTGCCGTCACTCATCTGTTGAATCTACTCATGCGCTACCTATTGTGAAATGGATTTACTAAGGCAGAAACCTTCCTTGGAGTGTACACAAGAGCTCACCCATGTTTCATCGTAATTGGATGAATGGTATATGAACACATAGAGGACTTTGTTGAAACGAGTCGCGTGACGTCACTTATTTGTTGAATCTACTCGTGCGCTACCTATTGTGAAATAGATTCACTAAGCCAGAAACTTTCCTTGGAGTGTACACAACAACTCACCCAAGATTCATCGCAAATGGATGAATGGTATATGGACGCATACAGGACTTGGTTGAAACAATTCACGCGCCGTCGCTCATTTGATGAATCTACTCGTGCACTACATATTGTAAAAACAATTCCTGAAGTGTGCACAACAAATCACTCTAGTTTAATCGCAATCGGCGAATGGTATATGAACGCATAAGAGACTTAAAACGATTCGCGTGCCATCACTCATTGGTTGAATCCACACTTGCGCTACCTATTGAAAAATGGATTGATATCTGTTCATCACAACAGCGCAGGTAACCTAAATGACATCTCTCATCAAAACCTAAACTGGATCGGTGTGCAAAGTTTCTGCCAAATATACGTAGGCTATATGGATAATTAATCATAAATGATGAAAAGTATGGCACTTCATAAAATCCACACAATTACTAGCAATAGCAAATACAAGTAAAATGAGCACGTATGCATGTCCCACACAGCGAGACAGAAACTTCTGCAATCGTTTGTGCCCGGGGTTAAAGTATTGATTGTAAGAAGTAACTAAATTAGATGGTAGCTTGGCCAGAGTTCTTCTTAGGTAACCAGGACTCTTCTCCGCATAGTTAGAACTGTAAGAGACATCTACATGTCGTGAGTGGAAGCCTTTCTGCAGCGGGTCACCCAAGAGGCCTACTCTGGTCGATCAGTCACATTGAACGATAACATCAGAGAGGAAGTTGAGCTCTATGAAATCCACTGACCACAATTCGGGCTTGAAAAATCGTTTGAATACTTATCAGCCATCTAAATGAACTGTCAAGAGTAAAGAAGAAAAATATATAGCAAACATGGAGGGGCTATTGGTAGTTGAACTTCCGTTGCCCTTGGTCGGGCCTACGCTGAACAAAGCTAATGGGAACTCGCTTGCCGTGAATAATGTGCGGTTATCTAGCTGTATTTCTGTTACCTATACATTAACGTTCCCTCTCTCTTTGTGCCTGTTTATTATTTCCTTATCGAACTTAATAACACTAAGTTCAAACAATGAAATAAATGCAGAACAATAAACATCCACAACGCCAAATACTCAGAATGATGACGAAATTCACCGCTTCTACCTTCTAATCAAAATGAATCATTAATACGATTATTTTGAAATGTATTTTTAGATACAAATGAATCCTTTTTCAGTTATTGACAATCCAACAGCGTTCAGCTCAGCTAAGTAACGTCACTCAATAATTCTTACTTATTCCTAGGTACAGGGTTGCTGTTGTTGTTTTAACCCTTTATGGGATAGTGGTAACCACCTGTCATAAGGACAGTTTATGATTTTAAAGATGCTGATAGTTGAATATTTCAGCCAAATTTCGGAGAATTTTCATGCCGAAGTGCTAGTATTTCTAGATATCAAATATTATATTCGTATCTACTTGACGTAATGTGTTGGTTACAAATTTACAAAAAGAATTAAACTAAAAACATTAACAATTAAAGTGTCCAAATAAAATATAAATATAGAAATAAAAATCATAAAAATAAAATTACAATAATAAAAGAAATATAACAATTAAAATAATAAACATAACTATAAAAATATAAGAAAATCAATTCGAAATTAATTAATTAATTCAATAAAAATATTAAAATTAAAAATAAATATATAATCATTACATTAAAATTATAGAAACAAAATGTAACATTATTAATAATTATAATAATTAAAATTAATCAAAATGTAGAAACACATAAAAGTAAAAAATTGTTTTGCCCTATAAAGGGTTAAGGGGTGCAACTACGAGATCATCTGCCACTTATACAGGGGTGTCTCGCCTAAGAGACGTCAGTTCTCTACCGTGTTTATGAATATATCTCTATTCATTTGAGGGGCATGGACACCGTGGTCATTTATCCCAGTGTGCTTAGGTGTGTGTGTCTATCTATCTACAGACTGATAGTCTGTATGCACTCTTTTGTATATAATTTTTCCATTTTTTTTACACGCGAATGGACCACTTAGGATCACGCTACAACTCCATTTATTTTTCTTGGTGCGAAGTGTTCTCTGCACCCAATACTCATTAATGCGTTCGCTGGCCTGTTTACGCTGTTCGTCCGTCCAGGCTCTTCCGGTCTTCTTAGGTCTTCTTGCGGGTTAAATCCCTTCCAAATTACTCAGTATGTTCCTAAATCTATTTCTGTCTAACAGTTGGTCTTCAGAGATGTTCAATCTTCCCATATCCGCCTTTGTTTCCTTAATCCATGCTGTTGCGGTCTTCTTTCTCCAGAAGTAATCAAATATCCATTTGGTGAGTCTGTTTTGGTCCATTCTGTATAGATGTCCGAGAAACTTCAACGTCTTCTTCTTCATAGTCTCAGAGATTCTTTCTACTTTCTGGTAAACTTCTTCATTACTTCGAAGTTTCCATCCACTTTCGGTTTGAACAGCAACCATAATTTTTCTGAGGATTCTCCTTTCCCAGACCTCTAGTTCATCCAGCTTGTAGTTCATAGACAGACATTCACTGGCATAGAGACATTCTGTCTTCACCACGGTGTTGTAGTGTTTTATTTTGGCATTCCAGGATAGGCACTTTTTATTGTACATGTTTTTTTGTCAAGCCATATGCTCTCTCCATTTTTGAGATCCGATCTTCTATTGCATCTTTCTCTAGTACATTCGCTTGTATGGTCTCACCAAGGTACTTTTTGACCCCTTTGATTCGCCCTATCTCTGTTTCCAGAAATTGTGGTCAATCTTTGGAATTCATCATGCATTTGGTCTTCTCTGTTGAGATCTTCAGTCCTGTTTGGGTAGCAATTCTGTCCAGAAGGTTAATTTGAATGGTTGCGATCTCTGTACTGTATTTTTGTAACTATAATTGTTAGACTATTATTATTTATATTGTGAATGTAAGTGAAATATTTTATTTTTATAAGCCCTAATCTTATTGTATGTAGGGCGCTACTGTAAAGGAGCTCTTACGCTCTAAGTGTAGCCGTGAAAATAAAATCAATCAATCAATCTCTCTCGAATTGTTCTGATAACCTGTGTTATTGTGTGTCTGTAGTTGTAGTAGTAGTAGTAGTAGTAGTAGTAGTAGTAATTTGCAATTCAGGCGGGGATTGGGAAGGAAGTGACCGTGGCCTTAAATTAGGAACCATCCCTGCATTTGCCTGGAGTGGGAGTGGAAAACCACTTTCAGGATGTTTGAGATGGAAATCGAACACACCTCATCTCAGTTTTGCCCTACGAGACGCTGTGTACCCAATTCCAGCCTCAGACCAGAATTCAATTTCTTTGCACAGTCGGCGACTGAACACAGACCTCCGGAGTGCATCCAAGAACGCTAGCCACTACACCACGGGGGATCACTCTTTTGATTTGTGCCTGAAGTAATCCAGTTTCACTAGTCGGGATGAATTATAGTACATTTACATACGCTACAAAGTATGTATATCATACAGTGTGGTGTCTACAGAAACTTCCTCTTGTTAAAGCATCCGGAATAACTATACAAAATGGCTGTGAAAGTTTCATTTTGAATGTAAAGCAGTCTAGTGGAATGTGCGGCTCAAACTGTCCCCAGAGTTGCGTGAATATTAATGTAGTGTAGGCTACTCGTACATCCCACCTCGAGAGTAGCCACCAAGCCCCCCCCCGCCAAAGAACCTGATACCACACACAATACTTGAGTGGAGAAAGGAATATGCATGCGATATATAATCGGTCGTGGATCGGTCGCGCTTACATTATGCATGTGGCAATCACTAACAGAGGACGTCCCATCCTATACTGTCCCAGCCCGGCCGTCTCGTTCCAGTGTCAGGATAAATCTGCACATACGCAACTGCCTGGGTATTGAATTCAAAAGAGTGCTAGCACTTTTCTTTAGCTGCATAGCCTACTCAAATGTCAAAGGCGTGATTACCTCTCCAGGTCACTACCTCAGTAATGCTTTATTATAAATTCACTTAGTAGCTACTGAATATTAGCGGCTTCGGTGGCGTAGTTGGTAGCATGCTGAGCTTCTATGCGCAAGGTCGCGGGTTCAGACCCGGCCGAAGTCGTCGGATTTTCTAAGAGCGTTAAAAATCCCTCAGTATGCCTTCCTTCGGAGGGGAAGTAAAGCCTTGGCGGTCCCATGGCATAGATTTATGGCATAAAAAAGAATCTTCCAATAATTACACTTGTATGAAGCTAAATTATAGGTTAGATTTGACTAATACTCTTAGGTTCCAACGTTCGTCGCCAGGAGCCGACTGCGGTGCCATCTAGTAACCAAGTTCAGAACTAGTTGTCATTGACGGTGGTGTTTGGTAGCAAAAGTTGTAACTACTTGAAAATTGAAAGCCTGCAGTCCTTACTTGAATTAAAAACAGATAACACACACTAATACAGCCATCGTAATTAACGCCGGTTACCAAACAGATTCTACACACACCCAAAGTTCACGGAGCTACATGACCGCATTGTCGCAGCCCCTAAACTAAGGAACCGTCAAACCTAGGCTGCGAAGCGATCTGTTTGGTTAGCTTCAGCAGCTAATAATAATATCGTATGGCGTCGGGTGCCGGGTGCAAACTTTGTTATTTGACACTCAGAGGGCAGCTAGTATGTCCAATTTTGTTGTTCCTTGAAGCACTATGAAAGTTAAGGAGGTTAAGATATCTAGGCTCCTTGACACTATAGCGCTTTCTAGTAGAGAAATGAGGAACTCTGTGTTGGCGGGGATTCCCGAGATGAATTTTGCCATTATGAACACGGCCTACTGAATTCAAATGGGTTCTTTAACTTGACAACATCGTATGACATGCGTATCGTGATTTTTGCCGCCCTTCAGAAATCACTTACCCCGGCCAGGAGCGAACCTGCCAATTTGGGGTTGGTAGTCCGACACGATAACCACTCACCCTCCGTGGCAAGCTATTTCAGCAGCTAACTTGGGTCTACTTAAGGCAGGGTCAGTGAAGGTAATCGGCCGCGGAGCTGTTGAAAGGAACCGTCCTGGCGTTTGCCTGGTAGAAGTTAACATTTCTCAAACAGACCAAGATCGATAATCCCTTCCACTGTTTATTAATTCTCATATATTTTTCCTGCTCCCCCTACAATTCGATTACACGTAATTCAAGAAGCAGCTGGAGCCGGCAAGAGTGTTTTGGGTGGGAACCGTTGTGTTTATCACAGGTTTCATTCCGTTTGCAGCGTTCTGTCAGCATTACCTTGCAGAGGCAGAGTGTCTTTGTATAGAGCGTGCACAGAGGGGGTGGGGGTGGTCAGTGTGAAGAATGGCTGAGGGTGTTGGGAAAGAGTTACGCCACGAGTTTGGGGTGAAACGGCAGTTGCCTCCTCCCTAAACATTTTTCACACTATTCTATTTCTCTGTCTCCCTTTTATTTTCAAATACCCACTCCCACTAGCTGTTTCTCTCATGTTGCTCGTATTGAGATTTGAGCCACGCCTACAAACTGGCGTTCTAATTCCCTACTCTCCATATCCACATCAACAGTCTTTCAATGACCATTCATTCCTCCGTCCATCCATTCATCCATCTATCCACCCACCCAACATCCATCAGTCCGTCCATGCATCCATCCAGCCATCTATCCATCTATCCATCCATCCATCCATCTTCCCACCCACCCATTATCGATCCATCAGTCCGTCCTTTTATCCATGCATCCATCCATCCAACCAATCATCCAACCAACCATCCATCCATCATCCATCCATCCAACGAACCAGCCATTCATCCATCATCCTTCCATCCATCAGTCCATCCCTCCGTCTATGCATCCATCCATACATTCAGCCATTGCTGTTGTTGTTGTTTCATTTGAAGGTCTTGTTGGGTATCGAGGTCATTTGGGTGTTTTGGAATTCCCTCTGATAATCTGTGTTATATGCCGATTTGATTAGTGTGTGTACTTGTAATTCAGATCAGGATTGGGAAGGAGGTGGTCGTGGCCTAACGTTAGGAACCATCCCGGTATTTGCATGGAGTAAAAGTGGGAAACCACGGAAAACCACTTCCTGGGGTGAATGAGCTGGGAACCTACTGTCGACCAAATTATTATGAGCACTCGAGTTTGAAGTTTGTTTGTGAAGTAACCAATAAACCTACATAAAATCCAATAACATCATCATTTTCGTCGTTCCATTTTACGTTCGTTCATGTAGGTTTGGAAATTTTACTTTATATTTTAATATTTTTCATCGCAGTTGGAACACAAAAAGGGACCGTTTTTAAGCGTGTTTCAACCATGCGTCACATTTAAGAATTATAATCTCAAAAAACCCGTCATCAGATCGAATCCAAATTTTAACACAATATGGAGCCCACACGCGTCATGGCGCGTCTCGCTCGGATGTGATGAGCTCCGTATCAGCAACGCTGTACAGCATTTTCCGGAGCGGCTAGCTGGTGAACCATGTCTTAATTCCCCGTACAAATACAAACCGATATAAAATAAGTGAATTACTTTACGTATTTCTCAGTCATACAGCATAACTTTTTGATGTATAAGGATTACAACGCGACGAAGAACTACATTTTCCAACGACCCCGAGCCGAGAAAAAGTTACCTTACAAAAAAATAACAACTTTATTTCTTGTATACACAAAATTTTAAAATTAATAAACCAGTCATACAACATTCCAGTGTATATTGTGTTAAAATTTGGATTCGATCTGATGACGGGTTTTTGAGATAATAATTCTTAAATGTGACGCATGGTTGAAACACGCTTAAAAACGGGCCCTTTTTGTGTTCCAACTGCGATAAAAGATATTAAAATATACATTAAAATACCAAACCTACATGAACTAACGTAAAATAGAACGACGAAAATTATGATGTTATTGGATTTTATGTAGGTATATTGGTTACTTCACAAACAACCTTCAAACTCGAGTGCACATAATATTTTGGTCGAAAGTAACCCACCTATTCGACTTTGCCTCACGGGGTTGAGTATATCCCGTTCCAATCCTTAGACGATACATACATCACCTGTGTGCCAAAGGCAATGATGAAAGCGCCATGCAAGATGCTCAGAGCGAGTTACTCTGCTTGCAGTGCCATGGATGCAGCCTCCTACAACATCTACCAGTGTTGTTACTCAAGTAAAATGTGTCTCACTGTAACTTCTTCAGTCCTTTGTGTCTAAGCCATTCACAGGAACGATTATTGATATGGTGATAACTACATATAAGCTATGTGAGTGAGGGTAAAGATTAGTGCTTGTCTGCTACTCTGTCCGGCTGGTTTTCAACTGGCGTGACAGTTACATTGATGGATATTCGCTTGCATATTTGTTTATCAAATATTTATAGATTTTGTTTGGCCCGTGGGATTTTGCAAAGGAATTAGTTTTGTAGAGAAGGAAATACGTTACCGGTGTAACGTGTTTTTCGAGGGGATTTTATGCCACTGACATAAATCAGTAGGAAGCTATTCTATATTTATTTACGCAGCAAATTGTTCAGCCAAGAGAAGTTTTCATGTTAACTTATTATTATTATTATTATTAACTTATTATTATTATTATTAAGGTATTTTTGGAGCATTTTCATAAAATTATAAGCATACAGATAGGTTTTCTATGTCATAGAAAACACTATCAAGCAAATTATTACGAACAGCATTATCATAGAAAATTATATGATTACAGAATTTTACGGAGTTTTGTCAGTTAGGGTATTATGAGAGAGATGAGTCACGGGGAATTCGGCTACAGGCTTAATCTTGTCGAGAAGCATGACGCAAGCCTGGGTTGCTGCTTGAAGAAAAGGCGAAATAATCTGGAACGGTAAACGACATCATCCTCCCGCCGAGTGTAATGACCCTGAGGAGAGGGGTAGCGCGTGGTGGCCCAGCCAATCAGAGGAGAGCGGGCGAGAAGAAGCCGGGTCCAGGGAGGGGAAGCGACGAGTGCATATGTGGTTTGCGTGCCGTGGAGGCAAGAGGACTGACTATCTTTGTAAAACTTAACCAGTGTGGTTGTACGTGTGGTTGGTTCCAATGTTCGGACCATCAAGTTATCATATCGACAAGTATATCATCAACTAACGAAGAAGATGACGACGTCCAAGATGCTGTGGGAAGCTCACTTCAACATCCAGTACGAGGGAAATGCTTCGGCAATTTCCAGTGGTAAGCGCGAATGACTCAGAACTACGCAATCTCTCGTCTCTTTGTTTCATATTCAGTATTTCAGTAACTTCATAGCTTGGGAATAAGAGTAAAATCAGTAATTTATCCGACTCCGTTTTCACGTAATTTTCTAGCGGTAATATTCAAATCGCAACGCTCCAATTTAAATTCAAACTTATTATTATTATTATTAATTTTGCAATACTTGTTTTATATAATAAATTCATTTCTTTTAGCCATGCAATCTTTGCTTTCAGTAGGTAGCATTAGATAGAGACCAAATTCCTTCTCCTGATACCATTGTTTGTTGGGTTAATGATCAAATCATACCACGATCTGAGTATAAAGATTCGTGAAGGTGTTCTACCAGAGCTAGGTGTTGTTAAATATAAATTTAGATTTCAACATTGCGTTGAGGTCTTGGCGCCCATTAAAACAACATATCTTAGTCAGAGAATACATTACATTTGTCACCCAACAGTGTGGCCCAGTAAACCCGTTTCACCGGTAGTGAAGAGATTTGAAGCCATTCTTTTAGAGTTGCCTATACGTATACAAAGAGTAGAAGGGGCAGTCTATGGCTTCATCCAAGAAACACAGTTTGGTTTCCGTCGAGGAGTTGGTAACCGAGATGCCATTGGCATTCATCGAGTCCTCGAAGAACGTATGATGAGCAGGAGCCGAAATCTGTATATATGCTCCATTGACTATATAAAGGCATTTGATAGAGTTTCCTGGCATAAACTATTCCCATTATTAAGGAACATAGTAGTCGAAGAACAATACTCATTACACTCATATGCGACCTCTACAATGGTCAAAATACAATCGTACGTTTAAGAGAAGGTCTTACTAAAGCAGTTCCTATCAGAACAGCAGTAAGAAAAAGATGTCCTCTCCCCAATTCTGTTTAATGCTTTTGGGGAGTTGATGATGGCAGAAGCTTTAGAAGACACATGTTTAGGGGTGAAGATCAATGGAATACCCATAAAGGTCCGCAGATGATCAGGCCATTCTAGTTGGCAGCCCATCTACTTTTCAGGCAATGCTGTTAAGAGTTGCATCAACGGTGAAGAAGTATGGCATGAAAATAAACACTTCAAAGACAAAATGTATGACAGTCTCATAATTCCCAAAACCTCATCGATTAAAGATTAATAACTCGGTCATACAACAAGTCAAATCCTTCACTCACCTAAGTCAAGAGATTACAAAGGACGGAAGGTGCACCACTCAAGTTAAATGCCGCATTGCTCAGGCATAACTAGCTTTTATGCAAAAGAGGAGATTACTATGTACCAGTCGGCTTAAGCTTTCCCTCCGAATGAGAATACTACATGTTTTTGTATGGACAGTTGCGTTGTATGCCTCTGAAACGTGGACACTAAATAAAAATGAAAAGAACCGTCTTGAAGCCTTTGAGATGTGGTGCTATCGTAAGATGGTCAATGTGACGTGGAGAGACAGGATATCGAACACAAGGGTTCTCGACACCGTGAACCAACGGAGATCAATCCTTCGCAAAATCCGTCAATATCGTCTCGCATGGTGGGGTCACACATTGCACCACTCCAATTTAATGAGAACTGTGGAAGAAGGGTTCATTGAGGGAAAACATCCACCAGGAAGACCAAGAAATACCTTCCTTAAACAAATCCTAAACAACATCCAAGCTCAGAATTAGAATTCAATGAAGGAAGGGGCAAGTGACAGGACGATCTGGACATGTTTTATGGCAACAGATCAGTCTTAGGACTGCAAACCGACGATGATAAACAAAATTGTAACTTGTAACTCTTCAGTCGGTCAACACGATTCTGCCCAAACAATGTGCGGGTTACAAGATATAAATGTGTAAATACACTCCTGGAAAATATCACCTGTAGTGTATTAGTCCATTATCACTATTAAATGGGACAATTTACGATTACGCGTTTTGACCCTTACGTGGCCATCAATTAGAGCCCTGCGCGGATAAACAAAACGTTATCCGCATCCGCCCCGCATCCACACGACTGTTATCCGCATCCTTCCCGCATCCGCACGACTGTTATCCACATCCGCATGGCTGTTATCCGAATTCGCCCCAATCCGCACGACTATTATCCGAATCCACCCCACATCCGCACGACTGTTATCCGCATCCACCCTGCATCCGAATGGCTGTTATCCGGATCAGCCCCGCATCCACACGATTGTAATCCGCATCCGCCCCGCATCCGCACGACTGTTATCCGCATCCGCCCCACATCTGCACGACTGTTATCCGAATCCACCCCACATCCGCACGACTGTTATCCGCATCCACCTTGCATCCGAATGGCTGTTATCCGGATCATCCCTGCATCCACACGACTGTTCTCCGCATCCAACCCACATCCGCACGACTGTTATCCACATGGCTGTTATCCGTATCCGCCCCGCATCCGCATGACTGTTATCCGCATCCGCCCCACATCCACATGGCTGTTATCCGAATCCGCACGACTGTTATCCGCATCCGCCCCGCATCCGCATGGCTGTTATCCGAATCCGCACGACTGTTATCCGAATCTACTGACAATACAATAATATTTATAGGTAAAGTATTAAAGCAACACATTTTTATTTGAGGAGAACGTCGTTCCCTTAGGCTTTGTGTGTCAAGTGCTATGTTTAAAATGAATGTTATGCAGCTAGAATTGCAACCCTTTTCAGTTCGGGATGTTAATTATGCTTAATGATATAATGTGAATGAGATTAGGTAAAATCATCATCTTACATTTGTTATGAAAAGAATATTACGGTAAAATATGACAGGCTATGTCATAAACATCCGAGTCCCAGTAATGCTATTCAACATGTTCAGATTGGATTCTAGAAACTATCCGCAAATTTACTCCAAACATTATCGGCAGCTTATCCAGATAAACCCGTGGATATCCACATCCACGCAGGGTTTCAAACTTCAACAGATCCTCATCACTGTGTTGAGATGTCAAATTTACAGTAAAGAAATTACGCTAATATGGTAGTAGCTTGTTGTTGGTGTACTTGTACGATTCGCAATTTGAATCTCGTTATACGTTAGGTTTGTTTTGTCTTTAAGGTTTTGTGCATTACGTAAGTAAATGATGATGATGATAATTGTTGTTTTAAGGTGCCTAACATCTAGGTTATCGGCCCCGCATAAGTAAATGTGTAGCCTATATGACGCGGCTAGAATCAAAACCCGCCAAGTCCATCGAACATGAAAACTGAGATAAAGTTGCCATTATATGAAATTGCACGCGGGCAACGAAATGGTGACATTATTTTCCTTCAAAATACGCTATTTCCCCACGAAAATGACGGACAAACTTAGGGTTGATTTCAAAATCCACTAGATTCAATTGAACTTCCGCCATTGTTAGTTTCAAAATACACTAAGTTGTTTTCCGCCAATCAGCACATAGAATTGTATTACCCAGGATTTCTTCATACTGCCATCAGCTGTGTTGTATTCAATAATGTGTGGATAAGTGTTTGTTAAATTTTAAATATAGGCATAATCATAATTCAGGTCTGGTTTTCATTTCATACATAACTTGGATGGTTCGCGTTCACATGCTTTCCTTCTTCCCTTGTTAGCCTTCTTTTCACATTTTGCAAAAATGAGGGAAAAGTAGACTTTTGAGATCGATCCAGGAAAATGTGTGTCTGTCTATCTGTCCGTCTGTCTGTCTGTCTGTCTGTATGGCTGGCTGGCTGGCTGGCTGTGTGCCCCCACCCCTATCAACTCATAAACGGCTGCAGCAATCGAAACCAAATTTAGTATGGGTAAAGATTTATACCGGAATATCTCAAGTCCATATTTGAAAATGATGTCAGTGCTACCAACTGCTGAAAAAACGCACTAGAAATATGAGCTCCATGTTGGATATCTTGGAAGGTATGCATGGGAGCTATTCCAAAATTGGCACACATGTAGATAATAGGTGGAAGTGTTTGGCGGAGTTTTGTTCTCTTACGAGCTTTCGTTTCCTGTCATTGAAGAATTTGTTCAAAAAGTAGAACAGCGTCAAAGGTGGCTTTGCGTCAACGCGAACGGTTCTCCACAAGGGTACACCATGTATGTTGATTGATAAATATATTTTTGAAGGTTTCATTGAGCTGATCTTTAAAACGTTTCAAAGGTGCACCTGTTGGTCTCTTGCCCGTGCTGAGTTCACTGTACAAGATCTGCCGAGGGAGTCTGTCATCACTCATACGCTGGACATGGCCAGACCATCTAAGTCGATGGCCGATAGTGGTGGACTCAAAACTCTTCATTCTTGCTCCCTCGAGTACCGTGACATTAGGTATGTAGTCATCCCATTTGATGTGCATAATGGAGCGGATTTTTTGCTGGTGGAAGCGTTCCAATTTTTTGATGTCCCGGCGGTATAGAGTCCAGGTCTCACATCCGTAGAGTAGCGTAGAGATTAGAACAGCTGGGTATACCATCATCTTTGTTCCCATCCTTAGGTGTTTGTTCTGGAATACACGACGTAAGAGGCGTCCAAAAGCAACATGCGCAGCATGAATTCTGTTATCCACATCTTTTTCGACAGTACATTGGGTCGACAGAATGCTCCCAAGGTATAAGTAGTGATCAACTCGTTCCAAGGAAGTACCAGCGATGGTGATATCAAAGTCAGGGGTGGAGGTTCCAGGGACAGGTTGAACCAGCACTTATACTTCCGGATGTTTATGGTCAGGCGAAAGCGTGCATATGCTCTCTCGAAGCAATTAACAGATCGTTGCAACTCTTCAGCTGAGAGGGCTGGTGAAGTGTTGTCGTCGGCGTATTGCAATTCTGTAACCAAGATGGTAGAGGTAGTACTAAATCAATACAATAAACAACAAGTAGCTCCGTAAAGAACTAAATTGTCTATTTTCATATATCCTACTCATATCAGTTGCTTCTATCAACATACAAATTTTCAGTTTGACTGCTATAATAGATTCGTAGATATTGAGAACCGACTAAATATTTCAGATGGTCACCATGTTGGATTTGTATATATAGGCCTTAGAGTTATGTACGATTACATGAAGATTATTTTGTAGGTGTTTTATTCAAACTTCTATCGCATGATTAGGACAAAATAAATAAAAACAAGATGTTAAAATTTCGCTCAGCTGCCGTCTTGTGGTTATGAAAATTATTTAAATAAATTATATTCCAGTGGATTAAAATTTATATAAATTTCACTGTGCTCGGGTGGTTAAATCGCGAGAAACGTCTAATTGAATATTTGACTTTCGCGTCGTCGCCATGTTGGATCTGTGCTCACCAGATTATTGAACGTCCAAGAGGCGAACGTATGTTTGTAGCCTCTATACACATACAAAATTTCAGTTTGATTGCTCGCATAGCTTAATAGATATTGAGAACCGTCTAAATATTCCGGATGATCGCCATGTTGGATTTTAATAAAATATATGTATGTCGTAGAGTTATGAACTATTAGATGATGATTATTGTGTTCATTATTCAAACGTTGATTTCGATCGCATGATTAGAACACAAGAAATAAAAACTTAATTCTAAAATTTCGCACAGCCGCCATTTGAGGTTATATAAACAATTGAACTAAATTAGATGTCAGTGCATTGAAATGTGTATAGTCATTTGCTGTACCAATTTTCACTGCGTTCGGATCGTTTAATCGCGAGAAAGCCTATTTAAATATTTCAAATTTGCTTGGCCGCCATGTTCGTTTTATGGATAACAGATTTTTGAAAGCCACATAGGTGAGCATCTAGTAGTGCTCTTTATTACCGAACAACATTTCAGGGTGATATGAGTAATAGTTTCGGAGATATACAATGCAGGTGAAATATTTCGCACAGCGAAATTGGTGAGATTGGTGAGACGTAATAAAATTCGAAGGACACTCTCGGGGTTGGCCAAAATAGTACAATGACTAACCGAGTTTCATTGAAATCGCTCCAGCCATTTATAAGTTAGGGGGGCACACACACGGACGCACACACACATACATACACACACGGACCACAGGTGATCTCATAAGCCTATTTTTTTCATAAATGAAAATAGGCTAAAAATAATCAAAATTAGCATGAACTAGAAACTTCTATTTGCCATGTTCACTTAACTCAGTAGTGTACCGCCGCACAGTGTTGTTGTCTTGTCGCTCTGCCTGCCACTACTGGGGCGGTGAGCTTCCGAGCTCGACATAGTCTGCCATATCTGTTATCGGAAGTAGTAACTGGGCTGGAATGAGTCATCGTTATGACTGAGCAGACTAACTGAGGATACAAATGCAGACTGTCTCAGGCTAAGAGTAATGAGTCTCATAATTTCATTGCTTTACATTGCTCTTAGCTTGAGCTGGTCTGCATTTGTAATAAGGTATTTCCTTCTCGACAAAACTGTATTTATGGGCAAAAGCTAGGTGAATCAGTTTCTCAACATTGTCGTATCGCTCCAAGAATTATCCTGGAACAAACGGTTGACTATATTATTTGGATTATTTGTGGGAAGATAGTATACACAACAACCAGGTGACTTCTGCCCTTTTAGAAGGACTCAGTGCAGCCAAACAAACGCAAAATGTGAAGCGGACTTTGCGGTCATTCATGAAGAACTCTGGTGAGGGTTTGTACGGTCAGAATAAGAATCATCAGATCGGGTTGTATGATCTAATAATTTTCCACTAAGTACTTCCTATAAATGAGGTGCCTAGAATCAAAACCCGCCAACTCCACAAAACAAACTTTGCGGCAAATTGAGGGAAACTGTTTACATATAAAAACATATCCTTGGAATATGAACATTTCGTTTATTAATTACTTTGTCATCAAACGATGCATACCAACAAATTACAGGATTGCTTCCTTTATGGAAGGTAACACAATTCTTAAGATTAATTAGGAATGAACTGTTTAAAGTGAAATGTACATATGGATGGATTTGAAAGTAAGAAAAGCAGTTCTAAGAAGAAAAAAAAACAAGGGATGAAAGCGTTTTAACTGAACCCTCCAAATTGTGTGTGAAATGAAAATCTGACCTGAATTATGATTATGCAAATATTAACAAGAAGTTCCGTGACGAACTAAAGAACCTCCTTTTCTTAAAATTAAGATTCACGCCAATGATTTATCTACAGTGTATGAACCTATCTAGAATAATGAAGAAATTAAGTTGGTAATATCCAAATGTCTAATTAGTTCGAAATATACCTGGTATAATGTAGCCTAATAGAGCACTACATTTGGCAGCCCTGGTGACTGAATATATTCTTAGTTCCTTCTCTTAAGGTACAAAATACAACATTTGGTTGAAGTCCATTGGACGTTACATGCAGTTAGACATTGGATCTATCAGCACGCGTAAAAGCATGTTGGCAACAATGTCATGCGTTTGCTGGTCAGAAATCATCTGAAATATTATGATATCCTGTTGTGCCAATTTTAGATGAAACCCATTTGTTAGTATAGAAGTTACATGTATTTTAAAATTGGACCTATCAGCAGGCATAGAATCATGTTGGCAGCACTGACTTATATTAAATACTCCAAATTAATCTAGAATGTCAGGTGCTATACGTGTGCAAATTATAGAGCTGTTGGCTTTCTGATATATTGATATTATGGTAAAAATATAGACCGCATTTATTAACAGCTGGCAGCCCTGATTGCTCCGAAGAATGCTTATAGTCATATCTGTTATGTTACACATAGCACATATGAAATTTGGTTGAAATCCAACTGATAGTATAGAATTTACATATATTTAAATATTGGTCCTATCAGCAGGCTTAGAATCATGTTGGTAGAACTGACGTATATAAGTTACTCCAAATTAATCTAAAACGTGTGCATAGTTTAAAGCTGTCGGCTTGCGAACTTTCTAATATATTGGTATATGGATAAAAAATAGAGAGAGCAATTATTAACAGTTGGCAGCCCTGATGGCTCTTAATAATACGCTCAGACATATCTGTTTATGTACACATATCTTATATATTAAAAAAGTTTTCAAAAAATTTCACCCTTTACTAAAACTGAAATATCTCGAGAAGTATTTGCGCTACGACGACGTTTGTTGTCGTAAAATGTAATGCCCGTCAAGCACCGTCGATTGTTACTCAACTTACTTGATTATATCATTCGAATATTAAAATAATTGCGAATATTATTTCCTTCAAGGTCTCACGAAAATAGAATATCGAATGACTTGACGAACATATTGTCGCTAGGCGACAACGACTAAAACTGTATCATGATATTCAACGCCGCCCCAATAATAAATCTAACTTGATATTAACAAAGAGTTCCCTAATTACGTCATGATATCGTTAACTTCTACCTGTTCCACTCGGGCGCTAATGTCGCATTTATCCATACAATAAGTTGAAGGGGATTCTGTGCCCATAATTTTATTAAAACTTCTAAGAAATGGATTATTTTGAGACTGAAATGCTCATGCACAATCAGCAGTCATTTTGCTAATGACACTGGCATGTCAATATCTGTTTGAATGACAACTGGGTAGATTTTAGGCTAGGGAATAACCCACCCACCAAGGGAAGATGATTAAGAGAAGGAAGTAGATTTAGGATTTGGAAGAGAAGGATAGAATAATAGGAGGAGAGCCCCACAGAATTAATAAGTTGAAGTTTAAATACACTTAGAAGAAGTTGCCAATAGAAATTAACTCTCGGATACCTAAAGTAGGTACGAGCTTGGTCGAGGCTAACGGGAACCGCAGCTAGGACTTGAGCGGTTTGCGAGAGAGAGGCTTTAGTATATTTCCTCCCAAGCACGTATAAAAGTACTATGGGGAAGGGTGATGGTCTGGCAAGACTGAGAGAAACAAATTTACTGTATGCCTTCTCAAAGAAATTAGGTTTTTCAAAGTGATTCGAAGAATGCCAATGATTTAACTCAGGTTGGGTATTTTCAATTTCTAAAATTATGGAGTTCCTGTAAAGGCGACCAAGTATCTCTAAGAAGGAATATGATAAAAGATTATGCCTTGTTGGGTAATCTTGGTAAATGAACCAATGGTTGCATTGGACAATGGCTAAGCTTTTAATCAGCGAGGAGCCGGCTAAAAGTTTAGACAAAAAGAAACACTTATTTTTTAGAAAACTGACCATAAGTTTTCGGAGAGGGTCTCCACAAGCAGGTAGTTGGCTTAGCGAACTTTACTTGCCTTACTGGCCAATTAGAATTAGCTATTATCGCTAAGAAGAACTTTAGTAAGGTGAAAATTAAGAGTTCTTGCTCAAAGGCAACAAATGGTGAAAGCCCTATTAAAGATTTTAATATCATTGAGTGAGGAGAGTCAAGGAAGACAGGATTTTGCCTAAACTTTATATTCGAAAATGAAAAAGCAAAGGGAAAAGATTAGTTTATTTTACAATTAGAAAAAGTTTGAGGAAATTAACAATTATGCAATATAATTTTAATAAACATAATTCATTTGAACTTTGTAACGAATAGGGTCGCAGACCTCTTAACAGTAAACGGTTGCTCCAGGCAATTGACAATTTAAAAGGTTTCAAACCTTACATGTTTATAAATCTTTATAAAAATTAAACCAATAAACAATGAAATAATTAAAGCTTGAACGTGAATTGGAGTACAAAAGTGTACCTTAAGAAATTCTTGAGAGAATGTTCTAGAGAAAATGACAACGTTGAAAAGGACAATAATAACAACGTGAAAATAAGATAGAAGTTCCTACAACTTCTTATATTTATACAGAGTTAATATATGGGAATTATACAAAGAGGGCAGGTCACTTACTGTGAAACCTGGAGAAAGTGAAAAGGAAGTTTCTAGACTTCTTATACCTTGAATAAGACTCGCAAGTTAAATGAGGCAGTTTTCATTTAGCGAGACCAAAAAATAACTCACTCAAGAGTTGAGAGAATTGTTTTCCCTGCTTTTGAAGGGAGGAACAATTTAAGTTTGAAACGTGTGCTGGACACGTATCATAAAGATTATACAGAAATACTTAATGATAAACCAACAAAAATGGAAGGGCACTTCTTAGAATGACACCTTATTGGAAAAGACTTAGATTAAAAATTCATTGCAGATTGTTAGTGAGAGGTTTAGGAAAGAGAAATGGGAATTGAGGAAAATGTTCATGGCCTTATTTGAATATAAGCGGACGATCGCGACGCGGTAGAAAAGTTGAGCAAGCACTAGTTTTCACTATAGTCCCTTGAAACATATGAAATGTTCAATGTGGAGACACAAAGTTTATGGAGAAGAAAGTTATTGCAATTATAGGAAGAACTGATTGCACTATATAGATGAAAGTCTATTTATTGAAACAGTTGTGATTTACAATTAAATGCGCCATAGAATGTTCCAGCGATGGACGAAAATTCACTATTGTAGTAATTTAGTTTTAAACAGAATTCTCCCAAGTACGTGAGAATTACATGACGGCAGGACTCGTAGATTGAGTACCGAATCTGGAAAGTTCCAGAACAATCTTGGTAGTGAAATGGGGTTAAAGTAAATCCAGCGGAGGAACTTGCTTTGTAAATTGTAGACAGTGGATATTAGATAATATCCCACGTAGTGAGAAGATTTCTCATTTGGCAAGCATAAGAAATGCTGCTTTTCACTAAGATTAGCTTGATTAAACAAAAGCTCAACATGGAAAATCCCGCGGAGGATGATTTTGCCCAAAAACAAGTAACCTCACACTACCCATAAAAGATAGTTAAAAGCATGTGGTAATTAAAATCATGAAGATGAGGTTAAAACTTGAATCAGGTACTTATCTTTGTTGCATGGCGAAGGTGAAGTTCTTCACTAATACTTAAAGTTCCAACATGGCGTGGAATTTAAAAAATGCCTCGTTAGGTCAGGAGGCTGGCTCTGGTTGAGCCTTAACTGATCACTACGACTGCCGACTAAGAAGTGAGAGCAGCTCAGCGAAGCACGGAGGGTCCTAGGAAGGGGAGAGAGTGGGGGTAGGAAACAAAAGGTATACATATCAGCATAACCAACTTATATACAACAAATTGATTTCTTGGTGAGCTGGTCTTCAAGGAGTTGATAGATGATACTAGCGCAGCATGGTGAGTAAAGAAGTAGACGTAGTCCTCTTGCTCAAGGAGAAAATAACTGACGATGGTAACAAGATCTGGTAGCCAAATGGATAAGTAAGTCCTCTGCACGATGAGGAATTGAGTAGCTTCAGAGGTTCGCTACTAGATGACGCTAGGTGGATCACAGAAGTTATATATCTGAAACATACTCATAAAGACATAAGAGACATGCCCAACAAGGAGAAAACAGATGATCACTGTTGGCGTTTGGCAAAGAGGAAGGAAGAAATGAACATGCAAAGAGCAATAGACATTACATCTCTCGTACCGTGTATTCAAAGAATACACCATACTGGGGGGACAAACACCAACAGAGAGCAAATAAGCAGTTACACATCTATTGGAAGCGGAGCGATCAAAGACAGTGGTCTTGTGATCGGTCCATTTGTAGTCAAGATTCTGGCCCCCCTGACTCTCCCGTCTCTTCCAGGGTAACAATCGGTCACCCTACCAGAAATCCATACTAGGGGGGGGGGGGTGAAATATCCCTAACCAAGACCAAGTCCCCTACTTTAATGTCGGGACTGGAAAGAAACCACTTCTGCCTCCGTTGCAAGGAAGTTAAATATTCCAAGTTCCACCTTTTCCAAAAAGAATTACGGAGGGCTTCAAGTTTCCGCCAAGCGATAGGTAGATTAGAATCCCTGTAAGAATTAGGAAGAGGAGGAGGGGCAGAAAGAGAAGTGCCGATAAGGAAGTGACCAGGGGTGAGTGGAAGTAGGTCATCAGGGTCATTGGAAAGTGGAGTTAAAGGGCGAGAGTTAACAACACCTTCAATCAAAACAGACAGTGAATTGAATTCTTCGTAAGTCAGAATTCGATTACCTAAGACTTTTCTTAAATGACGTTTAGTGAGCTTTACGCAAGATTCCCACCTACCACCATGATGCGGAGCGTAAGGAGGTATGAAGCGCCATTTGAAACCTTTTGAATAAGAAAAATTAGAGATTTGTTCCATGGCAGGAGAGGAAGTGAGAGCTTTCTTCCACAGGGAGGCTACGCCCTGAAAGGGTGAAGCGTTATCAGAGAACATCTCAGAAGGAACACCACGCCTAGCGGTGAAACGAGAGACAGCTGATAAAAAATAAGAAGTAGAAGCATTCGTTACTAGTTCCAAGTGGATTGCGCCGGTAACCATGCAAACAAAGAGAGAAACATAAAGCTTACCAAACAATTTGCGTTTAGCTTCAGGAGAGTTTTGTTGATATTGGAACGGACCCATATAGTCCACTCCAGTTAAAGCAAATGGGCGTATTGGAGAAGAACGAAAAGAGGGCAGATCGCTCATTAATTGAGTGTTGATTTTAGGTTTCGCTTTGAAACAAGGAATGCACTTATGAATTACAGAAGAAACTTCATGAATTCCATTTATAATCCAGTACTTTTCTCTTAAGAGGCAGAGCAGAGTACGTGTACCAACATGAAGATTACGGTAATGAAAGTCACGTATAATTAAGGAAGTAACGTGATGTTTGGAAGGCAAAATAACGGGATGCTTTTTGTCCTCAGAGAGTAAGAATTGCGAGAGCCTTCCACCTACCCTAAGTAATCCATGGTCATCAAGAAACGGGGCTAAAGCACGAAGACGACTGGATTTGGGAAGACCTCTTTTAGAAGAAAGCAAAGTCAACTCAGAAGAAAAGGCTTCTTGCTGTGTCAGTTGTAAAATCTTAATGGTAGCGAGATTCAATTCATGATTGGTAAGGTGTGGTTTAGGGAGAAGAGGTTGGTCAACCACAAGATATTTCCATCTAAGGAGATAGGCAACAATCCGTAGTAATTTATGGAAGGAAGAATAGCGTGACAACAAAGGATAAGAAGCATTGGAAACCAGACACGAGGAAATAGACAGAGGTACTTTAGCGTCAGGCAAGTTGGAGTTTGGAGCTGGAGGTTTAGAAGGCCATGAGGAAGATTCGTCGACTAGCCACGAGGGCCCATGCCAGTACAATTGGGAAGCTGCCAATTGAGAGGGTAAACAACCACGAGAGATGATATCAGCTGGATTATCCGCACTGGGAACATGCCTCCATTGACATCCAGAAGAAAGAGTTTGAATTTTGGAAACCCTGTTTGCGACAAAAGTTTGCCAATGAGAGGGGTTTTTGGCGATCCAAGAAAGGGCGATCATGGAATCGCTCCAGAGATAGATTTGCGAAAATTCGACCTTTAATACTTCCCGTAATTTCTTGACAAGTTCTGCAGCCATTAGTGCAGCGCACAGTTCGAGCCTAGGTAAAGTGATAGTTTTAAGAGGAGCGACCTTCGATTTGGCACAAACAAGGTTAGAAACTGGAGATCCATAGAGTGAATCGTGATAAACTAAATATGCACAGCAACCATAAGCTTTTTCGGAACTGTCCGCGAACACATGAAGGAAAAAGGATGCATTAGAATGAGAGCTGATTAAATTCCTGGGAATTTCAATGAGGGAAAGATCCAGCAAATTGCTGCGAAACGAGAGCCAACGATTCAGAAAAGAAAGAGGGACAGCGTCATCCCATTCACATTTAAGTGACCACAGCTCTTGCATGAAGAGTTTGGCTATGACAATAACTGGGGCAAGAAATTGAAGCGGATCAAAAATGTTTGCGATTTCAGAGAGAATTTGTCTTTTTGTATTAGGAAGCTCTTCTGCGAGCGAAACTTTATAGATAAGAGTGTCAGTGCTAGTGCACCAATGAACCCCTAGAGTTTTTATAGATTCGGAGTTTCCACAAATTTCGACAGAAGAGGGATCTACGTCTTCGATGGGAAATTGGGCGAGAAACTCAGGGGAGTTGGAGTTCCACTTATGAAGTGGGAAACCTCCATTCCTTAGTAATGCTTGAAGTTCTAAAGACACAAAAGAAGCTTCCTCCAAAGAGGGGAAGGATTGCAAATAATCGTCAACATAGAAGGACGTAGTTAGTGCTTCAGAGGCTTTTGGGTTGAATAAATGACCATCTTGTGAGGCAAGCAAGTGTAGGGAACGGATAGCAAGGAAAGCAGAGGGTTTTAAGCCATAGGTAACGGTTTTCAAGCGAAATACCTTAATGGGCTTATTGATTTCATCACGCCACAAGATTCTTTGAAGATCTCGCTGTTGTGGTTGAATTAACACTTGACGGTACATCTGTTTTATATCGGCTATGACAGCTATGGGAAATAATCGAAAGTTTAAAAGTATAGCAGATAAATCTGATTGAATAGCAGGACCAGAATAAAGAGTGTCGTTAAGGCTGTTGCCGTTAACGTCTGGTGATGAACCATTGAAAACAACTCGGATTTTATCTTTTACAAAAGGGTTTTTCCACACAGGATGATGATTTAAATAAACCGTTTCGATTGGGGGGTGCAATTCATCATCGGATTTGTTAACAACCTCCATATGATCTAAGCTTTCATACTCATCCATGAACTGCGTGTACTGCTTTTTGACGAGGGGTTCCTTTTTGAATTTGCTCTCGATAGCAAAGAGAGCTTTTCGAGCTTTGGGCTGAGAGTTGATAAGTTTAGGAGGATTATTTAATCTTGGCATTTGAACAACGAACCGGCCATCAGAAGAACGAGTGGTCGTGTTCAAAAAAAGTTGCTCACAGAATTAATTTTCTGAAGAAGTTACATTAGGAGAATCAACATTTTCAAGCCTCCAAAACTGTTCCAGATCAGTATTGGAGAAGTAACATTGCGATGTAGGTTGGGGTGAATAATGGGGAAGTTGCCCTGTGACAATCCATCCAAAATTAGTGTCTCTAGCGACCACGTTTGAGGATAGCTTGCGAACCTGTTTCCGAAGGCAGTTCCAAAAGACATTGGCACTAAAGAGTATGTCAATGGGATTTTGTATGTTAAACGAAGGATCGGCTAACCTTAAATGCGAGGGAATGTTTAACCCCGAAATATCAACCGAGTGACTAGGAGTGTCTTCTCCAATGCTATTGAGAATTAGACAATTAAGTTTAAGAAAGTTGTTTCTATGACAAGTATCTCTTATGGTTAGTTTTGAAAATTGTAAAGCTTGCGATTTTGAGCTGTTGATGCCTGACACATTGATAGAAGTGGGGTTTACGGGTAGGCCTAGTTTTCTAATCAGGGAATTAGATACAAAATCATGAGTTGCCGCTGAGTCTAGAAGACCGCGTGCACGGACCCAGTTGCCAAAGTTATCCTGAACGTCAATTTGGACAGTAGACAACAATACTTGAGCACTGCGAATGGACTTAGCATTTTGAATGTATGATGAAGCATTAGAACTGCTAACACTATCATTTTTCGGCGAAGTTGATGCTGTCGATGACCTTGCCTGATCATGACGATGTAGCAGGGTATGATGAGCCTTTTCACAATGGTAGCAAAGTCTTGTGGACTTACAGTTAGAAGCAGAATGCGTGGGCGCTAGGCAGTTGAAACAATGTTTGTTTTGAGCGACTAATTTTCGTCTGTCATCGACTGACATTTCTTTAAAGGATTTGCAGAGGTATAGGGCATGGGGATCTTTACAAAGTATGCACTTTACCGGTTCGTTTAAACTTTTGCGAGGTTCACCTTGCGTGTTTAAAACAATAGAGCTAGCAACACGACGTTCACTAGACCTAGTTGGGTAACCAGTAATGTTTGATTTGAATTTGGATGAGCTGGACCCTGGTTTTTGGGTATTAGACGCTGAGCGTTCGCTTTTGGGTTTGATGGACATTAATTCGAATTTGGAACTAGGAGATGAAGGTTCGCTCTGATTAGCTAGCGCGGTTAAAAGTTGGCATCTAGCGTTTATGAAAGTGACTAAATGCTCGTAAGAGTAGTCGTCTTCCTTAGAAAGTTCAATTTCCCAAGCTTTGAGGGTAGCAGCATCAACTTTAGAAACTATTAAATGTATTAGGAAAGTATCCCAATGTTCAGTAGGCTGCTCTAATTGGGACAAAGCTTTAACGTGGAGTTGGGTAGTGTCAATTAAAGTACGCAAACTAGTGACGTCATTGTGCTGTGACGCAGGTAGGTTAAATAGAGCCTTAATATGGCGTTGAATACGTAAACGTGAATTTCCATATCTTTCTTTTAATAAGTTAAAGGCAATGGGGTAATTTTCGGCACGCAGAGGAAGTGCTTCAACTAATTGCAAAGCTTGACCTCGAAGGATAGATCTCAAGTAATGGAACTTGTAAATGACTTGAATGTCTTCATTGTCATGAACAAGGGAGCAAAATAATTCATAGAAAGAATCCCAAGTGGATTCATCTCCAGAAAAATGGGGTAAATCAATTTTCGGTAAAGTAGGTTTGGGCTTGTGAGTGCCTTCACGGAAAGAAGTTTGGGGTTCATGAAGGGAACCAAGAACAGAAGCGTCCTTTTTCTGCTCCTCTTCGAGTTGGCGTATTATTCTGAAAGCAGAACCTATGCCTTCGTAATATAAGTTCTCTACTTCGACACGATCTTCTGTTTGATTAAGCATGCAAGTTTCAATTTCAGTTTGAATGTTACAGTAGTTTTCATAAGAACGTTCAAAATCCTTTACACGATGTTTCAACAAATCTAATTGCGCATCTGAGGGATCTAATTCTTTTATGTACCTTCTGAATCGGGTAATTTGCCCTTTATAGGATGCTCGTTTAGAAGTAAGTTTTTCATCCTTATCCTTATCAGTGGGAGCCATATTAAAGAAGATAAATGAAAATGTAACTCACGAAACTGTGGAACCTTGGAAATGCTGTCAAGCTGGCAGCAGCGAATGAGTAGAAAGAATGGGACACACCATAGGAGACAGGAGCGGCCTCTTTCCCGTTCACAGGCTTTGCACGATGTGGTTATAGCTGAAATATTCAATACAGATATTAGAAATATGCAAAGTATTGTCAAATGACACTTTTAAAAAGAGAGAAGAAAAAATGGGCTCTCCCGGGTTTCTGGGACCAAATTTTGGGTAGATTTTAGGCTAGGGAATAACCCACCCACCAAGGGAAGATGATTAAGAGAAGGAAGTAGATTTAGGATTTGGAAGAGAAGGATAGAATAATAGGAGGAGAGCCCCACAGAATTAATAAGTTGAAGTTTAAATACACTTAGAAGAAGTTGCCAATAGAAATTAACTCTCGGATACCTAAAGTAGGTACGAGCTTGGTCGAGGCTAACGGGAACCGCAGCTAGGACTTGAGCGGTTTGCGAGAGAGAGGCTTTAGTATATTTCCTCCCAAGCACGTATAAAAGTACTATGGGGAAGGGTGATGGTCTGGCAAGACTGAGAGAAACAAATTTACTGTATGCCTTCTCAAAGAAATTAGGTTTTTCAAAGTGATTCGAAGAATGCCAATGATTTAACTCAGGTTGGGTATTTTCAATTTCTAAAATTATGGAGCTCCTGTAAAGGCGACCAAGTATCTCTAAGAAGGAATATGATAAAAGATTATGCCTTGTTGGGTAATCTTGGTAAATGAACCAATGGTTGCATTGGACAATGGCTAAGCTTTTACTCAGCGAGGAGCCGGCTAAAAGTTTAGACAAAAAGAAACACTTATTTTTTAGAAAACTGACCATAAGTTTTCGGAGAGGGTCTCCACAAGCAGGTAGTTGGCTTAGCGAACTTTACTTGCCTTACTGGCCAATTAGAATTAGCTATTATCGCTAAGAAGAACTTTAGTAAGGTGAAAATTAAGAGTTCTTGCTCAAAGGCAACAAATGGTGAAAGCCCTATTAAAGATTTTAATATCATTGAGTGAAGAGAGTCAAGGAAGACAGGATTTTGCCTAAACTTTATATTCGAAAATGAAAAAGCAAAGGGAAAAGATTAGTTTATTTTACAATTAGAAAAAGTTTGAGGAAATTAACAATTATGCAATATAATTTTAATAAACATAATTCATTTGAACTTTGTAACGAATAGGGTCGCAGACCTCTTAACAGTAAACGGTTGCTCCAGGCAATTGACAATTTAAAAGGTTTCAAACCTTACATGTTTATAAATCTTTATAAAAATTAAACCAATAAACAATGAAATAATTAAAGCTTGAACGTGAATTGGAGTACAAAAGTGTACCTTAAGAAATTCTTGAGAGAATGTTCTAGAGAAAATGACAACGTTGAAAAGGACAATAATAACAACGTGAAAATAAGATAGAAGTTCCTACAACTTCTTATATTTATACAGAGTTAATATATGGGAATTATACAAAGAGGGCAGGTCACTTACTGTGAAACCTGGAGAAAGTGAAAAGGAAGTTTCTAGACTTCTTATACCTTGAATAAGACTCGCAAGTTAAATGAGGCAGTTTTCATTTAGCGAGACCAAAAAATAACTCACTCAAGAGTTGAGAGAATTGTTTTCCCTGCTTTTGAAGGGAGGAACAATTTAAGTTTGAAACGTGTGCTGGACACGTATCATAAAGATTATACAGAAATACTTAATGATAAACCAACAAAAATGGAAGGGCACTTCTTAGAATGACACCTTATTGGAAAAGACTTAGATTAAAAATTCATTGCAGATTGTTAGTGAGAGGTTTAGGAAAGAGAAATGGGAATTGAGGAAAATGTTCATGGCCTTATTTGAATATAAGCGGACGATCGCGACGCGGTAGAAAAGTTGAGCAAGCACTAGTTTTCACTATAGTCCCTTGAAACATATGAAATGTTCAATGTGGAGACACAAAGTTTATGGAGAAGAAAGTTATTGCAATTATAGGAAGAACTGATTGCACTATATAGATGAAAGTCTATTTATTGAAACAGTTGTGATTTACAATTAAATGCGCCATAGAATGTTCCAGCGATGGACGAAAATTCACTATTGTAGTAATTTAGTTTTAAACAGAATTCTCCCAAGTACGTGAGAATTACATGACGGCAGGACTCGTAGATTGAGTACCGAATCTGGAAAGTTCCAGAACAATCTTGGTAGTGAAATGGGGTTAAAGTAAATCCAGCGGAGGAACTTGCTTTGTAAATTGTAGACAGTGGATATTAGATAATATCCCACGTAGTGAGAAGATTTCTCATTTGGCAAGCATAAGAAATGCTGCTTTTCACTAAGATTAGCTTGATTAAACAAAAGCTCAACATGGAAAATCCCGCGGAGGATGATTTTGCCCAAAAACAAGTAACCTCACACTACCCATAAAAGATAGTTAAAAGCATGTGGTAATTAAAATCATGAAGATGAGGTTAAAACTTGAATCAGGTACTTATCTTTGTTGCATGGCGAAGGTGAAGTTCTTCACTAATACTTAAAGTTCCAACATGGCGTGGAATTTAAAAAATGCCTCGTTAGGTCAGGAGGCTGGCTCTGGTTGAGCCTTAACTGATCACTACGACTGCCGACTAAGAAGTGAGAGCAGCTCAGCGAAGCACGGAGGGTCCTAGGAAGGGGAGAGAGTGGGGGTAGGAAACAAAAGGTATACATATCAGCATAACCAACTTATATACAACAAATTGATTTCTTGGTGAGCTGGTCTTCAAGGAGTTGATAGATGATACTAGCGCAGCATGGTGAGTAAAGAAGTAGACGTAGTCCTCTTGCTCAAGGAGAAAATAACTGACGATGGTAACAAGATCTGGTAGCCAAATGGATAAGTAAGTCCTCTGCAGGATGAGGAATTGAGTAGCTTCAGAGGTTCGCTACTAGATGACGCTAGGTGGATCACAGAATTTATATATCTGAAACATACTCATAAAGACATAAGAGACATGCCCAACAAGGAGAAAACAGATGATCACTGTTGGCGTTTGGCAAAGAGGAAGGAAGAAATGAACATGCAAAGAGCAATAGACATTACATCTCTCGTACCGTGTATTCAAAGAATACACCAACAACAAATACTGTATACGAAAGACAACTAATTTCACGAAGATGCCGCTACAGTCCAATGTTGGAACCGCCATTTTGTATTGTGTATCCGATCTTTCTGTTATATAGTCTTTGGTCTCACCAGCTACAAACTGTCTTCTTTTCATCATTCGTCCTTAAAGGTTGTGTGCTCAATCAATACAATGAATCATATTATGATGAATGAGAGGCGACACTCAATTACAAATGTTATAAAGATTAAAGGTGACGGTAATTGTCTGTTCAGGTCATTGGCATATTGTGAGTACAACAATCAGAGTTTATTTACACAGGTTAGGAAGCGAATTGTAAAACATGTTACAGACAAGTGGAATAATTATTCTTCCTTTATTGTTGGCAACAGCGATATGTACGAAACTGCTATCAATACGAGCGATGATTACAAAATGTACATGTCCATGATGGTGTTCATGGAGGTCATGTTGAGTTAGTTGTCGCTGCTCAAGTTTGCAAATTGGATATTTATTCGTGGATTACTACTGTCGTATGGAAGGTGACCGGTTAAAATTTATACGTCATCAACAAACGAAGTTACGAGTTGATACATATGCCGGTTTAGCAGACGCCTTGCATGTACGAGCAGAAATTAAAATCTCAGAGTCGGTCGTATTGTAGTTTTGCCATCTTCTGTTGCAGGTAGCCCAAGGAAAATATTGCAAAATTATGAGGATACGATGGCGATAGTGAGGAAGTTTGGAAAGCCAAATTTATTCATTACGTTCACCTATAATGCGGGCTGGCCAGAAATACTTAACAGCATTCATCTCTGGGAAACGGCTAATAATGGGCCTGTTATTGAAGTGAGAGTTTTCCATTGCAAAGTAAAGGAATTGCTACGATTGATTAATGTTAAGGAAATTTTCGGTAAAAGCATATCTATATACAGTGGCATTTCAAAAACGAGGTCTCCCGCACATCCATTTACTCTTAACATTAACGGAAGATTGTAAGTTTCGAGAAATTTCTGACATTGACAGTGTGGTGTCAGCCGAAATACCAGATCTCGGGGATGAAGCGCTATACGAGTTGGTAAGGCGTCATGTGGTACATGGTCCTCGCGGATCTTTGAATCCTTCTTCAGTCGGTATGAAAGATGGCGTATGTAAGAAAGATTTCCCTAAACAGTTTCAGGAAGAGACCAAAGATAATGCCAATGGTTATCCTTCGTATAGGAGAAGAAATAATGGACGGATTATTATAAAAGCAATTCGAGGCATTGACATTGAAATCGATAGTCGAATCATTGTTCCCTACAATCCATTTCTTTTACTTTACTTGCAAGCTCATATTAATGTTGAAATATGCTCAAGGGTTCGGAGTGTTATATACATCCACAAATATCTTATATATTAAAATCCACAAGTATGTGTATAAAGGTCATGACTGCTGCATTGTTAAAATATGTCTTGAAGGCGAAACGGTGAACTACGATGGAATTTCTTTTTTCCAAAATGCTAGATATGTTGGTCCAACAGAAGCCGCATTCAGGATATTTTCATTTGACATGCATGAACAATCACATTCTATCGTGCAATTACCAGTTCACTTGCCAAACTTGCAAAATATCTATTTTAAAAATGATAACGTTCCTGATATTTTACTTCAAGCACAGTTGCGCAACACGGAATTACAAGCGTGGTTCAAGTTAAATCAAGATTTGCAAGCCAGAAGTACGTATATATATCCTGAAACACCAGTACATTGCGTCTGGAATAGAGCAACTGCCAGTGGCAAAAAAGGAAAAATGTTTCAAAAACTATAGGCAGAATGTATAATGTTTCGCCTACAGAAACAGAAAGGTATTATTTACGCCTGTTATTGCTTCACGTCATAGGTGCTACCAGCTTCCAGGATCTACGAACATACAAATCAGTTGTCTATTCTACTTTTAAATAAACAGCTAAGGAGCGACGTTTGCTGTTTGAAGATTCTGAATGGCAGCGTTGTTTGGCAGAAGCGGCACAATTTCAGATGCCTTCTCAGTTACGACAACTGTTTTCTTACATATGTATCTTTCAGACCCCTTCAAATGTAAGATAGTTATGGGACATTTTCAAGAATTCATTATCAGAAGATTATCTGCAGTTTCACGAACCTAACATTGCATATCAGTTCACTCTTATACATATTTCTAATACATTAAAGCTCCATGGTCTTCCCATTACTTCTCTCGAATTGCCAGCTATTATTGATAATTTCCCTCAGACAAATTTACCAATGAATTATCCAAAACTTAATGAGGATCAATTAAGTCGGATGATAAACCAAGCAAATGGAAACCAAACGGCTCTAATTACAGAAATTTTGGGGTTAGTACTGCGCCCGAATGTATTTAAGGCCAATACTAAAGATCCAGACGGGATACGAACTGGAACCCAGGAAAAATAAAAGAACGAATTAAAATCTCTTATTCCTTAAAAATTTGTGAGATATGGAAAATCTAAGATGAAATAGAGTGTAATACTATGCATCATTAATAATTAAACAATTACGGAAGGCAAGAAGGAACTATTTAAATATGGTTGTGTATTTATTATCTGAATGTAGGGAGGCCTACATTGTAAGAATGCGTCACACAACCAGAAGTGAGAGAAACGTCGTGCAGGAGGAGAAGTGATCAAGGTTGATGGCACACTGAGTGAGGGGAAGTCTATGGAGCTACGTCACACCACGAGAGGGGAGGAAACGCGAGGAACTTGCCGTACTCGGAGAGCAAGAACAAGCAGTCATTCCTAATTCATATCGGGTGGGGACAAGACCGCCAGTGTAGAAACAAGTTGTTTCTAGAACAGTGCCACGCATCACGAAAGTGGAGAGAAGGATTGTGAAGTCAGAAGGCTGCGACTTGGGAAGCAAGGGACATTCTGACTGAGACCAGCACAGCATGTAGACCAGTGATTTTGCAACACACTTATCGGAACGAGACTGAGTTCATTTACACTCACTTTTAAAGAGGCTTCATACAGCAAGTCTGTGGAGTATTTGAAACACAGCTTGTTACTTCGGTATTTCAATACGAAGCTATTACACATCTCTCGCAGATAAATGCAAACAATTCACTTCAGGAAAAGAGCTACATTACTCATACAATTCAGCTCATCCTTGGGAACTATACATAATGCAGTTTATAAATTGGCAACGGGGAAGTTATATAGGTTTAATCATTAAACTGATTATGACTTCGTGCTAAGATGCATATTATAGGGAAGTAGAAACTACAGAAATGAAAAGTTGAATCCAGAATTCCACAACATGGACGGCGCAGTTGAACATCTACGTGATGCGCAGAAATGCAGAACAAATCTATACTTCTTAACATGAGTTCATATACATCCAGTATACTCTCAAAGACACTTATAGAACAATCGAATTTCAACCTTGAGAAGCGATGTCGGCGCAGTGAAGGGGTAACGTCAGAAGATCCGAACAACTTGCGGGATTCGAGCGAAGAGTGAGGGAGAGACTTGCTGCACTCGGAGAGGTCGCTAACCCAGTTATGTCATCGACTTTGTTCCACTGTGAGGGCTATCCAGCAGGCCTCGTCACAACCGGTTCTCGCAGCTGTGGGCGTTGTGCTCAAACACACATTTGTCTTGCCAG
This sequence comes from Meconema thalassinum, assembly GCA_946902985.2. NCBI lineage: Eukaryota > Metazoa > Arthropoda > Insecta > Orthoptera > Tettigoniidae > Meconema > Meconema thalassinum. The sequence continues at coordinate 450,256,643 of OX336393.1, read as the reverse complement.
ACGAGACATGATACATCTGAGATCGTCACCAGCTCAAGGTAGTGAAGAGATTGATTTATATTTAGTAGAATTGTAGTCATGTTCTGTGTTTATCCTAATTGACCAATCGTATAATTTTGTCATTGTATTTAAAATTGTGTAGATTTTAATCCAGTATATCAGTATTTTCTTAGGAGTCATTTTCATTGAAAATTTCTGTCATTTGGACGAAATTTTATTTAGCGTATTGCTGTTGTCAACGTTAAATCATTTCAATATAAAATCGTTTAGAATTACAGATACTTGCGTTAAATTGAATAAATCTGTTTTATGCGCAGCGATGGAACGTATATTGAACAACTTAAGTACCGTATATTTAAAAAGCCATATCACGAAGTGTCAAATAAATTTCGACAACTCAAGATGTTGATTCGAGTGACAGAAATTTATTATAAACCAACTGTGTGCAAAAATGAATTGTTACACGACACTAAATCTGGTAAAAGATAGTCCAAGTACTTGATATAGATAATTAAATCAATGAATACCAAATTCATTGTAATGAAACAGATAGTTATGTAGAACTATGCTGTAAACGTAATAAACCATATTTCCTAGTAACAAAGGTGTTTCAAGAACCTTTATATATGTGTCGAATAAAACATTTAGAGCATTAAAAAGCCTAGATAAAATTTGTTAAACAAATTATTTCACGTAGATAGTTAAGACTTAAGTGTATTCACTGGAAAAGAGGACACACTTATATCATTTTTTTTAATATGAATTCTTGCTGACAATTCTTTGAAAGTTACAATAATGTAAGAACTGAATTTAAATACGTGAAAAGGAGTTAAGAAAGTTAAATCACAGGGTGATATAAAAGTAACTGTACAGAAAGTAATTAAAGATTTGAAGTTATAGGCACGAGGAAATGTTGTATAAGAATAGAGGAGATTGTTAAAATTTGTTTCTTGAACAATATTCACAATGGTCGTGGATATTTAATAAACTTACTAATTTTCTTTGCATTGATTGAGAAAATGCACTGAAATGGGACTTAGATTTGGAATACCGTGCAAGAAAGGAATCGTAGACGTAAATGAGTTACGTATTTTCACAAAAGGAGACTGAGGAGTCACGTTTCCTAGTTTTGATCACAGCGTATGTGACATTGTTTAATTGCATTTGAGGCAAGTTCTGTTCAGGGTGTTTACGAAATAATGTGATTGTTGTATAATTTTGGAATGGAAGTGTGGAATGAAGGTAAAATGCCATGCAATTCGAATATTCCCGTTTATCAAAGAAAATGTAAGCCGAGCAAAGAATTTCAGGAATTTTCCGAGATTTAATAATCAAATGGGAGAAGACAACGTTAGAGCAGTTCTGAACTTAAATGTTTGTAACCTATGTTCTCTTGATTCAGACTAGTATTTATACTTTCAACCGATAGAGTTACGGTGTTTGTTCCGGAAGTTTCAGTTGTAAACACGCATGTATTAAAGGAAATTAAATCACTTCAACGCAGTTAAGTGAACATTTGTGCGAATCACGAATCATTGTACTTATGGATATATATTTAATACTGAGTAAATCTTGATCTTACATATTTAGATGTGGAACTACGGTTCAAATATGAAACGCAATGTATAATATAGGGTAATGTTTGAAATCACGCCGTTTCATAATTTCTCATATTTCAGTGGAGGTTCTGAGTAACTCCACTCGAGTTTATCGTTTGTAACAAATTTTGTGTTTAATTTTTGTTATGGCAAAGGAATGCTATATTCTCCGATGAGAGAAGAAGGAATCAGTGAAGTACCGAATTCTCCAACCTTTATTTTCAGGACATTATATATAAGTGCCACGTTTTTAGTTCATCTTGAGTTTTTATTTCTTGCAGTGTCAAGTAGACACTAATCATCGATATGCATCCAGGACATGTGTGTATTTCCTTAGCACAATAAACGGCTGGCACTTTTTAGCGAGTTAGCCAATTTTTATCTTAGCTGACATCGTTTTCGTTTTGTCATCGCCGAAAATAGTACTGCTAGGTAAGATACAGGCGCTCACTATAGACTGACCTTATCGCCCCTCGAGATTGGAGTTCCTCGATTTGCTTAAACGTAAATGCTAGTAGAATTTTGTACCTAAGCTGGTAGTACTATTTTATTTTATAGATCTACTCTGTGTGTTCCTGGAATTCCCAATTTTTACTTAGCAGACAATGGTAAGTTTGTGAGCAGGGTAGATACGTGTCTACAATCCTTTACAGTGCAGCGGATTGGTAAATTCGGGCGCATATAGATGGTAGATTTAAATGGCCGGCCCATACGTGGGGCGATCGAAAGAGGCACTCGAGAGAGGCAGTTGGAAGCACTCGAGAGTGAGGCCATATATGTTTTGAAATAAAAGAAATGTCGATCCCAAATTTGATGATTGTTGAGGTGAACGCAACATCAGCAGATTAGTAGAGTACATTACAGTTGTGAGGCATATTTCTAGAACCAGCTAACGACAATTTGTCATGTAATATTAAATTAAGGAGTAAATTAACGTTGTTAAATATAAGTTAGGTCGGATGATAAAATGTAATGATGTCGGTCCAGTAAAATGGGACAATAAAAAAAATACGTAATAACTCGCGATTTAAATAGACTTAAGTAGTACTAAGATTTTCAATGCATTCCATCACTTGTATAAAATGTATACGTTGGTCAATTCTGGATATCCACTTGTAGTTTTTGTAGTTGATACTTCCCTTAGTCTCAAGAAAGAAGAAATTATGTTAGAAAACGACTTGACGTTCATAAGAACGATGTTGGAAAACATGAAAGAAGGTCAAAGTGTATTGACCAAAGACCCTGAAGCCCTCCTCCAATTAACACACTCTAACACTAAACAAATGAAAGCCGAGATTCAGAAATCTGTAGCTGCTGTGAAATCTTAGGTCAAGGCCGAGTTGTCGGTTGCTCAAACACTTACCAAGGCTAGTAAAAAGTTAGCACAGGAGGAAGCCAAGTTAGATTTAGAAAAGGCCAGAAAATAAGATACACTAGCTAGAGAAAAGGAAAGGGAAGAAACTAGGTTAGCTAGAGAAAAAGCCCAGGAAGAAACTAGGTTAGCTAGAGGAGGATAGACAGGAACGTGAAGTAATCAGGTTAGCTCAAGAGAAGGCAAAGGAGGAAATTAGGCTAACATTAGAAAAAGCACGAGAGGAAGACAGAAAGGTAGTAGAAGAGGCTAAAAGGATAAGAGCGGAGAGGAGATTACCTCAAGGAAAAGCTCGAGAAGAGGACCGATCAGTCAGGAACAGCTAGATTAGAAGACAGAAAAATCCAAGCCGAAATAAGAGCAGCGCAGGAAGAAGCCAGGAAAATTCATGATGATGTTAGGAAAAATCAGGAAAAAGCGCAGGAAGAGGCCAGGAAAATTCATGATGAAGTTAGGAAAATTCAGGAAAAGGCTCAGAAAATTTTAGAAAAGGCAGGAAATTCACAGGAAGAATTAAAAACCTCATTTGACCAAGTCAAAGACGACATTAGTCTTACTAAAAGAGAAGTAGGAATTTTAAGATCCGTCATGATAGGCAAAGTATTAGAAGTGAAATTAGCTAACAGTAACCACATAATAGAACTAGAGGAAAAATTACAGGCTAGTATTAGCTCCAATAAGGAGGAAAACACTACACATCATGTACACGTTTCAGGGGCCCAGAACAGACTCATGAGCAACTTGACAGTCTAAATGATACTGTTGGTGACTTACAGGTCAAGTTGGAAGGTCAAAGGAAATTGATCGAGGATGGCATTAATGTGGACATAAATGCCTCTATTGTAAAGGCTGTTACGGACATGAAGGAGGAGGTCGTAACAGTTACTACTAAAATTGTATCTGAAATCCATAGTAAATTATCTAATGATATTAAGGCCATAGAATTAAGTTCAAACGTAAATGTTAGTAGAGTACGTGAAGATCTATCCAAGCGGGTAGATGAGCTTCAAATCAATAACGTAGCCACGCTGACCGATATTGTAAATAAAGCAGATATAAGTAATTCAGGCGAACTTGACAGGGTTAAACGTACAGTCGATGACATAAACATAGAACTGGCGAAAATTAGGTAGAGGCAGGAAAAGGAAACCAGCGAATTGGAACAACAATTAAAGTCACCCACGATTGGGGATTTTCCATTTTCATCTACGTTAAGAGCTGAAGTCAGGGAGGACATGAGGAAGGACTTAACTAGATTCTTTGAGGCAAGAGATGAGAAATTGAAGGAAGAAATCAGGAAATTAGAGGCTAGGACAGACAAGATAGAAGAGGATAAGGAAAGCGTGGATAGTCAGCAGCTTCCGAAATCCAGCTTTAACTTCATTCGAGAGCCATTTCGAACATAAACAGAGGAACTTGGAGGAGACTTTGAACCTTTCCAGAGTAGGTCAAATGCGAACATTATCGTCATCAAGAGTAACGACGAAAAACACAACAAATTCAGCGGGGTTGGAAATATCACTGCTGTGGAATTTCTCAGAGACATGAGATCGTATCTAGAGGATAACAGAATACCTCGTGAACGACACATGAGGGTAGTGGAGAAATATTTGGACTCAGAGGCCTTAGTTTGGCACAGAGCTTTCAGGTATACTTACCACACATTCGAGGAGTTCGCTATTGCTCTACAGAAGCGATTCTGGAGCAAAGAACTTCAACAAGACATACGCTCCGAAATTTATTCGGAAAAGTATGCTTACTCTAGTCCGACGAAGTACGCAAGCTTCTTTACAAATCAATTAGCACGCTTTCAATATCTTCAACTTCCATTGGCAGAAGAAGACCTAGTACTTGCTATTTCATGCCAATTACCAACTGAAGTTAGAAGGCACCTCATTTCGGCAAACGTCAGAACATTAGAGGGGATGGCGGAAATTTTGAGGAGGTTGGATCACACGTCCTATGTGTCCAACAACGCAACCGGAAACCAGAACCAAAGAAGCAGAAATCCAGAACATAGAGAGATCCACACCATCCATGTTGATCAACGTCCGTATCCCTAATACGATAACTGTCCTGTCGTAATGGTAAAAAAAATACTATTGTCCTACATCGGTGATTACTATCCTACATCCTGTTATTTCATTCCCTCAGTTCTATAACAAAGATATACTCAATCAAATTTACAGTTTAATAAATATTAATTCCTTCTGTGTGAGTTATCTTTTCATTTCACATCAATCGCCTTTACTTACTATTCTATAAGTAGGGGTGGAGGATATAGCTGTCTTTACAGAGATGTGCAAATTATTAGATTCGGTGCCAGTTTTCCAAAATTGCATTTTTACTTTTCACGGTTTAATACACTAAGTATGTTTACAAGGCGATGAAGTTACTTCAAATGTTTAACCAAGACTCCTAATTATATTTCCATTTAAGGAACCTCAAATTAAATTGATTTTTTAGAATTTCCACTAACAGAGGAGCCTTGCAAATGCAAAATGCCACACGTTTCGTTTTTATTACTTCACTCTACTTTACGTGTGAATTTAGAGCGGAGGGATTTGGGGTATTTTAACTGATGAACGCTATTGAACTATTCAAAGTTTCATGAACTATGCATTGAAATCACCTGACTTGAATTCTAAAGTCAATGAAAAATTGAAAATGGACCCAGCTCAGATTTCCCTCAGAACCCAATAATCTGAAAGTTTCCAGACGCAATTCCTTATGGGAAAAGGTGTAATTCCACGGGAGAGGAAACACTACTAAGTAGGACAACAAAAGAAGTTGGTCAATAAAATGATTTTGAATAAAAGTGATTATGACTAATTAAAATTATTTATTTAATTCTATTAATTTGCACACCTCTATATGTTAACCAAGAGTTACATCTCTAAATTCAAATATAAGAGACCCATCTTTTATTTTAAATTTATACCATTGTTCATAAGTAGACAAAACACCAAATTGTACCGCTGTAGCCTTAAATTGTGTGGATATCTCTATCTACTTAGTTTAAAACAAAGTTCCCAATTCTTGGATGTTACGGGTAACCTCGAGAGCAACTTGATGGATTTTGATGCGGTTTTCACCATTCTGTAAAGGATTTCTCGATGAAGGATTAGGTAGAAAAACATTTATTTATGACCAAAAGAACCCGAGCATTTAGGATTTCAGTGAATTGAATTGAAGAAAAACCTAACGTCCATGTGTCTTTTAATCTTACACTGGGTAAACCGTTAAAAATATCGATATTCTCTGAGAATTGTTCAGCATGAGAAGTTCTGCAAGAAAGTCCGCGACAGCTCCCACATCGACCACTGTAAGTGTTTTTTCGTTTTCATTTCTTCCAGCAATCTCCATTCAGTAGAAATTTAAATTACTAGCTTCAGAGTGAGTTTTCGAGCTTGCGAGCGACCTATCACCCTAGCTTCAGCCAGCGTCAAACTGCCGCGTCGTGTCGAGTTAATTCTTCAGAGAAGAGTATAGCTTATGTGTTTGGAGTTAGCTGTTCACCTCGGCCTGACGTCCGTGCGCCTTTTAAGCTTACGCAGGGTAAATAGTGGGTCACACACCCAGAGGATAGGCAGACACCCACACATTTGATCTCATAAGTCTACTTCATCATTTACCCAAAAAGCGACGGTACCGTAAATGTCTGTTCAGGTCACTAGCATGAAGACATGCAAATGTCATATGGACAGAAGTGCTGTAGGATTGTTGAAGTGAATGCTGCGGAGCAGCACGGGTCTTCTAGTTACATATAAAATTTGGTTGAAATCCATTTGATAGTGTAGAAGTTATATGCATTTCAAAATTGGACATATCAGAAGGCTTAAAATTATTTTGGCAACACTGTCATGTATGGCCTCCTGGAAATTAAACTGTAATAGTATTATCTACATGTGCGCCAATTTTGGAATAGCTCCCATGCATACCTTCCAAGATATCCAACATGGAGCTGAAATTTCTGGTGAGTTTTTTCAGCAGTTGGTAGCACTGACATCATTTTCAAATATGGGCTTGAGATATTCCGGTATTCATCTTTACTCATACTACATTTGGTTTCGATATCTGGAGCCGTTTAGGAGTTAATAGGGGGGGGGGGACACACAGCCAGACAGACGGACACACATTTTCCGGGATCGATCTCATAAATGTGAAAAGTAGGCTAAAAGTACAACAGCAGTATCAGTTGTGAATAGGCTACACTTTTTAAGTTCATACAGATGGGGTAATGCAATTCTATGTGCTGATTGGATGAAGGTGACTTGGTAGGTTTTGGAACTAACAATGGCGGAAGTTCAAATGTATCTAGCAGATTTTGAAATTAACCCTAAGTCTTGTCCGCCTATTTCATAGGGAAATAGCGTCGTTTGAAGGAAAATCATGGCATCATTGAATTGCCCACGTGCAAGTTCATATAAAGGCAACTTCATCTCATTTTTCGTGTTCCTTGGCCTTGGCGGGTTTTGATTCTAAGTGCCTCAAATACAATACGTTCTAGTGCATGCCATACTATACAAAAGAAAAGCTAAAGAAGTTTACATTTACTTAACTTGATATAAAATGGAAAGAAGGCACATTAATTCTCCTCCCGCTGTGAGCCACACACTCGGACACACAGAATGTGAATATGTTACTCTAGCTTCCCCCATACCTCACATCGGGGTGAGACATCCAATCACTCAGACTAACAACACATGTTAGCAAGCCACGGGACAGTAAGTCGAAAGCCTCAAAACTCGATACATGAATCGTGTTAACTCCGGAATATAGGAAAAGTATGTATAGAACTGAAAGGTGTAATACTTCAAAACAGTTAAAAGTAAATTTATCGATGAAAAAACGTCGATTAGGAGTCTAGGGAATAAGAAATCAGTATAAATATAGAGCATGGCCTAACAACTCCAGAAATAATTTCGAATATCGCTATAGCCTAATAATAAAAATAATAATAATAATGACAATGAAAATCCATAGCCTGCTTCCAGTCTCCGACCAGGTCAGGAATGGAATGAATGAAGCCCCCATCTAGCGGCGAGGATATGGACTGTGCCGGCTGCCGAGGCCTGACGCACTCCTCTGGGGCAATGATTAAATGAATGACAGATGAAATGAAATGATAGTGGAGAGTGTTGCTGGAATGAAATGTTTGACAGGGAAAACCGGAGTACCCGGAGGAAAACCGGTCTGCCTCCGTTTTGTCCAGCACAGATCTCACATGGAGTGACCGGGATTTGAACCACGGACCCAGCGGTGAGAGGCCTGCGTGCTGCCGCCTAAGCCACGGAGGCTTCAATAACAATAATAATAATAATAATAATAATAATTATATTAATAATTGCGTGTGGTCTCAGTTGTGCTCGTCGTGATGGGGATGACATTATGCAGACAGCAAAAACACTCAGCACACGAGTCAGAGGAAGTAACCACACAATTGCCTCTCACCTAGGTGAACCAGGTTCGGCTTCCGGCCAATGATTGTGACATTTTCGAACTGAAATATCACATCTTGTGGTTAGGATTTCACGTAAAAATGGAGGTCCCGTGGTTCCTGATAATGAGATTAACGGTCACATAAAACTACAAGCTTCCTTCCTTTTATCCTTCCTTCCTTCTTTCCTGCCTTCCTTCCATTAACCGTGGAAAGTCAAAACCCTTCGTCCTCCGGATCAAAGGTATGCCAACTTAATCACGAAGTCGATCATCGCTACAATAGACCACTTGCAACGTGTAACTTGTGTCTATTACCTACCCTACTCTGCATGGATAGAACCAGTTTTATCTCCACGTTTCAGAGGGCCATGCCTCAATCAAGCAAAGTGTTTTGTCGGGGGATTCCCTCACACAGCTACTCGGCCGGACAAAGATCATACAGGCATTCTGGTTCATGACAATGCATATTTCACCGCCAGCTCAGATGGTGATATTCGGTCAGTGAATAAGCTATGATTATTGATCACCACTTGACTATCAGATGACTGGGCAAGCATTGTGTCCGATTTACTGGGCTGTATAGAACCTCGTTACAGTGTGACGTACATAAATGTGTTCACCGGTATCGCTATTCATCCTCTATCTGCTAGGTTATCAGCCCATAAACTGATTGACTCCTTATGAAGTACCTGCCGCAGTTTAGATGAGTAGAACCCCCAAAAATCCAAGACAGGCAAGATTAGTAGTGAGGTAATTTGCTACAGCTTCCCGCACTGATCCAGTACTGCAGTTCTGACACTGTGAGTTGGATCTTTTACAGCAGTCATTCCAAAGAATTTGAAAGAGCTTTTAAATGGTATGGATTCTGTCTTGAGGAAAGAATTCATTATGAATATTAATAAATGTAAAACAAAAATATTGGAATGTAGTCGAAAGAAATCAGAAACCCCTATGGACGTCAAATTGGCAGGTGAAAAGCTAAAGTAGGAGACTCCTGCTACTTAAGAAGCAAAGTAACCAGTGATGGACGGAGCAAAGAGGATATAAAAAGTAGGTTGGCTCAGGCAAGGGAAGCATTTATGCAGTAAAGGAACCTGTTGACATCGAATATAGATTTAGGTATTAGAAAGTCGTTTTTAAAAGCCTTTGTTTGGAGGGTGGCGCTGTACGGAAGTGAAACTTGGACTGTTGGCGCCGCAGAATAGAGAAGAATTGAAGCGTTTGAAATGTGGTGTTACAGGAAGATGATGAAGATCTGATGGTTAGATAGAGTAACAAATGAAGAGGTATTGAGACTATTGGGAGAGGAGAGATGTTTCTGGCGACTGCTAATGAAGAGAAGAGATAGGTTGGTAGGACACATACTAAGACACCCAATAGCAAACTTGAGGTCCTTATATGCAACAGCCGCCAAGTCCACATTGACAAAATTTTCAGAAAAAGAGAAGAACGTGTCTCTGCTTTACAATTTGGAGTCTACTTATCGTGTGTGTATTGGACAAGTGATATGTAAGGGGTTTGGGAATAATATGAGCAAAGAAAAATAAACGCATACCTATTAATTTCGCTGTAAATGTGTATTTCATTTTGGACTTGGAGGCTTTTGGTTGGAACATGGCAGTATTCATCAATTCAAAATTTGTCATGTAGATGAATGAGAAGCTAAATCTCTGCAATAAAGTATTTTCCGTTAACAATGAAAAATGTCAATAATAAATAGCCTTTTTAGAAATGTAAATTCAACAATGATGGTTCATTGGGTTAGTTATGGTCATGCAGAATAAAGACATGAACTATGTCACGTGAGACGGATGAGCAGTTTCATTGGCTCATAAGGACTTGGCAGATCTTCCTTGCCATGACCCGATGGACTTGCAGTTATTACTTGAAACTGCAAATTTCTGCATTCATTTGTAACATAAAATGGCGTTTTTTTCTTATGACAAAATATAACCAATATAATGTTACGGCTGTGAGTTTGTGTCATCGCTCGCCGCTTGAGTCACAACTGCCCCAGGGGCTGGGCTGTGGCTTGCCTCCTGTATTGCGCGCGCCTTATGCAACAGGGCTACTACAGACAAAGGGATAGTCCAGAAGATTCGTGACTGGACCAGCGATGGAAGCCTCGAGAAGCCGTGGACCCTGGATGGATCTAGAACCATTTATTGAGTCACCGGCCTGCTATATAAGGGTGACCCGTGAAGCAGTTGTTGTTGTTGTGTTTTACGAGCTAGTGCGAGCGATTATCTTGTGCGACAGAAGTGTGGTGACCAAGTGCTGTGCGAGTTACGAAATCCTGTGAAATTGTTTCTCCCAGCTTGTGAAGAGCGTACATCAAGTGCTCGTAAGTAACTGTATTTGTTGTACCTGAGGAAGAGGGGCGGGTAGCTTCTGCCAAGGCCACCGGACTCATTAGGACGGATTAACTTCTGTGGTCTGTTGCGAGTGAAAGGGGCCAAGAGCGCATAAGGAAGAGACCTGAGGAAACTGGAGAAGGCTCCTAATTGCTTGTATTTGCTGATTAGTGTAATTTTCTGGCCACAATAAAGTTACTTATTTCTTTAAGCAGTAATTGGTGTTGTGCTTTGTACCCCCGCCGTAATCCAGTTAACAAAAGTGCCACTAGGGGGTGGCACGTAACAACTGGTGTCAGAAGCCGGATTACGAACTCAAGCACAACACCTGACGGTCCTGGTTTCAAAACCCGAGCGGGTCATTTTCTCTAATTTTCCTGTGAGTGCATGCCCTTTACAAGACAAACAACTAAAATGGAGGAGAAATTGGCAGCATTGCTTGAAAAGTTAAATGGCATGGAAACCAAGATGGGGGACGGCCAGAAGAAGATGGAGGACGGCCAGAAGAAGTTAGCCGAGGACCTAACTGCCAAACTAGAAGACGGCCAGAAGAAGTTAGCCGAGGACCTAACTGCCAAACTAGAAGACGGCCAAAATAAGCTAGCGGAGGACCTGAAGAGGATAGAGGACGGCCAGAAGAAGATGGAAGACGGTCAGAATAAGTTGACACAGGACCTGAAGAAATTAGAACTGGGTCTGCGTGAGGAAGTCACGGCAGTGGAAAAGAAGTTCGACGCCTTACAAGTGGAAGTTGCCGAGCTGTGCCAACGCCCGCTGATGGGGGTAGAGGAGAAATTCAACGCCTTACAAAAGGAAGTTGCAGAGCTGCGCCAACGCCCACTGACGGGGGTGGAGGAGAAATTCAACGCTCTACGAGAGGAAGTTGCCGAGCTGCGCCAACGCCCGCCCACCGTTACACCGGGAATATCGGGAACGGGACATAGCAGAGTGACGCCCCCAACCTTCGACGGAAAGGTCCCGTGGAACACCTACTTACGTCAGTTCGAGGCGGCCTGTTCCATAAATAACTGGAACAACACAGAAAAGGCTACAGCTCTCATTGTAGCGCTGAGAGGTGACGCCCTTAACGTCCTTCAGGCCATCCCGACTGGATCCCAGGACTACGCTTCCCTGATCGCCCATATGGAGTCCCGATATGGAGATAGCCATCTTCAGCAGGCCTATCAGATGCAGCTCCGGACCCGGGTACAGAAGAACGCGGAAACCCTGCAGGAGTTCGAGATGGACATCGCACGCCTCGTAAGGCTCGCCTACCCAACAGCGCCGGCCGACTTTCTGGAGCAGATAGCGACGCAGACTTTCACCGACGGGCTACGGGACTCGGACACTCAACAGGCGCTGCGTCTCGCGCGCAATAAGACCCTGGCAGATGCGCTGAGCCACGCACTTGAGTTCGAGACGGCAAAACAGGCATCCAGAATGGACGCGCGGGTGCGTCAAGTGGACGTCGACGAACCAGTAAAATCCAACGAGACCAAGCCCCTGGCCGACGAATTAATGGAGGCGCTAAGCCGTTTCTTCGATAGTCGCGGCACCACCAGCAACGACACAGCCGGAAGACAACCGGAGAGGCGGCCCGGAAGAGGACTACCGACTTGCTGGGCCTGCGGTAAGAAAGGCCACCTGAGCAAGGACTGCGGTGATCGCCACCGCCGAGGGTATCCGACGGGAAACCAGTCGTCTGAAAACCGCGCTGCCCAGGGAAACGAGTATTAGCCAGCCTTGAGGGGCAAAGGTTGGCTTGTGACAGTCGTCAAGCCCCAGCAGTCCAAGTGCGTGTGACGAAGTTACGGAGGGACAATAGCAGCCTGATGGTCGACGGAGTCGTCAACGGAGTGAGCTGGCCCATGCTGATCGACACGGGAGCGTCGAGGACCATCGTCAATCCCACCGTGATCCCGAAGTGGAGAGTGCAACCCACACGAAGGAACCTCCAGCTAATAACCGCGACCGGAGAGACCGCACCGGTACATGGCGAAGCATCACTGGAGATCGCCATTGGTCGACGGGTGGTGAAGCATCCAGTGCTTGTGGCTGACGTATCAAACGAAGTGATCATCGGACTGGACTTCCTGGACCAGAACAACATCATCTTGGACTTGAGTACCAACACTCTGCACTTCGGAGGAGAGGAACTTGCTTTGCAACCTGCGCACGAGTCCATCGCCGCACGACGAGTAAGGCTGAGAGAGGACGTCATCGTTCCCGCCAGGACGGAGGTCAGCGCTGCCGTAATTATCGACGGAACTGCTGAGGGAGTGGCGGCAGTCATCGAGCCAAAATATGAGGACATCCAGACAAAAGGATTGCTAGTTGCCAAGACTCTCATCAACACGACGTCTCGGCCGTACGTACGCCTGTCCAACCTGAACGACTACGACATTACGGTTCACCGGGACACCAACCTAGGAGTCTGCGAGCCCGTTACCTGGATTGCCCGCATCACAGATACGACAGACGGACACCTGCAGACGGACAACCGAAGAAGACGCACACTGCCAGAAGAACTACAGAAGCTGTACCAAGGATCCCAGGACCATTTAGACGAAGAGCAATCACGCCAACTTCAGGACCTGCTACGCGAATTCCAGGATGTCTTCTCCGTGGGGAGCAAAGACTTCGGCAGGACAAGCTTGGTCCAGCACAGAATCGACGTTGGGGACAGCGCACCGATTAGGGCCCCATTCCGACGTGTCCCGCTCGCCAAGCAAGCCGAAGTCGACCGGATGGTAGAAGAGATGAAGGAGCAAGGGGTGATCGAGCCATCACATAGCCCTTGGAGTTCTCCGGTCGTGCTTGTGAAGAAGAAGGACGGTTCCACCAGGTTCTGCGTGGACTACAGGCGGGTGAACGACGTCACGAAGAAGGACAGCTACCCTCTACCCCGGATCGACGACACGCTGGACACCATATCAGGGTCAAGATGGTTCTCCACCTTGGATTTGAAGAGTGGCTACTGGCAGGTGGAGGTCCACCCTAAGGACCGCGAGAAAACGGCGTTCTCTGTGGGCAGCGGGCTCTGGCAGTTCACCGTCATGCCATTCGGTCTGTGCAACGCCCCTGCGACCTTCGAAAGGCTAATGGAGTCCATTCTGAGGGGACTACACTGGAAGACCTGCCTGGTCTACCTAGACGACGTCATCGTTCTGGGGAGAAGCTTCAAGGAGCACTACAGCAACCTGAAGGAGATCTTGTTGAAGTTGCGGGCTGCCCAGCTGAAGTTGAGCCCCAAGAAGTGTCAGCTCTTCCAGAAGCGGGTCCAGTACCTTGGGCATATCGTCTCCGAGGAAGGGGTGCGCACCGACCCAGAGAAGACCGCAGCTGTGAGGGAGTGGCCAGTTCCGAAGGACAAGTCCCAACTACGAAGCTTCCTGGGACTCTGGACTTATTACCGTCGCTTCGTGAGAGGATTCGCCGACATCGCCAAACCTTTACATCGACTGACTGAGAAGGACCAACTCTTCACGTGGACAGCAGAATGCCACAATGCCTTCGAGCAACTCAAGCAGGCTCTGTGCACCGCGCCTATTCTGGCCTACCCCAGACCTGGAACAAGGTTCATCGTCGATACCGATGCCAGCGACTTTGGCATAGGGGGGATCCTGTCGCAAGTAGTGGACGGCGAGGAGAGAGTAGTGGCCTACTTCAGCAAGGCCTTGTCAAAGCCAGAAAGGAACTACTGCGTCACCAGGAAGGAGCTGCTCGCCATCGTGAAGACCATTGAACACTTCCACAAGTACCTGTACGGGCAAGAATTTCTCATCAGGACCGACCATGCATCCCTGCGGTGGCTCCTGAACTTCAAGCAGCCCGAGGGTCAACTCGCGCGGTGGTTAGAGAGGCTTCAACAGTACAACTTTGAGATTCAGCACAGGAAAGGCCAGCTGCATTCTAACGCCGACGCCCTGTCACGAAGACCGTGCCCCGAAGACTGCACCTTCTGTGCCCGAAGGGAGGAGAACACCGGGATACAGTGCCGAGGGACTACCGTGGAACTTCAAGGGAGCTGGAGCCGCGAATCTTTCACGCGGGCGCAAGCAGAAGATGATGACCTGGGACTGATAGCCGAATGGAAGAGGGCCTGTGTCCCCAGACCCGGGTGGAACATTGTGAGTGACTGCAGCCCAAAGTTTAAGTCCTACTGGGCGCAGTGGGACTCGCTGATTGTAAGGGATGGCCTCATCTGCCGTTCCTGGGAGAGCACCGACGGGAAGACATCTCGGGAACAAGTCGTCGTTCCAAAGGTTATGACGGAGGAAGTCCTGAGGGAAGTTCATGGAGGATCATCTGGTGGACACCTAGGGATAAAGAAGACCCTGGAGAAGCTGAGAGAGCGGTTCTACTGGATCGGATGCCGAACAGACGTGGAGAACCACTGCGCGAGGTGCCACGATTGCGCAGCCAGCAAGGGCCCAGGACGAAGACGACGGGGTCCACTGAAGACCTACAACGTGGGCGGCCCCATGGAGAGAGTGGCCATCGATGTTGCTGGGCCATTCCCGTTAAGCGAGGCAGGGAACCGCTACATATTAGTCGTCAGCGACTACTTTACCAAATGGCCGGAGGCGTATGCGCTCCCTAACCAAGAAGCCGCGACGATTGCAGAGACCCTGGTGAAGGAATTCGTCAGCCGGTACGGAGTACCCCTGGAGCTGCACTCCGACCAAGGGAGGAACTTCGAGTCGCAGGTGTTCCAGAACCTATGCCAGCTGCTGGGAATCCGGAAGACAAGGACAACGCCACTACACCCTCAGTCCGACGGGATGGTAGAGCGATTCAATCGCACCATCGAGAACCATCTTCGAATAGTCGTCAGCGAGCACCAGAGGGATTGGGACAAACATCTTCCACTATTTCTCCTGGCCTACCGCGCCGCCGTGCATGAAGCCACCGGGTGCACACCAGCCCGGGCCATGTTTGGGAGGGAGCTCCGTCTACCTGTCGATCTTGCCTTTGGCCGACCTGGGAATGATCCGATCCCGGTAAGCCAGTATTGTCAAGAACTGGTCGACCAACTGGAGGACGTGCACGCGTTCGCGAGGAGGAAACTGCGGATCGAGACCGACAGAATGAAGACCCGATACGACCAGCAGACGGATGCCGGCGGATTCCACGAGGACGACCTGGTCTGGCTCTTCAACCCATTACGGAAGAAAGGCCTGTCACCCAAACTGCAGAAGTCCTGGGAGGGCCCGTACCGAGTCGTGAAACGGATCAACGATGTCGTCTACAGGATCCAGCGGAGCCCGAGGGCGAAGATGAAGATCGTGCATCGAGATCGCCTGGCAGCCTACGGAGGGACACAGACGGACCAATGATTGATCGGGACGATCAGCCTTTTTAGGAAGGGGGTGGTGTTACGGCTGTGAGTTTGTGTCATCGCTCGCCGCTTGAGTCACAACTGCCCCAGGGGCTGGGCTGTGGCTTGCCTCCTGTATTGCGCGCGCCTTATGCAACAGGGCTAC
Source organism: Meconema thalassinum (assembly GCA_946902985.2). Lineage (NCBI taxonomy): Eukaryota > Metazoa > Arthropoda > Insecta > Orthoptera > Tettigoniidae > Meconema > Meconema thalassinum. The sequence continues at coordinate 450,240,391 of OX336393.1, read as the reverse complement.
TACAGACAAAGGGATAGTCCAGAAGATTCGTGACTGGACCAGCGATGGAAGCCTCGAGAAGCCGTGGACCCTGGATGGATCTAGAACCATTTATTGAGTCACCGGCATGCTATATAAGGGTGACCCGTGAAGCAGTTGTTGTTGTTGTGTTTTACGAGTTAGTGCGAGCGATTATCTTGTGCGACAGAAGTGTGATGACCAAGTGCTGTGCGAGTTACGAAATCCTGTGACATTGTTTCTCCCAGCTTGTGAAGAGCGTACATCAAGTGCTCGTAAGTAACTGTATTTGTTGTACCTGAGGAAGAGGGGCGGGTAGCTTCTGCCAAGGCCACCGGACTCATTAGGACGGATTAACTTCTGTGGTCTGTTGCGAGTGAAAGGGGCCAAGAGCGCATAAGGAAGAGACCTGAGGAAACTGGAGAAGGCTCCTAATTGCTTGTATTTGCTGATTAGTGTAATTTTCTGGCCACAATAAAGTTACTTATTTCTTTAAGCAGTAATTGGTGTTGTGCTTTGTACCCCCGCCGTAATCCAGTTAACAAAAGTGCCACTAGGGGGTGGCACGTAATAATAATATAACCAAAGAATTCTTCATTGCGCTTAAAATGTCATAAATTAGACTTGGCGGCTTTTTCATGTAAGGTCCTTACTAAGTTATGGAAGGAAGGGTAGAAGACAAGAACTGTAGGGGTAGAATATGTTAAACAGATTGCCTCAGATGTAGGGTGAGATAGCTATGTAGAGATGAAACGATTAGCTCACGACAGGGAAGCAAGGAGAGCTGCATCAAACCAGTCAATAGACTGATGACTCAAATAACAACAACAATCCAAAACTGGGGTCCGCAATGCAAGTTGTAAGTACTTACAGAACGAAATTTTATTTTACACAATTCACAGTTCTTAATTTTAATTTTTTAAATCCACGAAGCTTTTCTTGATTGTTCCATCTTACCTAATAATGCATCGTTACAGAGGGCGCACCTAAGCCTAATTATATTAAGACACACATTCTCAAGGTCACAGAAGGGGGAACATGCGGCAAGGCGCCAAAACAATAGCAATTTCAATATTATAACTGTGCCTCTCATAAAACTTTTACATCAATTATATATAAGTACATTTCCAAGGAAACACACACCTTGATATTAGAAGTAAACTTCTAGCTTTTCAATATTCAAATCGTAACTATTCAGTTTCCAAATTTGGGCCTGGCTTTGTGCTGATCTTCGCCGTTTTCGTCATATTTCCCATATTTATAGGAATTTGTCGAATTTTCTGTTTTTTAAGCGGATGTTAAACCTTCAGCTACAAAACGAATCTCACTCAAACGTCTGTGGAATTAATTAGTCTTTCTATAAAACGTTAAAACAATTTTTTGAGTTTGCTCAAAATAGGAATGAAATTATAACGATTAATTAATTAATAATATGGAAATAGGGAGATTAATTTTGTAGCTGAAGATCACCCACTTTAAGAAATGAAAAGTCCAAAAATTCCAATAAATATGGGAGATATGAGGAAAACGGCGAAGATTAGCACAAAGCAAGGACAACATTTTGAAGAATGGATATATATATTTTTTTAGGCGGCTTACCCCCACCCCTACGTTGGCTTTTCCCTCGGATTGAGCGATGGATCCCACCACTACTGCCTCCTGGAGCTTGAAACATTGGGTCGGTGGATACAACAGGGGAGGTGGGACCAGCAACTCGCCCAGGTGGCCTCACCTGCAAAGCGAACAGGGGCCTTATGAGGGATGGGAAGATTGGGAGGGATAGGCAAGGCAGGGAGGAGGCGGCCGCGGTCTTACGTTAGGTAATATCCCGGCATTTGCCCGGAGACAATGTGGGAAACCACGGAAAACCATTTCGAGGATGGCTGAGGTGGGAATCGAACCCCTTCCACTCATTTGAACCACCCGAGGCTGGGTAGACCCCGTTCCAGTCCTCAGACCACTTTTTAATTGTCGTGGCAGAACCGGGAATCGAGCCTCGGAGCTCCAGGTTGGCAGCTAAGCACGCTGACCACTACACCACGGAGGTGACATAAAGTTAGTTACGATTTGAATATTTAAAATTTGAAGCTTTTCTTCTAACAGCAAAATAATGTGTGTTTCCATGGAAATATAGGCTATATAATTGTTGTACAAGGCACAGTGTTATAATATTAAATCCCTCAATGTTTTGCCTCATACACCGTCGGATATCATTATTTTAGTTGGTTTTTTTGCGTTTAAGTGAAAGACAATACCTTTCTTAATATATCTGTTAAGTTTTATAAATAAACTAGCAGAAGTACCCGTTCACGAACGGTGTTATATATTAACACCAGACATTATCAATTGAGCTACTGTTGCAATGGATAGCGGTTTGTCATTCCTTCATAATTTTATCAGAACAAAGTTAGTTTTCTGGGAATATCACGCACACTGTTAATTTAAAGGCCTTAAAATGTGGTTTTCGGAGACCCCTTATAGACTCGCGAATTTTGTGTCTCACAATGAGAAGCGCAACACATGCTTTGATCGTCCTTCTAGGATAATTTTTATATTTCGCCTATTTTAGCATGTATATTGAGAAGTTTTTCCCTATATCCACCCTTCTGCTGTATGAAAAGTACGGTGAAGAGTTTTATAAATGACTAGCTGAAGTACCCGTGCTTCGCTACGGGTCGTAAATAAATTAAAATGTGAAGGTGACAGTTAAAACAGGAGATAGGCGAGGTGCTGCGCAGAGGGAGATTAAGGATGGAACATTTTGTCCAACTACACCGCTCTGCCTTGACCGTGTTTTATAGCACACATTTAGGTTTTACTCGCTAACGGTTGGAGATACATTTCGGATAGAAAATGCAATTTTTAACCTCGTACATGCCATCAAAAGTTTGCTATTTCTTAGCGTTCTCTTTTTATTTGAAATGGAAATATGAAAGTTTAAAACCAAAGTGTAGAGTGACGTCACTAAAATGGTCGCCATCTTTAATTAGTGCAAAGTATTGAAATCAAAAGTAACCTGTATGTTAACCAGGTAAATCTGCTACTTCCATGTAAAATTCATGTAAATCGGACCAGTGGTACTTGCGTGATTGAGTAATACACAGACACACACCATCTCATTTTTAGTCTCGCTTCGCTCGCGTCATAGTCGTGTCATATTGTTTTTCAATTAAATGCAAGTTTAACCCCATTAACACCCCTTTAGAACCTGAATATCCAAAAATCCCTCCTTAGTAGATATGTTCGACGCACGACAAACATATCCTCAAAATATCATTCTTCTAACATTAATAGTTTTGGTTGGTCGATGAGAGTGAACATCCAAAAATCCTTCCTTAGTGGACGTTTTTCTTTCAGAATTTCACCCCTCCCCATAGGCCCCTTAAATTGGATTTATGAAAAGACGGTCGAACACCTATTTATTTTATTTATTTATTTATTTATTTTAAGCTGATTGATTTCCTCCGAGTTTCAAACTCCTCGCCTATGTCGTTTAAGAGATACACGCTCCGTTAAGAATCTTTCAACCCCCACTTTTCATCCCTTTCACCTCATAATATACACTATATTGGAAAACCATTAGACATGTGTCAGCTTATTTTTAATGATTAGTATATATGCCAAGTATCAATCCCCAAATGAAACCACTCGTGAGATATTGTTATTCAATGAAATGCACGTTTACCCCCTTAACACCTATTTAGAACCTGAATATTCAAAACTCTTACCTTAGTGGACGTTTTCGACATAAAACGAACATATCCCCAAAATTTCATGTTTCCAACTTCAATAATTTTGGCTGGGCGATGATGAGTGAGTGAGTCAGTCAGGACATTTTCTTTCATTTATATTTGATAATTTCACCCCTCCCCATGAACCCCTTAAATTGGATTTATGAAACAAGCAGTCGAACACCTATTTACTTATTTAAAGCTGATTTCCCTATGAGTTTGATGAGTGAGTAAGTGAGTCAATCAGTTAGGACACTTTCTTTCCTGTTTTATCCCCCCAGAATTTCACCCCTCTCCAAGGGCCCCTTAAATTGGATTTATGAAAAAACGGTCGAACACATATTTACTTGTATTTTAAGCTGTTTTATCCCGCCGAATTTCAAACTTCTCGCCTATGTCGTTTAAGAGATACACGCTCCGTTAAGAATCCCCCAATCCCCAATTTTCACCCCTTTCACCTCATAATATACACGACATCGATAAACTTTTAGATATATGTCTGATTATTTTTAATGATTAGTTTATATACCGAATATCACATCCCCAAAGAAACAACTCATGAGATATCGTTATTCAATGAAATGCACGTTTACCCCCTAACATCTCTTTAAAACCCGAATAAAGAAAAATCATTCCTTAGTTGACGTTTTGACATACAGCGAACATATTCCCAAAATTTCATTTTTACAACATTAATAGTTTTCGCTGGGCGTGATGAGTGAGTGAGTCAGACAGGACATTTTCTTTCAATTATTTTTACCAGAATTTCACCCCTCCCCATGGGCCCCTTAAATTGGATTGATGAAAAAACGCTTGAACACCTATTAACTTATTTTTTTAGCTGTCTTTTTCCCCTGAGTTTGATGAGTGAGTGAGTTAGTCAGTCAGTTAGGACACATTCTCTCCTTTTCCCCCCCAGAATTTCACCCCACCCCATTGGCCCCTTAAATTAATTTATGAAAAAACGGTCGAACACCGATTTACTTAATTTTTTAACTGATTTTTTTTCGCTGAGTTTCAAATTTCTCGCCTATGTCGTTTAAGAGATAGGCCTACACGCTCCGTTAGGAATCCTTCAACCCCCAATTTTCACCCCTTTCACCTCATAATAATACACCACGTCGAAAAACTCTTAGACACATGTCTGCTTATTTTTAATGATTAGTTTATATGCCGAGTATCACATCCACAAATGAAACCACTCGTGAGATATTGTTATTCAATGAAATGCAGGTTTAACCCCCTTAAGACCCCTTTAGAGCCTGAATATCAAAAAATCCTCCCTTAGTGTACGGTTTTGAGATACAACGAACATATCCCCAGAATGCCATGGTTCCAACTTCAATATTTTTGACTGAGCGATCATGAGTGAATGAGTCAGGATATTTTCTTTCATTTTTTCCTTCAGAAATTCATCCCTCCCGATGAACCCCTTCAATATGATTGATCAAAAAAACTGTCGAATAGCTATTAACTTACTTTAAAGCAGTTCCCCCCCCCCCCCGAGTTTGATGAGTGAGTCAGTCAGTCAATCAGTTAGGACACTTTATTTCATGTCCCCCCCCCCCCAGAATTTCACCCCTCCCCATGGGCCCCTTAAATTGGATTTATGAAAAAACGGTCAAACACATATTTACTTATTTTTTATGCTGATATTTTCCGCTGAGTTTCAAACTCCTCGCCTATGTCGTTTAAGAGATACACGCTCCGTTAGGAATCTTTCAATTCTTACTTTTCACCCCTTTCACCTCATAATATACACCACATCGAAAACCCCTCAGAGACGTGTCTTCTTCCTTTTTAATGATGAGTTTATATGTCGTGTACCATATCCCCCTATGAAACCAATCGGGAGATATCGTTATTCAATGGAATGCAGGTTTAACCCCCTTAAAACCACTTTAGAACCTTAATATCCGAAAATCCTCCCTTAGTAGAAGGTTTTGACATACAATGAACATATCCCCAAACTGTCATGTTTCTAACTTCAATAATTTTGGCTGGGCGATGATGAGTGTGTGAGTGAGTGAGTGAGTCAGGACATTATCTTTCAATTTTCTTTTTTCAGAATTTCACCCCTCCCCATGAATCCCTTAAATTTGATTTAATAAAAAACTGTAGAACAGCTATTTACTTACTTTAAAGCAGTTTTCCCCCCCTGAATTTGATGAGTGAGTGAGTCAGTCAATCAGTTAGGACACTTTCTTCCTGTCCCCCCCCCCCCCCCAGAATTTCACCCCTCCCCATGGGCCCCTTAAATTCGATTTATGAATAAACGGTCAAACACATATTTACGTATTTTGTATGCTGATTGTTTTCCGCTGAGTTACAAACTCCTCACCTATGTCGTTTAAGAGATACACGCTCCGTTAGGAATCTTTCAATCCCCACTTTTCACCCCTTTCACCTCATAATATACACCACATCAAAAAACCCTCAGACTCGTGTCTTCTTATTTTTAATGATGAGTTTACGTTGCGAGTATCACATCCCCCAATGAAACCAATCGGGAGATATTGAAATTCAATGAAATGCAGGTCAACCCCCTTAACACACCTTTAGAACCTGAATATCCAAAAATCCTATCTTAGGGTACATTTGCGGCCCTTTGGGAAGCTGCATACCAAATTTCATTCCAATCCGTCGGTGGTTTCTGAGATTTCGTGATGAATGAATGAGTGAGTGTTATTTCACAAATATATATAGTAGATGATAGTGCCAAGTCTTTGTTATGCTAAACTCGGTTGACAGTGCTGTGTGAGTAGGTGAGTAACTAACGGGATTTCAAGTAAAGATCCTCTTTTTCTATACCGGTAGTGCAGAGCAGAACTGGCATCCAGTCGGCCGTGTCTCGACTTTAGCTATGTTGCCATGGAAACTATCTGGCTTGCCATTCCTTCATGAGTATATTTTATGATTTGATTAGCCTGTGCTTGAGTGCAAAAGGGCCGAAATCAGAAAAATGAGAAAGACTATCGAAAATTCATGTAGCCAGCGGTTCCTTCTGGATCCTAAACTATATGTATGCAAAATTTGGTTGAGATTGGCGGAACGGTGTAGATTTGTATACGGAACAGACCCACATACATACCCACATGCATACATACAGACTTTCACTTTTATATATAAGATTGGTGTATTGACTCATGTTTACCATACCTAATTTTACAATGCACCAAGCATCCGAACACGACTTATAGGCGTACATAAAGATACACAGAAAGACAGACAATTCTATTGTCTACAACATATCACCCAGATATCCAAATATGGGTATATCTACCATACGTATCAAACAACATTATCCCTACGATGAACCCGTATGACGACAAAAAAAAAAAGATTAGTTAAAATGTGCTCTCAAACTAAATTCACCTAACGTGTACTTCCTGAGGTGAAATAGATTTGAAAGCCTTGTAGACGAAACGCAATACACCTCACCGCTTGACCCCCTTAATTGCATTGACGAATTAGGCCTATACAGTCTACGTTGTTTCCGTGATAACCTTATAGCCATTTGCAAACTTTCACAGAAATGTAATACATGGAGTAGCCTAATAATAATAATATCGTATTGTGCCCAATTCAAGGAATGGGTATTCCAAGATTCAGACACCTAGGTATCAAGGGAAAGGCTACAGCCACTTTTGAAAGTTGAGATATTTGAATATCGCGCTCCTTTCCTTCTAGATTGAAATGGAAACTTTATGCAGCCAAGAAGATGTTAAGTGACGTGGCAAATAGTAGCAGAGGTCGAGACTATTTGGTGATTAAATAGTTAGCCATGGAGTAGAGACCTGATACTTGGATCAGATTCCTGGCACGGCCGAATGAAAGAGGATGCACTTAGTCTCAAGTGAATCAGACCAGAGACACCGGAGATATGAGGATTTAAAGATTTCAGCGTGATCCAGCGTGGAGCCGACCGTTTTGTATAAAAGCCGCTCGGCCCAAGCATAAGCAGCTCACTTCAAACCAAGCTCTTGTAGGACAAGGTGCTGCTGCTACGTCGATCCAAGGCACATGGTTGCCGAATCTACGCAGAAGATATCTTTGAATTGTGATAGTCACAAAAGTGCTACGATACGTGGGGAACGTAGTAAGTTTCCGGTAGAGGGAATCACTAAGGTGATTGTTATTTTCTACGGACATTGGTGAAACACTTTGTTTCTATATGGACATATGCTAGACTTTGTCTAGATATTATTCTGTCACAGTCCAGTAACAATAATTCAATACTTGGATGTTTTAATCCAACTTGTCAGTTTCACAAATTGTAACTTAATAACCACTCAGATCTTTCAGTATATTGAAGGCCAGTCTATCACGGTGCTGTTCATTAGCCGAAAAAAGGGAAACTATATGTTGCTTCGCGCATGATAGATGGTGTGAAGCCATGCCCAGGGAACGATCTTCAGAACAACCGTTGATTGTTTTAGACTATCAGTGTTTTCCTGTACTGAAAAGATTACCGTGAGTTAAGTTACAACTGACGCTTTTGAGAAGAGATCATTTGGATCTGACGCCATTTAAGCAAACTGCTATGGATTTAATTGAAGTCAATATTAAAATGGATCAGCAGTTACTTCGAACTTCAAGAAATATGTCCACTATGTCGTGCTAGACAGAAAGTGGGTATATAATGGCGGGCGATACAAGGATTAGACGTGCGTGTCCAGTAGGGCATGTATCTGGATAAATCTGGTACAGACCAGGTTCACTACGCTTCAAAACCAACGAGAAATGTAAGCCACATTTGACTATTATATTATGCCTAGTTAATTGGAACAAACTCATTTTCTGCAGATGACCAACACATTTATTTTTCTTCGTATTTAAATCTTGCATTGATTTACGCAAGACACATTAGGGTTATTCTGAGTATTTTCAGCACTCAGAACAGTTTAGGATCGATGACCGAGCATACCGAGCATTTATTTGAATGTTCATTTTGTTTGAGAATCACGGTAATCAGCCGATATAACTGTAGAAGTTAATATTTATTTTTGTTGAGGAATGGATATTTTATCCATATTCGAAGAGTCGAACATGTGGTTTTTCACATAAGGAAATAATAATTAAACATATTTAAGGAAATAATAACAATAATAATCCAATAATAATAATGGTAATTTTCATAATTTTCCTAATAATTCTTGGATCTTACATTTTCTAATAATCACATTCATTGAGAGAGAGCTTAAGGATTAGTTTAATCATTCTTAGTTTGGAACAGGTGATTTTCCGAAAGCTAGTGGATAGCACAAGCCCGTATTCCACCAACATTATAGTTCTGGTTGAACAGTTAATATTTGCATTGAGCAAAGTATATTTTTCAGATAACACGGAAAGGCATGAAACAGGAATCCAATGATATTTGTATCAATTAGGATTTTTTTTTGTGTTTATATAAAATCATGACGTAGGCACACATTCGAAAGTGAAATAGAGAATATCACAAGCGTGGTAACTTCACGGTTTGAACTGAATGGTAAAATAAAATAAACTTGTAAGTTTATAGATTTTCCAGTTTTGATAGCAAGCAGAGGCTTGATTTATTGTATAAATTTTGGGAAGAAAATTCATGTGTGTAGAGTAGTTGAAATGCCATTCCCAGGTGCGCATGTTTAAGTCGCAGGAATGAGGTGTTTTTTTTTTTTTTGGAGCATCAATCAAATAGCAGGTTCGATGGCTCAGGTTTATAGGAGGAGTATTGGAACCACACATTTCGTCGAATGAATGACCAAACCATCTGTAATTATTTCACACTTGTTTACGTATTCCATTAATACTTTGGATTTGCTAGAACCCGGTTTTGTCATGATAAAATTTTATTCTTCTTCAGAGAAAGACCTTTGCCGTTGTTGTTGGGATATTGTGTTCTTACACAAATAATTGAATGGGCCACTGCCAATTGAAAAAATTATTCTGTATCCACGAATTACTTAAAGGATGTTTTCAATCCTATTGTCATGAACTAAATGAATTTATTATAAAGCTACAATTCTTATTTCCGCATTCTGTTCAAGAATTGCAAGTTGTGAAAGTTACTAAAATAGCAACAAATATAAATATTTTTTTAAATAATAATTCCAAGTGGAAAATCGAATAGTTGAATGGTTCAACAATTTTTTTTGATCCAGTTGATGATTCAGAAATCATATTTCTTTGGAATTTGAAGTTCATAATCGAGTCACTTCTCGAAATGTTTAATTTTGGAAGAACAATAAATTTTGTTGTGCTTCCCACAGTTCTTCGATGCTATGTTCTAGGGTCAAATACTTTTCAGATGTTGTTATTAATATGTGTACATAATTAGTGTTGGGTCAAAGATAATATTTTTGACAATATTTTTGAAACTGGAATAATAAGTGGAAGTTAAAAATTCTATAAACAATTATAAACAGTGAGAATTTCTACGAGTGTTAATATCATGTTAGAAATTCAGCCAGTGAACTACAATATTTCCAGTAAAGACAATTTAATTTGAACTGGATTTCATCGTAAATAATTGATATAATTTTGGAACACAGTCTACAGGACTGATAATCAGACTTGTGTCTCCAAAGACAATTGTTCAATGTGTTGGAAAATTTCTGTACATTGTGTAAATAGTAGTGTGTGCCGTCGCACTGGAATGATGTTACCTTGAGCATCATTTTGCAGTCAATTTTAAAATTTAGAATAAAATGAGATAATTTTACATGTTGAGTTATGCCCAGTTGAATCTCCTTCTATCCTTATTGTTGCATTGAGCCAAAATTCAGTAGAGCATTTTTTTATTTGATGTCTTTTTTGCGATTAGCTTTAACCCATCTGGCGCCCCGGGATATTTTGACTCTCGTGCTGACTGATTCTTGGTAAAATGCATATGTGGTCGTGCGGACTCCGGTCTAAACGGGCACATAAAATAAGATAGAGAGAGAAAATGGCTTCGAACGTGGGGTTCGAGTTAGACACGGTCAATCGCATGCCGATTTAAATTGTGATAATTTTTTATAGATATTTTGGGAGTTGAGAGATATCTGGTTTGGATGAATAAATTAGTAGGAAACCCAATTAGTGGGGAAAATTAAAAATTAACTGGGTTAATAATTAGAAAGGGTTTGATTGTTTTGATGATGGCTTAACCATTAGCGCGTCAAGTAAATTCAGTTGTAAATATTCGATGACTGGACATACGCATTATTAGAATCCAGGTGGAGGATATTTGAGGACTTGCATATTTTTCTTGTGATATTGTGGTAAATTTAATTCGTAAAAGTAGAGAAGTTTTTTTTTCCATTGCGTTGACTTTAGGACAAATCTCATTTTATTAGAGTGTTCCAATTAGCTATTCATATTTCTTGTTCTAGTTATAATCTTGTGTCTGCCAACATGTATACCCCTAAGTTTTGACTAATACTGAAAATTATGGAAGAGATGATGAGGATGATGAGGAGTTTGGAAGAGAGTTCCAAAGAAGCTGGACTGCGCGTAGCAGCCATCATGAAAGAAAATACCGAGGCTTTGGAAAAGAAACTTAAAGAAAATTCCGATATGTTAGAAAGCAGGTTAAAAGATAACTTAAAAGATAGTTTAAATAGTAAATTTAATTCTATGGAAAATAAATTTAAAGAGAATTCCGAAATCTTGAAAATGTCACTTGAGGGTAAAATGACTAAATTATACGAAAAAACCATGAGCTCGAAACTTCATTAGCTACTAACGCAAGTCTAATGGACGATAAATTTCGCGATGCCGATCCAAGATCCCAAAGCTTAGCTGATAGGATAGAAAGTGGTCTTAGGAAAGTTGGTGAAAACATGGTCAACCGAGAAGTCAGAGTGAAGAAAGAGAGCAATGAGATGGCAACGCTAGTTGTTCAACGTTTGACAGACCAATTCAAAGAACTCGTAGTGGGAGAAATAAGAGAAGATGTGATTAATGAATTACAAAATGAAATTAAAACCACAGTTATCGATGAGATTAAAAACACACTCAAACTGGAGAACCAAGATGGAGTCAAGGAGATTAGAGAATCTTTGTCATCCCATATTCAAGTAATTTCCAAAGATATTCAAGCGACTCAGAAGGACATATCAGATATGACAGGGTCATTGAAGAGTCACGAGGCTGTTATGAACCAGATATCCACTGATGTCAAGGAGAACTATAAGGAAACAGAAGAAATAAAGAAGAAAAACGAAGAAATTAGAAAAAAGACCGAAGAAAACCATAAAGCAATTGAGGCTATGAAAACCCAAGTCGAGGACGAGAAACAGGCTGACCATCTGTTGAAAATGCCAAGTATAAGAGGAGAAGAACAGATACAGGTAAACCTAGGAGCAGCTAGAGGAAATGATAGTCAAAGACAGGATGAGGTCAGGACAGTATTTCAATCCAACCCCTTAACTATATTCAAGAATGTAGAGGATAAGCCTTCTAAATTTTCAGGGCGAGATTCTGTGACACCCGTAGAATTCTTGAGAGAAGCAGCTGATTACCTTAAAGATTCCAAAATCCCTAAGGAAAGACAAATCCGAGTGATAGGGAAATTTTTGGAAGGGCCCTCACTTCTCTGGTTTAGAGCATTCAGGTCCACTCTCGCCAATTTTGAGGAGTTTTCCCGTGGGTTATTGAAAACGTTTTGGTCCCCGGAAACCCAACAGCAAGTCAGAGCAGAATTATATTCGAAGAGATTTTTGACGTCACAACCTACTCGATACTCTTCGTACTTTTCTGGACAGCTTTCTAAACTTCAACATTTAGATCCGCCGATGCCAGATAATGAATTAATTACTGCATTAATACGTCAGTTTCCAGCAGAAGTCCAAAGAACTTTGATCGCTGCTGACATTTATAATATGGAGCAATTTGACGAGGTATTGCAGAAACTTGATCACACGAACGCTCAATTCTTCCATCAGAAGCGAGGAAAGAACGGCAACGCTGTGTACACTGTTATGGCCGACAATTATTCCCAAACACCTCGAGAGATTCGAGAGGGGCGAGAAGAGAAAACGCCGAGGGAAGAGCCTGATGGAATCAGAACACTAATATATACAGTTACAAGCCTTATGCGAGACTAAAGGGTGGATATCGATATGACAATCGATGAAGAGAGCCAAGGAATAATCAAGGAAGATACCAGGAAAGAAGGTACTATGGTAGAAACAATAACTACAATAACAGAGGGAATGAGAACACTCGTCAGTCCAATGAAGAGTTCAATAAGGAGACGAGGAAGATCTTGGAAGAAAGACACCAAGAAAACTCGCAGTTCTTGGAACAGAAGTCCAATGAACCAGGTCCATCGGGAACACAGCAATCCCGGGGGAATGGAAAAAAACTTCGAATTCACAGTAGGAGATAGAATGTTTAAACATTTTCACTTCCAGGATTATTAAATGGCAAACAGAGGATGATGACTTAATTCAACATAATGACGAACGGAAAGAAATGGGTACACGAATTAAACTGTCAATCATATCATGCGAAGTATTCGGCATGTCTGTCAATACTTTAATTGATACTGGGGCTATGCTTTGTCTTGTGAGCGAGAAGCTTTATATTCTGTGGAAGCTCAAAGAGAATTTAGAAGAGATTCCAGTATCAGGAATTAAAATCCAAGGAATAATACCCAACAAGATATCGCTGTGTAAAACACAATTATACTTATGTGTTACTATTGGAGGACATGATTTCAGACATGTGTTTGTAATAATGAAGGACATGGCTTTTGACATGATCTTGGGATCGGATTTCATCCAGAAATATCGTGCCGTGATAGACATGAAGACAGAGACGGTCAGATTCCAGTATACCGAAGAGATAAACTTCGAGAGAAAGGAAGAGGAAGACATGGAGGGAGACTCTAGCTTTAGACAAGTTGAGGAGCCAAGCTGAGAAAAGAGAGCGCAGAGTGAGAGGAAAGCGTTTTCGCAGACCCTTACGCGTAGGAACTCTTGTTTTAGTAAAAAAAAACTACACCCTCCGACGTGCAAAATCGAGTGTACTCGAAGTTTGCAAGCCTTTACGATGGACCCTATCGTGTTGTGGAAGTAAACAACAATGGAGGCTATAAAATCGCCAATACACGAACTGGTAACATCGTGGGAATTTATAATGCAGCGAATTTGAAGATTTATTATTCAAGAACCAGATGATTTAATGTGAAGATAGGAAAAATATTTTTTTTTCAATTTTTATTTTTGCTAGGTGTGGGGTGGATGTGCCCAATTCTAGGAATGGGTATTCCAAGATTCAGACACCTAGGTATCAAGGGAAAGGCTACATCCGCTTTTGAAAGTTGAGATATTTGAATATCGCGCTCCTTTCCTTCTAGATTGAAATGGAAACTTTATGCAGCCAAGAAGATGTTAAGTGACGTGGCAAATAGTAGCAGAGGTCGAGACTATTTGGTGATTAAATAGTTAGCCATGGAGTAGAGACTTGATACTTGAATCAGATTCCTGGCACGGCCGAATGAAAGAGGATGCACTTAGTCTCAAGTGAATCAGACCAGAGACACCGGAGATATGAGGATTTACAGATTTCAGCGTGATCCAGCGTGGAGCCGACCGTTTTGTATAAAAGCCGCTCGGCCCAAGCATAAGCAGCTCACTTCAAACCAAGCTCTTGTAGGACAAGGTGCTGCTGCTACGTCGAGCCAAGGCACATGGTTGCCGAATCTACGCAGAAGATATCTTTGAATTGTGATAGTCACAAAAGTGCTACGATACGTGGGGAATTTTGAATTTGAATTGAATTTATTGTTACTCTTATACAGGCCACTGAGGCTACAAAGCCTCTTTATGCAGCTCTCTTCATTCAGAGGGCGGTTATATACAATAGAATAAATGAAGAAAGAAAAGAAAAACTTAACCTATACATACAGTTGACAATAATAAATGAAGAAAGAAAAGAAAACTTAACCTATACATACAGTTGACAATAGAAGTTCTTGTTATTACATCCGTTCACCTTGAACATGATAATTGTATAGCTGATAGATCACAATGAAGGGAGTGTTTTATCGCTCTGATAGGAAGTCCTGAATACTGGTGCAATTTATATTTATTCCAGAGAATACTAGCTGAAATACGGAATAAACCTTTGCATTTTTCGGTTCTGTGATGAGGTATCTGGAGCATTTGTGCAGTGTGTCTATTCGCACGGTTATGCACTGATTGCATGGGAGTTAGTGTGCAGTAAATATAAGACGGAATTTTGAATTTTAGAATTTTTATCACAGTCAGAGCCATGGCATACTGTCTTCGTTCCTTTAACTTTAGCCATCCAATCTGGACGTAAAATGGAGTTATATGAGACTCTCTTGGTACATTGAGTACAAACCGCAAGCAAGCATTTTGCATTCTTTGCAATTTTGTATTGAGGACCTCTCCCATATCATGGTAAATTATAGATCCATAGTCAAATATTGGTAATATCAAACTCTGTATCAGTATCTTTCGTACATTTTGGGGCAAATAGAAGCAAGTTCGCCTAATTTGATATAATGACGATGCAACCCTTTTCAGAATCATGTTTGTGTGATCCTGCCACGATAATCGAGAGTCAAAAATAACTCCCAGATTTCTTACTGCTAACTGGTACGGAACTGTTTGGGATGCAAGCTGTAAAGGTGGTACTGGGTCAGGTAGGGAACTGAGTAATTTGGTATAGCCGAACGTAGTAACTTTCCGGTAGAGGGAATCACTAAGGTGATTGTTATTTTCTACGGACATTGGTGAAACACTTTGTTTCTATATGGACATATGCTAGACATTGTCTAGATATTATTCTGTCACAGTCCAATAACAATAATTCAATACTTGGATGTTTTAATCCAACTTGTCAGTTTCACAAATTGTAACTTAATAACCACTCAGATCTTTCAGTATATTGAAGGCCAGTCTAACACGGTGCTGTTCATTAGCCGACAAAGGGAAACTATATGTTGCTTCACGCATGATAGATGGTGTGAAGCCATGCCCAGGGAACGATCTTCAGAACAACCGTTGATTGTTTTAGACTATCAGTGTTTTCCTGTACTGAAAAGATTACCGTGAGTTATGTTACAACTGACGCTTTTGAGAAGAGATCATTTGGATCTGACCCCATTTAAGCAAACTAATATGGATTTAATTGAAGTCAATATTAAAATGGATCAGCAGTTACTTCGAACTTCAAGAAATATTTCCACTATGTCGTGCTAGACAGATTGTGGGTATATAATGGCGGCCGATACAAGGATTAGACGTGCGTGTCCAGTAGGGCATGTATCTGGATAAATCTGGTACAGACCAGGTACACTACGCTTCAAGACCAACGAGAAATGTAAGCCTCATTTGACTTTTATATTACGCCTAGTTAATTGGAACAAACTCATTTTCTGCAGATGACAAACACATTTATTTTTCTCCGTATTTAAATCTTGCATTGATTTACGCAAGACACATTAGGGTTATTCTGAGTATTTTCAGCACTCAGAACAGTTTAGGATCGATGACCGAGCATACCGAGCATTTATTTGAATGTTCATTTTGTTTGAGAATCACGGTAATCAGCCGATATAACTGTAGAAGTTAATATTTATTTTTGTTGAGGAATGGATATTTTATCCATATTCGAAGAGTCGAACATGTGGTTTTTCACATAAGGAAATAATAATTAAACATATTTAAGGAAATAATAACAATAATAATCCAATAATAATAATAGTAATTTTCATAATTTTTCTAAATAATTCTTGGATCTTACATTTTCTAATAATCACATTCATTGAGAGAGAGCTTAAGGATTAGTTTAATCATTCCTAGTTTGGAACAGGTGATTTTCCGAAAGCTAGTGGATAGCACAAGCCCGTATTCCACCAACATTATAGTTCTGGTTGAACAGTTAATATTTGCATTGAGCAAAGTATATTTTTCAGATAACACGGAAAGGCATGAAACAGGAATCCAATGATATTTGTATCAATTAGGATTTTTTTTGTGTTTATATAAAATCATGACGTAGGCACACATTCGAAAGTGAAATAGAGAATATCACAAGCGTGGTAACTTCACGGTTTGAACTGAATGGTAAAATAAAATAAACTTGTAAGTTTATAGATTTTCCAATTTTGATAGCAAGCAGAGGCTTGATTTATTGTATAAATTTTGGGAAGAAAATGTATGAGTGTAGAGTAGTTGAAATGCCATTCCCAGGTGCGCATGTTTAAGTCGCATGAATGAGGTGTTTTTTTTTTTTTTTGAGCAACAATCAAATAGCAGGTTCGATGGCTCAGATTTATAGGAGGAGTATTGGAACCACACATTTCGTCGAATGAATGACCAAACCATCAGTAATTATTTCAAACTTGTTTACGTATTCCATTAATACTTTGGATTTGCTAGAAGCCGGTTGTGTCATGATAAAATTATATTCTTCTTCAGAGAAAGACCTTTGCCGTTGTTGTTGGGATATTGTGTTCTTACACAAATAATTGAATGGGCCACTGCCAATTGAAAAAATAATTCTGTATCCACGAATTACTTAAAGGATGTTTTCAATCCTATTGTCATGAACTAAATGAATTTATTATAAAGCTACAATTCTTATTTCCGCATTCTGTTCAAGAATTGCAAGTTGTGAAAGTTACTAAAATAGCAACAAATATAAATATTTTTTTAAATAATAATTCCAAGTGGAAAATCGAATAGTTGAATGGTTCAACAATTTTTTTTGATCCAGTTGATGATTCAGAAATCATATTTCTTTGGAATTTGAAGTTCATAATCGAGTCACTTCTCGAAATGTTTAATTTTGGAAGAACAATAATTTTTGTTGTGCTTCGCACAGTTCTTCGATGCTATGCTCAAGGGTCAAATACTTTTCAGATGATGTTATTAATATGTGTACATAATTAGTGTTGGGTCAAAGATAATATTTTTGACAATATTTTTGAAACTGGAAAAAAAGTGGAAGTTAAAAATTCTATAAACATTTATAAACAGTGAGAATTTCTACGAGTGTTAATATCATGTTAGAAACTCAAGCAGTGAACTACAATATTTCCAGTAAAGACAATTTAATTTGAACTGGATTTCATCGTAAATAATTGATATAATTTTGGAACACAGTCTACAGGACTGATAATCAGACTTGTGTCTCCAAAGACAATGGTTCAATGTGTTGGAAAATTTCTGTACATTGTGTAAATAGTAGTGTGTGCCGTCGCACTGGAATGATGTTACCTTGAGCATCATTTTGCAGTCAATTTTAAAATTTAGAATAAAATGAGATAATTTTACATGTTGTGTTATGCCCAGTTGAATCTCCTTCTATCCTTATTGTTGCATTGAGCCAAAAATCAGTAAAGCATTTTTATTTTTATTTTATGTCGGTTTTTTTGCGATTAGTTTTAACCCATCTGGCGCCCCGGGATATTTTGACTCTCGTGCTGACTGAATCTTGGTAAAATGCATATGTGGTCGTGCGGACTCCGGTCTAAACGGGCACAGTATGGCCTCGGTGCCGGGTGAAAGCTTCGTAATTTGACACCCAGAGGGTAGCTTGCATGTCGAAATTTCGTTGTTCCTTGAATCACTATGAAAGTCAAAGAGGGCAGATATCTAAGCTCCTTGAACACTATAGCGCTTTCTTGTAGAGAAATGAGGAACTTTGTGTTGGCGGAAACTCCTGAGGTAAATTTTGCCATTATGAACACGGCCTACTGAATTCAAATGGGTTCTTTGACATGCCAACATCGTATGACATGCGAGTCGTATTTTTGCCGCCATTCAAAAATCACGTACAGGTCGGACGTTTGTTTTAGACGATTGCCCTTGAAGCCTGCGGGTGAGCCTTTACACAGTCACTCTCTCACCCTATCACTTCACATTTGTCACCACCGATCTCATGTAATGGAATTCCAGACTTGAGCAGAGAGTACAGTCCACGTCGAAGTATTGTGTGACACGGAAGTGAACGTTACGTAGTTACGAACAGAACGTCGTTATATTTGCCAGTGACTATACTTCAGCAATAGTGTGAAACAGCTTTATCAATCATCGGAGCGCTTTGGGCAGCTGATAACAACACGGGTACTGTAGTAACTCGCCTCCAGGCTTCCATTAAGATTTTTCACTAGTCTAAAACAAACGTCCGTCCTGTACCACGGCCAGGAGTGAACCTGCATTCATGGGGTTAGTAGTCCGACACGCTATCCACTCACCCACCGTGGCAAGGTATAAATGGAGTGACATTGCTTTTTACAGAAATAGATGGAAAGTTGGATGCCACCCCTTGAGATAATGTTGTCATGGTTACCGATTTCCATTCCTTCATTAGTTTGTTAAATTAAATTAAATTAGTTTTCTGGGAACATTTCAGATACTGTTGGTTTTAGAGCCTTATAATGTAGTTTTCGAGGCCCCCAAGTTTTGTTTCTGGCACCGAGGGGCTTTGTCTCCTCGTTGTACGCCATAATATAATACTAATAATAATACTATAATATAGGGATAGGAATATAATAGACATGCCGTACCACACCCGCAGGTGTAAATCGCGTGAAAAATTCTAGTGTATTCCTTGACCCCCTTAAGCGCATTATACGTATTGATAAATTTTACAGCTTAATTTGGTTCCGTGATAACCTTCTAGCCGTTTGCAAACTTTCACACAAATGTAATTAATTGAATTGCATTGCGTCTTAAAGCAATAGATGGACCTCTGAGAATCTGTTGCCATGGTTACCGGCTTGTATTCGTTCATTAGTTTATTAAATGAAATTAGTTTTCTGGGAATATCTCAAAGATGGTTGGTTTTAGGGCCTTAAAATGTGGACCCCGAATTTTGTCTCTCACATTGAGGGGCTGAAAATGATCTTTATCTCGTCCTTCTACTCCTATTTCAGCATGTATTTTAAGGGGGTAGGCCCTCTTTTATGAGAGGTACGGAGAAGGGTTACATCAATGATTAGTGTCGTGTCTCTGATGGATATCTGTACCAAATTTTACGTTGATACACCCAGCCGTTCTCGAGTTATAAGGGAACAAATTTGTCCACAGACAAACAAACAAACAAACAAAAAAACAGACAGACAGACCAAAAGATTATTTTCGCGCGCATCCATAATAAAACAGTCTGAAACGCGTAAATAACTCAAATTTCCGTAGAAATTGTGAAAAAAACATACAAACTTTAATTTTTATGTACGTAGAGATATACTGCACCGCTCGGTGTTGACCGTGTTTTATTGCACAAATGTAGGTTTTACTTGCTAACCGTTGGAAATACACGAAAAGTGATACGGACCTTTTGGATAGAAAATTAAATGTTAAATCTCGTGTATTCATCAAAAGTTTGCTATTCCCTAGCGTTCTCTTTTTATTTGAAATGGAAATATGACATTTTGAAACCAAAGGGTGTAGTGACGTCACATATGTGGGTTTTACTCGCTAACCGTTGGAGATACACGAAACGTGATAAGGACCCTTCGGATAGGAAATTAAACTTTGAAGCTCGTATGTGCCATCAAAAGTTTGCTATTTCTTAGCGTTCTCTTTTTATTTGATTATGGAAATATGAAATTTTGAAACCAAAGGGTGTAGTGACGTCACTAAAATGGTCGCCATTTTTTAATAGTGCAAAATATCGAAATTAAAAATATCCTATATGTAAACACTAGCAGAAGTACCTATTCTTCGAACGGTCTTCGGTAATAATAACCAGATGTTACCAATTGATCTACTGTTGCAATGTTTAGGGGCTTGGAACCTGTTTGTTGGCAAATAAAAATTATTAGCTAAAATGTGCTCTCAAACTAAATTTACCTAACGTGTTCTTCCTGGCGTGAAAATAAAATTGAAAACCTCTTAGACGAATCGCAATACACGTCACATACGAACTGACCCTAACCGTTGTGTCAAGTGCCCAACTACAGTAAGACCCCTTTTATAAATTAGAAAGGCTTGTGGTGCATGAAAATTCAGTTTTCTTTAGCCTTCAATGGCCCAAATTCCTAAAATCAGCAAAATACCGTCTACTATTTCAAATCAGGAATTTTTGAAAATAATGTTTGTGTTTGGAGATATAATAGACCTTCTGTACGACATATTGCACGTGTAAGTCGTGTGAAAAAAATCTTGGGTACTCCTTGAACCCCTTAAGCGCATTGATGAATTTTACAGTTTTAGTTGGTTCCGTGATAACCTGATAGCCATTTGCAACCTTTCACAGAAATGTAATAAATGGAGTGGCATTACTTATTCCAGAAATAGATGGAAAGTTGGATGCCACCTCTTGAGATACTTTTGTAATGGTTAGTGGCTTGCATTCCTTCTTTAGTTTATTAAATGAAATTAGTTTTCTGGGAATATCTAAGAAACTGTTGGGTTTAGAGCCTTAAAATATAGTTTTCGGGGACACTTTACGGTTCTTGAGGGGCCCCGAGTTTTGTTTCTGACACCAAGGGTTTGAAAATGAGTTTGTCTCGTCGTTGTACGCCATAATAATGATAACAATTAAAATAATAGTAATAATAATAATATAACAATATAGGGATAGGGATATAATAGACCTTCCGTACCATACCCGCACGTGTAAATCGCGTAAAAAAATTCTAGAGTACCCTTTAACCCCGTAAGCGCAATATATGTATTGATGAATATTTCAGCTGAATTTGGATCCGTTATAACCTTATTGCCGTTTGCAAACCTTCACAGTAATGTAATAAATGGAATTGCATTGCGTCTTACAGAAATAGATGGACCTCTGAGATTCAGCTGTCCTGGTTACCGGCATGCATTCTTTCATTAATTTATTAAGTGAAATTAGTTTTCTTGGAATATCTCAAAAACTTTTGGTTTTGAGTTTCGTTTCTCACATTGAGGTCCTGAAAATGAGCTTTGTTTCACCCTTCTACGCCTATTTCAGCCTGTATTTTAAGGGGGTAGGGCCCCTTTTATGAGAGGTACGGAGAAGAGTTACATCAATGATTGGTGTCGTGCCTCTGTAGGATATCTGTATCAAATTTTACGTTGATCCACTCAGCCGTTCTCGAGTTATAAGGACACAAAAAATTGTCCACAGACAAACAAACAAACAAACAAACAGACAGACAGACAGACAGACAAAAAAAATATTTTTACGCGCACCCATCCTAAAACAGTCTGAAACGCGCAAATATCGCAAATTTCCGTGGAAATTCAGAAAAAACAGACAAATTTTCATTTTTATATATATACTAGCTGAAGTACCCGTGCTTCGCTACGCGTCATAAATAAATTAAAATGTAGGGTGACAATTAAAACAGGGGATAGGCGAGGTGCTGCGCAGAGGGAGATTAAGGATGGAACATTTTGTCCAACTACACCGCTCGGCGTTGACCGTGTTTTATAGCACAATTTTAGGTTTTACTCGCTAACCGTTGGAGATACCTTTCGGATAGAAAATGTAATTTTAAACCTCGTATATGCCATCTAAAGTTTGCTATTTCTTAGCGTCCTCTTTTTATTTGAAATGGAAATATGAAAGTTTGAAACCAGGGGGTGTAGTGACGTCACTAAAATGGTCGCCATTTTAAATAGTGCAAAGTATTCAAATCAAAAGTAATCTATATGTTAACCAGGTAAATCAGCTACTTCCATGTAAAATTCATGTAAATCGGACCAGTGGAACTTGCGTGATTGAGTAATACACAGACACACCATCTCATGTTTAGCCTCGCTTCGCTCGCGTCATAGTCGTGTCGTATTGTTATTCAATGAAATGCAGGTTTAACCCCGTTAACACCCCTTTAGAACCTGAATATCCAAAAATCCCTCCTTAGTAGACGTTTTCGACACCCAACAAACATATCCAGAAAATATAATTCTCCTAACTTTAATAATTTTGGTTGGTCGATGAGAGTGAACATCCAAAAATCCTTCCTTAGTGGACGTTTTTCTTCCATAATTTCACCCCTCCCCATAGGCCCCTTAAATTGCATTTATGAAAAAACGATCGAACATCTATTTTTTATTTTTTTATTTATTTATTTTTAAGCTGATTGATTTCCCCAGAGTTTCAAACTCCTCGCCTATGTCGTTTAAGAGATACATGCTCCGTTTGGAATCTTTCAACCCCCAATCTGCATCCCTTTCACCTCATAATATACACTACATCGAAAAACCATTAGACATGTGTCAGCTTATTTTTAATGATTAGTGTATATGCCAAGTATCACATCCCCAAATGAAACCACTCGTGAGATATTGTTATTCAATGAAATGCACGTTTACACCCTTAACACCACTTTAGAACCTGAATATCCAAAACTCTTTCCTTAGTGGACGTTTTCGACATACAACGAACATATCCCCAAAATGTCATGTTTATAAATTCAATAATTTTGGCTGGGCGATGATGAGTGAGTGTCCAGTCAGGACATTTTCTTTTATTTATTTTTGAGAATTTTACCCCTCTCCATGAACCCCTTAAATTGGATTTATGAAACAAACGGTCGAACACCTATTTACTTATTTAAAGCTGTTTTCCCCCTGAGTTTGATGAGTGAGTAAGTGAGTCAATCACTTAGGACACTTTCTTTCCTGTTCTTCCCCCCCCCCCCCCAGAATTTCACCCCTCTCCAAGGGCCCCTTAAATTTAATTTATGAAGAAACGGTCAAACACCCATTTACTTGTATTTTAAGCTGTTTTTCCCCGCGAATTTCAATCTTCTTGCCTGTGTCGTTTCAGAGATACACGCTCCGTTATGAATCCCTCAACCCCCAATTTTCATCCTTTTCACCTCATAATACACCATATCGATAAACCCTTAGATATATGTCTGATTATTTTTAATGATTAGTTTATATACCGAATATCACATCCCCAAAGAAACAACTCATGAGATATCGTTATTCAATGAAATGCACGCTTGCCCCCTTAACATCTCTTTAAAACCCGAATAAACAAAAAACATTCCTTAGTTGACGTTTTCGACATACAGCGAACATATTCCCAAAATTTCATTTTTCCAACTTTTATAGTTTTCGCTGGGCGTGATGAGTGAGTGAGTCAGACAGGACATTTTCTTTCAATTATTTTTACCAGAATTTCACCCCTCCCCATGGGCCCCTTAAATTAATTTATGAGAAAACGGTCGAACACCAATTTACCTATTTATTTAGCTGATTTTTTTTCGCTGAGTTTCAAATTTCTCGCCTATGTCGTTTAAGAGATAGGCCTACACGCTCCGTTAGGAATCCTTCAACCCCCACTATTCACCCCTTTCACCTCATAATAATACACCACATCGAAATACCCTTAGACACATGTCTGCTTATTAGCCTACTTTCGATTTTTGCAAAAAATGAAAGTTGACTTATGAGA
Organism: Meconema thalassinum; assembly: GCA_946902985.2. Classification (NCBI taxonomy): domain Eukaryota; kingdom Metazoa; phylum Arthropoda; class Insecta; order Orthoptera; family Tettigoniidae; genus Meconema; species Meconema thalassinum. The sequence goes on along the minus strand of OX336393.1, from coordinate 450,216,320 downwards.
TCAACACAGGGCGAAAAAAGTGTGTCTGTCTGTGTGTGTGTATGTGTGTGTGTGTGTGTGAGTCTGTGTGTGTGTGTGTATGTGTGTGTGTGAGTCTCTGTGTGTGTGTGTGTGTCTGTGTGTGTGTGAGTGTGTGTAATCTGAATGTCTGTCCCCCCCCTATCAATTCGAACACGGTGAATGCGAATTGAAAGAAATTTGGTACAAAGGTAGCACTAGCAAAGGACACCTCAGTGTCATGATTTATATCGCCGCCATCTTGACGGAAACGTAATGGCGGCCACACAAATGTTCAAAGCTTAAATCAAATTACGGCTAACCTAATCATCCGATCTCTACCAAATTTTGCAACAACATACCTTTATGGAGGGAGCATCCTTTGACCAAACCAATAGGTCATCAGCGTAAAAGTTTGCGGATGGCGGCCATCTTTGTGTGAAAATCGATTCCCCCTATTAATTCGAACACGGTGCAACCGAATGGAACGAAATTTGGTACAGAGGTAGTACTAACAAAAGGCACCTCATTGTCATGTTTTATACCACCGCCATCTTGACGGAAACGTAATGGCGGCCACACAAATGTTCAAAGCTTAAGTTAAATTACGACTAACATAACCATCCGATCTCTACCAAACTTTGCAACAACATACCTTTATGGAGGGAGCATCCTTTGACCAATCTAATAGGTTATTAGCCTAATAGTTTGCGGATGGCGGCCATCTTTATGTCAAAATTGATTCCCCCTATTAATTCGAACACGGTGGAACCGAATGGAACGAAATTTGGTACAGAGGTAGCACCAGCAAAGGACACCTCAGTGTCATGTTTTATATCGCCGCCATCTTGACTGAAACGTAATGGCGGCCACACGAATGTTCAAAGCTTAAATCAAATTACGATTAACCTAATCATCCGATCTCTACCAAATTTTGCAACTACATACCTTTATAGAGGGAGCATCCTTTGACCAAACTAATAGGTCATCACTGTAATAGTTTGCGGATGGCGGCCATCTTTGTGTGAAAATCGATTCCCCCTATTAATTCGAACACGTTGCAACCGAATGGAACGAAATTTGGTACAGAGGTAGCACTAGCAAAGGGCATCTCAGTGTCATGTTTTATATCGCCGCCATCTTGACGGAAACGTAATGGCGGCCACACAAATGTTCAAAGCTTAAATCAAATTACGATTAACCTAATCATCTGATCTCTACCAAATTTTGCAACAACATACCCTTATAGAGGAAGCATCCTTGGAGCAAATGAATAGGTCATTAGCCTAACAGTATGCGGATGGAGGCCATCTTTGTGTGAAAATCAATTCCCCCTATTAAGTCAAACACGGTGAAACCGAATGGAACGAAATTTGGTACAGAGGTAGCACTAGCAAAGGGCATCTCAGTGTCATGTTTTATATCGCCGCCATATTGACAGAAACGTAATGGCGGCCACACAAATGTTCAAAGCTTAAGTTAAATTACGATTAACCTAATCATCCGATCTCTACCAAACTTTGCAACAACATTCCTTTATGGAGGGAGCATCCTTTGACCAATATAATAGGTCATTCGCCTAATAGATTGCGGATGGCGGCCATCTTTATGTCAAAATTGATTCCCCCTAATAATTCGATCACGGTGGAACTGAATGGAACGAAATTTGGTACAGAGGTAGTACTAACAAAAGGCACCTCAGTTTCATGTTTTATATCGCCGCCATCTTGACTGAAACGTAATGGCGGCCACACGAATGTTCAAAGCTTAAATCAAATTACGATTAACCTAATCATCCGATCTCTACCAAATTTTCCAACTACATACCTTTGTGGAGGGAGCATCCTTTGACCAATCTAATAGGTCATTCGCCTAATAGTTTGCGGATGGCAGCCATCTTTGTGTCAGAATCGATTCCCCCTATTAATTCAAACACGGTGAAACCGAATGGAACGAAATTTGGTACAGAGATAGCACTAGCAAAGGGCATCTCAGTGTCATGATTAATATCGCCGCCATATTGACAGAAACGTAATGGCGGCCACCCAAATGTTAAAAACTAAAATGTAATTACGACCAACCTAATAATCTAGTCTCTACCAAATTTTGCAACACCATATCTTTATGTGGGAAACATATTCTGACCAAACTGCAAGAACATCAGCCCAATAGTTTGCAGATGGTGGCCAAGTATGTGTGAAAATCGATTCCCCCTATCAATTCAAACACGGTGAAACCGAATTGAACGAAATTTGGTACAGAGGTAGCACTAGCAAAGGGCACCTCATATTCATGTTTAATATCCCTATAGCACGTTGTATTTCAACAAGCTACTACAAGCTACATTCAATCATACTCCTTGAAAAGGATAAAGAGTTACAACAATACCCATGCATTTAAGAGAAAGTAGGCTATATGTTCTTTACTGAACATCTTGTTTTTAATGATTAGTTTATATGCCGAGTATCACATCCACAAATGAAACCACTCGTGAGATATTGTTATTCAATGAAATGCAGGTTTAACCCCCTTAAGACCCCTTTAGAGCCTGAATATCCAAAAATCCTCCCTTAGTGTACGGTTTTGACATACAACGAACATATCCCCAAAATGCCATGTTTCCAACTTCAATATTTTTGGCTGGGCGATGATGATTGATTGAATGAGTCAGGACATTTTCTTTCTTTTGTTTTTCTTCAGAATTTCACCCCTCCCGATGAACCCCTTCAATTTGATTGATAAATAAACTGTCGAATAGCTATTTACTTACTTACTTAATTACTTACTTTAATGCAGTTTTCCCCCCTGAGTTTGATGAGTGAGCCAGTCAGTCAGACAGTTAGGACACTTTCTTTCCTGTTTCCCCCTCTCCTCCAGAATTTCACCCCTCCCCATGGGCCCCTTAAATTGGATTTATGAAAAAACGGTCAAACATATATTTACTTATTTTTTATGCTGATTTTTTTCCGATGAGTTTCAAACTCCTCGCCTATGTCGTTTAAGAGGTACACGCTCCGTTAGGAATCTTTCAATCCCTACTTTTCACCCCTTTCACCTCACAATATACACAACATCGAAAAACCCTCAGAAACGTGTCTTCTTACTTTTTAATGATGAGTTTATATGCCGTGTATCACATCCCCCAATGAAACCAATCGGGAGTTTATGTTATTCAATGAAATGCAGGTTTAACCCCCTTAAGACCCCTTTAGAAGCTGAGTATCCGAAAATCCTCCCTTAGTAGACGGTTTTGACATACAATGAACATATCCCCAAACTGTCATGTTTCTAACTTCAATAATTTTGGCTGGGCGATGATGAGTGGGTGAGTGAGTTAGCCAGGACATTTTCTTTCAATTTTCTTTTTTCAGATATTCACCCCTCCCCATGAACCCCTTAAATTTGATTTATGGAAAAAACTGTCGAACAGCTATTTACTTAATTCAAGGCAGTTTTTCCCCCTGAGTTTGATGAGTGAGTCATTCAGATAATCAGTTAGGACACTTTCTTTCCTGTTCCTCCCCCCCCCCCAGAATGTCACCCCTCCCCATGGGCCCCTTAAATTGGATTTATGAATAAACGGTCAAAAACATATTTACTTATTTTTATGCTGATTTTTTTCCGCTGAGTTTCAAACTCCTCGCCTATGTCGTTTAAGAGATACACGCTCCGTTAGGAATCTTTCAATCCCCACTTTTCACCCCCTTCACCTCATAATATACGCCTCTTCGAAAAACCCTCAGACTCGTGTCTTCTTATTTTTAATTGTGAGTTTATGTGCTGAGTATCACATCCCCCAATGAAACCAATCCGGAGATATTGCTATTCAATGAAATGCAAAGTTTTTAGTAGGAAAAACACAATATCTCGTGCACTATGTGATGAAACTGGATGAAACTCGGCAGATACATTCCAACCTATGATCCCTAGATATACTTGGAAAATCAAACAAAAAAACTGTTCATTTTTGAAAGACAAATTTAATATTTTTTTAAATATACTATTTACAATATAAGATTCATGGTGGTTCATCCTCGGTATTTATGTGTTTACTTTACATGAAAAGTAAATCATTCCATTCAGACTGGTATTTCTTTTATATCGTGTTTTTTGTGATTCCCGGAGTTTAAAAATCACGAATATGATCCTTCAATAAATCACGAAATACTTTATATACTGTTCCACTCTCTAAATTAGACGAAATCTGTATATATTTACTATACATATGTCAGTTGTCTTAACTCTATGTTACATATTAGTGAAGCTATGATATGATTCGTAACTGTATACGAAAATTCCCACTGATGGTGTATGTTCCCCTCTTAAATCATTGTTTGCGGCAACAGTCCAGCACTAGTCTACTTAACAGCAGAATTAGAAAATGTATAATAACATTTTGAAAGATTGTTGAGATATAGCTAATTTGACAATAAACTAATTAAGCCAATCATAACCCACTTTGTTGTTGTTGTTACTAAAATAACAATAAAGATATTGCTGAAGTAACTCAATCAGCGTTACCAACTCATCATTTGTGACGAAATGTGGTTCACTGTTATAACAAAACTGGTGACGTTAAAATTGTAGTCCCAGCCCTCACACCCACCTGAATATGACTGCCACACCACTTAGCCCCCTAGATAAAATATCCTCAGACGCTACTGCCTACGAAGGTGATGTCTTAAAGGTACAGTCAACCTTCACGCTGACTACCTAACGGGCTTACTCGTATTTTATCTTTTACGGAGGAGGAGAAATGCATTTACGCACATAGTGTCAGATTCCTGACTGGCCGACTACCGACTAAAACTCCCCCCGTGACTTCTGAAACCGTTTAACACATTACTTCAGGCTAGGACCATATACAAGGGCACTTGTCCTCAACTATTTTTCATTCTTGACTGTCCTGATCTCTTTCCTTCGTTCGAAGAAGTTCTTCAGTATAATATGCCCCTTTGTTCCAGTGCGCCTCATCTTGAAGCATCATTTCCACGATATTGTCTGGGGAGATTTGTTGTCCAATCTCCTTATCAGCTAATTCCCTCTTATCAATTCACCACTTACAGGAGAAAAGTGAATGTTGGGCATCATCTATAGCTTCAGAACAATAGATGCATTGTTGGGAACATACCTTCCCCGTCTTCTTGAGGTAAGAATGATAATAGTCCAGTCAGAAATTGGGTTAGATAATAATTTAACTCTCCATGCTTCATCTCTGTCCACCGTTGTACCTGAGGGATCAGCCTTCTAGTCCAACGGCTCCAAATAATAATAATAATAAGAAGAAGACCCACAAGACAGGGTTATCACTACAAGAAGTTAAAGGAAACACGTCCTGAAAGATCAGACTGTTACAGATGACGAATGCAGGAAGTGCAATACCGGCCCAGAAACCATAGAGCATATTACCAGCAGCTGCAGAATTCTAGCGCCAACATCTTACACTGAACGGCTTAACAATGTTACCAAAATCATTCATAACCCTTAATTGACCTTGTGTGGTTCCTGGGACCTGAGAAGTTTTTCTTATCTTCGTAAATGGAGTATTTTACCACCGATCGACTCCCCCCTCCCAGTCGCGCCAGGCAGGCTGTGGTGAAATGACGTGAACGTGCGGTCTTTTGGTATGTAGGTATTTAATTGGTCGTGATCCGTGGGACCACACGAGGTCAGCTACGTAACTTTTTTTTAAAATTCTGACTGAGTCTAATCTGCCTTTATTCTGATGAATCGTGGCATAATGGACCATTATAAACCTGCCCAGTTGGCATAATGTGCAATTCACAAATTTTTGAGAATGTTGTTACTGATTGGCTGCAAGTGGAGGAAGAGATACAACAAAATGTGGCAGACTCCTAAGAGCGCATGGTTACCCATCTACAGCATGCTTCAGAAGAAGAATATTCAGACCAAGATGATGCCGAGTATATACCTAGTGATCAGAACACAGCTCCAGAAGTAAGCGCATCTGAAAATGAAAGCACAGAGGCTGAAGGTGAGGACGCGGCAACTGAAAAAAGCAGTACACGGGGACATTTTTTCTACTATGGCGCTCGGGATTGCCCGCAATCTAAAACAAAATCTAGATCCCAACAATAAGTCGGAGGAAAAACATTGACCGCCACAAACGAAAATGTTTCTAAGTGTGTCCAGAGAAGAAGAGAACTATTATCAGCCCACCTGCATTACGAATGAAAGCTACCAATCTGCTTAGTGCACAGCAAAAAAGTTTGCAAAGGCCGCGCCAGTGAATAGAATTAGAGCATCTGGACCCCTTGCAGGATTCTTTTCTTTGTGTTTGGAACCAGTTTGAATTTTACTGTTATTTAGATGATATATTTGTGTGTTAAAGGACATTACATTTAATTGCCAAACTTGAAAGTTGGTATTTTCTTCAGCAAAGACAGAAGCCTTAAAATAATGGTAATAATTTTATTTTTGTGCGTTTAAAAATCTCAATATACCTAACTAATATTTGCGTCTGTATCTTGTCTCATTTGCATTAATATGAATGTAAATACCATGTTATTTAAATCAGTATAAAGAAAACAAAACCGTTTCCAAAATATATTGTCTTAAATTCCGTGGTCCGTGGGACCACACGAGGTTATTAGTGAGAGTTTTTTCCACGAGCTCAATTAAGGGTTAAAGAAGTCGCCATAACGCGATCTCTCATACACGACAGGACGCCTTATTACAAATACTCTCCAGAAAGTGTGCTGTAAAACGAAGATTACAAGCTGTATTGGGATCGCACCATTCAAACTGACAAAACAATTCCTCATAATAGACCAGACATAACGTTAACTGATAAGAAGAACCATCACACGTACTTGATTGACATATCTGTTCCGAATGACCATAATATCCACCATAAATACAGAGAGAAGATTGATAAATCTATGGAGGTAGCGGTAATCTAGAAACAAAAGAATGTGACGATCTTTCCCTTCCTCCTTTCTCCCACTGGCCTGACGCCTAAATCCTTTTCAGTAAATCTAGCCACACTAAATCTTCCCGTATACACCCACACTATTGCACAAGAAGCTGAAATTCTGAAGACCTGCAGCATCGTTAGAATATTTCTGAATACACACTAGGATTTTCTTAGATCCTCTTGTGAAAAGGAGACGTGGAACATAGGATCACTAAAAAAACTGTCAAACGTCTATGTTATATAATTTGAAAATGTATGTTATAAGCTTTTCAAAGTATGACTATACTCATTTTCTCGTATGTAATGTACCGATATGAATCATATTACATAATAATAATAATAATAATAATGTTATTGGTTTTACGTCCCTTTTAACTACTCTGGCTTTTAGAGACGCCGGGGTGCCGGAATTTTGCCCCGAAGGGGATCTTTAACGTGCCAGTAAATCTACTGACACGGCTCCTTGGCATTTGCGCACCCTCAAATGCCAGCTGACTGCGCCAGGATACGAACCTGCAACCTTGGGATCAGCAAGCGAGAACGTTACCGCTGAGCCACCCAGCCAGCCGAATCATATTACAAACTGTAAGTTGAGTAAATGAAGATAATAATAATAAGAATTATATAATCAAGAGCATCAATAAACAAGAGAGAAAAATCCACAGATAAAGTGTAGGACCAAAATATGAAAATGTTATCGACACATAAACAGAATGGATAACAATACGCTAGCAAAGAACAGTTTAAACATAACATTACCGTAGACTATTTGTTCAAAACGACAATAATTGACTGGTAGAAATAAAACAAGACCTACAAGAAATTGGTATTAATATAGAAATCATTCACAATAGACCAACATTTAGAACTCTAATGAAAAGGACACGGAAGAATACAGGATGGACAGAAGTACGCTAAGGAGAACACAGTGAACGGATGAAGAGATATTGGGTAGAAAAGAGTAAACATTGTGCTAAAATTCTAACGCGCTCCTTAGTTGGACATAACGAATAATAATAATAATAATAGGTTTGTAAGAGTTCCCTGTAATATCTCTGATCTCCGTCAATACAGAAGAGACCTGGCAGATGGCGCGCTCGGACCAACATGTAGACGCAGATAAAGAGGAACAAACTCGGGTCTGCCCGACAATGAGTTGAGATCATAATTTTGGTGTCGACTGAGTCCCGACAACAAGCTAACTGCACAGCTGCTGCGCGCGTGCTAGCCCTTGGCGTCCCTTCAAAAGATTTATCCACCACGGCGCGGGCATCGTCAACGCGTCGTCTCGCGTGCTCCAGCTGACCCGGTCACTCTCAATTCAATCAAGACCAATGTTTTATTTTCATAGATACCGTTCCCGCATTGTAGCCGTACGCGTTAAGGGGGGACCTACACATATAAGGATCAAAATTTGTCATTTTTCAATTTATTTTCCCACGTTTATTGTTCCTTCCTCTTCAAATCACTGCAACAATTATTCTTTGATATGTATAATACTTTTGAGGTTATGACCAAAAACGTGCAGGACTGTACCGTCTCTGTCACCGACGTTTTAGAAGCTTTCCTACGCATTGGTAACATTGTTGCTCGTTTCCCTAAACTTCGGATTTTCAAATCCGTTTCGTTAGTAACTGCCAGAGTATTCAAGATAATGAAGTGAAATTTAGTATACCTGTGTATCATATAGGTACTAACGCTATGACCTTGAACTGTTGCTGTACATGTCATAGTTTCGTTTTTTAAATATTCAGTAAGAAAATTGCAAAAAAAGTTACATTTCAATATAAGCTTTAAAAATCTTTATGTATTCCAATGATTCTAGGTCAATCATTAGTAAATAAAATGAAAAAATATTAAAAAAAAAAAAAAATGATATTTGTGTAAAATATTTGGGAAACGGTGGAACAGTGCACAATATGCAGTCGCCATTTAAATGCCTAATTTCCTGAAATGCATGCGTCATATGACTTGTAAATACACGAACATATTGTCAAAGCATAGTGTGATTGGCAGACCAAATTACTTTTCTTTAGTACTTTCTGTTGCTGAGAAATAAAAAAGTGAAATATACATGATTTTTGGATCCTTATAGGTGTAGGTCCCCGGCGCAAATCACAACTGCAAGAAGGAGCTGGAACTCCGCGAAGACCAAGGTTAACGTTGACGGTGTAGTTGCCGGAGATCAACATATCTGCCTAACTGAGGGGCAACCATATGCACTGCTGTCATACTAGCCGACCCTTCTCTAAATGTAACTTTCCCAAAATAATACCTATAAAACCTAACTACCTATGAATATACAAAATCATCTAACACATTTACACATGTGATACCGTGCACATGAGTATTTAAAAAGAAAATATTGGGTGTGTGCAACTACGATGCGCGACAATATTTGAGCGTGACAACGTGCTCTCGGACTGATTTGTTGAAACTGTCGCTCTTGCGAAATGTCAGCTTCGTATATTTTCTAATTATGTATTTTTCGGAACAGAAAGTTCACAGGCGAAACTAAGAAAAGCCAAGTTTCACATTGAGGGAAACTCCAAACACAACCCCACTTCTCTGAAGTTTTAACTCACACGACTCGACAGTTTGCTGCTGGCTGTATCTGGGGTAATAGGCTCGCCCACTAGCTAGGCTGTAACTGGGGTGATAGACTCGCCCCTAGCCAGCTCGTATACTGTCGCCTCATTATTTGAATAGAGATGATTGGAAGAAATGAAAACGTAAAAGCACATATAGTGGGCAATGTATTGAAGACAGAGATATGTTCTCACGGCCATTTTGTAGAACTTTTCATGCTGAACAATTCTTACACTCATAGTATATAGTTATTTTTAACGGTTTTCCCAGCGTAAACTTAAAAGGCGCACGGACGCCATGTGTTTTATTCGACTTTTTCACTGAAATCGTTACTGCTCGGTTTCCTTTGAACGTAAATAAATTATTTTCTTTAGAAATTCTCCTGGAGATATCCTTTACAGAATGGTGAAAACTTCATCAAAATTCATCCAGAGGTTCACGAAAAACGACAGTACCGACCCTCGAGCGCAGCGAAAGAAAAAGGGAGAAAGAGCGTTGCAGCAGAAGAAAGATAAAGCGATATCATCACCTCTCACTGTAACACTATTTCACGAACGTCACTGTATTCCAACAATTTATTAGACGTTGTCACGTCAAAATCTAAACAAAACAAGTTATTACGTTTACCGGCACACTGAAAGCATCACTGTCTCATTGCGCAACGACGAATGAAGTTCTATGGACATCTGATGAGAATGGAAGGAAACCGTTTGACGAGAAAGTCTTCGAGTACACTTCAAGACTGAAAGCTACAACAAAATGGGTAGAGAAAGTCAAGAAAGACTCGGTTGAAATTGGAATCACTGCCACCATGATCCACAATAGGAAGATGTTTCCAAGTCGCATTGACAGCGTTAAGACATTTAAGGAGAATCCACCAAAATGTAGGCCTAAATTGATAAGTTCTGGGAGCAACATATTCAGACATTTGAGGAAAACGTCGTTCTCTTAGGCTTTGTGTGAAATGTGCTATGTTTAAAATGAATGTTACACAGCCAGAATTGCAACCCTCCTCTGTTCGGAGTGCTATTTATTTAGCGTATGGATTTTAGTGCCGGGAGTGTCCGAGGACATGTTCGGCTCGCCAGAGGCTGTAGCTGCTTCACCCATAGGGTGAGCTACAAGCTCCGCTCAATTTCAAGTAGTTCTAACTTTCACTAACGGATGCCACTGATGCCTAGTGGTGAACGTTGGAACATTGATAGAGCGTTACAATGGAATCCAACCTTAAAATTTAGCTTCACACAAGCTTAGTTAGTGGAAGGATCTTTTACATACCATAAATCTATGACATGGACCGCCGGTTTTACTTCCTCTCCGAAGGAAGGCATACTGAAGAATTTATAACGCTTCTAAAAAATCCGACGACTTCGGCCGTGTTTGAACCCACGATCTTGGGCGCAGCAGTTCAGCATGCTACCAACTACGCCACCAAAGCCGTCTTTCCCAGTGTTAATTATGCTTAATGCCAATTTGAATGAGATTAGCTTAAATCATCACCATCTATTTGTCATGAAAGAAACATGCCGGTAATGGAAAAAGTGACAGTCAGTCTGAAAGACTGGACTTCATATCATTTTAAATGCTAGCAGCCGAGCACCAAGAAGGCAGTGCGAGAACAGAGTTTCAAGATTCTATTTTGTTTCTTCACTGCCTACTTGATTGTTCTCGCACTGCCTTCTTAAAACTCTCTTCTCGCACTGCCTTCTTGGTACTCGGCTGCTACATCGTCACACACTTCAGTGCATTCTCGGTACATTTCGTGACGTTGCCGTAACGTAACGACAAAGTCGACTATATCATTTGAAATGATAAAATAACCATCCGGTTCCTAATAATGATATTAAACAAGATTAGCCCAGGCATTATATTCAAAAAACACGGCCAACCTAAAAAAATAATATGAAAAGCTGAAATTTGGCATAGATGTTCCCTAGTACCCTAGAAACAAATCCTGAAAAGTCCCCATCTCTGCGGCGTCCGCGTCATAGTTTTTGGAGGGTTCAAAAGGGCTTAAAAGGGGCCTAAGTGCCAAAAACAGCATTTTTGCTTCCAGCGTTCAAAATATTGATCCAAATTTAGTTCTCGCGAACTTTAGCAATAAATTAAAAATGAACCAGTAGGGTAAGGGACTTATCAGGCCTAATTATTGCTATTGATGAAGGGAAAAAAGACTAATTTATCATTTTAGCACAATTTTTACACGAAAATTTGGTTAATTAGCCATTAGCCGGTCATAATTTTTTAACAACTGCTGATATTGATTAAAGACCCAGAATGAAAGTTATAAAGCATACTTTTAGCTTTACATTGGTAAATTACCAATGTCTATGCGTGAAACGGTTACCGAGCTACGGTCCCAAAGCATAACCGCTGGTGAAAAGGCACCCGATCGCGTTTCTAAGTGACAGCGCTCGGCTTGTCGGAGCAGGCCAAAAATACCTAGGAAGGAAACTTAAGGACTACTACGGTCCTGGAATAGTCATTACAGAAATTCCGGGAAAGTCAAGCGTTGTAAATTTTAAATGGACAGCAGACCAGCTGCTGCACGATTAGTGGTAAGGTGACAAGAAAAGTTTATCCTTTGCAGAAGAGCGCCAAAGAATTGTGGAAGATGCAGCCAATATAATTAAAGAAGATATTCGCGAAATGACCAGGAATTGAGATGAGCATATAGCTCCCGATGAGGCGGCGATGACCGATGATAGCATCATTCCCGCTACCCTGAGGAATTTTCTCAAAAATGTCACTTCTAATCGGAATATTGAATCAGAAAGCACTCGCAAAAAGAGAACCGCAATAGGCCAAGCAATAGTTTCAGCTTGTAGACCCCGTTGATATGTGTCTCCAGTTCTTCTCGGTGTTGGCGTATACATTCACCGCCGATACGCTTCGAAACATTTAATTCAACTTCTAAATAGTCTTGGATTTTCAATAAATGTGGCGGAAGTCCACAGGTACGAAGTTTCAGCGCTTCGTGAAGAACGTCCAATCCCGAATGCTGGAGCGTTCACTCAGTTTTGCTTTGACAACGCTGACTTTAACATAAGGACATTGGACGGACGAAACATATTTCACTGCATGGGAGGCATCAAGTGCACAGGTCTAGCGCCTGTCAGTGAAATATCTCCACTCCCACGTACACGAGAAGTTCCTAATGCTGGGGTGATTGCGGCGATGGGAAAGTTCAACATTTCGTGGTATCGGAAACCCTCTTCTCCTGGTTCAAAGGACGTCAAGATTAAGGAGTTAACTGTGGAAGCCCCAAACTCTGTGGCTATTGCGTCGATGATGGACTCCTTGTGGTTATCTGGACGGTGGTGAGGTATTAATTTACCCGCTTCGTGGAACGGCTTTATGAAGACGTCACTGTCTGCTCATGCTCAACCAGCTCTCCAGACGACGTCAGTTGATACCCTGCCGTTCATTAACATAGAACCGAGCAATCCATCAACTATACAGGGTGTATTTGATATGATGGAAGTCCGTTACACTGGTGATAGAAGAGACTATTCTAAGCTTCCTAGGTCAAAAATTTGTCACCTATCTTGAAATTGATAATTAATCATTAAAAAGTCAATGTTTTTAGTTATTTCAGAAACTAATCAGGCAGAAAATGGTTCGGCAGGCTGGGGAAACGAGGCGGAGCCAGATGTGACGACGCGCGAAGGGGAAGTTGTTACGTAATCGGAGCATTGACCTTACCGGTTGACTTGAGGGGTAGTAGGCTATCAGCTGTTATGAGGATAAGCGCTACCGTCTCGTAAGAAAATGTGCATTGCCGTTGTTCTTGTTGTTGTTGTTGACAACGCACGCAATGGCTTGGGACGTTAGGACCGGTAGTATTGTGTAGCCTACTATGTAAGTGTTCATGTATAAAATAATTTCGATACTCAGCCCTGGTGTATCATAGGCATCCGTGTCGGACCTTCTGTTGACTAGTTTCTGAAAATACTAAAAACATTCACTTAATGAAATGCAGTGTGACAAAATTCCGACATCCCGTAGTGTGTTCAGAACTAGGCATTTAAGACGGAAGTAAAATACTTGATATTTTGTTTGAGAGGCTTGGCGATTTTGGTAATTTAGCCCCATGTAGCTGGGTGTGGGTAGAATTTGTGTGATAACCTGTGTTTTTGTGGTTTCTGTAGTAATGTGGGTATTTGTAATTCAGGTGAGGATTCGGAAGAAGGCACCCGCCCTGTGGTGTTGGGGCAGTGCAACTGCCTCTCACCCGGAAGCCCTGGGTTCGATTCCCGGCTCCATCAGGGATATTAGAAACTGACGTGAGGGCTGGAACGCGGTGCACTAAGCCTGGTGTGGGCAATTGAGTAGCTGTCTGACAGTGAGGCAGTGCCCAAGTCAGGAAAATCATATTAATGGCCGAGGGGACCCGATACACTGACCACGCATCACCCTAATATCTGCAGGCCAAATGGCTGGACAGCGGTCGCTTGGTAGGCCTAGGCCCTTCATGGGCTGCACTGCCAGCGGTTATGGCTATTGAGAAGAAAGCGGCCGTGGCCTTAAGTTAGGAACAATCCCGGCATTTGCCTGGGGTAGAAGTGGGAACCCATGGAAAACTACTTCCAAGATTTAATACTAGTACGGTACCACATGTACATATTGTGAATTGTCCCATCTCATCTCCAGCCCTGGGGTGGCCATAAACTGGAGAGTGGGGGGGGTGTTGATTTATTGGTCAATCAACAATGTATATACATATGAAAATACACGAAAATGAAAATAAAATACAAATACATTGTTATAATACAGTGTTATTAAATATAATAATAATAATAATAATAATAATAATTGTCTAATAATAATAAGAGTCAGCATGTGTAGTTCTGGTGGTAGAGTGCTAACCTTTCCGAGGATGCGATCTACGTTCAGTCATGTAGTAAATGAATGGGATCTAATGCGGTCATGTCCATGGATTTCATGGCACATACAAGAAATCCTACGTACATTAAAGTCTGGCAACTCGACATACCAAAAAGAAACATAATAGAAGTTAGTGTGTCTAAAAGCCTACTATTACTATTATTAGTATTATTAATAAGTTTATTACAGTTGTTGCACTATCTTCACACAAAGATAGACCAACAGTTCCTTAAATTAATTTACTAAATCTTTAGGATTTCTATTTTCTATGCATAGTATATGAAGCTGGAAAAATCCTAGACAGATCCACCATCACTAGTCATGTAGCCACTCCCCATGAAGGTGTGAATCAGCTGTTCATAGGCTCGGTTTGTGTATTTCAATGTCATTGGCAGACAAGGCGAGGAGGTCACTCAACTGCAGACTCTGGTCAACATTCCTCAGCGTAGGAGGGGAGGGAGACGGGGAGAAGTCAGCTGTGCTGCTGAGAGGAAGGCACCCGAAGACCTTTTCCAAGACATTGACCGACGATTTTTGTGATTTAATTCCACCTACACTAATTAAGATACGACTAAATTTCATGAAGATATGTGCTTAGAATAGTCGCTTCTATCACCAGTGTAATGGACTTCCATCATATCAAATACACCCTGTATATTCCGCATTGAAGTTTGCCTAAAGAGAGTGCGCGGAACTGAAACAAAGCACTTGTTTCGTAACCTTTGACCAGCCCCTATACCCGAAAGCTGCAGAGATAGTCGCATCGGACACTTCAGAGGAACTAAAAAACGTGGTTGTTCGTCTAGGCGGATTTCACGTTCTAATGTCGTTTCTTGGGGCAATCGGCTACGTGAAGAATGGAAGCGGTTTGAAGGAGCTCTGGGCGGAAATATACGCTAAATCGTCAGTGACTCACATGGTGTCTGGACACGCATATTCTAGGTAGGCTTGCAATTAGCTCGCTCTTAAAAATGATTACGTTATGCTTTCAATTTCGAATGTATCAATAACGCGAAACTGTGCTGTTCTAGGGTCCTCAGAGCGCATTTTCTGACAAAACAGGCTGTTGGGACAATGTTACTCAACATGAACGACGGGCTGAAGGATGACAAGGACGAATTACAGGCGCTTTTTACCGCATTCCAAGAAGGCACCGCCAACGACTTGCTATCATATCCTTGCCTTCAACGTCTCAAAGAGTCGCTTCATGACACATTTTCTTCAATGGGCCAGAAATCTCGCACTGGATAGCTGTAGGTAGAGTACATCAAACAGCAAGTCTGGAAAATATTGAAGGATTCCGCATCTTTATGCGAGGAAGAGAAGGTATTCGTCTCTACGGCTCCAGATGAAAAGGCCATAATATCAGCTGGAGAGATGTTCGCCATTTGTCTCTACGATAGCGCCAAATCGGAGTGCAAAAGCCTCGACGAACTGCGGGTAGTGAAATGCAGCCAAAAATTTGCCAAACAACCGGTCACAGCGTCATTTCAGCTGGCTTCACTTCCGCCGACTTCGGCGGCATGCAAACAACATTCACTGCGGGTATATTTGAAAGTTCAGGAATGGTTAGGATTTTCTTTGGACCCGACCCAATAGGGATGGAAAATCCATCACTGAGCTTTATTACCAGTGACAACTCATCTTCCATTTGGTGTCCTGCAACTGCAAGATCTCTTGTGGCAGCTGGTGTGAGTGTCTACTTTCCGGTTTAGAATGCTCTTTATTGTGTGGGCACTGCAGTGGAAAAGCGTGTGGCAACGTCACATTTTGCTCAAACGATGAGGAGGACGATTGAGTCCGATGTAAGCTTTGTTTTGCAAGTGTTCTTTGTCTAAGGAAAGCTTTTTAAGCTTTGATTTGTTATTATTTGCATTATGAATATTATGAATGTACGTTTAACTGCTAAATGTTTTATACTCATTTTGTTCTATGCAAACTGTTTCTGCTAGTTTACCTGGATTCAAAGGAATACCATCCTAAAAGCTCTTGAGCAAAGATTCAAAATGGAGTCAGCAAAGGTGAGTAGATGGAGCCCACAAGCGTAAATGGGCGTTCGTTCGGAAAGGGACTGCCACACTTCCACTTTTATATTTGTAACTGTATCTCTGCTGCTGTTTGTCGGATGAACATGGGCAATGTATCGTTTTAAAGCTACAAGTGTTCTTTACAACATTCACTTCGGGTCTTTAGTCGCCATCAGCAGCTGTTTACACGATAAGTCCCGGCTAATGACAAATTAGCTAAATTTTCGTGAGGAAAGTTGAGCTAAAAATGTTTGACTACTCATCAGTTTAAATGTATGGCAATAATTATGACCAATAAGAGCGTTATATTTAACGCAGTCCTTCTCTTATTACTATCAAAGCTCATCAGAAATGATTTTGGATCAATATTTTGAACGCAGAAAGCAAAAATGCTGTTTTTGGCACTTAGGCCCCATTTATGCCCTTTGGAACTCTCCAAAAACTATGACGCGGACGCCGCAGAGATGGGGACTTTTCAGGATTTATTACAAGGGTACTACAGAACATCTATGCCAAATTTCAGCTTTACATTTCTTTTTCGAGGTTAAAATTTAATATGCCTGGGCTAGATCGGCTTGTATTCTAAAAACTGCTAATTTTCTCCGAACATTATCCGCAGCGTATCCGTTATCCGCGCAGTCATGCAAACTAGATCCGGATGGTGGAATATTTTGTGGATATCTGCGGGATTATCCGCGGATATTCGCATCCGAGCAGGGCTTTAGTAATAGGAGCAATGTACAGCGTTGCCAAGATGGAGCCCATCCCTTCCGAGCGATGCGCGCTATGACGCGTAATGGGCTCCATCTTGGCATCACTGTACAGCTTTCCCCGGAGCGGCTAGCTGGTGAACCATGTCTTATTTCCCCGTACAAATACAAACCGATATGAAATAATTGAATTAATTTACGTATTTCACAGTTATACAGCATAACGTTTTGAGGTATAAGGATTACAAAGCGACCAAGAACTACATTTTCCAACGACCACTAGACGAGAAAAAAAGTTACCTTACAAAAATGATAACAACTTTATTTTTGGACACACAAAATTTAGAAATTATTAAACCAGTTATACAACATTCCAATGTATATTGTCTTAAAATTTGGATTCGATCTGATGACGGGTTTGTGAGATAATAACTCTCTAATGTGACGCATGGTTGAAACATGCTTAATAACGGGCACTTTTTGTGTTCCATCGGCGATACAAATTATTACAATATTAATTTAACAAGTAGTTCCGTGAAGAATTATACAACCTATTTTCATATATCCTACTTATGTTAATTGCCTCTATCAACATACAAAATTTCAGTTTGATTGATGTAATAGATTCGTAGATATTGAGAACCGACTAAATATTTCGGATGGTCGCAATGTTGGATTTTATATATGTAGGTCCTAGAGTTATGTACTGTTACATGAAGATTATTGTGTACGTGTAGCATTCAAACTTCAATCGCATGATTTGGACACAAGAAGTAACAAGGAGATTTTAAAATTTTTCACAGCTGCCATCTTGTGGTTATGGAAACAATTGAAATAAATTAGTTGCCAGTAGATTAACATTCGTATAAGGATTTACTGTACCTAGTTTCACTGCACTCGGATGGTAAAATTGCGAGAGACGTCCATGTGAATATTTATACTTCGCGTCGCCGCCATGTTGGATTTGTGATCACCGGGTTATTTAAAGTCCTAAAGGTGAACGTATGCTCATAGCCCCTATGAACATTAAAAAAATCAGTTTGATTGCTATAATACATTCGTAGATATTCAGAGCCGTCTTAATATTTCAGATGGTCGCCATGTTGGACTGTTAAATGTATAGGCCATAGAGTCATGTACCATTAAAGGAAAATTATTGCGTAGGTTCATTATTCAAACTTTCACTTCGATCGCATGATTACGACACAAGAAATAAAAACTTAATTTCAAAATTCGCACAGCCGCCATCTTGAGGTTATGTAAACAATTGAACTAAATTAGATACCAGTGCATTACAATGTGTAGCAGATTTCATTGCGTTTAGAACATTAAATCGCGAGAAAGTTCTATTTAAAATTTTCAAATTTGCTTGGCCGCCATGTTCGTTTTGTATTTAACCGGTTTTTGAAAGTCATATAGATGAACTTCCAGAAGTGCCCTTTATCTCTGTAAAAAATTTCAGGGTGATACCGCTAACAGTTTCAGAGATATAGAATGTCGGTGAAATATTTCGCACATCCGCCATCTTGTGGTTATGTAAACAATTGAACAAAGTTAGATATCGGTGCATTACAATATATATAAACATGTACTGTACCAAGTTTTATTGCGTTTGGTTGGTTAAATCGCGAGAAACGTCTATTTAAATTCGCAAATTCGCGTGGCTGCCATGTTTGTTTTGTAGTTACCAGTTTTTCAAAAGTCACATAGGTGAACTTCTAGTAGTTCCCTTTATCACCGTAAAAATTTCCAGGGTTATATCGGTAATAGTTTCGGAGATATTGAATGCTGGTGTAATATTTCGCACAGCCGCCATGTTGAATTGGTGAGACGTAACAAAATTCGAAGGGCACGGTCGGGGTCGTCCAGAATATTGCTATGAACTTACCAAGTTTCATTGAAATTGCTCCAGCCGTTTAGAAGTTATTAGGGGGGATACACACACACCTCACACACACACGGACAAAAGGTGATCTCATAAGCCTTTCTTTTCTTTTTTTTTTTCAAAATTGAAAATAGGCTAAAAACCAAAATAGAACGACGAAAATGATTCTGTTATTGGATTTTTTGTAGGTCTATTGGTTACTTCACAAAAACCTTCAAACTGGGGTGCACATAATATTTTGGTCGACAGTAGTGTGTAGTTGCCCAACATTGTGGATTTGATCACGACCAGACGATGATTCCATTATAATGTTAGTATGTGAACTTCGACACTCCTATGTACTTGTAAATGTATTATTCTGGGTTTATTTCCTAATCTACTTCATACACTGTAAATTAAAACTCTAATTAATTAAATGCCTTTCCTTTCAGCCGATAACCATCTATATTGTGGGCGTGGTCCGACTCCTAACAGTCACGTCAAATTATGGATTGAGTATGGAATTATATGTGACGTAAACAAACTTTTTTCGACCACCTAGCGGCTAGCATTCTTGGCTGTCGCCCAGGAATTCCGAGTTGGATTCCCGGCACTGCTAAGGGATTTTAGTTCTAGTCTGAGGGCTGTAACGGGGTACGCTCAGCCTCACGAGACAAAACTGAGAAGAGTTGGGTTCGATTCCCACCATCGTCATCATGACAGTGATTTTCCGTGATTTTTCTACTCCAGGCAAAGCCGAGATGGTTCCCAACGTATGGCCACGACCACCTCCTTCCCAACCCTTGACTCATTTACAAATATGTACACACACCATTACAGACACCATTGATAACACAGGTTATCAGACCGCGATGACATAAAGCCTCTAAATGAATCATCATCAAAAACAACAACAGGCTATAAATTGCCTTATGTTTTCCGAACTTTGGTACATGGTTTCTCTTGTAGAGGGAGGTTGTCATGTTTTATTATTCGTAAGTCACATTTTCCGTATAGCCCTTGTTAGTATACCTGCTTGAGTTGACCTAGTGACAATAACAGCTTGGCGTAGCAACGGTTGACTATTTATGTATTCTTCACAATAGAACCCCATTATTTCATGTATTTCTAAATCTCAAAGTTTCATGTTGGATTGATGAGACCTAATAAAATTTCCAGCAGTTTAGATTTTATTACGGGGGGGGGGGGGTACACACACACGGACGTGCGCACACACACACATATAGACTCACGGGCAAAAGGTGATCTCATAAGCCTATTATTTCATAAAGGAAAATAGGCCTTAAAAATTGAAATTTATCTGCAATATTTGCACAGTACACCCTAACGTTTCTAATTATCTCCAAATTCCTCCCATGATTTCCTTTGGGACTCTACAATTATTTGTTTGGTTCTGTCTGCCGGATTCCCTGTTTAGACCCATTTTGTGTGACTGTTCATTTTACTTTTAAAAGCAGACTTCACCATGCCATTCCTACAGGATGGCGCTATTTCCTGTCTTTACACACTGCTATCCAAAGAGATGCCTTTGCACTGCATGCCTGTATCCTGACCACTCCTTTTCAATGTTCTCCAACTCTTTACCATCTACTCTTTGGAATTTCTCATCAATCATTTCATGTATTTCTGCCCTCTTTGGAATTTCTCATCAATCATTCTCATGTATTTCTGCCTGAGTTCATTATCCTGGAAATTTTCAACCGTAATCTGTCTGCAAACAGCCCTCACTTTCTTCATTTTACGTCTAACTATGGCTGATTCACAACAGATCAGAATGTGATCTGTTTCATCAAAAAAACAAACAAACATGAAAACCCTAATTCCTATCAATTTTATAAATTGAATGTCAGTAATGACATAGTCTATTATTGACCTGGTTCCCCTACCTACCATGGGTATCTGTGAATCTCCTTATGCTTCTAGAATGAATTTGCAGCAGATACCCGATGCTAGCACAGATGTACAGTAGACATCTCCCATTGGTGTTCGCTTCCCTATCCTTACCCCACTTACCCATTACCGTCTCATACCCCTGGTTCTATTTCCTATCCTAGCATTGAAATCCTCCATCAGTAACACTATCCTTATTGTTAACTCTCACTACCACATAACTCTGTGCCTGTTTACTTTGTCCTGATCCACACCTTTACTTGGAGCGTACACTGATACAATCCTGACCAGATATCCTGACATTTCCAAATCCTTGTCTACGACAAGAAGGCTCTACCCTCAATTCTATGTGCGAACTGCTGCACATATGCCCAAGTCAGCTGTTTATGTTTTGAGAGTAATTTACATACTTTGTGCAGGCCAGAAGGCTAATCAGAACATTAGCCGCAATATAGCAGCACTCTTGGTTCTCAAACAGGCTGGTGTGGCGAGAATCTGGGAGGCTGTGAGAGAGATAAAATTAGGTATTCTGAGACAGGGTGAAATAATTTAGTATGGTTGTAGGAATGGACATGACTTCCTAGGTCAGAAGAGGAATCGACCAACATAAAACCTGCTCTAATGCAGTATGGTACATTCTTACGCATTCATATGGTTCAATGCAGAATATTAACAAGCTATATGTGAGTCAAATGTATCAGAAATGTGTTCAGTGTTACTTGAATATGACCTACTGTCATGCATGCAAATGACGGCCTGCATTTATCTAGTGTACGGCAAATGTTCTCGTACTTGCTACTACGCAAGATAAGCTTACCTTCAGCACCCTAGTACCAGGTACAGTCTAATGCAGTTCGCTACGGTCATGGAGGCGGAAGAGGTCAGGCCAGACGGACTGGCTGTAAAGGCGCACCTCAGTAGTAATTGAGTATACGGCAGTTCGTTGCAGTCTCTGTGTTCGGTTCTGCATGTCTCATTCTTTGTGAGCCGCAGGATAAGGCTCAAAGATCATAGTGTGCGGGTCTCGACCTGGCAAGCTGAGATCCATCCTAAACAAATTCACGCCAGTGGCACTTCTTCCGAACGTCACTTACTTTCAAAGTCCAACGGCGATGGGATATGGACGGTGGGGGCAGGTTATGGGTGTAACTGGAAGCCCCTAGTTCGGACCTGCACGTTGGCAGCAGATGTGTGATGGTCGTCTTCCGGAGACTCTGTGACTACTCAGGAATTCGGTCCTGCATCTGTGATTGGGCAGGCCTATTTAGGATCACCGCTGCCCACCCCACATGGGGAAGGCCCTAGAAAAGGTGGGCTACACATCGGAAGTCACAATCTTGGTCCGGCTGGGCAACCGCACTCAGCAGTTCGAAACTCAAAAACAGTAATGAATCACAAATTGATTATTGGATCATGGAACATCCAGTGAAACTCAGTGAAACTAGGCTGTCTTCTGAAGGCAGGATTACTGAATCTGGAACAGAATATACCATCTTCTGGAAAGGAAAGGAGGAGGGTGAATGTCGTATTCATGGTGTGGGCTTCGCTATGAAGACCAAACTGGTAAATTATCACCAACTTATGCCCATTGCAATCAGCGAAAGGCTCATGACTCTCCGCATACCACGCTCAGGAGGTTCCTTTATGACACTCATCTCTGCCTATGCTCCTACCTTAGATTCTGATGATGAAGTAAAGGCTCAGGATGAATCCATCTATAAACATTTTGGAAACAGGATCATCACCCAGTTATCAGAAAACCCAGTAACGAATGACATTCAGCAAGAATGGGCGACACTACAGAAGATCATCACACAGTCATCTGAGGAAACCATTGGTTTTATAGTGCGGAAAAGACAAGACTGGTTTGATGACAACAATGAAGAAATTCTGTCTCTCATCAATGCCAAGAGGAATGCCTATCTTGCCCATCTTCAAGACCCAGCTTCCAACACAAAGAGAGATAAACTACTGGAACTCAAGGGCAAATGTCAAACGCAGATAAGGCAGATTAAAAATACTTGGTGGCAACATAAGTCTCCGGAACTGCAGATACTATCGGATGCTCGAGACTTGAGGAACTTCTATGCAGTATTCAAGGAAATATATGGACCATCTCGCTCATCATCAGGTATACTGAAAAGCGCTGATAATTCTACTACCTTTACTGATAGTCAAGAAATCTTGGAACGTTGGAAGGAGCACTTCTCCAATCTCTTATATCGTCCATCAGCAGCTGCTGAGGACTTCCTTTGTGATGTGCCGCAACAACCTGAACAACTGTGGTTGGCAGTACCTCCTACTTATCATGAATTCAGTGCAGCTCTCACCCAATTGAAACCCAGAAAGGCACCTGGCCCAGATAACATCCCTCTGGAACTAATTCAATCCGGAGGTCATTCCCTCAAAACAAGGATTTTCACCCTTATCCTCAGAATATGGGAATCAAGGAAGTTACCTGGAGACCTAAAGAATGCCACTATCGTCACTATCTTTAAAAAGGGTGATCGCAGTGTTTGTGGCAACTACCGTGGTATATCACTGCTATCTATTGTGGGGAAGATTCTTGCAAGAATTCTACCAAACGGCCTCAAGGTTATCTCTGAGAAAATCCCCCCAGAGTCACAATGCGGATTTAGAGCTTCCAGAAGCACAATTGACTTGATTTTATGTGTGAGACATCTACAAGAAAAATTTAGAGAACAACAGAATCAACTCTTCCTAGTGTTCTATTACTTGGAAAAGGCATTTGATTCGGTTCCAAGACCAGCCATGTGGGCGGTGCTGAAGCGGTTTAGTTGCCCTCAGCGTTTTGTAGATCTAATCAAGGCTCTCCATGATGGCAAGACAGGTCAGGTTTGCCATCAGAATAAGATGTCCGATGAATTCCCTATTACACATGGCTGAAACACAAGGATGTGTACTGGCTCCAACGCTTTTCGCGCTGTACTTGGCAGCAATGCTTTATGATTCACCCACAAACAACCCAGGTGTGGCGGTCAAGTATCTTTTTGCTGGAGGGCTTTTCAACCTAACTCATCTCCGCTCCTTGAGGAAAACTCGGGTTACTAAGGTTACTAACATGTTGTATGCAGATGATGCTGCGTCACCAACTCTCAAACCAGAAGAAATGTCAATAAGACCAAAGTCTTGGCACAATCTTCACCAAGCACACCTCTTCCTCAGTTCAATATCTCCATCTCAAATTTGCCATAAGAACAGTTAGACCCCTTCTCGTACCTGGGCAGTACCATATCTGTGAGCTGTACCTGTGAGCAGGATGTGGATAAGAGAATTAGCACAGCCCATGCAGCATATGGACGATTAGCGCACCGGGTCTTCATGAATAAAGATCTGTCCATGAATACAAAGCTTATGGTGTACAAAGCAGTAGTCATTTCTACATTGATGTGTGGCTGTGACACGTGGACCCTTTACCGACGTGATCTTAGAAAGCTTGAGCGCTTCCACCTACAAAAACTTCGATCAATCCTGAGGATTAAACGGGAAGACCGCATTACCAATATTGCTGTTCTGGAAAAGGCTCAAATCAACAGCATAGAATCATTCATAATAGGTCACCAATTTAGATGGATTGGTCGAGTCCATCGGATGGATGATGCGAGATTACCTCGTCAAATGCTATATGGTGAGTTATGCTATGGCACCAGACCTCATGGTGGTCCTAAGAGGCG
This sequence comes from Meconema thalassinum, assembly GCA_946902985.2. NCBI lineage: Eukaryota > Metazoa > Arthropoda > Insecta > Orthoptera > Tettigoniidae > Meconema > Meconema thalassinum. Next base: position 450,191,703 of record OX336393.1, on the reverse strand, counting down.
CTACAAGGACCATTTTAAGCAGACCCTGAAATTGACAGGTCTTGATTCGCAAACCTGGGACATGCTGGCTGAAGACCGCTCAACTTGGCGCCGTACCATCTCGGATACTGTAAAAACGTTTGAAAGGGATCGACGCACACATGAAGAGGCCAAGTGTCAGGCTAGGAAACGTCGAGCAGCCCAACCACGTCCACTTCCAGCAATTCTATGTGACTTGTGTGGACACTTGTTCCATGCCAGGATTGGACTCTTTAGTCACCGTAAACACATCCACAAACTGGACTGAAGGAAGAAGATTTATACTCGGATTCGAGTTAAAGCCGATGATGATGATGCCCAGGTACAGGTGAGAAATATTACATTGAACAAAAAATGTGTTATGAGTTCTTCCTTTTATAAATATGATCTACTTTATTTACATAGTCGAGTAGAGACAAATGTTTCTCCTTAGCTAAGCCTTACTACATATTTAGCAGCTCTCGCATATATGTATACTGCAAGGATGAGGCATATATTATGCCACAATGACCATAAGTAAATACAGTCCACTTTCCACCATCTCTCTCCAATTCTCTGGACCCAGTTATGAATCTTATATGGATCTTACGGTCATTAACGGTGTCGGACCGCATCTAGTTAGGTCCTCAAGGGCAGGATCGTAACAGTGGTCTCTCCTGGCCTAGATCTATACACATCGTAACAGAAGGTCCTCCACGAACCAATGCATACAGTTGGTCTCCACGGGCCGGATCTGAGGTAACAACGTTGTATTTGGTCTCTCCAGAGGTCGATCGTCGACAATCCTCATTAATCGTTCATACCTCACAGAAACTATGTTACGCTCTGCTGTTCTCTTGACATACAGCCAGGGGTAGATGACCACGTAGTTCGGCCCCTTAAAACAACAATAACTAACTAATTAACTAACTAACATACAGCCCTGCTCCCCCACTTAGCCCTGCCTCGATTTACACCTAAGAGGTGTACATTGTAATCTCCTACATCCTGCTCTCTATCTCCCTTTAACTGAACTTCACTAATCCCTAGAACATTCAATCTCATCCTACTTGAAGACTCAGTTAGCTCTACTTTCTTTCTTCCATAGCCACCCTTGATATTATTTGTACGCAATCGAATAGCAGTCCGATTGCCTGTTCGTTTCCAAGGAGTCTCTGATCTGTCAGATGGAAGTGTGACTCCATCACTCCCATAGATCCAAAACTTGCTCATGATATTTTAATAGGTTTGGTAAGTGCAAGTGCAGCAGGTTGCTAGCCTTACTTACACAGGGCCCCATGAGTTTCACCTCAGAGAACAAACAAGGGAGTTGGTTAATCCTTGCCGCCTGAGCACAAGGAGAACCATGACTCAGAATATGTCCAAGGTGCCCACTCATGCTCCATAGTAACTGGTATCCCGACTGTCAGGACCACTTACTAGGCCACTCAGCCATTGCCCATGGTTCACAAACTACGAAGTGACTACACCATGAAGCGTTTAAAAAAAATTATTGAATGTATGCAACTACGATGCGCGATGATATTTGAGCGTGACAACGTATTCTCGGATTGATTTGTTTAAACTGTCGCTCCTGCGAAATTTCAGCTCCGTATACTTTTTAATTAAGTATTCTGTGGAACGGAAAGTTCACAGTCGAAATGAAGAAAAGCCGAGTTGCACTTCCAGGGAAACTACAAACACAACCACTCTTCTCTGAAGGTTTAACTCAACACGACTCGACTGTTTGCTGCTGGCTGTATGGGGCAATATGTTCGCCCGCTAGCTAGGCTGTAACTGTGTTGATAGACTCGCCCATAGCCAGCTCGTTAACTGTTGCCTCAGTATTTGAATAGTCATTGTTGGAAGAAATGAAAACGTAAAATCACTTATAGTGGACGATGTATTGATTGCTCTCCAGGACTTTTTTGTAGAACTTTTCATGGTGAACAATTCTTATCCTCATCGTATATAGATATGTTTAACGGTTTGCCCAGCGTAAGCTTAAAGAGCCTTTTCACTGAAATCGTTACTGCTCGGCATCCTTTGATCATAAATAAATTATTTTCTGCCGAAATCTTCCTCGAGATATCCTTTACAGCATGGTGAAAACCGCATCAAAATCCATTCAAATATTCACCCGAGACATCTAAAAACGACAGTAGCGACACTCGAGCGTAGCAACAGAAGAGAGAGAGAGAGAGGGCGTTGCAACAGAAGAAAGATAAAACGATATCATCACCTTTCACTGTAACACTATTTCACGAACGTCACTGTATTCCAACAATTTGTTTGACGTCGTCCCATAAAGTATATTTGGCAAACTGTCTGTTGCTCTGATATGTGATACCCAACAAGTAACGTCTCTCCTCTAGCTTCATTTTAAACATGCCAGTAATTTTGTTCCGTGGCAGTATCTATTATTCAAAACAAATAATGGGTTTTATCATAACTGATTTATGCATTGGAAATCAATCACCTCTAAAATTTCATCACTTGTTTGTAACTCTCATTACGAGGTAAACCGATGGCATGCAATATGTTCGGTAAAATGCGCTCGACATCATACTGTTGGATCTAAAGACAAGAAATTATGAGAAGCAGCCAAATGGAAACGAGTCAGCGTCAGAAAGTGTCTGTCACATTTGAAACGGTGATTGTAAAATCGTTACAACCAAAAATGAGAAGAAGTACATTAATATTGTTTAGTTCTTATCGAAATGTAATGTTGTTCAGCCGGTCCACAAGACTGTACCCAATTGTATTCCTAAAAACAATTAATATGAGAGTAATAAATACACTTGGATGACCAGTTTCCATCGTCAAGCGATCATCATCAGATCATGAAAGTCCATAAACCCATCATGGATGTTAGGTGAGAAGCTCCTTGAAACACATATTGATGCTGATGAGATCTGGCATGAAGATTGGACCTCTTCAAATCCTGACCGCCTGGGTTTAATCCATCATCCTTGTAAAGCTCATCCTGGTTTCGACTTACCGAGAAGGGAATGGACATCTCTAAACAGAATCAGGACAAATCATGGCTGGTGTAAGTTCTGGCTTCACAAGTGGGGAAGATCTAAAGACCCATCCTGCGACTGTGATAATGTGCCCCAGACCATCCAGCACTTTGTTATTGATTGCCCAAAAAGAAGATTCAATGGATCTATTCAAGAACTACAGAGCGCCTCTACAGAGGCAGTGGACGGGCTGAAAAGTCTGGACATTAAGTTTTGAATGTTGACCTGTAAATAATTGTATATATAAGTATAATTGTAATATATATAGATGTATTTCTAATGTATCCTTGCTTTGCCGTACGATATAAATAAATCAGTTCATTTACACATCTTCATCAGCTTCTAAAGACTGAAAGCCGTGTCGTTGTAGATATTTCTTACGGTCTTCAGCAGTTCTCTTCATGTGGGCATACGAGTCACATTCCATTTCCTTGACAATGTTCTTGAGATACGATTCTCTTGGTCGACCCCTTGTTTTTTCCTCAAAGTTCTTCCTTCAAAAATTACCTGGAGGAGAATGTCATGTCTGAGTATGTGTCCCATGGATTTTGCTTTCCTTTTCTTTATGGTGTTCAACAGGCATCGATTCTCCTGAATTTTGTTCAGCACGAGCTCATTTGTCTTTATTTCCATCCAGCTTGTTCGGGTTATTCGTCTCCAAAACCAAATGTCAGCTCCCTCAAGGTTTGTTTCTCATTTACACAAGTCTTAGGCTATTAAATCTATGTCTACAAGTGTGTGGGTGATGGTACTTACAATATATGCACATATTTTGTTGCAGTAGAGATTAAACTAGCACTACTAGTCAAGATATGCAGTTCAGTGCAGCCAACCGAAGACTGACAAACATTTAAGTGCACAATCCACAATAGCCTGACCATATAATAACAATCACTTAATCTCACCAAGCAAGCAAACTTCAAGGTCAATCAACAATATATCAGATATCACCGGCCTACGCTGCGACGATGCCTAAGATACTGCAAAATGGTTTTGTAAGTTTCGTTTAGTGGACTTGGCAATGACTTGTTGTTTTTGTTGATGATGTTTTTGGAACTTTGCCAAATCGTGGTCTGCAGCCCCGTCTACTTGGATTCGTCTAGAAGTTGTCTGATAACCTGTGTAACTGTGATGTCTGTACTAGTGTGTGCACTTGTAATCGATGTAGTAATTGTGTATGAAACGGTGCTGGCCTTAATTTAGGCACCATCCCGGCATTTTCCTGTAGTACAAGAGATAAAACCACAGAAAACCACCTCTAGGATGGCTGAGGTATGAATTGAACCCGCCTACTTTAAAGTTTGTCTCAGGAGGTCCTTCGCGAAAATCAAGGACAACGCATTAAGGTAGCAGAAGAACAAATGGGACATGGGAAGTTCTATTAAACCAGTATATGGACTGATGACTCGAACACACTTTGAAATTCTTGTTCCGATACACAATTTACCGTACAGATCCCCCTTAATGTGTAAAACGGTTTTTTATTTATCTATTATGGTGGTTTCTGATTGCATGAAAGCCAAATATGATTTCTCTTGACTTAACTTTTAAAATTGCACGAAGTGTAATCGATTCATTTTTGCCATTCTAAATCACAATGGCTATCCGTTAGTATTGGAATGACGTGACGTGGCAGTACATAACATAGTTTGAATTGAAATGACGTGACATATGATAGCAAAATTATACTCTTTTCAATTTATTACGCTTATATATGACAGAGTGGTTGGTGTACCACTCCCGATAAAAACCAGTCAATACGAGCAATGTAATTCACGGATCAGCTCCTAGCGAATTACCCGGATTTATGTTGCAAATAATTTCTCAGTCTTGGGATTGGACGACTGATTGTTAAAGCAGGGAAGAAACTGAATGTAGCACAATCTGAGTTGCCAATTATCATCAGGTGAGTTCACAGGCTTCGCAGGAGGGAACATTGAAATTTCCCTTTGGATACAGAGTAATGAAGTAATGAAACTCAGCAGGGAAAATGAAAATATGAAGGATGTTAGTTGTAATGGAAAATTTCTCAAAGAAACTGACGATTTCAATTACTTCGGATGTAAACTAACCATGCAAGGTAACTTCAAAGAAGATATTTCCACCAGGAAGGAAAATGCCTCAAAATTTAGTTATAGTATGTCTGAAATAATTAGGAATTGGAACATACCTACATTTCTTGCCCATTAATGACATTACCTCGTAACACATAGCCTATTCCAAAGTTTTCCTTTCATTATTTCTCCATTACTTCGCAATCACACACCCAACTACCAGTTCTAACCTTGCTATTTCCACTGATATAGTCTCACATCCACATCTCTTCTATTCCACGCTGTTTTTATCAAGACTTAGAGTTTTCATGCTTTTCTTACTTAACACATTTTGTAACAGATCTCGAAGTTCACCTATGTGACTTTTGAAAAACTGGTAACTACAAAACCAACATGGCGGCCAAGCGAAGTTGCGACTTTTAAATAGACGTTTCTCGCGATTTAACCAACCAAACGCAATGAAACTTGGTACAGTATATGTTAATACACATTGTAATGCACCGACATCTAACTTCGTTCAATTGTTTACATAACCTCAAGATGGCGGCTGTGCGAAATATTCACCGGCATTCTATATCTCTGAAACTATTACCGGTATAACCCTAAAATTTTGTACGGAGAGAAAGGTTATTGCTGGAAGTTCATCCATGAGACTTTCAAAAACCGGTTAACTACAAAACGAACATGTCGGCCAAGCAAATTTGAAAGATTTAAATAGACTTTTCTCGTGATTTAATAATCCAAAGGCAATGAAACTTGAAATAGCAAATGTTTATACACATTGTAATACACTGGTATCTAATTTAGTTCAATTGTTTACAAAACCTCAAGATGGCGGCTGTGCGATTTTTAAAATTATTATTTTATTTCTTGTGTCGTAATCATGCCATCGAAGTGAAAGTTTGAATAAAGAACCTACTGTACCCAACTGTCATCATGTGGACCATGTGTTCGTATCCTAACTAACTCACGGTCTTTCGAGGTATGGGACGTTCCTGCCCAACATACGACCACATGCTCAGGATTTGAGTCTACCAGGTAACTACTCTACAGGAAATACACAACATTTTCCTAAAATGAACTATTTACTGGTCTAAAATCATGGCTATACAACAAATATAAATAAAGGACAAATTATATTTAATTCCCACAAATAAAAATAGGGTTATTCTGTGAGCTTTCTTCTTAAAATAGTGCTACACTGCACTCAAATCTAATTCTAGCATCCTGTCAATGATATTTTCAGACTTCAATGGGTTTCCATAGTGTTCATCATGTGACACAATTCTAGTTAATGGGAGTCTCATAACACAAAAATCACATATCACATCAAAATGATATTAATAAAACATTACTCCGTTTCTTACGGCATTTACTTTAATTAGCATAAATTCATTATTTTCTGCATTCATTAACAAATATTTGTTGTGTCGTGTGAATCATCTTCCTTCTATCCATCCATATGAACGCTTTAAGAAAAGTGGTACTTATCCCTTCCAAAATAAACATGGATAGAATATTTTATAGTTTAACCATATAACGATTTTCTGGGTCTTGTCGGGCTTATCATCGTTACAAATGTGTCATGTTCTGGGAAAAACACATACCCGTCTGCATAAATTAGCAGGAACTGGCCAAATGCATTCTAAAGAAGATGCCTACATTATTTTGGTTCAGCTTTCCTCCTCAGAGAATAACTGAGCCAAATATTATCTGATTTCTATGATCCAACAACGTATGTGAGTTGCAACACACCATTCAATTCAATTGGCATCATCATAATACTCATATCTTAATTGCATATTGAAATACCGAGATTCCTCAGTGTCCTATTGTGACTCTAACTTACAAGGGACCGGTCGATCGACCTTCCTCCCCCTCAGCAGGCAATAAAATTCGTTCCAGCTGGCTAGTCAAGATGGCTGCCGCAGAAGTGGTCTACAACCCCACCTCTCTCTGCTGCTGTCAAGGTCAAGTTTGTTTACAATCGCAGTACTGGAGTTACGCTAAGTGTGGCTCCTAAATAATTGAGTCATTTAATTATTTAACACCTATCTTTATAGTGTCTTGGGCTCAACTGGCTCCTTAATTAACATTCATGGCTGGGGTGGAATTGTAGTGATAGCCTTGCCGTTCTATGGTGACTACTAGTGGCTTTAGACGCGCATCATAGTGAAAATCCACGATTTTCACCAGCAGCTGTCAATAAAATATAAGGAAATCTGCGTTCCTAAACGACGAATATGATCCTTACCTCTCAGGGTAGGTCATTGATACACATGCTCACTGCGTCTCGACGGACGTCATTAGTGGCCATAATTCATGCAAGCGTTGGATACAGACAGGCTCTGTCCAATTCGCTGCGAATAATACAGTATGCTCAAGGGCGATACTACTCGTAGATTCAGCTAACTTCTCATCTAACGCGCAAGCTATACTAGTTGGTCCCCGCAATTATCTTACGTAAATCACTGGATTCTACGTTAATTCTGCACGCTTACATGCGGCTCAAACAATACTTCACATAGATGACTCCATTATTAAGGCACCCGCGTTCTCTCTGTCATACCACTTAAGCCAAAGCTTTACATAGCTCCTAACACAAATGTATAAATTTACTGGCTTACTTTACTTTAATGGTCCTCAAACATAATCCTAAGGATTGATCATATCAAATATTCATTCATATTTCACTGACACTGAAAAAGCTCTCGTATTTCTCTATATTCCACGTTACTTCCCTACTGTTTACCAAAATACAGTATCTTTATATTAGACATGACACTATTTGAACATTATTTAGGCCAAAAATGCCTATTACTTTACTGTTGCCGACCCCAGGTTATTATTATTATTACTCATTTAACGTTACCGTTACATCCATCATTATTTTCGACCTAAATGGCCCTAAACAAATCACCTTCCAAGCCATACTTTATTCAAGACGAGTGGTGAAAACTCGTTCAGTAAGTGACTATTACATCTTATTCTCCAAGTGATAAATCGTTACATGGTGAACTATTTAGTTATAATGACATTTTAAAATGGGTACTCACTTTTTTCCTTTTTGCTGGATAGTGCCAGCGCTTCAGCTTTAGCGCTACCATGACGCTTGATTTAAGCCATCATGTTATCCTTTACACAACACTTAGATTCACACATTTTCCACCTGATAAACATACTTTTATCAGTGGCCTCTTTCACTGCTACACACTGCATATTAATCACTATACACATGAACATTTTAAATCACTATTACACAATTTATGTACACTTATCCACTACTTCACATGTTGATCCTTAAATCGGACTTCTCCTACGCCTGATCTCAGAGATGCGATGCAATTATGACAACCGCTGGTCTACGTGAAAATCTAACAGCGTTTTACGGACGTTCGATCCTCGTTCCCTGCAATCTTGTTCAGCTCACTATCCAGATTAGGTGGCAATGATTTCCAAGCTCCCATCATTGTAGTGATCCTGATGATAATGTCATATACAATCCTGACAATACCTCCCGGTATAAGAACTGTTCAAAAACATTTTAAGTTCCTTTTTCGCTGTGGCGAATTTATATTTGCGTCAGATAATAGATAAATATCTGTATTAATTTACTTTCGACGCGCTTCATGCTTACTTATGAAGCTTATAACTTGCTTCTATTGTTCTTCAACGGCGGAGCGTTGATACTTTAACATTTGGCGTGCTTATTGGCAGCGTCTTAGTTACGTGTATACTGTAGAATAACTCTAGGCGAACTGGCTTGGTGTGTGCTGTGGGTAGATTATAGGATGAGGAATAACCCACCCACCAAGGGAAGATGATTAAGAGAAGGAAGTAGATTTTGGATTGGAAAAGAAGGATAGAAAAATAGGAGGAGAGTCCCACAAAATTAATAAGTTTAGTTTTAAACACACTTAAAGGTGGTTGCCACCGAAAATCCTCTTTCGGATACCTAAACTGAGTAAGGACTTGGTCTAAGGTGACGAGAAACACAGATAGAACTTGGGCTGTTTGCAAGAGAGTGGCTTTCGTATAATCCCTCTCAAGCATATATAAAACTACTATGGGGAAGAGTGCTGGTCTGGCAAGACTGAGAGGAACAAATTTACTGTATGTTTTCTCAAAGAAATTAGGTTTTACAAAGTAATTCGAAGAATGCCAATGATTTAACTCAAGCTTGGTATTTTCAATTTCCAAAACTATGGAGTTCCTGTAAGGGCGACCAAGTGTCTCTAAAAAGGAAAATGATAAAAGATTATGCCTTATTGGGTAATCTTGGTAAATGAACCAATGGTTGCATTGGAAAATGGCTAAGCTTTTACTCAGCGAGGAGCCGGCTAAAAGTTTAGACAAAAAGAAACACTTATTTTTTAGAAAATTGACCATAAGTTTTCGGAGAGGGTCTCCACAAGCAGGTAGCTGGCTTAGCGAGCTTTACTTGCCTTACTGGCCAATTAGAATTAGCTATTATCGCTAAGAAGAACTTTAGTGAGGTGAAAATTAAGAGTTCTTGCTCAAATGCAACAAATGGTGAAAGCTCTATTAATGATTTTAATATCATTGAGTGAGGAGAGTCAAGGAAGACAGGATTTTGCCTAAACTTTATATTCGTAAATGAAAAAGCGAAGGGAAAAGATTTGTTTATTTTACAATTAGAAAAAGTTTGAGGAAATTAACAATTATGCAATATAATTTTAATTAACATAGTTCATTTGAACTTTTTAACAAATAGGGTCGCAGACCTCTCAACATTAAACGGTTGCTCCAGGCAATTGACAATTTACAAGGTTTCAAACCTTACATGTTTCTAAAATCTTTATAAGATTTAAACAAATGAGCAATGAAATAATTAAAGCTTGAACGTGAATTGGAGTACAAAAAGTGCACCTTAAGAAATTCTGGAGAGAATGTTCTAGAGAAAGTGACAACTTTGAAAATAACAATAATAACAACATGAAAAATAAAATAGAAGTTCCTACAACTTCTTATATTTATACAGAATTAATATATGAGAATTATACAAAGAGGGCAGGTCACTTACTGTGAAACCTGAAGAAAGTGAAAGGGAAAGTTCTAGACTTCCCAAGTTTGAGCAGGAATCACTCGCCAAATGGGACAGTTTCCATTTCGTGAAACCTGAGCATAACTCGCTCAAGAGTTTAGAGAATTGTTTTCCCTGATTATGGGAAAGGAACAACGTGAATTTAAAACATGTATCACACAAGCAATTATGCAGAATTTAATTAATGTTAAACTAGCAAAGTTGGAAGGGCACCTCGTGAGTGACACCTTATGGAAAAGTTTCAATTTTATTAATAATGGTTGTTAGTAGAAGGTTGAGGAAAGATCATTGGGATATAGGATCAATGTTCATGGCCGTATTTAATATAACCGGACGATTGCGACGCGGTAGAAACGTGGAGCAAGCACTGTTTATCACTGTAGTCTAGGAAGATGGATGCAAAGTTCACTATAGAAACACTGAAGTTTATGAGAAAAAAAAAGTTATTGCAATTATGGAAATAACTGATTGCACTATATAGGTGAGAGTCTATTTCTTGAAAAAGTTGTCATTTACAATTAAATGCGCCATAGAATGTTCCAGAGGTTCCAGCGGTGGAAGAACGTTAGCTATTGCAAAAATTTGTAAGGAAGATTCCCCATTTTAACTAGCATTTTCACAAGTGAGTGAACAATACTTGACGGCAAGACTCGCAGATAGAGAACAAGATCTCGAAGGTTCCAGAACGACCTTAGCAGAAAATGGGGTTGAGAAAATCCAACGGAGGAACTAGCTTTATAATTATAGACAGCGGGTATTAGATAATATCCCACGTAGCGAGAGGATTTCTCGTTTGAATAGCTTAAGAAAAGCTCTTTTTAGTAAGGTTGGCTTATACAAGCAAAAGCTCAACATGGCAAATCCCACGAAGAATGATTATTGCCCCAAAGTAAATGATTTCACACTGTCTATAAATTATAATTAAAAGCACGTGGAAGTTAAAACCATGAAGATGAGGTTAAAACTTTTAAAATGGTACTTATCTTGATTTCATGTTGAAGTCGAAGATTCCGTTGATGATTACTTAGCCAACATGGCGTAAAAGAGGGTGAGCCTCTTGGTTTGAGGAGGCAAGCTTGAGCGGAGCTTTGACTGAACGAGTCAACTGCAGACTGAGAAGTGAGAGCAGCTCAACGGAGCACGGAGGGACCAAGAAAAAGGGAAAGAGTGGGGGGTAGGAGACAAAAGGAGAACATATAAACATTGCCAACTTAAATACAACAAATTGATCTCTTGCTGAGCTGGTCTTCAAGGAGTTAACAGATGATACTAGCGCAGCATGGTGAGTAAAGAAGTGGACGTAGTCCTCTTGCTCAAGGAGAAAATAGCTGACGATGGTAACAGGATCTGGTGGCCAAATGGATAAGTAAGTCCTTTAGCATCAGGAAGAGTTGAGGAGCTTCAGAGATTCGCTGCGAGGTGACGCTAGGTGGGTCACAGAAGTTATATATCTAGAACAGACTTATGAAGATATGAGAGATTTGCTCAACAAGGAGAAAACAGATGATCACTGTTGGTGTTTGACAAAGAGGAAGGAAGAAATGAACATGCAAAGAGCAATAAAAATTATATCTCAGGTACCGTGTATTCAAAGAATACACCATACTGGGGAGTAACACCAACAGAGAGCAAATAAACAGTTACACATTTATTGGAAGAGGAGCGATCAAAGACAAGGGTCTTGTAATCGAACAGTTAATGGTCAAGACTCTGACCACCCTGACTCTCCCATCTCTTCCAGGGTAACACCTAGTCACTCTACCGGAAGTCCAGACTAGAGGGGGAGAAACATCCCTAACCAAGACCAAGTCCCCCACTTTAATGTCGGGACTGGAAAGAAACCACTTCTGCCTCCGTTGCAAGGAAGTTAAATATTCCAAGTTCCATCTCTTCCAAAAAGAATTACGGAGGGCTTCAAGTTTACGCCAAACAATAGGTAAATTAAAATCCCGGTAAGAATTGGGAAGAGGAGGAGGGGCAGAAAGAGAAGTGCCGATAAGGAAGTGACCAGGGGTGAGTGGAAGTAAGTCATCAGGGTCATTGGAAAGCGGAGTTAAGGGGCGAGAGTTAACAACACCTTCAATCAGAACAGACAGAGAATTGAATTCTTCGTAAGTCAGAATTCGATTACCTAAGACTTTTCTTAAATGACGTTTAGTGAGCTTTACGCAAGATTCCCACCTACCACCATGATGCGGAGCGTAAGGAGGTATGAAGCACCATTTGAAACATTTTGAATAAGAAAAATTAGAGATTTGTTCCATGGCAGGAGAGGAAGTGAGAGCTTTCTTCCACAGGGAAGCTGCGCCCTGAAAGGTGGAAGCGTTATCAGAGAACATCTCAGAAGGAACACCACGCCTAGCGGTGAAACGAGAGACAGCTGATAAAAAATAAGAAGTAGAAGCATTCGTTACTAGTTCCAAGTGGATTGCGCCGGTAACCATCGCAAACAAAGAGAGAAACATAAAGCTTACCAAACAATTTGCGTTTAGCTTCAGGAGAGTTTCGTTGATATTGGAACGGACCCATATAGTCCACGCCAGTTAAAGCAAATGGGCGTATAGGAGAAGAACGAAAAGAGGGCAGATCGCTCATTAATTGAGTATTAATTTTAGGTTTCGCTTTGAAACAAGGAATGCACTTATGAATTACAGAAGAAACTTCATGAATTCCATTTATAATCCAGTACTTTTCCCTTAAGAGGCAAAGCAGAGTACGTGTACCAACATGAAGATTACGGTAATGAAAATCACGTATAATTAAGGAAGTTACGTGATGTTTGGAAGGCAAAATAACGGGATGCTTTTTGTCCTCAGAGAGTAAAGATTGCGAGAGCCTTCCACCTACCCTGAGTAACCCATGGTTATCAAGAAACGGGGCTAAAGCACGGAGACGGCTGGATTTGGGAAGGTCTCTTTTAGAAGAAAGCAATGACAATTCAGAAGAAAAGGCTTCTTGCTGTGTCAGTTGTAAAACCTTAACGGTAGCGAGATTCAATTCATGATTGGTAAGGTGTGGTTTAGGGAGAAGAGGTTGGTCAACCACAAGATATTTCCATCTAAGGAGATAGGCGACAATCCGTAGTAATTTATGAAAAGAAGAATAGCGAGACAACAAAGGATGAGAAGCGTTGGAAACAAGACACGAAGCAATGGGTAGAGGTACTTTAGCGTCAGGCAAGTAGGAGTTTGTAGCTGGGGGTTTAGAAGGCCATGAGGAAGATTCTTCGATTAGCCACGAGGGCCCATGCCAGTACAATTGGGAAGCTGCCAATTGAGAGGGTAAACAACCACGAGAGATAATATCAGCTGGATTATCCGCACTGGGAACATGCCTCCATTGACATCCAGAAGAAAGAGTTTGAATTTTGGAAACCCTGTTTGCAACGAAAGTTTGCCAGTGAGAGGGGTTCTTGGCGATCCAAGAAAGGGCGATCATGGAATCGCTCCAGAGATAGATTTGCGAGAATTCGACCTTTAATACTTCCCGTAATTTCTTGACAAGTTCTGCAGCCATGAGTGCAGCGCACAGTTCGAGCCTAGGCAAAGTGATAGTTTTAAGAGGAGCGACCTTCGATTTGGCACAAACAAGGTTGGAAACTAGAGATCCATAGAGTGAATCGTGATAAACTAAATATGCACAGCAACCATAAGCTTTTTCGGAACTGTCCGCGAACACATGAAGGAAAAAAGATGCATTAGAATGAGAGCTGATTAAATTCCTAGGAATTTCAATGAGGGAAAGATCCAGCAAATTGCTGCGAAACGAGAGTCAACGATTAAGAAAAGAAAGAGGGACAGTGTCATCCCATTCACATTTAAGCGACCGCAGCTCTTGCATGAAGAGTTTGGCTATAACGATAACTGGGGCAAGGAATTGAAGCGGATCAAAAATTTTTGCAATTTCAGAGAGAATTTGTCTTTTTGTATTAGGAAGCTCTTCTGCGAGCGAAACTTTATAGATAAGAGTGTCAGTGCTAGTGCACCAGTGAACTCCTAGAGTTTTTATAGATTCGGAGTTACCACAAATTTCGACAGAAGAAGGATCTACGTCTTCGATGGGAAACTGAGCGAGAAACTCAGGGGAGTTGGAGTTCCACTTATGGAGTGGGAAACCTCCATTCCTTAGTAATGCCTGAAGTTCTAAAGATACAAAAGAAGCTTCCTCCAAAGAGGGGAAGGATTGCAAATAATCGTCAACATAGAATGACGTAGTTAGTGCTTCAGAGGCTTTGGGGTTAAATGAATGACCATCTTGAGAGGCTAGCAAGTGTAGGGATCGGATAGCAAGGAAAGCACAGGGTTTTAAGCCATAAGTAACCGTTTTCAAGCGAAATACTTTAATGGGCTTACTGGTTTCATCACGCCACAAGATTCTTTGAAGATCTCGTTGTTCTGGTTGAATTAACACTTGACGGTACATCTGTTTTATGTCGGCTATGACAGCTATGGGAAATAATCGAAAGTTTAAGAGTATAGCAGATAAATCTGATTGAATAGCAGGACCAGAATAAAGAGTGTCGTTAAGGCTGTTGCCATTAACGTCGGGCGATGAACCATTGAAAACAACTCGAATTTTATCTTTTACAAGAGGGTTTTTCCACACGGGATGATGATTTAAATAAACCGTTTCAATTGGGGGGTGCAATTCATCATTAGATTTGTTAACAACTTCCATATGATCTAAGCTTTCATACTCATCCATGAAATCAGTGTACTGTTGTTTAACAAGAGGTTCCTTTTTGAATTTGCTCTCGATGGCGAAAAGAGCTTTTCGAGCTTTAGGCTGAGAGTTGATAAGTTTAGGAGGATTATGTAATCTTGGCATTTGAACGACGAACCGGCCATCAGAAGAACGAGTGGTGGTGTTCAAAAAAAGTTGCTCACAGAATTCATTTTCAGAAGAGGTTACATTAGGAGAATCGACATTTTCAAGCCTCCAGAACTGTTCCAGGTCAGTATTGGAGAAGTAACATTGCGATGCGGGTTGAGGAGAATAGTGGGGAAGTTGCCCCGTGACGATCCATCCAAAATTAGTGTCTCTGGCGACCACGTTTGTGGATAACTTACGAACCTGTTTACGTAGGCAATTCCAGAAAACATTGGCACTAAAGAGTATGTCAATAGGGTTCTGCATATTAAAACAAGGATCGGCTAGCCTTAAATGCGAGGGAATGTTTAACCCTGAAATATCCACAGAGTGACTTGGAGTGTCTTCTCCAATGCTATTAAGAATTAGACAATTAAGTTTAAGAAAGTTGTTTCTATGACAAGTATCTCTTATAGTTAGCTTTGAGAATTGTAAAGCTTGCGATTTTGAGCTATTGATGCCCGACACGTTGATAGAAGTGGGGTTTACAGGTAGGCCTAGTTTTCTAATCAAGGAATTGGACACAAAATCATGAGTTGCCGCTGAGTCTAGAAGACCGCGTGCACGGACCCAGTTGCCAAAGTTATCCTGAACGTCAATTTGGACAGTAGACAACAATACTTGCGCACTGCGAATGGACTTAGCATTTTGAATGTATGATGAAGCATTAGAACTGTTAACACTATCATTTTTCGGCGAAGTAGATGCTGTCGATGACCTTGCCTGATCATGACGATGTAGCAGAGTATGATGAGCCTTTTCACAATGGTAGCAAAGTCTTGTGGACTTACAGTTAGAAGCAGAATGCGTGGGCGCTAGGCAGTTGAAACAATGTTTGTTTTGAGCGACTAATTTTCGTCTGTCATCGACTGACATTTCTTTAAAAGATTTGCAAAGGTATAGGGCATGGGGATCTTTACAAAGTATGCACTTTACAGGTTCGTTTAAACTTTTGCGAGGTTCACTTTGCGTATTTAAAACAATAGAGCTAGCGACACGACGTTCACTAGACCTAGTTGGGTAACCAGTGGAGTTTGATTTGAATTTGGATGAGCTAGACCCGGGTTTTTGGGTATTGGACGCTGAGCGTTCACTTTTGGATTTGATGGACATTAATTCGAATTTGGAACTAGGAGATGAAGGTTCACTTTGATTAGCTAGAGCGGTTAAAAGTTGGCATCTAGCGTTTATGAAAGTGACTAAATGCTCGTAAGAGTAGTCGTCTTCCTTAGAAAGTTCAATTTCCCAAGCTTTGAGGGTAGCAGCATCAACTTTAGAGACTACTAAATGTATTAGGAAAGTATCCCAATGTTCAGTAGGTTGATCTAATTGGGACAAAGCTTTAACGTGGAGTTGGGTAGTGTCAATTAAAGTGCGCAAACTAGTAACGTCGTTGTGCTGTGACGCAGGTAGGTTAAATAGAGCCTTAATATGGCGTTGAATACGTAAACGTAAATTTCCATATCTTTCTTTTAATAAGTTAAAGGCATTGGGGTAGTTTTCGGCACGCAGAGGCAGTGCTTCAACTAACTGTAAAGCTTGACCTCGAAGGATAGATCTCAAGTAATGAAACTTGTAAATGACTTGAATGTCTTCATTGTCATGAACAAGGGAGCAAAATAATTCATAGAAAGAATCCCAAGTGGATTCATCTCCAGAAAAATGGGGTAAATCAATTTTCGGTAAAGTAGGTTTGGGCTTGTGAGTGCCCTCACGGAAAGAAGTTTGGGGTTCGTGAAGGGAACC
Source organism: Meconema thalassinum (assembly GCA_946902985.2). Taxonomy (NCBI): domain Eukaryota; kingdom Metazoa; phylum Arthropoda; class Insecta; order Orthoptera; family Tettigoniidae; genus Meconema; species Meconema thalassinum. The sequence goes on along the minus strand of OX336393.1, from coordinate 450,174,949 downwards.
AAGAACAGAAACTTCCTTTTTCTGCTCCTCTTCGAGTTGGCGTATTATTTTGAAAGCAGAACCTATGCCTTCGTAATATAAGTTTTCTACTTCGACACGATCTTCTGTTTGATTGAGCATACAAGTTTCTATTTCAGTTTGAATGTTACAGTAGTTTTCATAAGAACGTTCAAAATCCTTTACACGATGTTTCAACAAATCTAATTGCGCGTCTGAGGGATCTAATTCTTTTATATACCTTCTGAATCGGGTAATTTGCCCTTTATAGGATGCTCGTTTAGAAGTAAGTTTTTCATCCTTATCCTTATCAGTGGGAGCCATATTAAAGAAGGTAAATGAAAATGTAACTCACGAAACTGTGGAACCTTGGAAATGCTGTCAAGCTGGCAGCAGCGAATGAGTAGAAAGAATGGGACACACCATAGGAGACAGGAGCGGCCTCTTTCCCGTTCACAGGCTTTGCACAATGTGGTTATAGCTGAAATATTCAACACAGATATTAGAAATATGCAAAGTATTGTCAAATGACACTATTTTAAAAAGAGAAAAGAAAAAAATGGGCTCTCCCGGGTTTCTGGGACCAAATTTTGGGTAGATTATAGGATGAGGAATAACCCACCCACCAAGGGAAGATGATTAAGAGAAGGAAGTAGATTTTGGATTGGAAAAGAAGGATAGAAAAATAGGAGGAGAGTCCCACAAAATTAATAAGTTTAGTTTTAAACACACTTAAAGGTGGTTGCCACCGAAAATCCTCTTTCGGATACCTAAACTGAGTAAGGACTTGGTCTAAGCTGACGAGAAACACAGATAGAACTTGGGCTGTTTGCAAGAGAGTGGCTTTCGTATAATCCCTCTCAAGCATATATAAAACTACTATGGGGAAGGGTGCTGGTCTGGCAAGACTGAGAGGAACAAATTTACTGTATGTTTTCTCAAAGAAATTAGGTTTTACAAAGTAATTCGAAGAATGCCAATGATTTAACTCAAGCTTGGTATTTTCAATTTCCAAAATTATGGAGTTCCTGTAAGGCGACCAAGTGTCTCTAAAAAGGAAAATGATAAAAGATTATGCCTTATTGGGTAATCTTGGTAAATAAACCAATGGTTGCATTGGAAAATGGCTAAGCTTTTACTCAGCGAGGAGCCGGCTAAAAGTTTAGACAAAAAGAAACACTTATTTTTTAGAAAATTGACCATAAGTTTTCGGAGAGGGTCTCCACAAGCAGGTAGCTGGCTTAGCGAGCTTTACTTGCCTTACTGGCCAATTAGAATTAGCTATTAACGCTAAGAAGAACTTTAGTGAGGTGAAAATTAAGAGTTCTTGCTCAAATGCAACAAATGGTGAAAGCTCTATTAATGATTTTAATATCATTGAGTGAGGAGAGTCAAGGAAGACAGGATTTTGCCTAAACTTTATATTCGTAAATGAAAAAGCGAAGGGAAAAGATTTGTTTATTTTACAATTAGAAAAAGTTTGAGGAAATTAACAATTATGCAATATAATTTTAATTAACATAGTTTATTTGAACTTTTTAACAAATAGGGTCGCAGACCTCTCAACATTAAACGGTTGCTCCAGGAAATTGACAATTTACAAGGTTTCAAACCTTACATGTTTCTAAAATCTTTATAAGATTTAAACAAATGAGCAATGAAATAATTAAAGCTTGAACGTGAATTGGAGTACAAAAAGTGCACCTTAAGAAATTCTGGAGAGAATGTTCTAGAGAAAGTGACAACTTTGAAAATAACAATAATAACAACATGAAAAATAAAATAGAAGTTCCTACAACTTCTTATATTTATACAGAATTAATATATGAGAATTATACAAAGAGGGCAGGTCACTTACTGTGAAACCTGAAGAAAGTGAAATGGAAAGTTCTAGACTTCCCAAGTTTGAGCAGGAATCACTCGCCAAATGGGACAGTTTCCATTTCGTGAAACCTGAGCATAACTCGCTCAAGAGTTTAGAGAATTGTTTTCCCTGATTATGGGAAAGGAACAACGTGAATTTAAAACTTGTATCACACAAGCAATTATGCAGAATTTAATTAATGTTAAACTAGCAAAGTTGGAAGGGCACCTCGTGTGGGTAGATTATAGGCTAGGGAATAACCCACCCACCAAGGGAAGATGATTAAGAGAAGGAAGTAGATTTGGGATTTGGAAAAGAAGGATAGAAAAATAGGAGGAGAGTCCCACAAAATTAATAAGTTGAGGTTTAAATAAACTTAGAAGAAGTTGCCAATGGAAATTAACTCTCGGATACCTAAAGTAGGTACGAGCTTGGTCGAGGCTAACGGGAACCGCAGCTAGGACTTGGGCGGTTTGCGAGAGAGAGACTTTAGTATATTTCCTCCCAAGCACGTATAAAAGTACTATGGGGAAGGGTGATGGTCTGGCAAGACTGAGAGGAACAAATTTACTGTATGTCTTCTCAAAGAAATTAGGTTTTTCAAAGTGATTCGAAGAATGCCAATGATTTAACTCAAGCTTGGTATTTTCAATTTCCAAAATTATGGAGTTCCTGTAAGGGCGACCAAGTATCTCTAAGAAGGAATATGATAAAAGATTATGCCTTATTGGGTAATCTTGGTAAATGAACCAATGGTTGCATTGGACAATGGCTAAGCTTTTACTCAGCGAGGAGCCGGCTAAAAGTTTAGACAAAAAGAAACACTTATTTTTTAGAAAACTGACCATAAGTTTTCGAAGAGGGTCTCCACAAGCAGGTAGTTGGCTGAGCGAACTTTACTTGCCTTACTGGCCAATTAGAATTAGCTATTATCGCTAAGAAGAACTTTAGTAAGGTGAAAATTAAGAGTTCTTTCTCAAATGCAACAAATGGTGAAAGCTCTATTAATGATTTTAATATCATTGAGTGAGGAGAGTCAAGGAAGACAGGATTTTGCCTAAACTTTATATTCGAAAATGAAAAAGCAAAGGGAAAAGATTTGTTTATTTTACAATTAGAAAAAGTTTGAGGAAATTAACAATTATGCAATATAATTTTAATAAACATAGTTCATTTGAACTTTTTAACAAATAGGGTTGCAGACCTCTTAACATTAAACGGTTGCTCCAGGCAATTGACAATTTACAAGGTTTCAAACCTTACATGTTTATAAAATCTTTATAAAAGTTAAACCAATAAACAATGAAATAATTAAAGCTTGAACGTGAATTGGAGTACAAAAGTGTACCTTAAGAAATTCTTGAGAGAATGTTCTAAAGAGAATGACAATTTTGAAAAGGACAATAATAACAACGTGAAAATAAGATAGAAGTTCCTACAACTTCTTATATTTATACAGAATTAATATATGGGAATTATACAAAGAGGGCAGGTCACTTACTGTGAAACCTGGAGAAAGTGAAAAGGAAGTTTCTAGACTTCTTATACCTTGAATAAGACTCGCAAGTTAAATGAGGCAGTTTTCATTTAGCGAGACCAAAAAATAACTCACTCAAGAGTTGAGAGAATTGTTTTCCCTGCTTTTGAAGGGAGGAACAATTTAAGTTTGAAACGTGTGCTGGACACGTATTACAAAGATTATACAGAAATACTTAATGATAAACCAACAAAAATGGAAGGGCACTTCTTAGAATGACACCTTATTGGAATAGACCTAGATTAAAAGTTTATTGCAGATTGTTAGTGAGAGGTTTAGGAGAGAGAAATGGGAATTAAGGAAAATTTTCATGGCCTTATTTGAATATAAGCGGACGATCGCGACGCGGTAGAAAAGTTGAGCAAGCACTGGTTTTCACTATAGTTCATTGAAACATATGAAATGTTCACTGTGGAGACACAAAGTTTATGGAGAAGAAAGTTATTGCAATTATAGGAAGAACTGATTGCACTATATATGTGAGAGTCTATTTCTTGAAACAGTTGTGATTTACAATTAAATGCGCCATAGAATGTTCCAGCGATGGACGAAAATTCACTATTGTAGTAATTTAGTTTTAAACAGAATTCTCCCAAGTATGTGAAAAATGCATGACGGCAGGACTCGTAGATTGAGTACCGAATCTGGAAAGTTCCAGAACAATCTTAGTAGTAAAATGGGGCTAATGTAAATCCAGCGGAGGAACTTGCTTTATAAATTATAGACACTGGGTATTAGATAATATCCCACGTAGTGAGAAGATTTCTCATTTGGCAAGCATAAGAAATGCTGCTTTTCACTAAGATTAGCTTGATTAAACAAAAGCTCAACATGGAAAATCCCGCGGAGGATGATTTTGCCCAAAAACAAGTAACCTCACACTACCCATAAAAGATAGTTAAAAGCATGTGGTAAGTAAAATCATGAAGATGAGGTTAAAACTTGAATCAGGTACTTATCTTTGTTGCATGGCGAAGGTGAAGTTCCTCACTGATACTTAAAGTTCCAACATGGCGTGGAATTTAAAAAATGCCTCGTTAGGTCAGGAGGCTGGCTCTGGTTGAGCCTTAACTGATCACTACGACTGCCGACTAAGAAGTGAGAGCAGCTCAACGAAGCACGGAGGGTCCTAGGAAGGGGAGAGAGTTTGGGTAGGAAACAAAAGGTATACATATCAGCATAACCAACTTAGCAAAAATAATTCTCTTCTTGATGGATGGTCTTCAAGGAGTTGATAGATGATACTAGCGCAGCATGGTGAGTAAAGAAGTAGACGTGGTCCTCTTGCTCAAGGAGAAAATAGCTGACGATGGTAACGAGATCTGGTAGCCAAATGGATAAGTAAGTCCTCTGCACGATGAGGAATTGAGTAGCTTCAGAGGTTCGCTACTAGATGACGCTAGGTGGATCACAGAAGTTATATATCTGAAACATACTTATGAAGACATAAAAGATATGCCCAACAAGGAGAAAACAGATGATCACTGTTGGTGTTTGGCAAAGAGGAAGGAAGAAATGAACATGCAAAGAGCAATAGACATTATATCTCTCGTACCGTGTATTCAAAGAATACACCATCGTGAGTGACACCTTATGGAAAAGTTTCAATTTTATTAATAATGGTTGTTAGTAGAAGGTTGAGGAAAGATCATTGGGATATAGGATCAATGTTCATGGCCGTATTTAATATAACCGGACGATCGCGACGCGGTAGAAACGTGGAGCAAGCACTGTTTATCACTGTAGTCTAGGAAGATGGATGCAAAGTTCACTATAGAAACACTGAAGTTTATGAGAAAAAAAAAGTTATTGCAATTATGGAAATAACTGATTGCACTATATAGGTGAGAGTCTATTTCTTGAAAAAGTTGTGATTTACAATTAAATGCGCCATAGAATGTTCCAGAGGTTCCAGCGGTGGAAGAAAGTTAGCTATTGCAAAAATTTGTAAGGAAGATTCCCCATTTTAACTAGCATTTTCACAAGTGCGTGAACAATACTTGACGGCAAGACTCGCAGATAGAGAACAAGATCTCGAAGGTTCCAGAACGACCTTAGCAGAAAATGGGGTTGAGAAAATCCAACGGAGGAACTAGCTTTATAATTATAGACAGCGGGTATTAGATAATATCCCACGTAGCGAGAGGATTTCTCGTTTGAATAGCTTAAGAAAAGCTCTTTTTAGTAAGGTTGGCTTATACAAGCAAAAGCTCAACATGGCAAATCCCACGAAGAATGATTATTGCCCCAAAGTAAATGATTTCACACTGTCTATAAATTATAATTAAAAGCACGTGGAAGTTAAAACCATGAAGATGAGGTTAAAACTTTTAAAATGGTACTTATCTTGATTTCATGTTGAAGTCGAAGATTCCGTTGATGATTACTTAGCCAACATGGCGTAAAAGAGGGTGAGCCTCTTGGTTTGAGGAGGCAAGCTCGAGCGGAGCTTTGACTGAACGAGTCAACTGCAGACTGAGAAGTGAGAGCAGCTCAACGGAGCACGGAGGGACCAAGAAAAAGGGAAAGAGTGGGGGGTAGGAGACAAAAGGAGAACATATAAACATTGCCAACTTAAATACAACAAATTGATCTCTTGCTGAGCTGGTCTTCAAGGAGTTAACAGATGATACTAGCGCAGCATGGTGAGTAAAGAAGTGGACGTAGTCCTCTTGCTCAAGGAGAAAATAGCTGACGATGGTAACAGGATCTGGTGGCCAAATGGATAAGTAAGTCCTTTAGCACCAGGAAGAGTTGAGGAGCTTCAGAGATTCGCTGCGAGGTGACGCTAGGTGGGTCACAGAAGTTATATATCTAGAACAGACTTATGAAGACATGAGAGATTTGCTCAACAAGGAGAAAACAGATGATCACTGTTGGTGTTTGACAAAGAGGAAGGAAGAAATGAACATGCAAAGAGCAATAAAAATTATATCTCAGGTACCGTGTATTCAAAGAATACACCAAGCTGCTCTCCCTTATAAAGGTTTCTCGTACAAAATAGTCCACTGGACACATGAGAGCGACTCCTTTCTTGAAATAATACCTCTTCAGCCGAATTGACATCTACATCTTGTTTATTTAGGTGTGGAGGTTTCAAAACCATTCGCGTGCCGGCGATCGCCTCGGCCAATTAATTACAATTAATTGCCTTAGTTCAGCGCGTCAGGACGCTACTGTGGTGGTTCCCCGTTGACTGGTCACAAAATCACTGCTCTTGAGCGTAAGCTAGGTTGTAATTCGTTCATTTGGAGATATAGGCATTAATTTAGGTGAAAAACCACTCCTAAATTACCTCTCCGTGAATATATTCACCTGGGTGTATATTTCAATGCATTTCAATACTCCACTTGGCTGTAATTAATTAATTTCCGTGGGCCATCATCCCTACTCTAAGTTCAATCGTTGTCAAGCGGTGAATACCCGGGTCATTAATTTTGAGCTGTCTTCCCGCTCCAGACGTAAATAGTGCGCTCGGCGCCTAAGTTCTCCGCCCACTTGCTAAGGGTAATTTGTAAAACTTCAAACTGGCCTCCTCTCATTCTCGTATGCTCTGAAAATGTATATTTCCTTGCATTTTGCTACAGTTCTTCACCTTAAATTGCTATGATATTCACCTATAGATCGTGAAATCACGCTACATTATTATATGTCAGTATACCTCTCATTGCTCTTTGGGTTCCCTGTAATTGCTCCCCCTCAGAGATCAATGGTTCGACTCTAGGCATAACAATGTGCCTGGTCTTCTCTGATGAGACCTGAGTTCGATGCCAGACTGCCGTGACTGATTGGGCACATCTTTCCCCTGCTAAGCTCGGAAAATTCATTTCATAAATGAATTTTCGGGCCCTTCAGATGGCATCGACTCCATGCAGTATTTACTTTAAGCGGTCAGTGCTCTCGGCAATGGGATCTCTCGTTCCCCATTCCACTCTGTCTGCTGTCTCGTAGACTCTCGTTCTGCCTTCTCAATTGTTCATTCATCCCCTCTTGCTCCGCAGCGGCTTCCCTCAACTGGTCATAAAGTTCCTGCAGTTGACAGCTGCATTCTCCCTTCGTATCCGTTGGGTCTGCGAGCTGGTCGCTTCGCTCCGTTCCTTCCTGAGACTGCAAGCTTTTCTCAAGATTCTTTCCGTGCATACGTAATGATTCCCCGTCCACTTGGGTGTGCATTGCTTGCTCCTCTCTCGTATCATAGTCTTCTGGTGGACTATATAACTTCAAATTAGCTGCATTTACAACAACTTCTCTACCTGTTGCTTCGTCTTTGATCCGATATGCATTATTTTGCAGATCCCTTATAATCAGGTAGGGTCCGTGATAGGCATGCTGAAATTTTTTATATTTCCTGCTCTCTGGATCTGAACTGGCGGGTTTCTTCAATAATACGTATTCCCCCACGAGTAACGGTCTGTGATAGCGTTCCTCCTGTTTCTCCGCTGCCGTCTATCTGCTTGTTTCTTGAGATACTCGAACGTTCTCTGGATCCTCAACTCACGTCCAGGTTGTGCATCGATGGGTGTCCGAATGACATTATTCCATGGCCTCTCTGGTCTTCTATCGAGATGTAGGCTCACTGGCACCTCTCCTGTCGCTTTGTGCACGGTACTGTTGATACAATATTCAATAATCTCAAGTACGTCAATCCATTTCCAGTTCTCAGTAGAGCAATATATCTTCATGTACTTTTGCAGTTCCCTCACAACTCTCTCAGCGGAATTCGTCTCCGGGTGTCGAACTGTGGACAAAATCTGTCTTATGCCCAGATTTTCCAACTCCCTGCGAAATTCTACGCAGGTAAAACAGCTCCCATGATCAGATAAGATGTTCTCTGGCTGTCCTAATATAGGAATGATTCTTTCCTTCAGCCTCTTAAGTACCTGTTTTGTACTGGTTTTCTGAATTGGACACAGGACTACCATTTTGGAAAACACGTCTAGTGCAACTAGGATGTGTCTATTTCCTCTTCTAGCTCTAGGAAGCGGCCCAAAGTTGTCCAGTGCCAGAAGCTGACATGGCTTCTCTGGTAAGAGTGGTATAGGTTTCTGCCTCATTAAGTACGAGTTAGGCTTTACTCGTTGGCACATATCACATGTCCTGATAGTATTCCTGACCGTCTCTCTAAGTTTTGGCCAAATAAATGCTTCTTTAAGCAGGGCAACAGACTTATCTACACCGGGGTGACCAAAAGCTCGGTGTGCTAACCATACTAGCCTTCTCTGCAATGCTGGCGGTACGACTATCCTGGGTTTGGTGTGGTCTGAGTCGCTCCATTTATGTAACATCTGGTTAAACCATAGATATTCCGTTGATAGTGCTTCAGCTTCCACATACATCGCAGTTCCTCTGATCAGCTTTCCCTCGAAGTAATTAATCATCAACCGTATCCAGGGATCTTCACGTTGAAAAACGGTGATGTTCCTCGGATCATCTAAGGTCTTCTGATCTCTATCTTCTATCTCGATAGCTAGAACTTCTTCTTCATCAGCTGTAGGGTATCTGCTCAGCAAGTCAGGTATGATATTGTCCTTCCCCGGGCAATACTCTATTTCCACTTGAAATTGCTGTATGTACAGGGACCACCTTGTCAGTCTTTGACTCGACAAGTCAGTTTTCAGCAGGAACGTTAGGGCTTTATGGTCTGTTCTCAATATAATTCTAAAACCATAAACTAGCTTTCGCCAACACTGTAGGGCATACAGTATCGCGAGTAATTCGATCTCCGTGACCGTATAATTATTTCTTTTCATTAGGCTTCAACCTTCTACTGATAAATGCAATGTAAGTTTTCTCCTCTGGCCTGTCCACGTTTTCCTGATATAACATTGTTCCAATAGCTATGAATGATGCGTCAGTCTGGATAATAAATTTCTGAGTGTAGTCAGGATATCCCAATTTTACATAATCTAACAGCATCTATTTAGACTTCACGAAGGCTTCCTCGCATTGCTCCGTCCAGCGCAATCTTCCTCCCTTCTTAAGTAAGTCTTGGAGTGGTGCTACAGTCTCGGTATACTTCGGACAATGGTTTGAAAAGAATCCAATAACGCCTAGATATTGCCTGACGTTCTTTATCTTTCCTTGGTCTCGGGAAATGTTTAATGACTTCCAATTTTCCCGGATTAGGTTTGACTCCTTGTGCATCTATCACGTGGCCTAGAAATTTAACTTCTCTCTGAGCAAAGTTAGACTTCTTTATATTGACCTTAAAGATAGCCTGACTTAGGTCATATAACAACTTGCGTAGATCTCTGACATGTTCTTCGACTGTTTCAGAGGTCAGTAGTATATCATCTACGTAGCATATGGTTGTAGCTTTTACTTATTCGGACAGGTTCCGATCTAGCGCTCGTATCAACGCTGAACCTGCTGTTTTTAATCCAAATGGAAGACGCACGTATGAATACGTGTGCTGGTCAAATAAAAATCCAGTTAACAAACTTGTTTTCTCTTCCAAAGCAAGATGGTGAAAACTTGCCGTCAGGTCAAGATTTGAGAACACAGTCTTTCCTTTGAACCTCCTGTGTACCTCCTTAATGGGCGGCACTTTATCAAATTCCGGTATGACCTTGGAATTCAAGTTTCATAGGTCCAGGCATATCCTCACACTTCCGTCCTGTTTAGGTACAACTACCAGTGGGCTGACATAGGGTGTGGCTGTCTTTACAATGACGCCTGCTTCTAGCATCTCCTGTATTGCTTCTTTGACCTTTAAATAATATTTCTCAGCTACAGGATACGGCTTCTGTTTGAATGGTGTCCAATCGCTGACTTGGAACGCATACTGGAAATTCTTGATCCAGTCAGGTCTCGAATCGAAGACTCCTTTATACTCAAACAGCAGTTCCCCTAGCATTTGCTTATATTCTGGACCAAATTTAGCTTCCTCAATCTTCTCTTCCAGGCATTCTTCAAATTTTGGTTCGAGGTCCTTTTCAATGTCTGCGGCCAGTGTTGCCAACTCTTCCTCGATGTCTTCTGTTGTCGACACTGCATCCCCAGTCATATCTCCGTATGTATGCCATACGTATTCTTCTGGTCTCGTTTCATTATGCTTTAATGAGAGTTCTAACTCTTCCTTTCCCTCACTTGCGCGAAACATCACAATGTCTTGCGAGAGATCTATAATAACTTTGTACTCTCTTATGAAATCCATCCCAACAATGAGGTTATACGGCAGCTTATTCACAAGTAGGAAGCTCTGTGAGAATGTAGAGTTCCCTATCTGCAAATCTAAAAATACTTGGTATTTGCATATCATAACTTTATCTGGTATGACACCTTTTATTTTCACGCTTGAAATAGGTATTTTCAATACGTGGATTTTACTCTGGATTTCACTGTATAATGCCTGGGTTATCAAATACACTGTTGACCCTGTATCAATAAGACTTCTTATCTTCATGCCCGCAATGTTTACAATAATAATGGGTAGTTCCCTTCTTACATTGACCGTCCTTTCATCTAGGTCTTCGATAAGCTCCTCAGGTTTGGCAATCCAGTTAACAACATTCACTGTACTCCATCCTGAACTTATCTCTCTTTGGTCATTTAAATTTGGTGGTTTTTTAGGTAGATTTCTTTAGAAAGCTAACTATTGCAATGGGTCCCATGTTTCGACTTCCGGAAAATTTCGACATATCTTCGCGTTTCACATCCCCCAGACCCCAAAACCACCGTCAGTTCAAAAGTTTATATATAATTTATGTATATATGTATCTATCTATCTATCTATATATACAGGGTGTATTTGATATGATGGAAGTCCTTTACACTGGTGATAGAAGATGGTATTCTAAGCAAATATCTTCATGAAATTAAGTCGGATCTTAATTAGTGTAGGTGGAATTAAATCACAAAAATCGTCGGTCAATATCTTGGAAACGGGCTTTCACATCGTTCCCCTCAGCAGCAGAGCTGACTTCTCCCCGTCTCCCTCCCCTCCTACGCTGAGGAATGTTGACCAGAGTCTGCAGTTGAGTGACCTCCTCGCCTTGTCTGCCAATGACATTGAAACACACAAACCGAGCCTATGAACAGCTGATTCACACCTTCATGGGGAGTGGCTACATGACTAGTGATGGTGGATCTGTCTAGGATTTTTCCAGCTTCATATACTATGCATAGAAAATAGAAATCCTAAAGATTTAGTAAATTAATTTAAGGAACTGTTGGTCTATCTTTGTGTGAAGATAGTGCAACAACTGTAATAAACTTATTAATAATACTAATAATAGTAATAGTAGGCTTTTAGACACACTAACTTCTATTATGTTTCTTTTTGGTATGTCGAGTTGCCAGACTTAAATGTACGTAGGATTTCTTGTATGTGCCATGAAATCCATGGAGATGATCTTATTAGATCCCATTCATTTACTACATGACTGAACGTAGATCGCACCCTCGGGAAGGTTAGCACTCTACCACCAGAACTACACATGCTGACTCTTATTATTATTATTATTATTAGACTATTATTATTATTATTATTATTATTATAACACTGTATTATAACAATGTATTTGTATTTTATTTTCATTTTCGTGTATTTTCATATGTATTTACATTGTTGATGGACCAATAAATCAATTCCCCCCCCCCCCCCCCTCTTCAGTTAATGGCCACCCGAGGGCTGGAGATGGGATGGGACAATTCACAATATGAACATGTGGTACCATACTAGTATTAAATCTTGGAAGTAGGTTTCCATGGGTTCCCACTTCTACCCCAGGCAAATGTCGGGATTGTTCCTAACTTAAGGCCACGGCCGCCTTCTTCTCAATAATCATAACCGCTGGCAGTGCAGCCCATGAAGGGCCTAGGCCTACCAAGCGACCGCTGTCCAGCCATTTGGCCTGCAGATATTAGGGTGACGCGTGGTCAGTGCATCGGGTCCCCTCGGCCATTAATCTTGATTTTCCTGACTCGGGCACTGCCTCACTGTCAGACAGCTACTTAATTGCCCTCACGAGGCTTAGTGCACTGCGTTACAGCCCTCACGTCAGTTTCTAATATCCCTGATGGAGCCAGGAATCGAACCCAGGGCCTCCAGGTGAGAGGCAGTTGCACTGCCCCAACACCACAGGGCCGGCGCCTTCTTCCGAATCCTCACCTGAATTACAAATACCCACATTACTACAGAAACCACAAAACACAGGTTATCACACAAATTCTACCCACACCCAGCTACATGGGGCTAAATGACCAAAATCGCCAAGCCTCTCAAACAAAACATCAAGTTTTTTACTTCCGTCCTAAATGCCTAGTTCTGAACAGACTGCGGGATGTGATTTCATTAAGAGAATGTTTTTAGTATTTTCAGAAACTAGTCAACAGAAGGTCCGACACGGACGCCAATGATACATCAGGGCTGAGTATCGAAATTATTTTATACATGAACGTCAATCAATGAATTCCACACTTACAAAGTAGGCTACACAATACTACCGATCCTGACGTCCCAAGCCATTGCGTGCGTTGTCAACAACAACAACAAGAACAACGGCAATGCACATTTTCTTACGAGACGGTAGAGCTCAAACAGCTGATAGCCTACCACCCCTCAAGTCAACCGGTAAGGTCAATGCTCCGATTACGTAACAACTTCCCCTTCGCGCGTCGTCACATCGGGCTCCGCCTCGTTTCCCCAGCCTGCCGCACCACTTTCTGCCTGATTAGTTTCTGAAATAACTAAAAACATTGACTTTTTAATGATTAATTATCAATTTCAAGATAGGTGACAATTTTTTTACCTAGGAAGCTTAGAATAGTCTCTTCTATCACCAGTGTAACGGACTTCCATCATATCAAATACACCCTGTATATATATATATATATATATATATCAGTTTCTTGTGGACACGATAACTGCCGTAATTTTGCACCAATCACTTTGAATTTTTTACATAATATGTATTCCTATAAAATCTCGGTCGAGTTCGTTAATGGGCAAAATCGGTCAAAGGGGGTAAAAATGGGGGGCTTTTTTTTCGAAAAAGTGAAATATCGCTATAACTCTCTTAATACATGAAATATCGAATCCCTTCAAAGTTCATAATATGTGTCAGATAAGTGCCAAAAATTTATGTCAAATAAGTTTTTTGATAGCACCAACCATTGACCAAAGGGGTGGGAAAAAGTGGGTTTTTCGGGAAACATTAATCATATCTCTGTTAATAGGCACAATATCAAAACCGCACAAAATGGACAATATTCCCCCAAAATTACCTAAAACTTTTGTCTGAAAGAATTTTTGATATGACTCACCATTACGCCACGGGGTGAACAAAATGATTTAAATTATAAGAAAATGCAAAGTGCCAAGAGAGGTTGCCATGACAACTTTACTTTTAATTGATAAGGGATGACCATCAGCAGTTGCTATGACAACGCCACTGCACGAGATCACATTCAGTTTTCATATGTCAGTGGGAAGCGACTTCGGTATCGGAACTGGTAGCATGCTGAACTTCTATGCCCAAGGTCGCGGGTTCAAACCCGGCTGAAGTCGTCGGATTTACTAAGAGCGCTAAAAAACCTGAGTTTGCTTTCCTTCGGAGGGGAAGTTCCAACGTTCGTTGCGAGTTTCTGATTGAGGTGGCACCTAGTAGCCAAGTTCACAGCTAGGTGTCGTTGACGGCAGTATTTTAGGTAGATTTCATTAGAAAGCTAACTATTGCAATGGGTACCATGTTTCGATTTCCGGAAAATTTCGACATATCTTCGTGTTTCACATCCCCCAGACCCCAAAACCACCGTCAGTTCAAAAGTTTATATATAATTTATGTAATATATGTATATATGTATATCAGTTTCTTGTGGACACGATAACTGCCGTAATTTTGCACCAAACACTTTGAATTTTTTACCGAATATGTATACCCATAAAATCTCGGACGAGTTCGTTACTGGGCTAAATCGGTCGAAGGGGATGAAAATGGGGGACTTTTTTTTTCTTTCGAAAAAATGAAATATTGCTATAACTCTCTTAATATGTGAAATATCGAATCCGTTCAAAGTTCATACTCTGTGTCGGATAAAGCTCAGAAATTTATGTTTGAAACGTTTTTTGATAGCACCAACCATTGACCAAAGGGGTGGGAAAAAGTGTTTTTTTCGGGAAACATTAATCATATCTCTGTTAATAGGCACAATATCAAAATCGTACAAAATGGACAATATTCCCCTAATAATTACCTAAAACGTTTGTCTGAAAGAATTTTTGATATGAGCCACCATTGCGCCAAGGAATGAGAAAAATGATTTCGGAATTATAAGAAAATGCCAAGAGCTATCAGTGGTTGACATGGCAACACTACTAAATTGATGAGGGATGAGCCATCAGACGTTGCCATGACAACGCACTTGCGCGAGATCAGATTCAGATTTCCATCTAAGTGTGAAGCGCTTCGGTGACGTAACTGGTAGCATGCTGAACTTCTATGCCCAAGGTCGCGGGTTCAAAGCCGGCCAAAGTCGTCGGATTTTCTAAGAGCGCTAAAAATCCCTTAGAAAGCTTTCCTTTGGAGGGGAAGTTCCAACGTTCGTTGCGAGTTGCTGATTGAGGTGGCATCTAGTAGCCAAGTTCACAGCTGGGTGGCGTTGACGTTAGTATCTGGTAGCAACATTAGGAACTACTGCTTGAAATTTAGCGTCTGCATTCCTTACCTGAATTACAGACTAATACAGCCATCACAATTCACACCGTTTATCAGACAGATTCTACACTCACCCAAAGTACACGGGGTTATATGACCGCGTTGTCGCAGCCCCTAAACTGAGGAACCAACCAACATCTCTGCGGGAGATATAATTTTTCGTGAAGAAGTAACAGACCATTACATAGTTACACATCAGTGTCGAAACCTTGCATAAGGACAGTGTGACCACAAGTATAACAAGGAGTTCCGTGAACTACTGTACAGCCTATTTTCATATATCCTGCTCATGTTAATTGCCTCTATCAACATACAAAATTTCAGTTTAATTGCTGTAACAGATTCGTAGATATTGAGAACCGTCTAAATATTTCAGATGGTCGCCAGGTTGGATTTTTATTTTTGTACTATTATATTAAGATTATTGTGTAAGTGTGGTATTCAAACTTCAATCGCATGATTAGAACACAAGAAGTAAAAACGAGATTTTAAAATTACGCACAGCAGCCATCTTGTGATTATGCAAACAATTGAAATAAATTAGATGCCAGTGGATCAACATTTGTGTAAGCATTTAAAACGTGCAACGTTTCACGGCACTCGGATAGTTAATTCGCGAGAAGCATCCATTTAAATATTTACACTTCGCATCGCCGCCATGTTGGATTCGTGCTCACCAGGTTACTGAAAGTCCTATAGGTGAACATATGTTCATAGTCTCTATGAACATAAAAATTTCAGTTTGGTTGCTGTAAAAGATTCATATATATTGAGAACCGTCTAAATATTACGGAAGCTTGCCATTTAGGATTGTTATATGTATAGGCCATAGAGTTATGTACCATTCAAGGTCACTTATTGCCTAGGTTCATTATTCAAACTTTCACTTCGATCGCATGATTACGACACAAGAAATAAAAACTTAATTTTAAAATTTCGCACAGCCGTCATCTTGAGGTTATGTAAACAATTGAATTAAATTAGATGGCAGTACATTACAATCAGCAAAATCATTTACTGTACCACATTTCACTGCGCTCAGAGAGTTAACTCACGAGAAAAGTCTATTAAAATATTTCAAATTCGCTTGGTCGCCATGTTCGTTTTGTACTTTACAGGTTTATGAATTATACATAGGTAAACTTGTATCAGTACCCTTTATCACCGTACAAAATTGCAGGGTGATATCTGTAATTGTTTCGGGGATATAGAATGTCAGTGAAATATTTCGCACAGCCGCCATTTTGAGGTTATGTAAACAATTGAACTAAATTAGACTCCAGTGCATTGCAATGTGTATAAATATTTGCTGTACCAAGTTTCATTACGTTTGGATAGTTAAATCGCGAGAAAAGTCTATTTAAAAGTCTCCACTTCGCTTGGCCGCCATGTTGGTTATGTAGTAACCAGGTTTTTGAAAGTTTCATAGGTGAACTACTAGTAGTGCCCTCTATCACCGTACACAATTTCAGGGCGATATCCGTTATAGTTTCGGAGATACTGAATGCTAGTGAAATATTTCGCACAGCCGCCATGTTGGATTGGTGAGACGTAACAAAATTCTATGGGCACGGTCGACGTCGCTGGGAATAGTGCTATGAACTTACCGAGTTTCACTGAAAACGCTCCAGCCGTTTAGATTTTATTAGGGGGACACACACACACACCTCACACACACACACACACACACGCGCGCACACACACACACGGACAAAAGGTGATCTCATAAGCCTATTTTTTCAAAATTGAAAATAGGCTAAAAATGGACTCCAAATGACAAGAAGGTTACCGTCCCCGTAAGACAATAAAATGTTTAAAATATGTTTAAAATGAAGAAAACCAAAGTTAATTAATCTCCAATTATAAAATACTTTCACGCGATAAATGAGGTCTGATCCTTCTACGAAAACCTGCATATTCTGCCTATTTTCGCCTATCTCCAAGTTTGTCCGGTGAAATCTACCTCCGCCTTCCGGCGTGCCGAGAGGTCTTTTTTTCCATTGCTCCATTCTTTGTGGAGTTCTTCTGCCTGTCTTCATGCTGTTGAAGTTCCAGACTCTTGGCACCGTCATCATTTTTATATATGTCGGGTGACCTTCTATTCCTAATCGCTTCATCCCAATGAACTCGCGATTGTCTCGAACCATCTCCGCGCTCTTCCATGTATCTTAAAGATGCGTGATAACGTTCTTCCGCCTCTTCATCGAACCCGCGACTCTGCTCTTGGGATCTCCATCCTTGGTTGTTCCCATTTCGGCCGTAATTCCTTCTGTTATCAAGCTGCTGGTCTCTGGTACCACGCTGATTCCAGTTTTTCCTTCCTCGGTTTCCACGGTTCGATCCTCCTCGATATGCTGGCCTCCAATTTTGGTTTTCGCGTCCTTCGCGTTGTCAGTCGGATTTTTCCGTTTCGGTGCTTGTAGATTTGCTTTTTGTCTGCACCTTAGTTGGCTCAATCGGTGTAGTTGTCATGTTGACTTGTTCCACATTTCGACTTTGTCTTGTGTGCTGCACTGTGGTTAGATCGAGTTGTCTCAGCACTTCCTCCATATCGATTGCAGTTTTGGCGTTTGCTGAGATTAGCAGACGTTGTACTTCATGCGGTAGCTGCTTGGCTGTCGCTATGCACAAGTATGACTCTCTAAGTCCATCATCAAGCTCGCGAAAACGGCACAATTGATTCACAGAATTCTCCGTACTTAGTCGGATTACTAGTACTGTAACGCCTGGAATACAAGTCCAATCTGAGGTTCTGTTGCACGCTCGCGTTCCAGTATCTGCTTAAAAATGCTTGGCGAAATTCGTCAACGGTGTCGAACGTGTACCGAAAACTCCTAAACCATAGGGCACACTCCCCTTCGGTTAGTTTTTCAATCGCTCTCAACCTGCGCTCTGGCGGTACTTTCACGTCATTCAAGTACTCGGAAACTTCTTTAAGCCAGTACTTGGGTGTCATGTTAGAATTATTCCCAGAGTATTTCTTTGGTTTCTCATCACTAGCCCTTATAACTGTGACTATTTGATTTTGTACAGCATTTTCATGCGGTGTTGACATGGCAATTGGCATACCAGGTGTGGTATACGGGCTGTCACTTGTCATGGCTGCATTCTTTGGACTGGGCTGTATTTCTATCTCTGCCCATTTATTTCTCCTATTCTCGTCTATACTTCCTTCGCTAGACCTAGGATTCCGCAACATGGATTCCTCCTGCGCGATCATTCTAGTCTCGATTTGGCTGTGTCTATTTTCTGCCCTTTCCAAACGAGCTAATACCTCTCGTTCTATTTTCTCTAGGCGATCTCGGTTTCTTTCTGCCATAGAAAATACCTTTTCCTTATCATCCTTAAGGTTTTCCTTCAGGTGGATAATTTCCCCTGCTAGACTTTCTCTTACTTCGGCAAGAGTCTTATCGCTGGCTTCAATCTTTAAGCCTTCTCGAAGTTCTAATTCTTCTCGTAAGCCTGTAACTTCCTTTTGAATGTGACCTTGTATATGAGAGATTTCAGTCCTTATTTTCGCGATTTCTCCCTGGTCCTCTTCCTGTCTTTTATGGATAACTGCTAAGTCGCTCTGAGTTTGTTCCAACTCTTTTTGCACTTTCCCGACTTGCCTCTTCATATTTGACATTATCTCCTTATTCTCTTGATCAAAAGTTTTTATTTCCTGAATTTCCTTGCATTGGTCAAGGATAATCTGATCCTGTTTTCTTAAGGCTTCGTCTACCGCCTTGGCGTAACCTGCCATTCGCGTATTCCATTTTACATCGCTATCCTCGAACCTTTGATCCACGGTCTGAGTGAACGTATTAAATTGCTCTAGTTGACGTTTAGTATTAGTTGCATTCTGACTTTGAATGTCTTTAAGCTCCATGGACATACTGCTTAAACTATCGTTAATTTCACGCTGTGACTCTCTGCACGCTTGCAGATTATTCTCTAATTTTAATTCTATAGACTCATAGCGTTTATCGTTATCATCTTGCATTTCTGAGACCACGCTAACAATATTCTTAGTTACTTCACGCTGGACAGACTCTTTAACGCCATCCATTTTCTTATTAACCTCTATTAGGTTTGATTCTAACTGCGTGTTTACATTAGCTTGACTAGCCTCTAGTCTAGAGTTTATTTCGGCTTGATTAGCCTCTAGTCTAGTGTTTATTTCGGCTTGATTAGCCTCTAGTCTAGTGTTTACTTCGGCTTGATTAGCCTCTAGTCTAGTGTTTACTTCGGCTTGATTAGCCTCCAATTGTACATTGATTGTAGCCAATCTATCTGCTATTTCATCTTTAAATGCTTTAGATTCTTCCTTATTCTTAGCATTAGAATTATCAAAATGTTCCTTTAACTCAGCAATACACCTGAGTACGTCTTCAGTTCCAGCCATCCTGTACTTCTTAATTTGAGATTCAGGTAGGTCGCAGCTGAATATGCTGGCGCGTTCTATTGGAAAGATCCCGCGACCACAACAACAACAAATTACAAAATGTCAAAACCAACTATGGAATGGTTATAGACCCTCGTACCCGTCTGACTACAGTGTCTGACGTCTGAATATCATCTAGAAAGACTCACAATCGCTCAAACAAAGTTTGAGGGAAAATATTATTTTTATGGTTTTCCCCATGAAAACCATGCTATTATTATGGGGTTTTCTGGATCCCATAAGCCATCCACGTACTGGGCGCCATGATAATGAATTTAGTTTATCATGGGAGGTGGTCTTCGTTATGACATCGCAGTAACCATCCAAGGTCTCGGTTGTACTGTCGAATGCCCCACTTGGGTCTCGCCATGATAATGATTTAGGGTGGTATGCTTATGTGGTAGTTAACTTATGAGCATGTTTTATGGAGGATTATCAACATTTATTTTACGTGATGGCTTATTAACGAATGGGACGCGGCCTTTCCTATTGTATCCTAATTTCTATGCTGTATTTGCTTCTACCATTAATATCTTGGCCGACTTTTAGCAGTACCTGTGACTCAATCCTAGTACAGAGACATCTCCTCCATGTACCCAACTGTCATCATGTGGACCATGTGTTCGTATCCCAACTAACTCACGGTCTTTCGAGGTATGGGACGTTCCTGCCCAACATACGACCACATGCTCAGGATTTGAGTCTACCAGGTAACTACTCTACAGGAAATACACAACATTTTCCTAAAATGAACTATTTACTGGTCTAAAATCATGGCTATACAACAAATATATATAAAGGACAAATTATATTTAATTCCCACAAATAAAAATAGGGTTATTCTGTGAGCTTTCTTCTTAAAATAGTGCTACACTGCACTCAAATCTAATTCTAGCATCCTGTCAATGATATTTTCAGACTTCAATGGGTTTCCATAGTGTTCATCATGTGACACAATTCTAGTGAATGGGAGTTTCATAACACAAAAATCACATATCACATCAAAATGATATTAATAAAACATCACTCCGTTTCTTACGGCATTTACTTTAATTAGCATAAATTCATTATTTTCTGCATTCATTAACAAATATTTGTTGAGTCGTGTGAATCATCTTCCTTATTTCCATCCATATGAACGCCTTATGAAAAGTGGTACTTATCCCTTCCAAAATAAACATGGATAGAATATTTTATAGTTTCACCATATAACGATTTTCTGGGTCTTGTCGGGCTTATCATCGTTACAAATGTGTCATGTTCTGGGAAAAACACATACCCGTCTGCATAAATTAGCAGGAACTGGCCAAATGCATTCTAAAGAAGATGCCTACATTATTTTGGTTCAGCTTTCCTCCTCAGAGAATAACTGACCAAATATTATCTGATTTCTATGATCCAACAACGTATGTGAGTTGCAACACACCATTCAATTCAATTGGCATCATCATAATACTCATATCTTAATTGCATATTGAAATACCGAGATTCCTCAGTGTCCTATTGTGACTCTAACTTACAAGGGACCGGTCGATCGACCTTCCTCCCCCTCAGCAGGCAATACAATTCGTTCCAGCTGGCTAGTCAAGATGGCTGCCGCAGAAGTGGTCTACAACCCCACCTCTCTCTGCTGCTGTCAAGGTCAAGTTTGTTTACAATCGCAGTACTGGAGTTACGCTAAGTGTGGCTCCTAAATAATTGAGTCATTTAATAATTTAACACCAATCTTTATAGTGTCTTGGGCTCAACTGGCTCCTTAATTAACATTCATGGCTGGGGTGGAATTCTAGTGATAGCCTTGCCGTTCTATGGTGACTACTAGTGGCTTTAGACGCGCATCATAGTGAAAATCCACGATTTTCACCAGCAGCTGTCAATAAAATATAAGGAAATCTGCGTTCCTAAACGACGAATATGATCCTTACCTCTCAGGGTAGGTCATTGATACACATGCTCACTGCGTCTCGACGGACGTCATTAGTGGCCATAATTCATGCAAGCGTTGGATACAGACAGGCTCTGTCCAATTCGCTGCGAATAATACAGTATGCTCAAGGGCGATACTACTCGTAGATTCAGCTAACTTCTCATCTAACGCGCAAGCTATACTAGTTGGTCCCCGCAATTATCTTACGTAAATCACTGGATTCTACGTTAATTCTGCACGCTTACATGCGGCTCAAACAATACTTCACATAGATGACTCCATTATTAAGGCACCCGCGTTCTCTCTGTCATACCACTTAAGCCAAAGCTTTACATAGCTCCTAACACAAATGTATAAATTTACTGGCTTACTTTACTTTAATGGTCCTCAAACATAATCCTAAGGATTGATCATATCAAATATTCATTCATATTTCACTGACACTGAAAAAGCTCTCGTATTTCTCTATATTCCACGTTACTTCCTTACTGTTTACCAAAATACAGTATCTTTATATTAGACATGACACTATTTGAACATTATTTAGGCCAAAAATGCCTATTACTTTACTGTTGCCGACCCCAGGTTATTATTATTATTACTCATTTAACGTTACCGTTACATCCATCACTATTTTCGACCTAAATGGCCCTAAACAAATCACCTTCCAAGCCATACTTTATTCAAGACGAGTGGTGAAAACTCGTTCAGTAAGTGACTATTACATCTTATTCTCCAAGTGATAAATCGTTACATGGTGAACTATTTAGTTATAATGACATTTTAAAATGGGTACTCACTTTTTTCCTTTTTGCTGGATAGTGCCAGCGCTTCAGCTTTAGCGCTACCATGACGCTTGATTTAAGCCATCATGTTATCCTTTACACAACACTTAGATTCACACTTTTTCCACCTGATAAACATACTTTTATCAGTGGCCTCTTTCACTGCTACACACTGCATATTAATCACTATACACATGAACATTTTAAATCACTATTTCACAATTTATGTACACTTATCCACTACTTCACATGTTGATCCTTAAATCGGACTTCTCCTACGCCTGATCTCAGAGATGCGATGCAATTGTGACAACCGCTGGTCTACGTGAAAATCTAACAGCGTTTTACGGACGTTCGATCCTCGTTCCCTGCAATCTTGTTCAGCTCACTATCCAGATTAGGTGGCAATGATTTCCAAGCTCCCATCATTGTAGTGATCCTGATGATAATGTCATATACAATCCTGACAATACCTCCCGGTATAAGAACTGTTCAAAAACATTTTAAGTTCCTTTTTCGCTGTGGCGAATTTATATTTGCGTCAGATAATAGATAAATATCTGTATTAATTTACTTTCGACGCCCTTCATGCTTACTTATGAAGCTTATAACTTGCTTCTATTGTTCTTCAACGGCGGAGCGTTGATACTTTAACATTTGGCGTGCTTATTGGCAGCGTCTTAGTTACGTGTATACTGCAGAATAACTCTAGGCGAACTGGCTTGGTGTGAGCTGCTCTCCCTTATAAAGGTTTCTCGTACAAAATAGTCCACTGGACACATGAGAGCGACTCCTTTCTTGAAATAATACCTCTTCAGCCGAAATGACATCTACATCTTGTTTATTTAGGTGTGGAGGTTTCAAAACCATTCGCGTGCCGGCGATCGCCTCGGCCAATTAATTACAATTAATTGCCTTAGTTCAGCGCGTCAGGACGCTACTGTGGTGGTTCCCCGTTGGCTGGTCACAAAATCACTGCTCTTGAGCGTAAGCTAGTTTGTAATTCGTTCATATGGAGATATAGGCATTAATTTAGGTGAAAAACCACTCCTAAATTACCTCTCCGTGAATATATTCACCTGGGTGTATATTTCAATGCATTTCAATACTCCACTTGGCTGTAATTAATTAATTTCCGTGGGCCATCATCCCTACTCTAAGTTCAATCGTTGTCAAGCGGTGAATACCCGGGTCATTAATTTTGAGCTGTCTTCCCGCTCCAGACGTAAATAGTGCGCTCGGCGCCTAAGTTCTCCGCCCACTTGCTAAGGGTAATTTGTAAAACTTCAAACTGGCCTCCTCTCATTCTCGTATGCTCTGAAAATGTATATTTCCTTGCATTTTGCTACAGTTCTTCACCTTAAATTGCTATGATATTCACCTATAGATCGTGAAATCACGCTACGTTATTATATGTCAGTATACCTCTCATTGCTTTTTGGGTTCCCTGTAATTGCTCCCCCTCAGAGATCAATGGTTCGACTCTAGGCATAACCATGTACCTGGTCTTCTCTGATGAGACCTGAGTTCGATGCCAGACTGCCGTGACTGATTGGGCACACTACGCAATAATTTTCTTTTAATGGTGCATGACTCTATGGCCTATACATATAACAATCCAACATGGCGACCATCCGAAATAGTTAGATGGATCTCAATATCTACGAATCAATTACAGCAATCAAACTGAATTTTTTATGTTCATAGGGGCTATTAACATATGTTCACCTATAGAAATTTCAATAACTTGGTGGTCACAAATTGAACATGGCGGCGACGTGAAGTATAATTATTCACATGGACGTTTCTGGCAATTTTACCATCCAAGTGCAGTGACACTTGGTACAGTAAATCCTTATACAAATGTTAATCCACTAGCCTCTAATTTATTTCAATTGTTTCCATAACCACAAGATGGCAGCTGTGCGAAATTTTAAAATCTCGTTTTCAGTTCTTGTATCCTAATCATTGAAGAATATTTTTAGAATTGTTGAGAACATCCTCTGTTATGGCAAATTTATATCAAGTATATGTTCTTGCACCTTTTCATATCCTAAATTTCGCTGAGGAAGGCCACAATGTGAATGAAATTGGTGCGATATTAAAGTGCAATATATAGGCAGTGGCAAATAGAAGTGGCCTGGGTATCTGAGATGATGATGATAATTGGTGTTTTAAGGGGCCTAACATCTAGGTTATCGGCCCAACGACTGGGTATCAGAGTTCCAGGTTACAGAGAAACACAGCAAAGGTATGGATATAGTTCCCTAATCTGGTTATAGCGGATGTTGAAAATGAGCACCATTCATCTCTTGGCACCTTCTAGCCCTGGTCAGCAAGTTGCGGAAGGCAGATCGCAGCTGGAATTGCTGCAATCTCATCAGAAATGTTCTGCTGCAGTTCTTGTAGACTATGAGGGTTGTTGCGATACACCTTAGCTGTCAAACAGTATTCTGTTGACATGAACCTCCAAACAATGCTACCACCTGCCGTCATAAGCATGCAAACGCTACAAACACCCCTTTTGAGATCTGACACAGTATAGACCACCCTCTATACGGTACTGCAGTAGGTGTTGCCTACGTACAGGGACGCTGCTTTGCCTGTAACCTGGAACTCTGTTACCCAGGCCACTTTGATTTGCCACATCCTTTATAATGACTTATTGTTATATACATTTTTATTAATACCTACCAAAGTGAGGATCATGATATACAAAACTTCTTCTGACCTACGGATCAGAATGTTGACCTGAGTAGACTGCAAGCGACAGAGATGCGTTTTCAAAGAGGGATCCTGAGAAAGACAAGAAGGGAGAGACTAGGTTAAGAAATGAAACGATACGGAACACACTATAGATCAACCCCCTAAATTAGGTTTATTTACGACAGTGGCGTGACCGTGACGTGATATTGAGTGGTGTTATTCACCTGGCCGTGACAGTGTTCTAACCGTCACCGTACCGAGACAGTCATGTTATTCCCCATCTCATTTCACGGCCGTGTCACTAGCTCGTTTCAAAGTTTTTAAGATGAATGATGAAATACTCATTAAACAGGTGCGCAATTATCCTGTGTTGTATGATCTGTACAACCCCAAGTACATGCACACGGAATTTAAGAATAATATATGGAGTAAAATAGGAGATGAAATGGAAGCAACTGGTATGTAAATACATTTTTAAAGTAATTTTATGATTGTTTTTACAGTAACATACCAACATTTCTACAGTAAATTTAATGTTATTTATATCTTACAAAGTTATGAGATCCACGTAATAAAGAGTTATTAAATCCACCTACATGTATTTTACCTCTTCATCCAAAACAAGAGCAATCAGCCATATAGAAACCACTGCCTGATGCCACGTGACTGTTTGTTCACGATCGGTGAGATCACGTGCCGGTTACGTCACGATCACGCCACTGCTAGGTGTACATAGACCTTATTTAATAGAGATAAATAGGTTGAAATGGTTCGGACATGTAAACCGAATGGGTAAAAAGAGACTAACAAAAAGAGCTTTGGAATGGTCAGAATCTAGACGAAGACAAACAGGTAGACCACGGACAAGATGGGCAGATCAAGTGAAAGATGATGTGAACCGGACAGGACTACAGTGGCAGGAAGTGCTGAATGACAGAATGTGGAAGAGAAGTCAACCTGCATAAGCAGAAACGTTTTTGGAAGAAAACGAAGAAGAAGAAGAAGAAGAAGAAGAAGAAGAAGACGGATACAGAGTCGCAATACGGCTTATGATCTTGTGGTTAATGGCCACGTAAAACTTCAATCGTCTATGAAAACCTGCGATTCTGTTGTGACAGTAATAGTATTTCTATTGTTGTTGTTGTTGTTAAGTCTTCAGCCCTTTGACTGGCTACATGCCTCCCTGTCCTGAGCCAATCATTTCATATCTACATAGCTATAGTACCGTGCCAATCCTTACAACCAAGGAAATCTGTTTAACATATTCTAACCTTCCTTCCATAACTATTTTTTCTACTCCTGGGTGTCTTAGTATGTGCCCTACCAACCAATCCCTTCTCTTCATTAGAGTCACCAGAAACATCTCACTTCCCCACTCGTCTAAATACCTCTTCATTTGTTACTGTACCTAACCATCTGATCTTCATCATTCTCCTGTAACACCAAAATTCAAATGTATCAATTCTCCTCTTTTCTACTGTGCCAACAATCTTAAGTTTCACTTCCATAAAGCGCCACGCTCCAGACAAAGGCTTTCAAAAATTACTTTCTAATACCTAAATCTCTATTTGTTGTCAACAGATTACTTTTCAGCAGAAATGCTTTCCTTACCTGAGCCAACCTACAATACTTTTTATATCCTCTTTGATTCGTCCATCTCTGGTTATTACTGGAGTTCAGTTATATCTTACCCGTGCGAATGAACAGTGCAAACCGACAACATGTCGCATGTAAACGAACAATGTTTCCATCTTGGTCGCCCGCACTTGTATCTCAAACGTGTATTACCACATTACTGTATGCTACGATAAGCGAGGGACCGTGCCATCTAAACGAGGTCTTACCCGAGAGTAGATCTCTTCCACCCGAACCCCGGGATCCAACGATACACGCTGCCTTGGGTTTCTATCTACAGTATATAACTCTCTGTGGTGTTTTTGAGAATTCAAGCAGCTTCCGGGCTGAGTATATATCGATTATTGATGTTGAAAGTGTTAATATTTGTCTATGTATTAACTTTTTATAAAGTTAATTCGTCATCAATTGCATGCTTTCATAAATTATATAGCCTACTAAGCTATTTAATGCGGCCATTGTTGTCGGGCTTACTTGCCGAGAGAATATTATAAATGGATTTTGAAAACTGATTCTGCCGCTCAGATCTGTAAATTCATTCGGTATCATTTATAAAGCAGAACGCGGTAATCATATGATGAATGGAAGATTAATGGTGGTGAGACAGGGCTGGAACAATGAACCTGTCGCAGGTTATAATGAGATAGTCCGGTAAGCTGGTGTCAGAGATGTTACTAACCAAGCATGACACTCTCAAAGCACGCGGTATTTACCCAATAAACGTTGACAAGTATTTGTGTCCGCACAGCTTGACATGGTCAATACTGGCGTGCCACAGAGCTAAAACTGATCATAGGACAGGCCAGCACCTTAACTCAATGCTGCATTGCACTATTAACACGAGGAACGTTCAAAGGGAATGTCAACCCGTTTATCACCTCTCATATCAAAAACGGCTGGGCCGATTTACACGGTTTTCATTAACAAAAGAGCAGCTGCAAACGACTAAACGACCATAGCCAGACTGCGTTTCTAGGACTGCCAAGTTATTTTGTAGGAAAGACAATCATTGCAGTGTTATTTATTTATGAACATTTATCAAATGTATTTATTTATTTTTTATTTATTTATTTATTTATTTATTTAGTGTATGGCGTTTAGTGCCGGGAGTGTCCGAGAACATGTTTGGCTCGCCAGAGGCTGTAGCTGTTTCAAGCGGACCCCCATGGGGTGAGCTACAAGATCCGTTAAATTTCAAGTAGTTCCAACTTTCCCTGCCAGATATCAGTGACACCAAGTGGTGAACGTTGTAATTATGATAGAGCGTTTCAACAAAATCTAACCTAGATATTTAGCTTCACGCAAGTTTAGTTACTGGAAGGATTTTTACATGCCATAAATCAATGACATGGCACCGCCGGCATAACTTCCCCTCCGAAGGAAGGCATACTGAAGGATTTTAACGCTCTTAAAAAGTCCAACGACTTCGGCCGGGTTTGAACCCGCTATCTTGGGCACAGCAGTTCAGCATGCTATCAACTACGCCACCGAATCCGCTATTAAAATTATTTTATGGCTGAGATGGGAATTGAGCCCACATCTTCTCAGTTTTGCCTTACGAGACTGAGTGTACCCAGTTCCAGCCCACAGATCAGAATTAAATTCCTTGGCAGAGTCGGGAATCGAACCCGGTTCTCCAGGGCAACAAATTAGTATCCTAGCCGCTACACCAGGAAATGAACCGAAGAATAATAATGGAGGGGCTAGGAAAGAAGTAAATAATGAAAGGCAGTTAGGAAAGGGAAAGAGGAGAAGATCCATCTTAGAAGTCATTAGAGAAAGCTATGGAATTCCTAAAGCAATGTTCAGACCGTTGCCTACGCTATATTATAACTCTGGTTTACAAGTGGCTCTGTGTTTCAACAGTGCAGTGAGTTCTGCTACTTAGGAAGCATTGTATCGTTCTGAATCCCTTGTCCATATCTTTAAGGGGGCTCTGATACAACGCGAGTGAGAGTTTTCTCACGCAGTTAACAATTAAAGTATAGCTTCACTATTATGTGACATACATTTATGATAACTTATAAAGTTATAGGCAATATATAGGGTTTTTATTTAAAGTAAAAAGGTGAACAGTAAATAAAGTACTACGTGATTTATTGGCAGGAAAATATTTGTGATTTTTAAACGTCATGAATCTTAAAATACACGATTTAACAAGAAATATCAGTCTGATTGCAATGCTTTTTCTTTCATTTAAAGAAAACACATGAATACCGAGGAATATTGAATATTTGATTTGTCTTTCAAAAGTAGATTTTTGATAAATTTTCCAAGTAGGCTGTATCTTAATTATTTTTTTAAATATAATTTCATGAATGAGGTTCATCCTCCTTATCCGTGTGTTTTCTTTACAAGAATAATTCCATTCAAAGTGGTATATCTTGTTAAATCGTGCTTTTTGTGATTCATGACGTATAAAAAGTTACAAATATTTTCCTACGAATAAATCACGCAATACTTTATATAAAAAACAAGTAGTTCCGTGAAGAACTAAATAGCCTATTTTCATATATCCTACTATCAACATACAAATTGTCAGTTTGATTGCTGTAATAAATTCATAGATATTGAGAACCGTCCAAATACTTTGGATGGTCACCATGTTGGATTTCTATATTATAGGCCTTAGATTTATGTACTACTAAATGAAGATTATTGTGTAGGTGATTTATTCAAACTTCAATCGCATGATTTGGACACAAGAAATAAAAGCAGGATTTTAAAATTTCGCTCAGCCGCCATCTTGTGGTTATGAAAATAATTTAAATAAATTAGATGCCAGTCGATTAAAATTTGTATAAAATATATACCGTATCAAGTTTCACTGCGCTTGGATGGTTAAAACGCAAGAAACGTCCATTTGAATATTTAAATTTCGCGTCGCCGCCATGTTGGATTTGTTCTCGTCACGTAATTGAACGTCCCGTAGTTGAACTTATGCTTATAGCCTCTATACACTTACGAAATTTCAGTTTGATTGCTGTAGCAGATTAATAGATATTGAGAACCGTCTAAATAATTCGGATGGTTGCCATGATGGATATTAATATATGTAGGTCATAGAGTTATGCACTCTTAGATGATGATTATTGTGTACGTTCATTATGCAAATGTTGATTTCGATCGCATGATTATGACACCAGGAATCAAAACTTAATTTTCGAAATTCGATCAGCCGCCATCTTGAGGTTACATAAACAATTGAACTAAATTAGATACCAGTGCATTACAATGTGTATAATCATTTGCTGTACGAAGTTTCATTGCTTTTGGATCATTAAATCGCAAGAAAAGTCGATTTAAAACTTTCAACTTCGCTTGGCCGCCATGTTCGTTTTGTAGTTAAACGGTACTTGAAAGTCTCATAAATGAACGTCCAGTAGTGCCCTTTATCTCCGTACCAAATGTCATGGTGATACCGGTAATAGTTTCAGAGATATAGAATGCCGGTGAAATAATTCGCACAGCCGCCATCTTGAGGTTTTGTGAACAATTGAACGAAGTTAGATGTCGGTGCATTACAATGTACCAAGTTTCATTGCGTTTGGTTGGTTAAATCGCGAGAAACGTCTATTAAAATTCGGAACTTTGCTTGGCCGCCATGTTAGTTTTGTAGTTACCAGGTTTTTTAAAGTCACGTAGATAGTCCCCTTTATCACCGTACAAAATTCCAGGGTGATATCGGTAATTGTTTCAGAGATATTGAATGCTGGTGAAATATTTCGCACAGCCGCCATGTTGGATTGGTGAGACGTAACAAAATTTTAAGGGCACGGGCGAGGTCGCCCGGAATAGTGCTATGAACTTACCGAGTTTTATTGAAATCGCTACAGCCGTTTAGACGTTATTAGGGGAAGGCACACACCATCACACACCATTACACATGCACACACAGACATACACACGGACAAAAGGTGATCTCATAAGCCTAATTTTTTCATAAATTAAAATAGGCTAAAAATAGCTTTTTGATAAATTTTCCAAGTGAGCTGTATGTTAATTTTTTTTTAAATAATTTAATGAATGATTTTCATCCTCCGTATCCATGTGTTTTCTTTACAGGAAAAAGAATAATTCCATTCAGAGTTGTATTTCGTGTTAAATCGTGCTTTTTGTGATTCATGACGTTTAAAAAATTACAAATATTTTTCTACGAATAAATCACGCAATACTTTATATATAAAATAAAGCCCTATGTATTGTCTACAACTTTGTAAGTTCTCATAATTGTATGTCACATATTAGTGAAGCTATGATTTAATTGTTAACTGTGTGCAAATACTTCCACTTGCGGTATATGAGTCCCTTTAAAGATATGGACAAGGGATTCAGTACGACGTGATCCTACTAAATGCTCTGGTTAGATTGTTCTAGGAGTAGCCAATTTCGTAGTCACAACGGAGACGTAGTCACAATGCTGTCGGCAGTAATATCTCTTCTCTTAAGTCAGCAAAATAATTTCTCTTCTTCTCTTTATAGCATTGTTGTTTCCCGTCATGGAGAGCATCGTCTCAATTCTCCAAGGACCCATCTAAGGCCTCTGCTGCCACAAGATGGAAATGTCTGGCCCTGGCAAAAGTCAGCCATCCTACAGCACGAAGTTAGTCATACACTCCACCAGAACGCCACATTCATTGGGAATTACATGACTGAGTTGATATACTGTACATATACAAAATTTGTGGGTTCGGGTCCATGCAACCAAAATTTGTAACCTATTGAAATAATGAAATATGAAAAAACTTAGCCTGCTTCCAGTCGACTGACCGGGTCAGGAATGGAATGAATGAAGCCCCCATCTAGCGGCGAGGATATGGACTGTGCCGGCTGCCGAGGCCTGACGCACTCCTCTGGGGCAATGATTAAATGAATGACACATGAAATGAAATGATAGTGGAGATTGTTGCTGGAATGAAATTTTTGACAGGGAAAACTGGAATACCCGGAGAAAAACCTGTCTGCCTCCGTTTTGTCCAGCACAGATCTCACATGGAGTGACCGGGATTTAAACCACGGACCCAGCGGTGAGAGGCCGGCGTGCTGCCGCCTAAGCCACGGAGGCATGTAACCTATTGAAATAATAATAATAATAATATTAATAACCCAATACCACATTATCATATAGAATGTACAATCCGGGACCCGCGACCAAACAATAAAACACGTAATTAATATGCAAAAGGAGAACATTATATCAATAGCCTAATCTAACTGATATGGGCTGGCTGCGTGGCTCAGCGGTAACGTTCTCGCTTGCTGTTCCCAAGGTTGCAGGATCAAATCCTGGCGCAGTCAGCTGGCATTTGAGGGTACGCAAATGCGAGGGAATCGTGTCAGTAGATTTACTGGGACGTTAAAGATCCCCTTCAAGGTGAAATTCCGTCACCCCGGCGTCTCTTAAGGGAACCAGTTAGTGAGGAATGACAAAAAATTGTATTTTTTTTGTTTGTATGCTAAAAAAAACTCTCCATTCTCTCCCGATTACACCAATATATAACACATTGGTATAGAAACCATATTTGAGGTCATTATTGTTATTTCAATGTAACCATGCCTACGTCAATTACATGAAACGGCTGAATATTTAACCTTAATTTTCTCAAGATTAAAATTTTTGATATTTTGGAACTTTTTCTCAGGAACCACATGCCTGATCAAGTTGAAATTTTCTCAAGTTATAGATGCTTATAAACCAAAAGCTGCGAAATAAATGGAAGTAATCGAAAAAAAAAGATTAAAAATTAAAAATTAAAATTAAAAAATCTCAAATAAAAGCTAATAGATATTGACGAAATCAAAAATTCACGAAATCGAAACAAAATTCCTGACAACAATAACTTTGCTTCACAATCTGTATCAATAACATTAGATTAAGAATTATAGACTTCACCCAATTATCTATTTTAACATCAGAGAAAAAGGTACCAAAATACAAGTACTCTTCTAAAATTTTCATAATTTTCAAATGTTCAATATCTTTCAAATATATTTTCAATTTCTATAGTTCACTAACAAAACACTGCCATGGATGTTGTTGATAACTTCTAAGAATCTCAAGTCTCTAGTTGTCATGGTTATCTAATAACAAAGCTTTGCATTGTTGGCTAATCTACACTACCCGGTTCCATTAAAGCCTTAGTTGTTAAAAGGGACGTAAAACCAATAACATTATTATTATTGTTATTATTATTATTATTATTAATATTAATATTATTCTTGCATCGTTATGCCCGACTCAGGAGCACGGTTGAACCTGTTTAGCTGATGTGTTGGCCTTCTTTTCCTTCCAAAATCTCTTCATCCTCTCGCTGAGCGCCTTTCTTCGGTCTTCTGTCCAAGTTATGGTGGCCCTGGTGTTAGGCTTGTCTTCAAATTGGTGATTGTCGATTAGGGTTCTGAATTTGCATCTGTCCTGTATAATATTGTCTGAAATGTTGATTTCTGGAGATCTGTTTCAATTTCACGTAACCAGCTGTTCTTGGTTTTTAGTGAGAGGGACAAGTTGAGAATTCTTTTAGTCAATCTGCCATTGTTCATTCTGATAATGTGCCCGTAAAATTTCAATCGTCTTTTCCGAAAAGTATGAGACATTTTTTCACATTGGCGATATAATTATTTCCTGGGATGACTTTTTCCTCCAGATTCCCTCTATAAAAACTGGGCCAAAAATTTTTCGTAAAATTTTCCTTTCTTGTTTTTCAATCTATTTGGTTAAAGATTTGCCACCAACGATTAAGGTTTCTGATGCATATAACGCCTCCGGTTTGATTACTGTATTATAATGTCTAAGTTTTGCTTTCCGAGATATTGATTTTTTGTTACACCTATTCCAAGTGATTCTGTAAGCTTTCTGTAATTTGGAAATTCTCTCTTTATTTGCTTCACAGTTCAAACCAGAGGGCTGAATAATTTCTCCCAGATATTTGAATTCGTTCACTTGAAAGATTTTGCCGAATTTAGTTCTCATAGGTTGTCCGTCTAAGTATCGTGAGGCTCCTTCCATGTACTGAGTTTTCTCATAAGAAATTTGAAGTCCCGTTTTGATGGCAATTTCATGTAATTTCTCAATGGAATGAATTGCTTCTTGCCTGTTATTAGAAAGGATTGCTATGTCATCAGCAAAGACCAAACAATGCACATGAATTCTATCTTTGAGTAGTCTGCCAAGGGTTATTCCCTTAGTTTCCTTTTCCCAGGTCCTGATTATCTTCTCAAGTACGAGGTTGAACGGTAACGGAGATAATCCGTCTGCTTGGCAGACCCCAGTGTTAATTGCAAAAGGCTCAGATATTTCGCCGAGGAATTTAACTTTTGAAGTAGTGCCAGTTAATGTTTGTCTGATTAATTCATTAATTCTCTTGTTTTCCTATCCACTTGAAATTCTTCTATTATTATTATTATTATTATTATTTGAGCCATGTTTAACATCTCTCATTTCTTTATTTTCTTTGGCGGCCGTCCCGGTAGACTCAGACGCCATGTGAGACACTTTCTGTCCGGACGTGCCTTGAGGCTCTCCGCCTTATTATTTAAAATGTAATGTTTTTTCCTTTTTATTTAACATTGTTATTATGCCGAAGCCTTCCATTTACTCATGTAAGTAATACATCTAACCTTGTGTCCACTATGCTCATTTCCTAAATTTAACCTTTCTTTTTGATCTTCGTCGTGTGCTTGGATTTGCTGTGGAACCAATCGTAATGGCGGTCTCCTGTTTTATTTTGTTTGAGTCTTCGTTTAACCTTTTATTTGTGCCGTGAAATATATCTGCGAGTGATTTTGTGAGTGTATGTTTTTCTTGCTGCCAGGTGCATTGATGCTGTTTTGATTGGGCATATCTTCGAATGGGTCTCCCGTTGTTTGTGGACGTTGGCGTTTCGACCATTCTCCCAACACGAGGCATGACACCATATATTTTAGCCCTTATGTATTCCCTTCATTCCATGCTTCGTGCAACTGAATCACGGCGGTAACTTTAAGTAGGCCTTACCGTATTCAGCTCGAACTCGGAACGTAAGTTGGGGACCATATAGGTTTAGCATGTTTTGCTAGACTACCTACAAGCACGAGTTGCTTTGTGTTTTATTACTGCATCGACGGCTGGCATTTTGTGTGTTTGATTGCGTGCATGTATCATGATATATTTCACGGACACCTGACGTCATTTGTTTCTTCTTATAGTATCTTTGGTTTTGCTTTTCTTTTCTCTGGGGACTGCCAGCTCGATCGCATCCCCATTGCTCGCCACAGCCTTTGCGACACGCACACAGCCTCTTGTTTTATCTTTGCTATGCTTGATATTTGTGGTCGTCATGACAACCATCCATCTCTAGGCAGAGAAGTGATTGTTGTTGACCAGTGACCGGCTCGATTGCCTCTTGATCTTTTACTTCCTCCCTTTTTACATCGTTTTCACCGAAGTGAGCACAGGTATGAATTTAATTTGTTAACGTTATTTACTATCGTAAGTTATTTATTGTTATTTATATTTATCTTCCCCGTTTGAAAGTGACTTTATTTGACCCCTAGGTGAAGGGTATTCTTTTTTGTGTGTGTTATTCTGGCCGGGTTTCTTTGTGTGTTCGGTTTCAATTCATTAAATTTCCATTTCATTACCCATGTGTCTCATTTAGGAGTGTTTGGCGATCGGGCTGCTCTCTCTCTCTCTCTCTCTCTCTCTCTCTTCAAACCTAGGCCTAACTTATTCTAGCTTTCTAGCACCAAGAGGGTATTCCTACCACTCGTCGTGGGACCACCTTCACGGAGTCTGGAGTCGCTCGGCACATCTGGGCTGCAAGTACGGGCCCAGCACAGGTCAGAAATTAACATCCATTTCCACTGCGTACTCCTTTCTTTTCTAGTTGGTTCCAGTGATGCAGCTAGGAGGCACGCCAAGAATATGTTTATTTTAATAGGGCGGTGCAGATGGTATCAGTTGCGAGGTTAAGTCTCCTGGTCGCTTAGCCATATCCATTGGATTTTAATATTTCGCTGCATATTTTTCAATGCTGTTTTTATTCTGTTTCATGTTCCCTATTGCATACTATGCAAACAAATATTGAGAGTCAATGTGAACTTCCAAGGAGTATGGACCATAAAAATAACAAACTGTAAGGAGAGTGCAATGAGTTGGACCCTATCAACGAACCCCAGCATTGGTAATGTACTAACCAACCCTACTTCTTGTTTCGTACTCATTTCAGGCGCAGGACGGAGGCAAGACATTTGTAGTTATTGTTTTGAATTGTAGCTAGCAGTACTTCTGTAGTTTAGCCATGTATTCTCTCCCAGGTTGTAACGTGAAGAAGGAGCTCATCCAGTCCGACGATGATCTGCTATCGTTTGAAAGTGTCTGTGGGAAAGACACTAATCCATTGACTGAGGTGAAAGGCCATCGCAAGGGAGGCGTAGCCAATATAGTGTCCAAGTGGGGAATTTCATTTTCTGGTGAACTGGGAGTTTCGTCTGTATTTGAGTTCTTAGACAGGGTCAGTGAACTCTGCCATTGTTATGACCTCGAACCAGACGACATTGTTGTCTGCCTACCGTTATTGTTGAGTGGCTTAGCTTTAAAATGGTATCGACTTACCAACAGATCTTTCATCTCGTGGGTTGATTTCTGTAAGTCAATAAAGGAGCGGTTTACTACTTATGATTTTGAACATGACTTGAAGGCTGAAATTCATCGCCGTACCCAGGGTTTGGAAGAGCCTGTAGACGATTTTGTTACTGGGCTAATGACTTTAATAAGTAGGTTGTCGCAGCCCCTTCCCCTTATTGAAACTGTTGATATTGTGTATAGAAATCTAGCACCTGAGTACAAGTCTTTCATACGCCGGTCCTGTGTGTACAGTGTGGCTGACATTGTTGATCAAGGACGTGAATGCGAGTTCAATCGGCGCCTGCGCAAGTCATATGTACCCCCACCCCTCCCCTCTGACAGTTTGTTTCCAGAGACTGCATGCGCGCAATCCCAGATTCAGAGGACTGCGCACCCATCTTCAATATCTCGTCAAGAGGACCGGGCAGTTAACCGTCCCC
The DNA here is from genome assembly GCA_946902985.2 of Meconema thalassinum. Classification (NCBI taxonomy): domain Eukaryota; kingdom Metazoa; phylum Arthropoda; class Insecta; order Orthoptera; family Tettigoniidae; genus Meconema; species Meconema thalassinum. The sequence continues at coordinate 450,138,371 of OX336393.1, read as the reverse complement.
ACTCGCATATTGTCGGGAGTATTCCCAATGCTACTTCTTCTGCGAATCCCGCTCCTCAGGATCAACAGTTACCTCGAAACCCGAACATGTATAACCGTATAAAATGTTGGAATTGTGATCGTTTGGGGCATCATTTTAATTCCTGCCGTGCGCCCTCGCGTGTGTTTTGTCACACATGTGGTCTTCGTGACGTGACGCACATAGCCTGTCCTAGATGTGCTTCGCGTCAGGGAAACGAGCATGGGTCCCCGGTTTAGACCCGCCGGAGTGGCCATGCAATGAAGTTCGCCGGGAAATGAACATTTCCACGACTGGAAACTTCTGTCCTTGGGTCCCTGTAAGTGTTAAGAAATTGTCGATACCCGCTTTACTGGATTCTGGTGCTTCACGTTCATTTATTCAGCGCTCCATCGCGGAACAGCTTCCTGTTACTCAGATTTGTCCACAAGATGAGGGTTTAAAATTTTATTCTGCGGTGAAGTCATCTATTTCTGTTTCTAGCGTTGTAACATGTCATATTAAGATATGTGGTTATTCTTGGGATTGGAACTTCCATGTGGTGGATGACTTATCTACGCCTATGATCTTAGGTTCTGATTTTATGCACAAAGCAGGGTTGAGGCTTGATTTTTCGGATCATTCCTTCAGTTTTTTGTTTAAATCCAAGGAGCTGTTTCATTTTAATACTTGTGAAGCGAGTGTTCCTTGTAATTTTTCTGGTATCTCTGCTGTTCTAATCCCTCCTACTTTATTCACGAGTCAACGTGACGCTTTATCTGATTTGGTGAATGAATTTCCTGATGTTCTCACGTCGGAACTGGGTTCCGCTATCGGCTACGAGTGTCATATTGATTTAACTGATGAGGTTCCAGTTAGGTCGGCGCCATTTTCGTGCTCTCCACCCAAACTCATTGCCATGAGAGAATATATTGATGATCTTAAGGCACGCGGTGTTGTGAGTCCTTCTAAGTCTTCTTATGGTAGTCCAGCATTCCTGGTGCCTAAGAAAGAGGGCACTTTTCGTTTAGTAGTTGATTATCGTCGACTCAATTCTAAGGTGGTGTTCGACAACTTTCCCCTTCCAACTCTGGAGAGCGCTTTTCAGCATTTTCACGGGGCGAAGTACTATTCCGTCCTAGATTTGAACTGTGCATATTATCAAATTCCTCTCGATCCCGAGAGCCGTAAGGTAACTGCGTTCTCCACTCCGTTCGGCCTTTTTGAGTTCAATAAGTTACCCATGGGCATTTCTATCGGCGGACAAGTATTGAGTAGGGTTTTGGATGAGTTATTTGGAGATTTAAAGTATTCATCTGTGTTTAACTATCTTGATGACCTCGTGATTTACAGTCAGTCTTTTGAGGATCACCTGATCCATTTACGTGAAGTCCTATGTCGTCTTCGCAGAGCCGGACTCACTGTTAACCCGGACAAAATCTCTTTGGCTTCGAAGCAAATCAAATTTTTAGGTCACATTCTTTCGGATGGGGGCATAGAAGTGAACCCTGAGCGTGTGCAATGTATCCAAGAGTTCCCTACTCCCACGAATGTGAAAGCAGTCCGACGTTTTTTGGGAATGGCAGGCTTTTACAGTCGGTTCATTAAGGGCTTTTCGGACATTTCAGCGCCCCTGAATTATTTGAAGAAGAAGAAGGTACGATTCGTGTGGGGCCCCGGCCAGTGTCTCGCCTTTGAGAAATTGAAAGAATGTCTTTCTTCTGCTCCCGTCCTTCGAACTCCGGATTTTGGGAAAGATTTTATGTTACATTGTGATGCAAGTGATGTCGCAGTTTCTTGTGTGCTTAGTCAGCAGGTGCATGGTAATTTGGCACCCATCGCTTTTGCCAGTCGGTTGCTTAATGATTGCGAACGCCGGTATTCCACTTTCGAGAAAGAAAGTCTGGCTGTCGTATTCGGCTGTGAACGTTTCAGATCTTTTCTAGAACATCGGCATTTCATAGTGTATACCGACAATGAAGCTCTGTCCTGGATGCGCTCGCATGTCAAAAAAATGGGACGTATAAATCGTTGAATTCTTCGTCTATCCTCTTTCAGCTTTGACATCATTCACGTCAGAGGCAGTGAAAATGTTGTAGCGGATTGTTTGTCACGCATGTTTGAGGAACCTCCTCCCATTGTTGAGATCCCCGAGCCAGTGAATCTTCTCCAACACATTCCATGGTCTTTTACTGACATCCGTACTGTACCCGTTCGTCCTGGGGATGCGATGACCCATCTGCTATAACATCACATCCCTGGAGTTCCAGGACAGAGCGGAGTTAAATGAACCTCTAGTCAAATAAGGAATGTGTCGGAAATTCAGCTGAGTTCTCGAAAAAGCAGTGGGTTTCACGAGACAAAGTATCTCTAGGGTCGTTACGGGCTTAAGTTAATAAAAATAATTCAAATATAAATGGGCGCCATCAACTGAATTCCTAGCAAAACCACTTCCTTTCCGGATAAGTCTTACTCAAGACAAGGAAAGAAAAAGGAACATCACACCATCATCAGATCACAACTAAGATAAAAACAAATTTATTTTACTTTGATAGTCAGACAGACATTTTACATATAATTCCTACCTAAGAGTATGGTCGAATGCAAAGTTAAATTGTCATTGTCCAAAAATCGAACCATCTCCTTTCTAATGCAAAATTATCTTAATCCACATAACAAGAAAAATGTATAAAGTTCTCTTGGTTTCTCAGGATCACTGTAGCACTATGTCTTTCGTCACTGACATTTGTGAAACCTGAGACCTAATTCTCTTTAATTTAACATCAATGTGGATTTAATTAAGTTATTAATCTGCCTAAACATACACATATAATAATCACTCATATTAAATATCACATAAATTATGGTTTGCATGGTATAATTTGAACATAGAACATGTTAATCAAATGTTCCTAAACATTGAATAATTAATTTACACTATTTACATCGTCATTCAATCACTTATCTGTGAATTACTGAAAATTCAAATTATAATTTGGTCATCATCATCGTTATTATCAAAATTAAATATTTCTCACATTTATTCTCACTTCAAAATTTCAAATATTCCTGTCAGAATCGTTAATTCATTTAAATTCACATTTCAAGTTGCAATTCCTTCACATTATCTCTCAATTAAATTTATTTAATTGCATATAAATTCATTAATCATCAGCTTCTTTAATTAATTATCACCTTCTAATTTAGTTATTCATCATCATTACAATCGTCTAATAATTCATTTCAATCAGTTTAATTATTCAATCTTTAACTCATCCACTTTATTTAATTCATCAATTTATTTAAAAATTTAATTTATCAACTTATTTAAATTTCAATCATCTGGTTATTTAGTTTATCATTATTTCATCTAGTCATTCTGATTTTTATTTCATTAGGTCAGATCGTTAATATGCTTAAATCTCAGATTAATATTTTCAGAAAATCTTGTATTATCAACTTCATTTATTTATTTAATTTCCTAACAAATTGTTTAATAAGGTTTATAGAACGTTGTCTTACAGTTTTATTACTTCCAAGTTATATCTCGTATTTAATTTATCATGCCAAAAAATATTGTTGTCTCCACGACATCACGTTGGATCTAACTATCCACAACGACATTATATTTCTTCAATACTTCAAATATCACATTTGAATATAAGAATTACTCCAAAAACTCCATAAATATTCAGCACATACAGCATGAATCTCAACAAATACGCTAGACTGGGTACGGCGACCTCATGTCTGCCTTAAAATACATTAGCAACATTGCTACTATCAAATGGCAAATTCCACAAAATGCCTATCACAAACTCCACTTAACCATGTTGCATGATCTACAAAAACATATAAATGGCTTCAAATTATCAACGCACATAATCTCCAATGACTGTAATTACTCTGATCACATCTAGACAACTTCTTAAACAATTGGAAAAATATTACTTCAGTAATTTAAGATTTGCTTTCAAATAGCATAAATTCTCTTTTACAAGTTTCAATAATTCACATCGCAGAAAAACACCAATGTGCTATAATCTCTCACATCAAAATCTGCAATACTGATCTGCCTTAAAATAATTCTGACCATTAATGATTAATCTTACAAGATTCAATTACTCTAAATCCTTCTCAAAGGTGTCAAACACAATTATAAAAATCATCAAAAGCATCAGCTATAATAGCTGTTAAACTGAAATTACTCTCAAAAGAGTATAGCAACAAAATATTAGATTGGCAAACAAGAATTACTAAATGCAATCCTGTTGACATTTATCGTTACTTTATTTAACAAAATTTCGACTGATATGTGACTAGTAGTTCCTTGTTTAATTCACTTACATCTCGTGTACATTCGGATGATAAAAATGAGTCCCTCAATGGCGAGTAAGATGTGTAACCACCGTACAATCGTATAAATACGAAGGACCTCGCCCCGTCGACTTGGATGATAGTTCCCTAAACGATGGGTAAGGTGAGTAACCACCATACAATCGTATAAATACGAAGGACCCCATCTCGTGGACTGGATGAGTGAATGTACTAGAAAGGAATCAACAAGTTTCTAGTTGTCATATAAAAGCGATGTTCATTCACTAAAGTGAATAACTTCTTAATATCTCCAAACAATCCAATGGAAAAAAATCCCTACTGATGAATAATACACACTCGCTAGTATGCAATGAACTGACAAAGTAATTTCTGATAATCAATTGCAGATCACGAGTTCGAAATACTCGTTACTCAAAAAAAACTATTCATGAAAAATATCCTAGCTGGAAAAATGTCGAAAAGACTAAACATTTGCTTAATAAAGCCAAACAACGGTGAGAATATCGTATAATGATGCCTGCCATATCATATGGTCACTCCATATTCTAGCAAATTCGAAGTATATAAATTCAAACCATGTCTTAATAATCAAATCACTCCTATTAGAAAAAATGTACATGTGTGCCCAGTATTCATGAAAATAATCGTATCAGGTAGTTAGAACTCTTACAATACCTTTCATTATCAGTTGCAATATAATTTCCAAGATCGTCGATTTTCCCTACCTGAAGATTTCTCGTAATATCGGCGTGAATATCATTTCATCCATGAAATGACGATTTCCTTCGAAATCCCAAGCGAATCAGCTGTTGGACTCCTCTCGTCAGGAATCGAATCGATCGCTCTGTGGTGCCATCTTGTCTCTATTCACGTTTACTCGGTCATGTTGAACCTCGGATTACCCATAGCGGATATCGTCCAACTCCTTCTCGAAAAGTTCATGAAAACAGCGGACCCCCTTACTCTTCTTCTAATGTACGCCACTGTTCTGTTAAATGTTGAGTTTAATAATTGTAAGTCCAATCTCAACTTACTGCAAAGTTCCACTTGAGTAAAATAAAATTTTACTTGATAGTGTTCAAGATTACGATACACCCTGTATCTGTTCGTAATATGTAACTCATGAAAACTGTATAAGATATAAATCTTATAAATGCACGATATAATGTTCATCAGAGCCTATGCTAAACATTCAGTTTACTTGGAATAGTAAAAGTCGCTTTGAATGTGTTATATAACAGCATGGTTATAAGGTTATTCGTAAAAGTCTGTGTTTGAACAGCGTCGAAATGAAGCTTGAAATAAAGTCTTCAAATACGAGCAGTGTGATTTTGAAATACCCCGGCTGCCTACAATTGTCTCCTCGGCCAGCTCGCCTGGATCAACGACCCCCTCGGCCTTAGCTGCTCGGCGATACGTGAAATGTTACCTAGACTTCTGCCGTGACGGTTTACGTGTGCTGCGTGACCTTCAATGCCCGTCTCGCTGTGCTATAGAGCTGCTCTGAACTGCCCGTCTTCCTGGGCTCAACTGACTTGCTAGCGCTGTGTCTCGGCTTATGAGCTCCGCGCGGCACGTGGCTTGTTCTCCCCACCACTGCGTTCTCACGTCATGAAGATAGTCTCGAACCCGAATCCTCTCGGCTGTTCTGTTATAAAATAACTTACTTCCATAAAATTATTTCCACATATAATGCATGTTATATATCCTCTTCTAAGTTGTTTTAATTACTATAATTCCATATATGTTTCAATAAAGCTTCACTTCTCCATTCATAATTCTATCTTTTTACAGATTTCAATGCCTCCTTGATTCACGACCTCCTACGTCATCTTGGCTTTCTTCTTGACGCGATCGATGCGCTATCTTTTCTGATTGCTTTTCAAAACCTCAACTACAGCTTAATGTCTGCTGGCGTAGCCGATAGCCTAAAATAGGTATCGGGTACATCTCTCCCGTACATCTCCTTTTTTTTATCAGGATTGAGAAAAAAAAAACACTCTCAGGCATTCAATATATAATACATGTACACGATAGTTCTACAATTCCCTTACTCAGCATGATGGTATTTCCTGATGCTAGCTGCATTAAAAGTTCCTACAACTTCATCAGTATCCATTTTAACAATCTTATAGCTATTATTCTGGTATGTCTGTTCAATACAGAACGGTCCAGCGTACAATGGAGCGAATTTATGGTAGATCTTCAGCTGTAGGTTCGAAGTGACTGGCTTCCTAATCAGCACCTCATCATTTTCTTGAAATGGCTCGTGGAACCTCCTTCCTGCCTGTCTCCTGGCTCTCTTCTCCGCCTGTCTTCTGAGCCTCTCTCCTGCCATCTCGACTCTTCTTTCTTGTGTGGGTTGAGGATCTACTGGTGCCCTCACGACTCGGTCCCATGGTCTATCCGGTTTCAATCCATGATGAAGCATGGACGGAATCTGTCCTGTGCTTTCATGTACTGTGGAATTCAAACATTGGCTAATGATGGGTATCACTTCCATCCATCTATGGTGTTGCCTTGACAAATATAAGCGACACAGCTTACTTATCTCCGGCATAATTCTTTCCGCGGGATTTCCCTCTGGATACCGTACAAAATTAAACACATGCCTGATTCCTAAACGTTCCATAGCAGTAGAAAATTCCATGCTAGTAAATTGCGATCCATGGTCACTCAACAAAACTTCAGGTTTCCCCATGCTCGGAATAACAGTTTTCTCAAGTCTGTTTATCACGTACTTGGACGTAGCTTTCTGTATAGGGCATAGAGATACGTACTTCGAAAATACATCGACTGTGACCAAAACGAACTGATTGCCTTTCGTCGAACGAGGAATCGGACCGAAAATGTCCGTCGCGAAAAGTTCTCTTGGCTTACTGGGTAATATTGATCTAGGAACTTCTTTCATTAACTTAGATGAGTATTTACTTCGCTGACAACTGTCACAGGTCTTTATGACCTCGCGAATCGTTTGTCCCATTTGTCTCCAAACAAAAATTTCTTGAGCGAGAGCCAAAGTCTTGTCTACACCTACATGAGCTGCAGTTCGGTGTATCATCCAAATAACTGGTTTGACAAGCTTGGGTGGGATCACTACTCTAAGTTTAGTATGATCCTGGTCCATATATTGGCATATAACACCTCCCATAATATGATGTTTTCTAGCCTCTATCTCAGTTCTTTGAAAATCCGGATCAGTGTTATCCATCCTGCGTGTCAGAAAACGGTAAATTCTTCGCAAAGGTGCATATCTCTTCTGAGTTTGCGCTAACAACTTCAACTTTTCTAGAGTACCATTATCCTCTTGAATCAAATTTATATGGTTGACAATTACTTCTTCACAAGGGTTTCTGCTCAGCACATCTGCTAACAGATTTAACTTCCCCGGTCTATGTACAACAGTTGGGTTAAATTGCTGTAAGAACAGAGCCCATCTGGTGATGCGGTCACTCGCTAAGTCTGTCTTCATAATAAATTGGAGGGCTTTATGATCTGTGATCACTGTTATGTCATGTCCAAACAACACCTTCTTCCATGTTTTGAGAGCATGAACCACTGCTAATGCCTCTAACTCAGTTGCATAGTAATTCTTCTCACAATTCCTAAGCTTGCGACTGGTGAAAGCTAAATATCTATGTTTCTTGTCATCATCCAGCTGATATAGGATTCCACTAATACCTATTTTGGATGCGTCTGTCTCTACAAAAAATCTTCTTGTAAAATCAGGATACTCAAGTTTGATATTTTGGATCAGCATTTTCTTGGCCGCTAAAAACGCTTGATTGCATCTATCGTCCCATTTCCATCGATTTCCCTTCCTCAATAAATCCTGCAGAGGTGCCATCGTCTCAGTATATTCAGGACAATGTGTTGAAAAGAACTGACACATGCCTAAAAACTGCCGTACCTCTTTAATCTTTCGTGGTGTTGGAAACTCTGAAATTGCCATGATTTTCTTTGGATTGGGCCTATAACCATCTCCATCGATTCTATGTCCAAGAAATTCAATTTCTTCATGAAAGAACTGACATTTATTGAAGTTCACCTTGAAGTTCGTTCTCCTAAGATCTTCAAAAAGCATTTGAAGGTGTCTGATATGTTCTTCCGCTGTCTCAGACGCTATAATCAGGTCATCAATGTAGCTTACAACATGCTCTTTAACTGCATCTGACAAATTTTCATCTAGTGCTCGGATCATCACCGGACCACTATTTTTCACACCAAAAGGTAACCTATTGAATACATATGTTTTATGGTCAAACAAGAACCCTGTGTATTGTTTGCAGTCTTCTGCTAGCTCAACATGATAATATGAACTAGTCAGATCGATTGTCGAGAAGAAACTCTTTCCTCTGAATCGGCGTAACAATTCACGAATAACAGGTGGTCTATCGTGTTCAGGAAGAACTCTTTCGTTAAGGGCTCTGGCATCTAGACATATCCTCAGCTTACCGTTAGGTTTCTTGACAACAGCTAAAGGATTCAAATAAGCAGTTGGCATTTTCTTAATTATTCCATCTGTCTCCATGTCGCTTATCATTATGCTGACTTCCTCCTTCCATTTATCCGGAATGGGATATAAATTTTTATGGTATGGTTTGTCATCCATCAACTTGATGCTGTATGTAAAATTTTCTATGAGACCTGGTTTGTCATTGAATATATCCTCATATTCTGAAATTACTTGATCAAACTGCCCCTTAATTTCTGGATTCATTTTACTTGTCATGCCAATTTTATCTTCTATAGATCTTTCAACGCTGCATACAATTTCATCCAATATATCCTCTCTGAATGAAATGAATGAAATCCACAGCCTGCTTCCAGTCTCCGACCGGGTCAGGAATGGAATGAATGAAGCCCCCATCTAGCGGCGAGGATATGAACCGTGCCGGCTGCCGAGGCCTGACGCACTCCTCTGGGGCAATGATTAAATGAATGGCAGATGAAATGAAATGATTAGTGGAGAGTGTTGCTGGAATGAAATTTTGACAGGGAAAACCGGAGTACCCGGAGAAAAACCTGTCTGCCTCCGTTTTGTCCAGCACAGATCTCACATGGAGTGACCGGGATTTGAACCACGGACCCAGCGGTGAGAGGCCCGCGTGCTGCTGCCTAAGCCACGGAGGCTTACAATATATCCTCTCTAAAGAATGTCATCTCTGATTCTTGATTTTCCATAACCCCTTCTTGAAAGTACATGCGCCTACTCTGCATATCTATGATCAGGCCACTCTCACTTAGGAAATCCACTCCTAGGATCATGTCAAAATGTAGTTGACCCACTACAAGGAACATCTGTTCAAAACTTCTGGTTCCAATCCCAACATCTAAAAGTACCTGACTTTTACATTTCATACTCCTGTCTGGGATCACCCCTTGAATTTTGCTAACAACAGTTGGCAACATTGTAATTCCTCCTAATAATTTCAATTCATCCAGGCAACCTATGGATATCAAGCTCACCATAGCCCCTGTGTCTACAAGTGTCTTTATCTCTTTTCCCATGACTTCCACACTAATAACTGGCAATTCATGTCTATTTTCCCGTTGTACTATGTCTTCTTCCTCGATTAAATCCTCGTCCTTGACCTGATATGTTTCCACGATGACGATTGATTCCCAATGATTTTCATTTTCCTCTGGAGTTAATTTGACGTTTTTTTTTTCCTTCGCCACTCGTGCTGGCTCGATTGACATCTCTCACTGTCTCCTCGAGTGGTGCACTAGGCTGTCTATCCTCTTGTCTCGACCTCTCATGTCCACGATTGTCCCGTCTGTCGTTAGGATCGTTTCTTCGGCCATCCTGTCGGTCGTTTCCATTATACTGTTGACCTTGGCCCCTGTTATTCCTTCCCCGATATCTGTTATTATACCGATTCCTGTCCTGATACCTGGAATTTTGGTTATAATTCCTGTACCGGCTATCTCTCGCTTCTTGATCGTATGGCCTTTCATATGGTCCTCTATATCGATCATTTCCTCTTGCGTTACGGATATTTCCTCGATTCCCATCGTTCCGTCGGTTTTCCCAGGAATCCCTACTGTCCGTTTGAGCTGCATTGTCCACGACTACCGCATTTACTTCTTGCGTGTTCCTGTTGTCGTTTCTATTACTTCTAGGTGTGACCTGTGCGCTTGTATAATCCAACCGCCGCAAAATGTCATCATAATGTTCCAGCGTATTGGCTCCCGATGCTATCAGAGATCGCTGTACCTCTATCGGTAACTGTCGCGCTATAGCTTGCAAAAGCTCTTCTTCTGGCAATGGAGGAATAAGGAACTGTAATTTAGCCAGCTGTGACGTGAAATAGTTGGCGTAATGCGTCGGATGTGACGTAGAATAGCGTTTGGAGTACATCTCCGCTCTTACGTTGAGTTGATCCTCGGCACTCCAGAATCTCCTCAAGAAAGCCATGGCAAATTGCTCCATGTTCGCAAAATTGCTTCTGAACGCTCTAAACCACGTAAGTGCAGATCCATCTAAGGCGCGTTCTACTATCCTTAGCTCTCTTTCTTTGGCTACCCTGTGTTCCGCCATGTAGTCTCGAATATCTCGCAGAAATTCTACTGGTGTAACTCCTGTATTTCCCGAAAACTTTCTCGGTTTGTCATCTAGGTTCCTTATAATTGTGACTGGACCTGAGTATCGTTCGCTTGGACCTAACGTACTCCTACTCGAACTCGGATTGTCCTGAGGGGTTGAACTGACCCTTTCGAATGTCACATTCGGTTGCATTTGACGGTCTTCTACCATGCTCGGTTCTTGATTCGTCATACTGCGGTCTATCGCTGTTTGATTTATCAATGTTTCCCCTGATGTTATATTATGACTGGTAAAACTGTTAACTATGGATTCTAGTTTAGTCATCCTGTCTTCTGCTAATCTCTTGACCTGAGTCTTCAGCTCATCTAACGATGTAACATCCTGCGTCTTGTTACTTTCGTCTAGATCGTTTCTTAACTTGTCAATTTTTCCTTCGCACGTGTTCCTTACTAACGCGACTTGTTCTTTCAACAGATCAACATCTGTTCTAAATAGAGTTGAATCTATCTTCATCGCTTCTTTGCTTTCCGTAAACCTAGCTTCTAAGTTTGCCATACCTGCGATTAATTTTTCATCTAACCCGTCACGTTTCTCTTTTGCTTCGGCATCGACCTCACTATACCGTTCTTCCACAATTGCTCCGACTCTATTTTTAAATAAAGCTAAGTTTTCGTTAACCTTTTGCTCTATATCGTCGTCTATCTTTCTAATATCCTTCTGCAATTGATTTTCTAATGACTTTAAATTAGAATTGACCTCTCCCAAGACTTCCTCTTTAATGGTCCCAATTACTGTCTTTAAATCTTTTATTTCGTTACCTAGATTCGTTTCTAGACCCTTAATCTTAGTCTCGAAAGATACTTCGGTAGACCAATCTTGAATTTTTCCTACATCTGCCACTAAACCATCGATGTCGAATCTCAACTTCGATACATCTGACTTAATGTCTTTCTGTATGGTCATAACGTCTGTTCTTAAAGTAAAAATATTTTCTTCTCCTCTACTTTCCAATTCAATAATATTTTTCCTTAATATTTGAACATTTTACTCTCCTTTCATGTTTACTGCAATTATGTCTAATTGTAAAGTTTTCAGCATCTCATTATTCTTTAAAGTTAAACTATTCTCTAATCTAGTTAACTTATTTTCTAATTCAGTATTAGTTTCTTCACTACGAGACTGTAATTTCTCTTCCAATGATTTGAAATTGTCCTCACTATTTGACTGTAATTTCTTTTCTAATGACTTAAAGTTATCTTTCAAGTTAGCTTCACTAGCTTTTAAATGACTTTCAGTATTAGTCTGTAATCTAGTTTCTAATGACGTCAAATTGTCTTCGGTATTTGACTGTAGCCTTGTTTCTAATAACTTTAAATTATCTTCATTAGTTGACTGCAACCTAGTCTCTAATGACTTTAAATTATCCTTCAGATTGCCTTCGCTATTAGCCTGTAATGCTTGTACATTCTCTTTACATTTAGCTTCTAATCTAGCTTCTGAATTATTAATTTGTTCTTTAACTTCCGTTTCCATCTTAGAAATAGTTTCTGCAATTCCAGACATACCCGTCTGCAACTCTCCTAACACCTTCGCTAAATCTTCCGGCAACATAATTATATTTCAATATAGAATTATATAGAGACGTTAGACAACAACACATCACAATGTCTCAATTCCTGCATTCACTTGGGTATAGGGAAAAATATCTTATAACTAACATGATATTACTAATACGATTAATATGAACACTGGATTGGGCACACAAGTACATTGTCTGACTTAAGTTTAATAAATTTTGTAACACACTTAAATGAACTTGAGATCAATCTCTCAGTAATCTAAATCTGATGTGATTCCATAGAATTAACAAAATCGAAAAGCCCCACTAGTTGGATAAAGCCAATTCTCCCTCTCTCTCTGTACCCGTTCGTCCTGGGGATGCGATGACCCATCTGCTATAACATCACATCCCTGGAGTTCCAGGACAGAGCGGAGTTAAATGAACCTCTAGTCAAATAAGGAATGTGTCGGAAATTCAGCTGAGTTCTCGAAAAAGCAGTGGGTTTCACGAGACAAAGTATCTCTAGGGTCGTAACGGGCTTAAGTTTTATAAAAATAATTCAAATATAAATGGGCGCCATCAACTGAATTCCTAGCAAAACCACTTCCTTTCCGGATAAGCCTTACTCAAGACAAGGAAAGAAAAAGGAACATCACACCAACATCAGATCACAACTAAGATAAAAACAAATTTATTTTACTTTGATAGTCAGACAGACATTTTACATATAATTCCTACCTAAGAGTATGGTCGAATGCAAAGTTAAATTGTCATTGTCCAAAAATCGAACCATCTCCTTTCTAATGCAAAATTATCTTAATCCACATAACAAGAAAAATGTATAAAGTTCTCTTGGTTTCTCAGGATCACTGTAGCACTATGTCTTTCGTCACTGACATTTGTGAAACCTGAGACCTAATTCTCTTTAATTTAACATCAATGTGGATTTAATTAAGTTATTAATCTGCCTAAACATACACATATAATAATCACTCATATTAAATATCACATAAATTATGGTTTGCATGGTATAATTTGAACATAGAACATGTTAATCAAATGTTCCTAAACATTGAATAATTAATTTACACTATTTACATCGTCATTCAATCACTTATCTGTGAATTACTGAAAATTCAAATTATCATTTGGTCATCATCATCGTTATTATCAAAATCAAATATTTCTCACATTTATTCTCACTTCAAAATTTCAAATATTCCTGTCAGAATCGTTAATTCATTTAAATTCACATTCCAAGTTGCAATTCCTTCACATTATCTCTCAATTAAATTTATTTAATTGCATATAAATTCATTAATCATCAGCTTCTTTAATTAATTATCACCTTCTAATTTAGTTATTCATCATCATTACAATCGTCTAATAATTCATTTCAATCAGTTTAATTATTCAATCTTTAACTCATCCACTTTATTTAATTCATCAATTTATTTCAAAATTTAATTTATCAACTTATTTAAATTTCAATCATCTGGTTATTTAGTTTATCATTATTTCATCTAGTCATTCTGATTTTTATTTCATTAGGTCAGATCGTTAATATGCTTAAATCTCAGATTATTATTTCATTAATTATTATTTTCAGAAAATCTTGTATTATCAACTTCATTTATTTATTTAATTTCCTAACAAATTGTTTAATAAGGTTTATAGAACGTTGTCTTACAGTTTTATTACTTCCAAGTTATATCTCGTATTTAATTTATCATGCCAAAAAATATTATTGTCTCCACGACATCACGTTGGATCTAACTATCCACAACGACATTATATTTCTTCAATACTTCAAATATCACATTTGAATATAAGAATTACTCCAAAACTCCATAAATATTCAGCACATACAGCATGAATCTCAACAAATACGCTAGACTGGGTACGACGACCTCATGTCTGCCTTAAAATACATTAACAACATTGCTACTATCAAATGGCAAATTCCACAAAATGCCTATCACAAACTCCACTTAACCATGTTGCATGATCTACAAAAACATATAAATGGCTTCAAATTATCAACGCACATAATTTCCAATGACTGTAATTACTCTGATCACATCTAGACAACTTCTTAAACAATTGGAAAAATATTACTTCAGTAATTTAAGATTTGCTTTCAAATAGCATAAATTCTCTTTTACAAGTTTCAATAATTCACATCGCAGAAAAACACCAATGTGCTATAATCTCTCACATCAAAATCTGCAATACTGATCTGCCTTAAAATAATTCTGACCATTAATGATTAATCTTACAAGATTCAATTACTCTAAATCCTTCTCAAAGGTGTCAAACACAATTATAAAAATCATCAAAAGCATCAGCTATAATAGCTGTTAAACTGAAATTACTCTCAAAAGAGTATAGCAACAAAATATTAGATTGGCAAACAAGAATTACTAAATGCAATCCTGTTGACATTTATCGTTACTTTATTTAACAAAATTTCGACTGATATGTGACTAGTAGTTCCTTGTTTAATTCACTTACATCTCGTGTACATTCGGATGATAAAAATGAGTCCCTCAATGGCGAGTAAGATGTGTAACCACCGTACAATCGTATAAATACGAAGGACCTCGCCCCGTCGACTTGGATGATAGTTCCCTAAACGATGGGTAAGGTGAGTAACCACCATACAATCGTATAAATACGAAGGACCCCATCTCGTGGACTGGATGAGTGAATGTACTAGAAAGGAATCAACAAGTTTCTAGTTGTCATATAAAAGCGATGTTCATTCACTAAAGTGAATAACTTCTTAATATCTCCAAACAATCCAATGGAAAAAATCCCTACTGATGAATAATACACACTCGCTAGTATGCAATGAACTGAAGAAGTAATTTCTGATAATCAATTGCAGATCACGAGTTCGAAATACTCGTTACTCAAAAAAAACTATTCATGAAAAATATCCTAGCTGGAAAAATGTCGAAAAGACTAAACATTTGCTTAATAAAGCCAAACAACGGTGAGAATATCGTATAATGATGCCTGCCATATCATATGGTCACTCCATATTCTAGCAAATTCGAAGTATATAAATTCAAACCATGTCTTAATAATCAAATCACTCCTATTAGAAAAAATGTACATGTGTGCCCAGTATTCATGAAAATAATCGTATCAGGTAGTTAGAACTCTTACAATACCTTTCATTATCAGTTGCAATATAATTTCCAAGATCGTCGATTTTCCCTACCTAATGATTTCTCGTAAGATCGGCGTGAATATCATTTCATCCATGAAATGACGATTTCCTTCGAAATCCCAAGCGAATCAGCTGTTGGACTCCTCTCGTCAGGAATCGAATCCATCGCTCTGTGGTGCCATCTTGTCTCTATTCACGTTTACTCGGTCATGTTGAACCTCGGATTACCCATAGCGGATATCGTCCAACTCCTTCTCGAAAAGTTCATGAAAACAGCGGACCCCCTTACTCTTCTTCTAATGTACGCCACTGTTCTGTTAAATGTTGAGTTTAATAATTGTAAGTCCAATCTCAACTTACTGCAAAGTTCCACTTGAGTAAAATAAAATTTTACTTGATAGTGTTCAAGATTACGATACACCCTGTATCTGTTCGTAATATGTAACTCATGAAAACTGTATAAGATATAAATCTTATAAATGCACGATATAATGTTCATCAGAGCCTATGCTAAACATTCAGTTTACTTGGAATAGTAAAAGTCGCTTTGAATGTGTTATATAACAGCATGGTTATAAGGTTATTTGTAAAAGTCTGTGTTTGAACAGCGTCGAAATGAAGCTTGAAATAAAGTCTTCAAATACGAGCAGTGTGATTTTGAAATACCCCGGCTGCCTACAATTGTCTCCTCGGCCAGCTCGCCTGGATCAACGACCCCCTCGGCCTTAGCTGCTCGGCGATACGAGAAATGTTACCTAGACTTCTGCCGTGACGGTTTACGTGTGCTGCGTGACCTTCAATGCCCGTCTCGCTGTGCTATAGAGCTGCTCTGAACTGCCCGTCTTCCTGGGCTCAACTGACTTGCTAGCGCTGTGTCTCGGCTTATGAGCTCCGCGCGGCACGTGGCTTGTTCTCCCCACCACTGCGTTCTCACGTCATGAAGATAGTCTCGAACCCGAATCCTCTCGGCTGTTCTGTTATAAAATAACTTACTTCCATAAAATTATTTCCACATATAATGCATGTTATATATCCTCTTCTAAGTTGTTTTAATTACTATAATTCCATATATGTTTCAATAAAGCTTCACTTCTCCATTCATAATTCTATCTTTTTACAGATTTCAATGCCTCCTTGATTCACGACCTCCTACGTCATCTTGACTTTCTTCTTGACGCGATCGATGCGCTATCTTTTCTGATTGCTTTTCAAAACCTCAACTACAGCTTAATGTCTGCTGGCGTAGCCGATAGCCTAAAATAGGTATCGGGTACAGTACGTACCAAGCAGATGACCCATTTTGTGTCACATTGCGTGAAAAAATTCTCGGGAAAGATCCTGGTGTATCTGAGTTTTCATTGCGCAATGATGTTATAGTGCATACCGCTCCTCGATCTTCGAAATGTAGGATTTTCGTGCCAGAGAATATACGAAGTATGCTCTTGGCGTATTTCCATGAATCCTGTTTTGGATTACATTTAGGTATGACGAAGACTTTCCATAAAATCTCTCAGGAATTCTTCTGGCCTCATTTGAAAGCGGATGCTTTTGCTTTCGTCCGAAAATGTGTTACGTGTCAACGTTCTAAGCCAGCAAAGAATTCTCGCATTGGACTTCACCACGCTGACACGATGTCATATCCTAATGAGCGCCTGTTTATAGATTATTTTGGTCCTCTAGTTAGGTCATCTTCTGGTCATAAAGCTATACTTACTGTCGTTGATGGATTTTCAAAATTTGTATGGTTATTTCCTGTCAGGGAAATCACGACACGTACCACTGTTAGGCTTTTGACCAATCATATTTTTGGTGTTTTTGGTCCTCCAAAGCTTTTAGTGTCCGATAACGCGAGCGTTTTCCGGTCCAAGTCTTTTAGATCAATGTGTTTTTCTTGGGGAATTGATCATGTCTTTTTGGCACCCTACCACCCTCAGCCAAATCACGTTGAAAGGTTTCATCGTAACTTGAAGGCTTGCTTGAGTGCGTTCCACAACGCAGATCAGTCACGTTGGGACGCAAATCTTCAGTTTTTCTCCTTAGGATTTAACACTGCTCTTCATGAATCGACGAATTCTACCCCTTCGGAATTGTTTTTAGGAAGGCGTATTGTTGATCCACTTCAGCTTCAGTGGAAAATAGATTATCTGGCTGCGCCATCCCGCCGTACCTCAGTCAAAGAAAAATGGGAAGTTGCTGTACGGCATCTGAAAAGGGCACGAGATCGCGTGGCGTCTCGCTATAACAAGGGTAGGCAACCTGTTTGTTTTCAGGTGAATGACGACGTGCTAGTGCGCCTGCACCCACAGAGTTCGGCCAAGAATAAGGAGTCAGCTAAGTTAATGCTTCGCTGGAGCACGCCCAAAACTATAACTAGATTTTTAACACCTGTCACTGTTGAATTGATCTCCAAGGAGAATCCCACCGACGTATCCAGAGCTCACATATCTCAATTGAAACCATTTATTGTGTAACCTTCTTATTTTCTGTGATTAATGTTGTCAATCATAATTTGCTTATGTTATCCAAGGAAGCTAGTATTCATATGGCGTCTCCTTGACCTGCCTATTATTGAACCAATTTTGACCGAGGCAGAGTCAAGTACAAATTTACGAGCTCAAGAAAGAAAATAATACAAGAAGAAATAGGCCTACATACTCTGTGTAACTTAATATTTATTGTAAAAATATGTATTTTTGCGAATTCGGCCAGTAGAGAATTTATATTCTATAAATAATGGACACATTATATCGCTTCTGTTATTTTAATACGTCACTTTCATGATGGGTATAAGGAGAATGGCAGACTTCGGCGTCAAAGGGCGAAAGTCTTTTGTTTATGATTTTCGTCCGTGTCTCTATCTACTTTTCTTGTCATTGTAACGCTCAGGCGAACCGTAATGCCATTATGACAAGCCCAGGGATCGTCAAAGGAACGCGCGCCTTTGGGGACCCCGAAGGAGTTCTGTCCTGATATTGCGATCGCCGAAGCGATCTGATTATTTTTATATATTACTTCATTTTATAACTGTATTCTTTCTGATATGGCTCAATTGCTTAAGTGATTGTTATATCGATCACCCTCCCCCCTCATATTTTGTGTACTGTTATAGTTGTTGACAAACCACCTGTGTGATAAGGATGTTGTGTATTTTGGAACACTTGGGACATGATTGATTTCAAAGCGGTGGTACTTAGTGATGTAAAAAGAAAAATCTTTTATTATTATAAATAATTTTTCTTTTGGGGGGTGGTGTGGATCCTGAGCCATGTTTAACATCTCTCATTTCTTTATTTTCTTTGGCGGCCGTCCCGGTAGACTCAGACGCCATGTGAGACACTTTCTGTCCGGACGTGCCTTGAGGCTCTCCGCCTTATTATTTAAAATGTAATGTTTTTTCCTTTTTATTTAACATTGTTATTATGCCGAAGCCTTCCATTTACTCATGTAAGTAATACATCTAACCTTGTGTCCACTATGCTCATTTCCTAAATTTAACCTTTCTTTTTGATCTTCGTCGTGTGCTTGGATTTGCTGTGGAACCAATCGTAATGGCGGTCTCCTGTTTTATTTTGTTTGAGTCTTCGTTTAACCTTTTATTTGTGCCGTGAAATATATCTGCGAGTGATTTTGTGAGTGTATGTTTTTCTTGCTGCCAGGTGCATTGATGCTGTTTTGATTGGGCATATCTTCGAATGGGTCTCCCGTTGTTTGTGGACGTTGGCGTTTCGACCATTCTCCCAACACGAGGCATGACACCATATATTTTAGCCCTTATGTATTCCCTTCATTCCATGCTTCGTGCAACTGAATCACGGCGGTAACTTTAAGTAGGCCTTACCGTATTCAGCTCGAACTCGGAACGTAAGTTGGGGACCATATAGGTTTAGCATGTTTTGCTAGACTACCTACAAGCACGAGTTGCTTTGTGTTTTATTACTGCATCGACGGCTGGCATTTTGTGTGTTTGATTGCGTGCATGTATCATGATATATTTCACGGACACCTGACGTCATTTGTTTCTTCTTATAGTATCTTTGGTTTTGATTTTCTTTTCTCTGGGGACTGCCAGCTCGATCGCATCCCCATTGCTCGCCACAGCCTTTGCGACACGCACACAGCCTCTTGTTTTATCTTTGCTATGCTTGTTATTTGTGGTCGTCATGACAACCATCCATCTCTAGGCAGAGAAGTGATTGTTGTTGACCAGTGACCGGCTCGATTGCCTCTTGATCTTTTACTTCCTCCCTTTTTACATCGTTTTCACCGAAGTGAGCACAGGTATGAATTTAATTTGTTAACGTTATTTACTATCGTAAGTTATTTATTGTTATTTATATTTATCTTCCCCGTTTGAAAGTGACTTTATTTGACCCCTAGGTGAAGGGTATTCTTTTTTGTGTGTGTTATTCTGGCCGGGTTTCTTTGTGTGTTCGGTTTCAATTCATTAAATTTCCATTTCTTTACCCATGTGTCTCATTTAGGAGTGTTTGGCGATCGGGCTGCTCGCTCTCTCTCTCTCTCTTCACACCTAGGCCTAACTTATTCTAGCTTTCTAGCACCAAGAGGGTATTCCTACCACTCGTCGTGGGACCACCTTCACGGAGTCTGGAGTCGCTCGGCACATCTGGGCTGCAAGTACGGGCCCAGCACAGGTCAGAAATTAACATCCATTTCCACTGCGTACTCCTTTCTTTTCTAGTTGGTTCCAGTGATGCAGCTAGGAGGCACGCCAAGAATATGTTTATTTTAATAGGGCGGTGCATATTATTATTATTATTATTATTCATTCATTCAATTTCACTAATCGGCCAACTAGGGACCACGGTAAGCCTCATTTTACATTCTGGAATTTGTACATTTTTCGCTTGATCCACATTGTCTTCATGAGCTCACTGTGTTTAGCACGACGTTCTACTGTCCATTTCGCACCAGCTGTCCGTTTCTCGTCCCGGAACGTCCCAAACGTCTTGATAGCTGCTCTATGATGATTTCGGTCTTGTGCATCTTCTGCTCGTATCCTCATTTCTTTCAGATCTTTCTGGACGTTAACACACCATGGCATTCTAGTTTTTGGTTTGGAGTCGAATATACTGAATATACGTTTCGTCCATCGGGAGTCGATCATCCGTCGTATATGACCGTAGAAGCAAACTCTGCGTTTTCGCATTGTGTCTGTGATCTTCTCTATCCTCGAGTATATTTCTTGCCTGGATTTTCTGATGTAGAGGCCATTTTTGTAGTCTGGGCCAAGTATGATGTGTAGGATCTTTCTTTCTTTCTTTCTTTCTTTCTTTTCTCTCTAACTTCGCGAGCAAACATTTCTCGGATAGGATAAGGCATTCTGATGCATATAGCGGTACTGGTTTGATGAGAGTGTTGTAGTGACGAATTTTTGTGTTCATAGAAATATTATTATTATTATTATTATTATTATTAATATTATTATTATTATTATTATTATTACTAAGGGTACAGTGGAACAACCATATTAATATAACCTTGCACGTTCTAAACACAAGTAGCAGGAGTAACATTGAGCATTTACTATGATGTTGAGTCCCCTTAAGCTCTTAGTCGTCCCTGTAATAATTTGCTTCATTCTTCCTTACGTTAAGTCCCACATAATAAAACGATACACCATAGCTTATTTTAGGGCAACTTCCTACCCTCTGTGTCGTGGGATATTCCTCATATGCTGTGTAGCACGTGTTATCCCCTCAATTGTATTATCATTCTGGGTATTAAATACGCTCATTATATAATTACCCTGTACTGTCAGAGCAATTAATTACTGAAAATTGATGCATTGCACCATCAAACATAAGGCTTCAGATCCCAATATAGCCTTTCAAAAAAGAGCTGCAGCAGTGATTTTGATATCAACTACATAAAATATTCATTCGTCAAACAAATTAAATTCATTGACTTTCGACCATCGTGCGATTTTTATTTTTAGATTTAAACAAAATGCATCGCGTTGTTGTTGCTGCTGATTCAGTTGGGGTGAAGGGAAGTTTGACCGTTACGCGCAAGTTATTGAGAGTGTATGAAATACTTATAGACCTAATAAACTATGTTACTGTAGAAACAACCGAATTCTAGAGAGGAGGAGGTTGTAATGGTTGGGTCTTGTGCTTAGAGCGGAGGATTCCATATCTATAGGTGTATTATCCAGAGTTGGAATCTGCCAGTTCGGCGGAGAACTGTTGAACTGAAGGCAGCGTTGCCACGAATGCTGCTTGCCACCACGTGTGTACTTCCACCCTCCCACTCATTTCCTCATGCGCATAATATTATTAGCACCGTTATTACATTTATTACATTCTTACTCAGACGGTTTTCAAAAAACTTAAACAATGCAATGCTTAGAACTGTTCGGTGCACACTGTAAAAATATAATAACAGCCGGTCAAATTTATGAAAGGCCTAAAATATTGCAACGAATAGCAATATTATGAATACTATGCTCAAGAATGTTAAAAGCGAGACGACAACACGTGATTGTTTCCGTGATATTTAATTATTTATATTTCCATTAGAATAAGTTTCAAGTCACAAGAAACACACAAATGTAGGCTATTAAAAACTATACGCTCAATGTGTAGGCTGTTAACTCTCCCTTCAGAAGACAGAAGCTAATCACTGGGAGGAAGCTCTATCCCATCCATATCATCATTAATAATAAGTATAAATCCCACACGGAAAATTATAAGGTGCTTTCAAAAAGTAACGAGCCGGAAGCTAGAATGCGCAAACCGGTGACTACATCGGCAAATCGTGGCGTGTGTAACGAGGTGTGGTTCCGACCAGACCGTGGAAGGTCACATCCCGTCGCTAGAGGGCACGCGTGCACGTCACGTAACGATACAAAGCGAGCAGCAGCATGCATCAATCGTCCAACGCTGCCAGTCGCATTGCAAACAGTGACATGGAGGCGTCAACCTAAGAGAAAAGAGGTGTTGTTTGGTTTCTGACAGCGGAAGGAGTAGGGGGAACGGACATTCATCGCCGAATGCCACAAGTGTACGGCGAACACTGCATGTCCTTTGCAAGGGTCAAGGCGTGGCACAAGCGCTTCAGGGAAGGACGTGTGTCGTTAGACGATGATGCCCGGTCTGGGGCACCCCCCTGCATTACCGATGACAACGTCCAGTTGGTTGATGCACTCATTACCCAGGACCGCCGAGTGACAGTGAACGCCATAGCCGCCGTGGTCGCTCCACGACAATGCACGACCTCATACGGCCAACACAGTCGCGGCACTCCTACAGAAATTCAAATGGGAGGTTCTCGGCCACCCTCCATACAGTCCAGACCTCTCTCCCTGTGATTACGCCATGTTTGGTCCCCTGAAAAGAGCTCTGCGAGGCCAACGATTCACCTCGGACGCCGACGTCCAGCTGTACGTGCGGAACTGGTTCACATCGCAGCCCAGAGAATTTTATGAGACAGCCATTCAACGCCTCGTGTCACAGTGGGACAAGTGCCTTAACAGCCAGGGCCAATACTTCTAACATACAGGTAATGGTTTCAGTAATTAAGCCTCCGGCTCTTTACTTTTTGGACGCACCTTATAATTAACTAATTAATTCAAAACAATTATAACTCATAACAACAACAGATTATGAAATGCAGCAAGGTCAGTGTGCACACTGGAGGCAACCAAACAAGCGACAAGCGCGTGGCCAAATAGCATCATTCAACTTGGCAGCGCTGAATGGTTTCCATGGCAACAAATCTTGCGTGCGAAATAGTGGTCAACTGTTTTTGCCCAGTGGCGCCGAAATTTCAGATTTCATCATTGGAAAATACAACTATAATTGTGTTTTCAACTTAACACTAACTGGGAGAGGCCCTAGAACAAGATGGAAGGATCGGACAATAATGGCTCTAGGAAAGGTGGCAACATCAGCAACAGTGGAAGATGCAAAGGACCGGGGAAGGTGGAAGAACATCTGTGCACAAATCTCAGTCCCTCTTGTAATTAATACCTGTGTTCATATGTAATTATGTTTTACTTTCTCTCTTGTTTTCTGCCCTGGGCCTTAATGACTTGTTAAATGCAATAAATGATGATGAAATTAAATTTCCTTCATAGCACTTATTATAAATATCATGGCTGGACCCCCCCCCCCCCCCCCCCCTCCAGGGCCTGACATATAGTGGGACGGGGTTTGGTGACCACGGGACCCCAGCTGAGTCCGACATTGCTTCCACTTACTTGTGCCGGGCTCCTCTTCGTCTTCTTTCCTGTCGACCTCTCTTGGTCAACTCTTGTTCTCTTCCAACAACGATGGTATTAGGGTATCCGATGCATTAATTGGCCCTTCTCTCACCTTTCCTGATCCCTCATTCTTCGAGGGGGCAGATCTCTTGTTTTTCATGTTATCTCCTGCCTTCTGCTCAAGGCCCTCAAGAAGGCAGGGTGTTTGTCGCCCCACCACTTATGGTGCACCCTGGATAGTGCTACACCCTCAAGGGCTCACATCTGCTGAGATCAGGAGTCGGCGACCGCGAGGGATTCCTGAGCTGGGTCCGGGTTTCCCCCTTTTTCCATTGCTTCTGGGGCGGGCCCTCTCATCTTTCCCTTTCCTATCGGACTTTCATGACTCTCCTTCTTTCCAAGTCCCTCAATCCTCATTCTTAGAGTTTTGAGGGCATTATTTCCCCTTTCTTTTATTTCCCTTGCTCTTGTTTTCTTTTTCTTTTTCTTATCCTAGTTTGTAAACTGTAGTTAGTCTTACTAGAGCCTCCGTGGCTTAGGCGGCAGCATGCCGGCCTCTCACCGCTGGGCCCGTGGTTCAAATCCCGGTCCCTCCATGTAAAATCTGTGCTGGACAAAACGGGGGCAGACAGGTGTTTCTCCGGGTACTCCTGTTTTCCCTGTCACAATTTCATTCCAGCACCATTCTTCACTTTCGTTTCATTTCATCGGTCATTCATTAAATCATTGCCCCAGGGGAGTGTGACAGGCTTTGGCAGCCGGCACAGTCCATATCCTCGCC
This sequence comes from Meconema thalassinum, assembly GCA_946902985.2. Taxonomy (NCBI): domain Eukaryota; kingdom Metazoa; phylum Arthropoda; class Insecta; order Orthoptera; family Tettigoniidae; genus Meconema; species Meconema thalassinum. Next base: position 450,113,742 of record OX336393.1, on the reverse strand, counting down.
GCTAGATGGGGCTTCATCCATTCCATTCCCTGACCCGGTTGGTCGACTGGAACCAGGCTGTGGATTTTCATTTTCAGTTAGTCTCAGTTGTAAGATTGTAGTTAGATTTAATTATAGATTTCATTTTCATTTTTCATGAACACCCAAACTATAAGGGGCCGATAACCTACTTAGCTGTCAGGCCCCTAACAACAACTATCATAATCATCATGGCTGTCCAGCTCAACTGCCCTCTGGCCCCGACTGAGAGCGAACAAGTGGCCTGTTCGGGAGAGTGTGTGTGGACCAATCATAGGCAGCCTCTCCTGCCTGGCGAGGCAAAGTGTGACAAAAGGAGACTGTCCGGAGATATTACATACGCTCGTACAGGGCGAACACTTTATGACGGCACGGTATGGAGAGCCAATGTATAATAAAACACATTCGTCCTTAGTGGCACAGTTTGTATAATCCCGACAGTCAACTGAGTCCCACCGGCTTGTAGAACGAGCGGCATGCGACTGAACTTCCATCCCCTTACAACTGTTTCTTGCCCGGCAGGAGGAGGGGAGGGGGCAGGGGGTGAATCCTTTTGAGAGTAATGGGCGCCCGAGATCGGTGGTTCAAACCCCGCCGAAGTCGTCGGATTTTTTAAGAGCGTTACAATCCCTCAGTATGCTCCCTCGGAGGGGAAATATAGCCGGCGGGCCCATGTCATAGATTTATGGCATGAAAAAATCCTTCCACTAACTACACTTGTGGAAGCTAAAATTTGTAGGTTAGTTTAATAACGCTATATTAGTTCCAACGTCAGGTCCTGACTGCGATGGCATTTAGTAGCCACGTCCACAACTAGGTGTCGTGGACGGTAGCATTTGGTAGAAAAAGTAGGAACTACTTGAAAAAAATAATCGTCTGCAGTCCTTCCACCTGAATCACAGATAACAGATAACAGAATCACAAACACAGCCATCACAATTAACACCAGTTATCAGACAAATTCGACACACACCCAAAGTACACGGGGCTACCTGACCACGTTGTCGCAGCCCCTAAACACAGGAACCAACCAACCAGAGTAATGGGCTTTAAACGGAAGTTGTGTCGAGGTTTTCCAGGCTCCAAGACAAATCCCAAGAGCTATGTTGCCAATACACCTCTTATTATTAACTAGCAACACGACCCGGCTTCGCCCGGGAACAGTTATGAATGAATTACGTGATAAGCGCTTTCTTTTCCAATGTCAATGAACAACGACCAATATCCTATTTACGTCTCGACATAATAGGTTGAAATCATTGACTGGACTATTAATTATATTATCATGGAGATGCATGTGCAACAAATTCTTGTCAGACGTAATTTAAGAATGGCGGGGTGCATGAAACACAAATCCCCCTTCCGTCCAATCTTAACTTGACTTTTAATTTTGCGGAACGAAAAGTTCGCAGGCGAAATGAAGAAAAGCCGAGTTGCACTTCAAGGGAAACTCCGAACACAACCACTCATCTCTAAAATTAACTCAACACGACTCGACAGTTTGCTGCTGGCTGTATCTGGGGCAATAAGCTCGTCCGCTAGCTAAGCTGTAACTGGGGTGATAGACTCGCCCCTAGCTAGCTCGTAAACTGTCGCCTCATTAACTGAATGGAGATTGTTGGAAGAAATGATAACGTAAAAACACTAATAGTGGGTGATGTATTGAAGATAGAGATATGATCTCTAGGGCTTTTTTGTAGAACTTTTCATGCTGAACAATTCTTACACTCATAGTATATAGATATTTTTAACGGTTTGCCCAGGGTAAGCTTAAAAAGCGCACGGACGCCAGATTTTTTTTCGACTTTTTCACTGAAATCGTTAGTGCTTGACTTCCTTTGGTTATAAATAAATAATTTTCTACAGAAACCTTCCTCGAGACATTCTTTACAGAATGGTGAAAACTGCATCAAAATCCATTCAGTGGTTCTCGAGATTACCCGTGACATCCAAGAATCGGGGACTTTGTTTTATATTAAGAAGAGATTATACGCCAATACGTATAATTCAATATAATATAATCCCCCTTCTGTCCAATCATAAATTGATTGTGAATTTTGCGGAACGAAAAGTTCACAGGCGAAATTAGAGTTGCACTTCCAGGGAATTGCGAAGTAAATAAAACTCAAATCCCCCTTCCGTCCAATCTTAACTTGACTGTGTTTCACAGGCGAAATGAAGAAAACCCGAGTTGCACTTCGAAGGAAACTCCAAACACAACCACCCTTCTCAGAAGTCTTAACTCAACACGACTCAACGACTTGCTGCTGGCTGTATCTGGGGCAATAGGTTCGCCCGCCAGCTAGGCTGTAACAGGGATGATAGACTCGCCCTTAGCTAGCTCTTAAACTGTCGCCTCAGTAGTTGAATGGACATGGTTGGAAAAATTTAAACGTAAAAACACTTATAGTTGGCGATGTATTGAAGATAGACATATGCTCTCCCGGACTTTTTTGTAGAACTTTTCATGCTGAACAATTCTTACACTCATAGTAATTAGAGATTTTGAACGGTTTGCCCAGCGTAAGCTCACAAAGCGCTCGGACGCCAGATTTTTCTTCGACTTTTCAACTTAAATCGTTACTGCGCGGCTTTCTTTGATCATTAATAAATTATTTTCTACAGAAATCATCCTCGAGATATCCTTTACAGAATGGTGAAAACCGCATCAAAATCCATCTAGTGGTTCTCGAGTTTACCCGTAACATCCAAGAATCGGGGACTTTGTTTATACTAAGTAGAGTTGTAGACGTCAATCATTCGGGGGCTACTTCAAAGGTGTTTGTCGAATTAATTTGCCAGTAATACACGAAGGTAAATATCGGTTGTGATGTGGTCTTTCATATTATTTTTATCTATAAGAGAAAACGCTTACGCTTTTAAATAGTCGGTGAACGTGACAACTATATTATTGGCAGTGTCCACAGTCCCTTTAAACCAGGAGAGGATTATACCAAATCCTGATTCAGAAGGAACACTCACCAAATTGACCTTTCTGACTTTGATCGATCCATGTTCAAGAGATGACTGAACTTTAAACATGATGCTCTTATTCAAAATCAACGCAGTCATGATACGTTAAAATGAAGCGTTCGAATGTTGGTAAGCCTCCTTACTTTGACTTACTTCCTTTCGCTCCGTGCGGACCATAGGGCATCAAAGAATAATTTACATCGGGCTCTGCTAGCTGCCAAGTTCTTCACTTCCCTCCAGGTCGTTCCAGCTTTCCTGGTCTCCTCTTCAATGGTGCATTTCCAGGTCTTCCTTGGTCTTCCCCGTCTCCGAGCACCATGAGGAGTCCAGCCCAGAACTCTCCTTTCTACTGCATCATTTTGTTTCCGCAGAGTATGCCCAATCCTCCGCTTAATTTGGACTTCTATAGGTTGTTGGTTAGCTCTTTGCCTTCCCCTCCCCTCGATCTTTGACTAGCAAAACCGGTCATGTATACAGCGCTATAGGATGACCAAAAGTGCAATTTGAACGTTCATTTCTTGCCAGCTGCCCTCATGAGGCTGAGTACACTTCATTCCAACCCCCATACCAGGGTTGAAATCCTCTACGACAGAGTCGGCAATCGAAGGCGGGCCGGGACAGCAAATCAGTACAGAACTCTCGGCTACGCTGGTAAGTTTGAGAATATTCAGCTCGATTCACGGTGGTGTCGTCATGCTTTTTTAATTCCATTATGAAGCAAAATAACCAGTGATGGACGAAGCAAAGAGGGTATAACAAGTAGGTTGGCTCAGGCAAGGAAAGCATTTCTACAAGAAAAAGAATCTGTTGACATCGAATATAGATTTAGATATTAGAAAGACAGTTTTAAAAGCCTTTTTCTGGAGCGTGGCGCTCTATGGAAGTGAAACTAAGACTTTTGGCGCAGCAAAAAAGTGCAGCATAGAAGCATTTGAAATGTGGTGTTACAGAAAGGTGATGATCAGGTGGGTAGATAGAGTAAAAATGAAGAGGTATTAAGACGAGTGGGAGAGAAGAGATGTTTCTGGCGACTGCTGATGAAGAGAAGAGATAGGTCGGTAGGACACCTATTAATAAACCCAGGAATAGCAAACTTAATAATGGGAGGAAGAGTCGAGGACAAGAACTGTAGGGGTAGACCCAGGTTATAATAGCCTATGTTAAGCAGATTGTCTCGGATGTAAGGTCGTGATAGCCACAGTATGTAGAGATGAAACGCTTAGCTCGGACAGGGAGACATGGAGAGCTGTAACAAACCAGTGTAGAGGCTGAAGACTGAAACACACAGGGAGAATGGTAGTTTAAGTTCGAACCCTCGTTAGAAATACTGATAAGGAGAGAGGAACATATGACGCAGGTTACAAGTTACTGTGTTATGAACATTTCAGTTGGGAATTATCTTGGTATTGACCCTAATCAACGCCAGGAATTTGCTGTTTCCAACATCACAGAAATATTTCCTTCAAGTATATTTCTTGAATGTTACCGAGCAGACATGCTATTGATGGCACTCTAAGTGACATTATTTGTTCGTGAAAACAAGTAGCCCATATCAGCTTCCAGCCGCCTCTAACGAGTCGCACGGTCTTTGTGTGGACAACCTGATTTAAGGATCGACGTAATTACAAATTCACTGTCAGCATGATGTGTTCGATTATTGTATGTCAGCCAACTGGGTGTTTAGTAAGTACGATGATAACTTGGGACAGAGCCAAAATATCAGTGGCGCCAGCTGCTTTTAACACTTTTACAGTTTATCTGGCGGCTTGGGTGGCGTAGTTGGTAGCATGCTGAGTTTCTATGCTCAAGGTCGTGGGTTCAAACCCAGCCGAAGACATCGGATTTTTAAGAGTGTTAAAAATCCCTCAGTATGGCTTCCTTCGGAGGGGAAATAAAGCCGGTGGGCCCATGTCATAGATTTATGGCATGTAAAAGAACCGTCCACTAACTAATTTTTTGTGAATCAAAATTTGTAGGTTAGGTTTTATTAATGCTCTGAAGCTCCAACGTTCGTCACCAGGCGCTGGTTGTGATGGAATCTAGTAGTACCAAGTTCACAGCTAGGTGTCGTGGACGGTAGCATATGGTAGCGAAAGCAGGAACTACTTGAAATTATCGTCTGCAGTCCTTACTTGAATTGAAAACAGATAACACACACTAATGCAGTCATAACAATTAACACCGGTTATCAGACATATTCTACTCACAACCAAAGTACACGGGGCTAAATGACCACGTTGTCGCAGCCCCTAAGCTAAGGAACCAACCAACCAACCAACCAACCAACCAACCAACAGTTTTTATAGTTTTCGACAGTGATGACTGTCTATTTATAGAGTGCAGCATTCATCCAAAACAAACACTCGGCTTGAATCAAAATAACTGTAAATATAATAACTTTTATTTAATAAATACATTGGAATTCACTCTCTATTTAGCATTCATAAGAACTATTGATAATAAAAGTGCGCGCGAACACAACTTTCATTAAAACTCAGCAATGTTTCTAGGTTTATGCCGTGTCTTATGCAGGGTTTCGCCTAGGAACATAAGAAGGGAAGTAGCGCGCAGTTCGCTACTCCAGTGGGGGTCCTGGCACTGTTACCGAGAGCCCGTTGATGAGCCAGCTTAGTTTTTCTAGGTGAAACCCCACACAAGACACGGCATAAACTTAGAAAAATTGGTGAGTTTTAATTCACTTGCCGTGAAAGCCAATGTACAACTTTCATTGTTGTCAATAGGACTAATTATTCAACATGACGTCACATGAAATTTAATGTATTCAACAGTCGTTTTGTTCCTTCGACCCCTTAGACTGTCTTCAGGCCAAAGATGGAAAATTGAAAATGACTGAAGGTAACTAGCGGGAAATGTGTCCCAAAATTATGTCCGTCAATGTTTTAGAATTCAGATTATAAAGCGATGTGCCGGTAGTTTAAGTGTTTTATATACAGCTTAAAATGGACGTCTCGTCTAGGCTTGAATCCCGGATCCCTCGCAAGCCATGTTAGCACGAAGACAAGCACAGTAACGAGCCGAATCCCTGGATAACGGAAATGTCCGATTCAAGTTGTCAGTTAACTTATGTGATTTACATCGCCATGTTGCGAGGTGTGAACACACCGAGTATTCACCTTCTACCAGAATATACATGTCACTCGATTAGTCTTCTAATCATCAGATGACATTGATGTTCCACCATTTGGAACAACGATCATCACCATCTCACGAGGGAAGTATCAGATAAGACAGTCGAAACCTATCTTGAAACTTTGTGGGCGCAATAGTTGTAGGCTACTATAAGAGGTCAACGTGCCAGATTGAACTGCAAGGCTCCGAAATCCTATGGCGAATCTCTCATATAAATCAATGGGAAGTAGAGAGTTACGTGCATGCTAGAATGGGCAGCCCTGACAGCCGAAGCACTCAAGGCCGGTGGGAAGGAGCCGCACGCTCCAGTCTGCATACATGCTCCGCCTCGCTACTACTCCGAGTGACACAGGGATGCCCAGCTCCTCCAGCCGTCGGGTACGATTTCGGAGCCTTGCAGTTCAATCTGGCTGCTGATCTTCCGCAAGTTGTCCTCTTATAGAACAACAACTGCGTACACAAAGTATCGGACTTTGATGAAAATGAAAGCCAATTTCACAGCCAAAATTGCTTGTACTTTTTATTTTTGTTCCACTAAAGTAATTATTTAGCGCAACATCTGCTAGGTCTTGAAGAAATCACTGCACAGTAGGTTTTTTCTAATCTCTATCCCTCTCTCTCTTTCGTTTGTGGAACAACTTCGTCTACCAGAAAATTCAACTATGATAGACAGTGCTAGTTGACGTGCATCTCAATCACCAGAATTGAAATTAAATTGTTTATTAATAACAATATAAACAAATAATGATAATAATATAAACAAAGATTTAAAATTAAAACACACAAATTTTTCTAGGTTTGTGCCTTGTCTTGTGTGGGGCATCGCCTAGGACACCAAGCTGGCTCATCAGCAGGCTCTTGGTGTTCCCGCCCAGACCCCCACAGGAGAAGCGCACCTGTGCCTCTTTACTGCGAGAACTTACAGCTCAAGCAGCCATAACCTCCCTATGAAGGCTTCCAAAAAGATGGTATATAGGCTTTCACGGTCAGTGAATTAAAACTCAGCCAATTTTCTAGGTTTGTGCTGTGTCTTCTGAGTTATAACTCAATGGCCGTGAAAGCCAATATACCTTCTTTAAAGATATAAATTGTTTTATGAAGCATTTCAAACGAATACAACGAGAATAGGCCGGCAATTGTGGCTGTTAATTTGGTAGATGTGGAGAGTGGAAGTCTCCATTCCATCTGAATGTTTTTTCAACTTCACAACCATCCATCACGGCTCCATTGACAAGTTTGTAAAAAGCATCTCGAGAGTGCTTTTGAAATAGTACATTATGCAACGAGCCTATAATGGCAATAATTAAGACTCGAGTAAGTTCATAAAACAAGCGTATGCGAGTTTTATAATTTCCATACGAGTGTCATAATTACCATTATAGGCGAGTCGCATACGACTGTTTATGTTCGACGATAGTTATTATAACTATTTTATGTTCGAACATAAATATCTGTCGAGATTTTGGCAGTTTTAGGTACTGAACAGAGCGCATGAGACGCAGAGAATTCCTTGTATTTGACCATGGCCTCCTTAATTACCCCACTATGACACTAGGCCACACAGTGAAATTTAAATTAGAAGGCCTTGGATCTCCGCGCAGGTGCGTTGCTATCCTCACCTAATTGGTCAAACAACCGTTTCTTGAGCTGTGATTGGTGGGAGAAACTCTTTCATAATGAAAAATAGTGTTACAATGACCATCATTATGATACAGTTTTATGACATATAATAGTCAGGGTCGAACATAAATTATATTTAAATATGTAGAACATTTATGTAATCAAATTATTTGTAAGGATATCCATTTTATTTTATTTTAATATTGTATAAACGCTGATGAAGATATCATCGCAGGTCGAAACATGTTCTAACATTAGAATTACCGTAGTATTGATGAGCGGGGCATTCCAATTAATTACTGTTTTATTATAGGGGTAGCGCACCTGCCTCTCGCCCGGAGGCCCCGGGTTCGATTCCCGGCTCCGTCAGGGATTTTAGAAACTGATGCGAGGGCTGGAACGGGGTGCACTCAGCCTCGTGAGGACAATTGAGTAGCTGTCTGACAGTGAGGCAGCGCCCCGATCACGACAATCAAGATTAACGGCCCAGGGGACCCGATGCGCTGATCACGCGTCACCCCAATATCTTCAGGCCAAATGGCTGAGCAGCGGTCGCTTGGTAGGCTTAGGCCCTTCATGGGCTGAAGTGCCAGGGGTTATTACTTTATTTATTACTAGCACGTACCCGCGGCTTCGCTCGCGTCATAGTCGTGTCATATTGTTATTCAATGAAATGCAGGTTTAACCCCATTAACACCTCTTTAGATCCTGAATATCCAAACATCCCTTCTTAGTAGAAGTTCTCGACATACAACAAACATATCCCCAAAATGTCATTCTTCTAACTTGAATAGTTTTGGTTGGTCGATGAGAGTTAATATCCAAATATCCTTCCTTAGTGGACGTTTTTCTTCCCGAATTTCACCCCTCCCCTTGGGCCCCTTAAATTGCATTTATGAAAAAACGGTCGAACCCCTATCTATTTATTTATTTACTTATAAGCTGATTGTTTTCCTCTGAATTTCAAGCTCCTCGCCTATGTTGTTTAAGAGATACACGCTCCGTTAGGAATCTTTCAACTCCCACTTTTCATCACTTTTACCCCATCGAAAAATCATAAGACACGAGTCAGCTTATTTTTAGCCTATTTTCAATTTTGAAAAAAAATAGGCTTATGAGATCACCTTATGTCCGTGTGTGTGTGCGTGTGTGTGTGTGTGTGTGTGTGTGTGCGTGTGTGTGTGATTCGTGTGTGTGTCCCCCCCTAATAAAATCTAAACGGCAGGAGCGATTTCAATGAAACTCGAAAAGTTCATAGCACTATTCCCGGCGACCTCGACCGTGCCCTTCAAATTTTGTTACGACTCACCAATCCAACATGGCGGCTGTGCGAAATATTTCACCAGCATTCAATATCTCCCAAACTATTACGGATATTATCCTGACATTTTCTATGATGATAGAGGGAACTACTATAAGTTCACTTATGTGATTTTTGAAAACCTGGTAACTACAAAACCAACATGGAGGCCAAGCGAATTTGCGACTTTTAAATAGACGTTTCTCGTGATTTGATCAAGAAAACGCAATGAAACTTGGTACAGTATATGTCTGTATACATTGTAATGCACCGAAATCTAACTTCGTTCAATTGTTTACATAATCACAAGATGGCGGATGTGCGAAATATTTCACCGGCATTCTATATCTCTGAAACTATTAGCGGTATCTCCCTAAAATTTTGTACGAAAAAAGAGGGCACTACTGGACGTCCATCTATAAGACTTTCAAAAACCGGTTAACTACAAAACGAACATGGCGGCCAAGCGAATTTGAAAATTTTAAATAGACCTTTCTCGCGATTTAATGTTCCAAGCGCACTGAAACCTGGTACAGGAAATATTTATACACATTGTAATCCACTGGTATCTAATTTAGTTCAATTGTTTACATAACCTCAAGATGGGCGCAGTGCGAATTTTAAAATTAAGTTTTTATTTCTTGTGATGTAGTCATGCGATCGAAGTGAAAGTTTGAATAATGAACCTACGCAATAATTTTCCTTTAATGGTACATGACTCTATGGCCTATACATTTAACAATCCAACATGGCGACCATCCGATATATTTAGACGATACTGAATGTCTACGAATCTATCTTAGCAATCAAACTGCATTTTTTAATGTTCATAGGGGCTATGAACTTAAGTTCACCTATAGGACTTTAAATAACCTGGTGATCACAAATCCAACATGGCGGTGACGCGAATTATAAATATTCACATGGACGTTTCTCGCAATTTAACCATCCGAGTGCAGTGAAACTTGGTACAATCAATCCTTATACGAATGTTAATCCACTGGCATCTAATTTATTTCAATTGTTTCCATAACCTCAAGATGGCAGCTGTGAAAAATTTTAAAATCTCCTTGTTTTTTCTTGTGTCTTATTAAGCGATTGAAGTTTGAATACTACACGTTCACAATAATCTGCATGTAACAGTACATAACTCTAGGACCTACATATATAAAATCCATCCTGGCGACCATCCGAAATATTTAGTCGGTTCTTAATATCTACGAATGTATTACAGCGATCAAACAGAAATTGTGTATGTTGATAGTGACAATTAACATAAGTAGGATATATGAAAATAGGCTGTATAGTTGTTCACGGAACTTCTTAAGTTAGCTTTTTCTCAATACTATATTTTTCATCATTTTAAATGTTCCAGCTGCACGAGTTTTGATCCCATTACCTTCAAACTTGGTTTGCACATACAACTTTCTGGTCTTAATAATATGTGGTATCCATTTTGAAAAATATTAATAAATTTCAGAAATATTTAGGTTCAAATTTGAAAAAATGACATATTTTAACAGAACAACATGTCATTCTAAGAAAAAAAATAATAAACCATTTGCACTGATTTTAAAAGTAATACCATTTTTTAGCCTATTTTCAATTTTGAAAAAATAGGCTTATGAGATCACCTTTTGTCCGTGTGTGTGTGCGTGTGTGTGTGTGTGTGAGGTGTGTGTGTGTGTGTCCCTAATAAAATCTAAACGGCTGGAGCGATTTCAGTGGAACTCGGTAAGTCATAGCACTATTCCCGGCGACCTCGACCGTGCCCTTCAAATTTTGTTACATCTCACCAATCCAACATGGCGGCTGTGCGAAATGTTTCACTAGCATTCAATATCTCCGAAACTATTACCGATATCGCCCTGAAATTGTGTACGGTGATAAAGGGCACTACTAGATGTTCACCTATGAGACTTTCAAAAACCTGGTGATGACAAAACCAACATGGCGGCCAAGCGACGTTGAGACTTTTAAATAGACTTTTCTCGCGATTTAACTATCCAAACGTAATGAAACTTGGTACAGCAAATTGCAGTGCACTGGAGTCTAATTTAGTTCAATTGTTTACATAACCTCAAAATGGCGGCTGTGCGAAATATTTCACTGACATTCTATATCTCCGAAACTATTACAGATATCACCCTGCAATTGTGTACGGTGATAAAGGGTACTGATGCAAGTTTTTCTATGTATAACTCATAAACCTGTAAAGTACAAAACGAACATGGCGACCAAGCGAATTTGAAATATTTTAATAGACTTTTCTCGTGAGTTAACTCTCTGAGCGCAGTGAAATGTGGTACAGTAAATGATTTTGCAGATTGTAATGTACTGCCATCTAATTTAATTCAATTGTTTACATAACCTCAAGATGGCGGCTGTGCGAAATTTCAAAATTAAGTTTTTATTTCTTGTGTCGTAATCATGCGATCGAAGTGAAAGTTTGAATAATGAACCTAGGCAATAAGTGTCCTTGAATGGTACATAACTCTATGGCCACTACATATAACAATCCTAAATGGCGAGCTTCCGAAATATTTAGACGGTTCTCAATATCTATGAATCTTATACAGCTACCAAACTGAAATTTGTATGTTCATAGAGACTATGAACATATGTTCACCTATAGGACTTTCAGTAACCTGGTGAGCAGCAATCCAACATGGCGACGACGCGAAGTATAAATATTTAAATGGACGTTTCTCGCGAATTAACTATCCGAGTGCCGTGAAACGTTGCACGTTAAATGCTTACACAAATGTTGATCCACTGGCATCTAATTTATTTCAATTGTTTGCATAATCACAAGATGGCTGCTGTGCGTAATTTTAAAATCTCGTTTTTACTTCTTGTGTTCTAATCATGCGATTGAAGTTTGAATACCACACGTACACAATAATCTTAATATAATATTACAAAAATAAAAATCCAACCTGGCGACCATCTGAAATATTTAGACGGTTCTCAATATCTACGAATCTCTTACAGCAATTAAACTGACATTTTGTATGTTGATAGAGGCAATTAACGTGAGCAGGATATATGAAAATAGTCTGTATAGTTCTTCACGGAACTACTTGTTAAAGATTAGTTTAAATGGCAAGTATCACATCCCCAAATGAAACCACTCGTGAGATATTGTTATTTAATGAAATGCACGTTTTCCCTCTTAACACCCATTTAGAACCTGAATATCCAAAAATGTTCCTTAGTGGTTGTTTTCGACATACAACGAACATATCTCTAAAATTTCATGTTTCTAACTTCAATAATTTTGGCTTGGCAATGATAAGTGAGTGAGTCAGTCAGGACATTTTCTTTCATTTATTTTTCAGAATTTCACCCCTGCCCTGAACCCCTTAAATAGGATTTATGAAAGAAAAATTGTCCAACAACTATTTACTTATTTTTAAGCTGTTTTTCCCCCTGAGTTTGATGAGTGAGTGAGTGAGTCAATCAGTTAGGACACTTTCTTTCCTGTTTTTCCCCATAATTTCACCCCTCCCCATGGGCCCCTTAAATTGGATTTTTGATAAAACAGTCGAACACCTAATTACTTATTATTAAGCTGATTTTATTCCGCTTAATTTCAAACTTCTCGCCTATGTCGTTTAACAGATATACGCTCCGTTAAGAATCCTTCAATCCCCAACTTTCACCCCTTCCACCTCCTGATATACACCACATCAAAAACCCCTTAGACACACAACTGCTTATTTTTAATGATTAGTTTATCTGCCGAATATCACATCCCCAAATGAAACAACTCGTGAGAAATTGTTATTCAATGAAATGCAAGTTTAACCCCCTTAACACCCCTTTAGAACTTGAATATCCAAAAATCCATCCTTAGTGGACGTTTTCGACATACTGCAACCATTCTGATTGCAAAGCTCAGCTCTTTTAGGTTGGGAATATGGCGCTTGCCGGGAGGGCAGTTTGCATCTCTGTGTGGCATGGCAGGTGGCCTTGCCAATGAAGTTTCTGTTATATGTTCCTTTTTTTATGCTGTTTTGTTTTTAGATATATCTATGTCTATTTTTGTTAAAGCCATACTGCTAGATTTTGTATTAGAGAATCTGTCCGTTTTATATTTGGAGATAGGGTATTGTTCCATGTTAGTATCTGTTGAGATGTTTATTGTGTTTTTGGTCTTGGAAGTAGATAAGGTTTTGTGTGAAAAGATCCCGAGAAGTGAAGTGTTAGTGATTGATGCTTAGTGTTAAATACTAGAAGAATATAAAATGGAGGAAGATGTTATTTTTAAAAGAAAACTCCCTAATTGTGAAATAACAACCACGCCCCGATAACCCAGAAAGAAGTATGTACGGTTACAATACAACGAACATATCCCCAAAATCTCATATTTCGAATTGCAACAGGTTAAGCTGAAGGATGATGAGTGAATAACCAAAAATCCTTCCTTAGTGGAGTTCATTCCCCAGAGCCCCACGGACCCGTTAATTTGGATTTATGAAAAAACGGTCGAACACCTATTGACTTATTTTTCAAGCTGATTATCTCCCCCGCCCCCCCCCCCCCCTAGTTTGATACTTTTGCCTTTGTCGTTTAAGAGATACTTGCTCCGTTAGGAATCCTTCAACCCCCACTTTTCACCCATTCACCTCATAATATACACCACATCCAAAATTCCTCAGACACATGTCTTCTTATTCTTATTGATGAGTTAATATGCCGAGTATCACACTCCCCAAAGAAACCAATCGGGAGATATTGTTATTCAATTAAATTCAGGTCTACCCCCTTAACACCCCTTTAGAACCTGAATATCCAAAAAGCCTTCCTTAGTGGACGTTTTCGACATACAGCGAACATAACCCCAGAATTTCATGTCTAACTTCAATAATTTTGGCTGGGTGATGATAAGTGAGCGATTCAGTCAGGACATTTTCTTTATTTTTTTACCAGAATTTCGCCCCTCCCCATGGGCCTCTTGAATTGGATTTATAAAAAACGCTCGAACTGTTATTAACTTATTTTTAAACTGTATTTTCCCCCTTAGTTTGATGAGTGAGTCAGTCAGTCAGTTAGGACACTTTCTCTCCTTTTTTCTCCAGAATTTCACCCCTCCCCATTGGCCCCTTAAATTGAATAAAAAAAACGGTCGAACACCTATTTACTTATTTTTTAAGCTGTTGTTTTTTTCGCTGAGTTTCAAACTTCTCGCCTATGTTTCACGCTCCGTTAAGTTTCTTTCAGCCCAAACTTTTCACCACTTTCACCTTATAATATACAGTACATCACATCAAAAAACTCTTAGACATATGTCTGCTTATTGTTAATGTTTATATGCCGAATATCACATCCAATAATGAAACCACTTTTCAGATATTGTTATTCAATGAAATGCAGGTTTAACCCCCTTAAGACCCCTTTAGAACCTGAATATTCGAAAATCCTTCCTTAGAGGACGGTTTTGACATACAACGAACATATCCCCAAAATGTCATGTTTCTAACTTCAATAATTTTGGCTGGGCGATGATGAGTGAGTCAAGACATTTTCCTTCATTTTTTTCAGAACTTCACCCCTCCCCATGGGCCTCTTAAATTGGATTTATGAAAAAAAAAAACGTTGAACACCTATTTACTTATTTTTAAGCTGATTTTTCCCCTGAGTTCGATGAGTGAGTGAGTGAGTCAATCAGTTAGGACACTTTCTTTCCTGTTTTTTCCCCCGGAATGTCACCCCTCCCCATGGGCCCCTTAAATTGGATTTATGAAAAAAAAACGTTGAACACCTATTTACTTATTTTTAAGTTGATTTTTTTGCGCTGAGTTTCAAACACCTCGCGTATGTCGTTTAAGAGATACACGCTCCGTTAGGAATCCATCAACCCCCACTTTTCACCCCATTAACCTCATATTATACACCATACCGAAAAACCCTCAGACACATGTCTTCTTATTTTTTATGGTGAGTTTATACGCCGAGTATCACATCCCCCAATGAAACCAATCGGGAGATATTGCTATTCAATGGAATGCAGGTCTACCCCCTTAAGACCCCTTTAGAACCTGAATATCCAAAAATCCCTCCATAGTGGGCGTTTTTGGCTTACAACGAACATATCCCAAACGTTTCATGTTTCTTACTTTAATACTTTTGGCTGGGTGATGATGAGTCAGTGAGTCAGTCAGTCAGTCAGTCAGGACACTTAGTTTTATATAAGAGATTCGTCAACACGAATGTACCCAAAAGATATGGGTTATGCCCTAATCCTGAAATAAATTACATGAGATTAATAAAACACTAGGATGACCAGTTTCGATCGTCAAGCGATCATCATCAGATCCAATACACTTAGGCTATAAAATCTATGTTTGAAATACAGGTGAAAATATTTACAATATGTACAATTATTTAGTTGCAGTATTGGTACTGCAACTGTCAGTGTATGCTAAATGCAGTATATATGTTAGGTGTAATGCTAAATGGTGATGGCTATCCGGAAATTGTACTTTAGAGAGATTATATGGTTGTAAACTATGGTTAAACTATACAATTTTAGGCTAACTACTTATCTGATTGTCTTCCGTACTACAGCTATTCGCAGTTTCCGTGCTCACTTGAACTCGCTGTGCGGTCGACTGCGGTGGTTATCTTAACGACTGGTTTTTCCCTGCCTTCCCCCCCTGTCCCTACGTGCTGTGGGGAGTGATCGCGATGTGTTTATGTGAGGTGTTGCCAACCTAGATAAGATGTATGTTATTGAATGAGGTGGATCTACAACTATTAAAGACCGTGGATTAGTCCTCGCCACGCGTGGAGCATAACCCATTCGAACTAAGCGTTGACGGTCTTATGAGGACGTCCCGGCACCTTTAATACTGCCTCTAATATGGGCCTTGGTTTATTGCAGAAGAAAAGTACATCGTACACCTGATCCAGATAACATTTACCTATTAAAACCCCCCTAATTTCCCCCCTTTTTTATCTAGCTTGGCTGTGTCGCTAAATTGTGTTTTGTTTCCGACAGGGTGTGTTTTTTAGTAGCGTGAAGAGGGGTGAGCTCTCCATGAACGTGTGTTCATTTAGATTGTTGGGATTGTTTCGTTTGGCTAGGTGTATCTCGATTGCTTCCTTTATGTCAAGAGATCTGCCTTTCGATTCGTGATGGATTATATTAAGGTCCGACTCTATGTTGGTAAAGCTATGCCCTGCGTCACACATATGTTCGCACACGGCTGAATGTGTTCCGTATCTTATCGCATTTCTATGTTCATTATAACGTGTGTCTACTCGCCTTCCACTCTGCCCGATGTAATTAGCTTGACAATCGGTGTCTTGGCACGTTATAGAATATACCCCTGACCTTGAATACGGGTCACGTTTATTTAGATTACTATTTAGGAGGTGCCTAGCGGTTGTGTTTTTCGTCGTGAAAGCTATCTTTATGCCTTGCTTTTTGAATAGGTTAGTGATTTTATATGTATTCGCATTCACATAGTTGAAACGCGCAAATTTTTTCTCATTACTGTCCGGTTTGGGAATCGTTTTATCTTTATTTTTATGTTTGGCTATAATTTGATTTATTTTGCTTGGCGAGAAGTTGTTTTCCTTTGCTATTTGCATAATAGTTCTTATTTCCTTATTATAGTTGTCTTTTGACATGGGTATGTTTAAAGCCCTGTGCACCATTGAATTGAAACCCGCTAGTTTGTGCGTACTGGGGTGATTAGACTGATTGTCGATTGCATGCGAGGTTTGTGTTGCTTTCCGGAATATGGAATATGAAAGGTCGTTGTCTTTACGTTCAATAGTTATATCGAGATAATTTATTTTCCGGTCTATTTCGGATTCCTTAGTGAATTTGATAGAATGGTGAAGGCTATTAATGGATTGGAGAATTGTTTCTTCGCTTGTTAGTTCAGTATCGTAGATGCAAATTACATCATCTACGTATCTTTTCCATATTACTATTCCCTTTGTTGAAGTCTTTTCTAAGAACGCATTTTCTAGTGCATTGATGAAGATGTCAGCGATTAACCCACTTAGTGGCGATCCCATTGCTAGGCCTTCTCTCTGTGTGTATATTTTATTGTCGAATTGAAACACGTTTTGGGTGAGAACGACCCTCAGTAATCTCACAATCTCTTCAATTTCTTTTACCGAATTGTTGGATTTTAAGTTGTTTTCGATAGTGTTGATTGCTTCACTAATCGGAATATTGGTGTACATGTTAGTTACGTCAAAGGATACTAGCCTGAAGCTAGGTTTCATTTGTAGGGTGTTCAATGCTGTTACTAGTTCTGTTGTGTTCTTCACAGAGTTATTTTTGTCGTTGGAAAGACGGCATTTTAAGATTTTTAGTAACTCTTTGCTGATTTTGTAATTAGGGGCATTCCTACAATTGACTATTGGTCTCATTGGGCATTCCTTTTTGTGTATTTTTGGTTGTCCCCTCAATGACGGTATTTTCGGGTTCATGTTTATTAGTTTTGATTTTTCGGCTTTGGTCAGTATGTATTCTGTTTCTTTTAGCGCACTTTTTATTTGTTTTTGGAATTTGTTGGTGGCGTCTTTTGTTAATTCCTTGATTTCGTTGTTGTTTAGGAATTCGACTGTTTTTTCAATGTATTCTGTTTTGTTCAAAATTACTGTAGTGTTTCCCTTACCTGCTTTTGTGATGATTAAGTCATGTTCTTTTATTTTTTGTTTCAACGACTTTATTTCTTTGATTTGTTTGTTGTTTTGAATGTTATTGCTATCGCCCTCTCGTTTGAGGATTTTTTTGGCTTCGTTGGTGGCGAGATTTTTGGTTAATTCCCTGTCTTCTGCTGGGAGCTTGTGACTGGCTATCTCAATATCTGTGATTAACTGTTTTATATTGTGGTTCGTGTGTGCGTCTGTGCAGTTGTATTTCAAACCTTTGTCTAACATATTCATTTCACCTTGAGAAAAGGTTACGTTCGTTCTGTTGTTTACTCTGCTGTGGAAATTGAATTCATTGTTATTCGTGTGTTGTTCGTTAGATTGATGGTTCTGTGTTTCTCCTAGTTTTCTTAATTTATTTTCTAGCGTTTCATGCTTCCTCGTTGCTCTGATTTTGATGGTGTCATGTAGGTGTTCGGCGAAGCTGTCCCATTGGGCTGCGTGCCAGAAATTACTTAGTTGCAATTGAATGTCGTATAATTGTTGGTTAATTTTTTGCTTTCTTATGTATGCAAATCTTAATTCGTTTTTTATCCAAAGCGCTTTGGCTTGTTTAGTTGAAATGATCGAGGCTGGTGTGTTCGGTACGGTTTTAATTGGTACGTATTTAGGGGTGAGGTTTAGTTCTATACATTTTTTGTTGAACCAAATTGACTTGTCTAAATTCATGAGTTTAAGCCTGAGTGATTTGAATTTCTTGGCTTCACGATTTGCCTGACTAGCCGTGAACATTGTGGTGTTTGAAGCCATATTTTCAGTGTTGCCTTAGTAAACAAGAGTTTAGTGCTTTTCAGTCGGTCAACACGAATGTACCCAAAAGATATGGGTTATGCCCTAATCCTGAAATAAATTACATGAGATTAATAAAACACTAGGATGACCAGTTTCGATCGTCAAGCGATCATCATCAGATCCAATACACTTAGGCTATAAAATCTATGTTTGAAATACAGGTGAAAATATTTACAATATGTACAATTATTTAGTTGCAGTATTGGTACTGCAACTGTCAGTGTATGCTAAATGCAGTATATATGTTAGGTGTAATGCTAAATGGTGATGGCTATCCGGAGATTGTACTTTAGAGAGATTATATGGTTGTAAACTATGGTTAAACTATACAATTTTAGGCTAACTACTTATCTGATTGTCTTCCGTACTACAGCTATTCGCAGTTTCCGTGCTCACTTGAACTCGCTGTGCGGTCGACTGCGGTGGTTATCTTAACGACTGGTTTTTCCCTGCCTTCCCCCCCTGTCCCTACGTGCTGTGGGGAGTGATCGCGATGTGTTTATGTGAGGTGTTGCCAACCTAGATAAGATGTATGTTATTGAATGAGGTGGATCTACAACTATTAAAGACCGTGGATTAGTCCTCGCCACGCGTGGAGCATAACCCATTCGAACTAAGCGTTGACGGTCTTATGAGGACGTCCCGGCACCTATAATACTGCCTCTAATATGGGCCTTGGTTTATTGCAGAAGAAAAGTACATCGTACACCTGATCCAGATAACATTTACCTATTTACCTACTGAAAAGCACTAAACTCTTGTTTACTAAGGCAACACTGAAAATATGGCTTCAAACACCACAATGTTCACGGCTAGTCAGGCAAATCGTGAAGCCAAGAAATTCAAATCACTCAGGCTTAAACTCATGAATTTAGACAAGTCAATTTGGTTCAACAAAAAATGTATAGAACTAAACCTCACCCCTAAATA